>CM075252.1:1390000-2080000 GCA_037678475.1 x Bolboschoenoplectus mariqueter
ATAAAAAATTCGTGTTGTATTTTAATTCGAAATGAATATTTTTAATCGGCAACATAATAAATACCAAACTAAACAATTTGTTTTTGAACAAAATGTTCTTCATAGATTAAATAGAATGGAATAAAATGGAATCGATTTTGAGTTGAATTTTGTTGATCAAAATGAATATGGAAAAAAGTCCAAATCATCTTTATAATTTATCATCAATTATCACTATCTTTTTATAGGGATTGAAAGAAATAAATAGAGTAAAATTATAAAATAATAAAGAAAAAAATAAGAAACCAAATTATACTCAAGGAAGAAAAGCTCACTGATACCTTCTTCTCAAGGAACAGCAAAAATGGAGGAGACAAACATGCCATATATTGAATTATTGTCAAATATTTACATTATGATAACACTGCTTCCATCATCTCTAGTCTCTTCCAAATGATTTAGAGAGAATGTGATTCCTCTATGCCTCCAGCCTTCCTTCCATTCTGATCAGAAGATGAATATCATCAGTATTGACTTTGCTATGTACTTTGTATAATTTATTTCCAATAGATATTTCTCTTTTTGGGACTTAGTTCTAGAAAAATTGAATGAGGGATTTATCTTCTGAGACTATTATTTCATCTTTTATTATTTAAGAAAAAAATTATAGTTGTGTTGGAGGAACCAGATTTGAACTGGTGACACAAGGATTTTCAGTCCTCTGCTCTCCCAACTGAGCAATCCCTCCTCTGTAAATTAGGCACTCGTAGTAATAATGCTTCGAAAACTATTAAAGAAAAAAAATCCTTTTCAATGGTTATTTTGATTCCTCGTTTATTAAAAAAATATTTTTTATTAACATCATTAATATTTGTTTGTTTGGAAGATTCCAGTTTTCTTTCTTTCTGAATGGTAAAATTTTTTTTATCAAATTCAAATTCTGATTCTTCCCTGCATTTAACCAAACCAGGAAGCCCCCTAAATTCAAATAGAGATTTTTTTTTCTAGTAGATTTCCACGGTGGATACCGTATAAAAATAAAAAGAATGCTACTAAAAAAAAATCAAATATTTTAGTAAAATTTTCCCGACATTCTGCAGCTGGTTTACGAAATTTTGAATCATAGAAGAATCTCGAATTATTAAACTTTTTTTGGTTTGACAATATTTTTTGACATATTGATATAACTTTGTAAACCTAAACTTTTTTTCCATACAAAACCTCCTTTTTTTGTTTTTTAATTTTTATCTTTTACGACAAAACTAAAATGAAAAATATTTTGTTTTTATTTGTATTGATTGTATTTATTAAGGGATTTTTTCTCGTATTCACGAAAGTTTTTTTATCTATCTAAAGGTTTGCAGAATCAGAACAGATAGATAAAAAAAGTTGATTCCATATGACAAAAATTAGTCATTGGTATAAGACTATAAGCCAAAATTTTCCTGAATTCATGATATTGTTAATTAGTTTCACGATTTAAAATACAAAATTACTGACAACTTCTAAGTTTACTATATACCAGTAATTCATAATTAATAATTTTATAACTAATTTCCACATTTATGAGTTATGAAATTACAAAAGGAAAATAGCAGCATTTTCCTTTGTTTCATTGTTAATGGCCAATGAATTGAACTTTCTCCAATATACAAGTCACCAAGTATTTGGAAGGTTTAGTGCAGTTTTGAAATTTCGCCACTTGCTATTGCTTTGTTTGAAAAAGGACATGTATGAATCGGAAAATATTAGCTAATTCTTTATCCAAATTTAATATTAAGGATATATTCATCAAAACTATTATCTTTTTAAAGACACATGCACTCCAAATTTTATATTATGTAGCTACATCAAAAAATGTTCATACTTAATATAATCGTTATTTATATTTAATTTTGACTGTATTTATATCTAGTATATAAAATAATTATTTTTTTTGTACCTACATCAGTTTATAATTACCATAAACATTATTTATATTTGATTTTAAAAGTGTTTATATTTAGTATATAAATATTTATTATTATTTTTTGAATGATTATATGAAAATTAAAGTTAAATTTGTTGAATAATTTAAAATATATTTAAAATTTTTTAATTTCAATAATATAAAGTAAAAATATTTTTATTGTCAATTATAAATATTTTTCAAAATATATATATATATACATATTGAATATAGATAAAACTTACACATTTATTACTCATCTATTTTTTTTCCCTTTTGGCTTATTTCACAAAAAACAGGGAACACAAAAAGAGAGGGGTCCTAAACTCCTATTCTTAGAGGGAGGCGAAAAAGGTCGTGCTATTCTGGCAAAATCAAATTATATCAAATTAACTTCTACGCTTAACCGATATTTTCATATAAAATAACTATACTAACATAATCTAAATTGGTTAGCTAACTTCAAATCAGGAATAAAGATTTTGATATTGAAAAGTTCTGACAGCTGGGGATGTAGACCAATGACTAAATTAAGCAACCAAACATTGCATCAAGCAAAAAATTGTATTAAGGAAACATGCTCTACTTTAAAATTAACCCAAAAGAAACAAACTTATACTTCAACTAAACATTGAATCAACTCAATCAAGCACAAATTGTCTTTCCAAATATCATCAACTAAACATTGACTAACAGCAATGAAACCCTAACCACTTAAATCTTTCAAAATCAGCCCAAAAAACCAATTCAATATACATCGAACTTTCATCCAATCAAGCCCTCTCGCCTCTGATCCGGCGTGCCAGTTGGATATCCTTCGGCATGATGGTGACCCTCTTAGCATGAATCGCACAAAGATTAGTGTCTTCGAAGAGACCGACAAGATATGCCTCCGCCGCCTCCTGGAGAGCCAGCACAGCGTGGCTCTGAAACCTCAGATCAGTCTTGAAATCCTGAGCGATTTCTCTCACAAGGCGCTGGAACGGGAGCTTGCGAATCAAAAGCTCAGTGCTTTTCTGGTATTTCCTGATTTCACGAAGGGCAACAGTACCAGGTCTGTACCTGTGCGGCTTCTTGACACCTCCGGTTGTCGGTGCCGACTTCCTTGCGGCCTTTTAAAATTGAATACGAACAAAATTAGACCACGGAAATCAGCAAAAATAATACAATTTTGGTAGTATGAACTCTCAACTCCCATGGATTTGGTATTATTTTGGTAGTTGAACAAATCGCACATAGCAACTCTCCACGAATCCGTACCGATTCCGGTACAAAAACCAGTGAATCATAGAGCTAAAGCGTACCTTAGTAGCGAGTTGCTTGCGAGGGGCCTTGCCTCCAGTCGACTTGCGAGCGGTTTGCTTGGTACGAGCCATCGATTCTACGAACAAGGGTTAGGGTTTGGGACGAGGTTTACTTGGGGATTTTTAAGATGTGATTTGTCTTTTTCTAGAGACGGCTTGAAAATAGTGATTTGACTCGGGGTTTTTATATCTAGAGAAGGGACAGAATCGATACAACGGTAATATTTGGGGGCAATCGGACGGTGGAGATTGAGTTCAAGAAAAAACACGATCCGTGTGCTTTGCGCTGATTGGTCGAAACTTAGATTAGAAGGATCGTGCTTGAAACCGTTTGTTCTATTTTTTAAACGAAGGCTTTCTTTTAGTTTTAGATCAGCCCTTTTTAGTCTTTTGTCGGCCGCTTAAATTTTTTAGTCGGCTCCGTACTTCTAATTTTGTGAACCTTCTTAGTTTATAATTTCGGCAGTTAACTCTGTTCAACGGATCTATTTTGAGTTGAAGTATTTTTTATTCAAGATGATGATGATGAGGGTTTAAGGTTTAGAATCAAATTATTTAAACTTGGTTTCGCAGTGGCTCCTTCCTACATTGTCCCCAATGGTGATCCTCTTTCTTTGAACTTGGTTTCGCACTAAAAGTCATTTTTTTGGACTCGGCAATATCTTTCCCGAAAAAGTCTTCGAAAACCAACCTCCGTGTAGAAAAAAGAGCGGTACAGTTCAAGAGGTGCAGCGGTCTTCGGCCAGAGGTTCCTTTGTTTTTTCAGAGTAAATAGGTTAGTTCCTGCTGATCAATTTGTTGAACAAGGCTAAGCGACAGCTTGAAGACGACGGACATTTTTATACCGGCGGAAATGAAAGAACTGCGCTCTTTTTCTTTTCTGGCAGAAAACGTACTTCTTCCAGTAGGCACTCTATCTTATTTACTAGAGGAACTAATTGAGGTGCTATCCTATCAGAGAACATCGAAAAAGCAAAGACTCATTGAATATTTGAAAACTCGTTTCGACTCTTTTTTTTTTATCACGAAGCCTTTTGAAGTCAACAGGCGATAACGCTGGGAGAGTTCTGCTGCTTCAGGGGTTAAGCATCCCCCAACTAGATCGGATACCCTCGGAGGAACGTTTGAATCAATTGTATCCTTCTGTCTGTGAGGAACTACTTCCCATTTATTCGGAGGACATATCATTGGCAGAAATGCTCTACCTACTGAGCTCTCTATACATCCTAAGATAGCTTGGGACGCGAAAGAAAAGCTCGAATGAAATAAAGGCCCACGAAACAAGCTGAATGAGCGGGAACTCTTTCAAGCCATACGTAAACTCCACGCCTATTTTGAAGATGTTCCAGTGTCGAATAGAAGCCAGATTCAATGTAGGAAGACTGAGGATTGGATTCATTTGCCAAATCTGGTGCTTAATAACTGTGTTTTATCTGAGTTTATGAATACAGACAGCCATCTGGAGGTGGAGGGAATTTGATACTAAGTAGAAATCAACTCTTTCTAAGCGACAGGGTGAATACATTGAAAGACCTTTGTATATAGAAGTGATTTGGTAGCTTCCGAAAGGTGAGTGCATCTAGTTCATAACCATTGCTGACGTGAAATGGGCAGTCTTTTTATTGCAAGATCTATATCAGAAACATGAGTCATTCCTCCACACAAATTGAAAGAAATATGATGGCAGGGACCAGGAACTTTGAAACTTTAGGAACCAAAAGGTTCTTCAATTGCTAAGTTGATTTTGGTTTGGAAGATTTTTCTTGTATTGCTTTACTTTCTGTCTGAATTGCTCTACTTATGTTGTTTCTTGATGAATGAATGTAATTTAACTATTTGAGCCCAGGACTTCTTTTTTGCAAATTTGAGACAAACTAATATTTTTTTTTTTGAAAAGAAAGTGACTATGTCACCAGACCATTACTCATAAACATTTGATAGAATCTGATTGCAGAAGATGCAAGACTGCAACGAGGAGAGGTTGCAGACCGCAGAAGAAGCGGGTTCCCTCGGCAGTTTTGCCTAGTAGAGTGTCTGAGAAAAGATCAATTTGTATCATTCCCCTGCCAACAAAAGTGATCAATGCCAGCTGAATCCCTTCTATTGGTGAGCACAGCTAAAGTAATAATGTGCTTCTTTTGCAGGGTACTATTGTATATCGATTGTTACCTTTTCACCTCTCCACTTTGTCCCTTGGTGTTTTGTTAGCCTCAGCCCCGTTTTTTCCTCTTCTTGTACAAAAACAGTTTCGGAGTCGCAAAATGTTTTGGTTTCTTCAGAACTCTCACGCTTCTCTACAACATCAATAAAGGAATTAATATGTCTGGAGATCTGGTCTATGAATGTAGAGGCCTGAACCATGCTCGACTCATCCAGCTCGCTGAAAAACAGTGTCAGTACTTCGAGTGCTGTTATCTCAAAACCATACCGATCAATGCTATTAACAACACTAATCTCGTATATAGATAGATTCTTTTTACTAGCCTGGATAATCCCCATAGACTGTTGAATTGTGTGTGCGAAGTTGTGAACCTAATATATAGATAGTTCGTTTTTTTATTGAACAGGAATGGCTACTAAAAAAGATGACTACTTGCTTTCAGAACAAAGGACCATAAAGATGGAGGCCCATTTTATTTAATACACGTCAGAACTGAATCATACATATTTACCATATAGAGAGACGGATTTAATCGCCTCCATTCTAAAATTATACAATATAGCAATAAGATGCCAATATTTAAAATTCAAACAATTGTATTAAGCAGATACGAGGCTCTGAGGGAGAGGTAAATCCTCTGAATTATTATCTGGAGATAGAATTCTACGGCATGCATGAAATACTGCTGAATGGAATCCTGATGGATTATCTATGAATACAAAATGACCTGCCTGTTTTCAAACAAAAGAAAGAGTAGTCAGTTCCCCAATTGTCTTCCAGTCCAGATTAATTCTTTTTTCTCTCTATTCTATATTGATATCCTTTGACACTTGCTTGTTGAACAACATGACTACAGATACATTGCTTTCAGGCAAATTTTCTTCAAATTTCACTCTCAAAGGTCTTTTGCAAATAACACATCAGTACTTGGTTTTCTTTTTGTAACTGCATGTGAGACCCACATCGTTTGATATATTCCTAACTAGCAAACATTACCCAGCATAAGAGTTCTTTCCTTAAATTGACAACCAGGCTGAGTCAGTTTTGATGCTGGGTTCCAAGTTTATGTGAACTAGTTATAAGGAGAACTGCTTGAATTGATATAAACAAAAATTTATGTGGATAATTAGAAAGTGGTTTTCGAAGTCCAAAGTTCCGTTTTCAAATGTTCAGTTGAACGTTGGAAGTGCTTTCATGCATTCTTCAAATTAACCATACTTATTATGCTTTCTGTTGAGAGATAAGAGGAAATACCTCTGGAACCCGTATAATATCACAAGGCACATTCATGTCTTCTCGAGCTTGTTGTGCACCTTGGTAATTCATCCAATCATGGTGCCCATATATGAATGTAGTTGGTACTTTCCATTGTGATGCACTGCACCAAATGTTACAAGACTTTAAATGATATTGAACGAACCAACTTTTTGTGTACTCGTATTCTATTTGAATTGAAACATTACCTTTGTAGAAGAGGTTTCCTAGCAAATGCCCCAAAGGAAAATATGTACTTCAAGCATAGCTCTCCACTAGCCTTAGCCGCTAGCGTATGATATATGTAATCTTGAATATGTCAGAAAATGAGTTAGCTTACTTGCTAATCAATAATAACACAAAAAATAAATGTTTACGTACCACCATATAGCCCCATTTTATAAAATACCCAAATTACCCACCCTTTTTAATCTTTTATGATAAGGAGAAAACTGAGGCAGTTTACTTTGTTAAAACAGAAAGGCTAAACCTCTTAACTCAAAATTTCATTAGAGATGCATAAGAACAAAAATTTCTACATACATCCAAAACCAACCAAATTGGATGGTCCATCACCAAATTTCCATACATTGGATTGACGACCTAGCCATATAGGGCAATTAGCCAGGCACACTTTATCTTGTCTGCTGTCAGAGGAACAGAAGTGGATTTCCAGAAAGCCATGTCAAACTGCTTTCATTTTACCATTTTCGCTTCTCTGCCAAGTTCAACTATGCATTATTTTTTCTTCTCTCCTAAATTATACCTTATCCTCTTCCAATTCTATATATCACTAATCTACAGCAATTTTTCGGCAAAAGATGACTTAGTACCAAAATCAGGTTTGAAGATGTCAGTTCTCATCCGCGTTCTTATTGAAGAATCAGCCACAAAGTCTAAGATGCATAAATCTGATATAAAGTATCAGCCATACAACTTGCCCTCATTGAAAGTTTTCTCGAAGTAAAATATTTGTTGACTACCTTTTTTATCATCTAAGCCCTTGGTATTATTGCTTTTTTCTTCAATATGAATTTTATACTCATTGTTACTGGTAAAATATCAACTTTTCTCAGATAGATCTAAGAATTTAGCCCTATTACACACTGGATCTTGAAATGTGAAATTCACTCTTACTGAACCATATGAAATTTGTTTGATTTATATCGTGAGTACCTATTTACCTGATATTACCACTGGAATTTAGAACGCATAATTGTGCAGGAATTATGTATTGGATTACCATAATCTCTGGTTAATACCCAAATATGAATTTCAGCATACATAAAGGTAGTGGCAAATTGTCAGCCTCATAATGCATAATATATCAGATCAGCAGGATCAAAGTATCATGAAGTTAAGCCTGATTAAGTACCTCAGGTATGATTACTGCTAATTGAAGTCTAACCAAGGGCCAATTGCACAATATTGAGAAGTGGAAATGAAAGTTTCAAAAATATAAACAAGAAAAAGACAGAAGTTTTGTTTATAAAAAACAGAAAATAAAAAATGATGCCAAATGAAAACTCCGTTCTCTTATTTGTCCCAAATTTTATGATGGATTTTAGAAAATGTCAAAGAATGGATGTACACTATAGTTACCCTTAAAAAATTAGCTCCCTGACATAACTTGATGCATTAACACTCCTAAATTCACCCCAAACAAAATAAACAAAGGAGATGTATATAAATTAGAGTAATAGCAAGAATGACACCTGTAAATAGTGCGGATTCGTCTTCTGACAATACATCACCAGTTGAATGTGAACCAAATCTTGCACCAGTGTATCTACGCACCAGATCCGGACCCCACGGTCCCAGACCTCTGAAAATCAACAAAAAGAGAAATCATATCGAACTAAATGCACATGCAAAGGAGAATGTACGCATACAAACCCTTTTGCCCTCTGTAAACCTAACAGATTTTCTTTTATCAACATGCATTTATAGAAAGGTTGCCAATCTCAGAAGGTTTCACCAGAGGATTTATTTTAAATTGAATTCTTATATTTTATTGGTGGTAACACCGTACTGTGGTAATCCTTTCCCAATGCACCTTTAGAAAATTCTAACCTAAAACAAATTCCAATTTTAAAAATGCATAGTTTACCTGATAATCTTTTGAGGTGTGAAACCAGATTCCCATAAATGATTAACAATCATGCCTTTCCAAGTAGCACGAAATTTGGTAAGCCATTCTGAGGTCTGGTCCTCTGACGAAAAACCTGCCGGACCGACCAATATCAGGTGCTGAATGTGCTCAGGATGCTGCATGCAGGGTCAAATTGTTATTAAAGAACCGTGAATGGGAAAAGGAAGCAGAGTTTATAAATGTTCTGAAAAGAACTCCGTTGACTGGATTTGCAGAAGAGTCGTTATGGCTCCAGTAATTTGAAAACAACATCAAATGATTTGCCGTCATCTCATAGTTACCATAATGAAAGGAACATTCAGATATAGCCATCAAAGCCAATCTGTATTTACAATATTAAGGTACCTTTGAAAATATTAGTAAAACTGAGGTTGGTTCATCATCTTCCCGAACAAGTAATCTGTTTGGATAACTATCAACTTTTGTCAAAAACAAACAATGATTTACCCTCTTGTAACATATTGCACTAAGGGGGCTTCCTAGCAAAAGTTTGGCTAAGTATGAGATCATTTAAATTAAGATTTAGAGAGTATACCTTGAGCGCATATTTGGCAGCAACATATCCACCAAAAGAATGACCTAGTAGAACAAAATTACTTAAATTTTTAGCCTTGCGCCACTCCTCGAACGAATCAATAAACCATGCTTCAGTTTCTATAAGAAAAACAAGAATAACCCAAATAAGCACTTTGAAAATAAGTATTGCTTACTTTTTAGATGACTAATACAAATTACACTAATAAAATTTAAAAGATCCTAATGTAAACATAAATGAACACCGACCTTCTGTGCTTTTGCAAGTAAAGTCTGGTCTACTCGATCCACCCCATCTGAAAAAAAAATATGTCAAATGTTAAAAAGTTAAAGACAGTATAATACTGAAAATAGTGCCCTGACTAGATTGATGAAAACAATATACTCTTTCCAATACTGAAAAAAAATCAAGACAATACAATGATCAGGACAGTTAATAACAACACAGGCAAGGTAGTAATCTTATTTTGGTAGCCGTGCTTCTTGTATTGGCAGTAGCCTTTCACAAAAACTAAAAAAAATATTGGGTGATACTTTGAAACCCAAAAAAAAAAGAGTCAAATTATACTAGCAATAAGGTAAGTAGTGGAATGTTGGATAAAATTGGAAAGTAAGCCCTGAAAAAGGAACTAACCCTAGCTGATCAATAGCAACAATTCTAAATCGATCAGCAAGCGCATCAAAGTTCCTGAAGAAGAAACCCTGAGAGGCACCATAGCCATGCACCATGACAAGTGTTGGTGAATTACTGTCTTTGCTATCAAATGTGACCGTGTTGATGAATCTAGGTTCGGTACTAGTGGATCTGAACCATGGGATCTTTGACCCAGGAGGACCCGACCCAATATTGACCTGCTCTTGTACATATCTAGTTCTGCACAATAGAAAGAAATAAACCATATCTGTTTTCAATCTATGATTAGTTCAAATTTTCCTTATGATGAGGATATATTTCGAGAAAAAACAAAATGGTGGTCCCAGAGTTGAGGTACAAAGTTAACAACACGTGGATAACTCAGATGGTTGTATATTATACACTACTTTAAAGCTGTTTTCTCTCAATTTATCCACTGGTTTTCAATTTAGCACTACAACTACAAGCTTATTGGGACTTCGAATGAACATTGAAAACTAATTCAGGTTTAATTGCATCAGTACTGAAATAAACTGGTACAAATACTGCATCACCAGAGAGCATTGTTCACGAGCTGCAGCATTAACAAGAATCAATGGATGAGTAAATTTCTGGCCATCCCCCATAATCAGTATGGAATATTAACAAGAATCAATTAACATTTCTCTCAGCAAAAGAAATCATCATATCGGGGGGAAAAACAAATGAATCTCCATTGAAACAAGAAAATCAAGAAGAATGATATAGGTTATACTTTACAAGAGAGAGGAGGCGCTTTTCAGCGGCGATGATGCGCTCGGTAGAGGTGGGGATCCAACGGAGCACAGAAGGCCACGACCACCTGGACTGAGAGACTGACGACGACGACGACGGGGTCTCGCCAGCGACTCTCCCAATCTCCTCAGCCATCCTGATCCTTCCCAGAAACGCTCGGCTCATCACCCGGTGCACCGCACGGCTCAGTCCCCTTCTTTACTTCCTCTCCCTGATTTCTCTCTCTCTTTCTTCTTCCCCAATCCAAGCTAACCGCCTGCGCCCGTTTCTTGGACTACCAAATGCCAGAATAGAGAAAGGGGATTTGATTTAATTCATAGACTAAACACGTTCTTTTTTAATGGTTCACTGACATATGGGTCCCGCTACTAATTGCGGAATTAGCTGTCTGTGGGGATGGCATGGATAATTGGTGCGGATTCGACTATTCGTACCCAGCGGGAAGCTGCCGCGTAACGGCACCGTCTGGGAAGTTGGAAGTCAAGTGGTTCTTATGGTTCGGATTATCTCCATTCTAGGAAATACTGGATGCGTCCTTACATCTCCCCCCCACCAAAAATATTGGGTTCTATGTTACATTTTGACTTCTGGGTGGAATAATGTTTATGGCCATTTTTTTTCCTTAATTAACGCGAATAAGAGAGAAGTAAGATGCCATTAAATATATTGACTTTTTATTATCCCATCCAATCATATACCGATGCTTTAAGTGCGCATGATATTTGTTTACACTTAATATATCCTATTAAGCAACTCGCGATGTTTCTTGAGCGTTTGATTAACTAGTAGATCTGTATTCTGATTAGATTCCGTGGCTAAGATGCTACAATTCTATAGCATTTACTTCTTTTGTCATAGAGAAATGTTGTTGCAAGTATAGAAAAAAGGGCCCATTTGTAACATTTGTTCAAAACATTTCCGTTGAAGATTCAACAACGCATCAACTGAGAAGCTCATGGTAGGTACTGAATCACTGTGATGTATATTAATTTTGTTTTTCTTCTTTGTTATTAATCATTATCAATACTCATTGTTTCTTATTATTTTCTCATTTCCCTCTCGTTTTCCTTGTCGGTTTCTTCAATTCTTCACTTCTCCTGCTTTTGTTTAGAAAAGAAAAAGGGACTTCTTCTTACATACCCTTAACTTTTATCAACTTTCTCATTTTCTCCCTAAAAAGTTGAGTTTATCACAACTATTTTTCAACTTTTACATTATCTTTCTTATTTGTCCATCCAATAAATTTCAAATCGTTAATACTTTAATTTCTCATCACATACTAAGATTTTCAGTTATGTTTTTAGAACAGAAGAGAACAATCTTTTCTAGTAACTTATAGAGGTCAACTGTTGAGATAAATTTATAAACACTTTGAAGACATAATTTGAAATATTTTCGTAAGTTTTATTAATTTCACAACCACAAATGAGACTTAAATTGGTTAAAAATATGAACATAATTATTAAAATATGTTTAAAATATTTTTCAGTAGATTTTTTTGCATAAAACATGTTGTATCTATTTAATTTAGCTTAGATAAACTTATAAACATGTAAATGATATAATTTAAATTATTTTGTGAGTTTTGGACCTTGTGGTGACTTTACAATAATAAATGAGGCGTAAATTTGTTAAAGACATGAAAAAAATCATTAAGATGCATTTAAATTTTTTTCTAGCAGAATTTTATGCATAAAAAGATATCATATCTATTTAGTTTAACTAATATAAATTTAGAAGACATAATTTTATAAATTTTTGTTAGTTTTGATGATTTTACGATCACAAATAATATAAAAATTGATTAAAGAAAACTAAACATAATCATTAAAATGAGTAGCTGCTAGATATATTTATTTGAGTTAAACTATGGTGCTCCTAAGAGTACCGGCCCTCTCGGTGTTCTTAACTCAAAATTCATCAAATCAGCTTTAAACGATAAATCTAAGTTGCTCAATAAATTCTTCATATCAAAATCTCTTAGAATACCAAAATTTTCTATTTTTAGTAATTTCTAACTATTTTTCTTCAGATTTTTTAAAATTGTCTATTCTCATATGCAAACATTCATTATTTTATTATTGTTTCATGATCATTTTCAAAAATCTTAAACAAATAGTTCGAAAACATTAAAAATAAAAAATTTTGGTATCCTACCAGATTTTCATATAAAAATTTATTGAGCAACTTGAATTTATCGTTTGAAACCGATTCAATGGACTTTGAGTTAAGAACACAAATAGATCAGGTGCTCTTACAAGCAGCTATACTCTGCTTATTTATTATTTATATCTGATTTTGCAGCTAAATTGATTTATTATAATCTATATTTCATCTCTAATTGTATTAAAATATATTTAAAACGATTTAAAAAATGTTTATATATATTAAATCATTTCGGCCTTATTTTTAATTGAAATATCATCAAAATTCATACATATGCTGCTATATATGTTTCTCTATTGTTTATATGAGTTTTTGCAGCTAAATTGGTTGGTTATAACCAATATTTCATCTCAAATTGCATTAAACTGCATCCAAAATGGTTTTAAAAATATTTTTGATTGAGCTATCATCAAAATTCATATAAATGCAGTTATGTATATTTATTTACTGTTTATATGTGTTTTCAAGTAAAATTCAGTTAGTTATGACATATATTTCACCTCAAATTGCAGCAAAATGCATTCAAAATGCTTTTGAACATGTTTATACATGTTTTTAATCAATTTAGCATAATTTCTGATTGAAATATCATCAAAATTCACACAAAAGTTGTTGTATATGTTTATTTATTGCTTATATGTATTTTTGGAGCTAAATTGGATAGTTAGACCTATATTTCACCTCAAATGATAATAACCTACATTCAGAACGGTTTTGCACATGTTTAATCATTTTGGCTTTTTATCTGATTGAAATATCATTCAAATTCACAAATGGGCTACTATATAGATTTATTTGTTGTTAACATGAGTTTTTGGAGCCAAATTAGTTGGTTATGACCTATATTTCACCTCGAATCGCATTAAAATGCATAAAACGGTTTTATACACATTTTTAATCAAGTTATCATCAAAATTCACACTTAAACTGCAGTATATGTTTATTTATTGATTATATGCGTTTTTAGAGCTAAATTCATTAGTTATGACCTATATTTCACCTCAAATTGTATTAAAATGAATTCAAAACTGTTTTGAGCAGTGTTATACATGTTTTCAATCAATTTGGCCTCATTTCTGATTGAAATATGATGAAAATTCACACATAAGCTACTGTATATGTTTGTGTGTTTTTAGAGCTAAATTGGTTAGTTATGACTGATATTTCACCTCAAATTGCAGTACAATGGATCAAAATACTTTTGAACATGTTTATATACATTTTCAATTAATTTGGCCTCATTTCTGATTAAAATATCATCAAAATTGACACATAAGCTGCTGTATATATTTATTTGTTGTTTATATGTGTTTTTGGAGTTAAGTTGAATAGTTATGACCTATATTTTTGACCTCAAATTGCAATAACCAGCATTCAAAACGGTTTTGCACATGTTTTAATCATTTTGGCCTTATTTATGACTGAAATATCATCAAATTTAATCAATTTTATATACGTTTTTAATCAAGTTGGCATCATTTCTGATTGAAATATCATCAAAATTAATATAAATGCTGCTATTTATGTTTATATTTGCTTTTGAAGCTCAATTCGTTAATTATGACTGATACTCCCCTCAAATTGCAGTAAAATGCATCCAAAATGCCTTTAAACATGCTTATACACGTTTTTAATCAATTTGACCTCATTTTTTATTGAAATATTCTCAAAATTCACGCATAAGCTGATGTATATGTTTACTTGTTGTTTACATGAGTTTTTCAAGCTAAATTGGTCGGTTATGACTTATATTTCGTGTTGAATTGCATTAAAATGCATCCAAAATGATTTTATACATGTTTTTAATTAATTTGGCCTCATTTCTGATTGAAATATTTTCAAAATTCACACATAAGCCGCTGTATATGTTTATTTATTATCTATATATGCTTTTGGAGCTAACATAGTTAGTTATGACTTATATTTCACTCTAAAAAAATAAAATTCATTTAAATAGCTTTCAAACATGTTTATGCACTTTTTTAATCAATTCGGCTTCATTTCTAACTGAAATATCATCAAAATTCACAAATAGATTGCTATATAAATTGATTAATTGTTTATATGTGTTTCTGGTGCTATATTGATTAGTTATGACCTATATTGTATTAAAATGCATTTAAAACGTTTTTGAATACATATTTTTAACCAATTTGGCCTCAATACTGATTGAAATATCATCAAAATTCACACATAAGCTGCTGCATATATGTTTATTTTTTATTTGTTTATATGTATTTTTAGAGCAAAAATAATTAGTTATGACTTATATTTCACCTCAAATTGCATCAAAATACATTCAAAAACTCTTTTGAACAGTGTTACACATGTTTTTCATCAATTTGGCTTCATTTCTAATTGAAATATCATGAAAATTTATACATAAGCTGCTGCATATGTTTGTTCATTATTTAAATGTGTTTTTAGAGTTAAATTGGTTAGCTATGACCAACATTTCATTTGAAACTGCTTTAAAATTCATTAAAAACCCTTATAGACCTTTTAAATCAATTTCTTCACATTTCCGATTGATATATCATCAAAATTCACATGTAAACTGTTGTGTATGTTTATTTATTATTTTTATGTATTTTTGAAACTAAATTGATTAGTTATGACTCATATTTCACCTTAAATTGCAATAAAGTGCATTCAAAACGGTTTTGTACATGTTTTTAATCATTTTGGGCTCATTTTTTATTGAAATAACATCAAATTCACACATAAGTTGCTGTATTTGTTTATTTGTTGTTTATATGTGTTTTTGGAGCTAAATTGGATAGTTATGACCTATATTTCATCTCAAATTGCAATAAACTGCATTCAAAATGATTTTAACATGTTTTAATCATTTTGGCCTTATTTCTGATTCTAAATATCATCAAGATTCGCAAATAGGCTGCAATATATGTTTATTTGTTGTTTACATGAGTTTTTGCAGCTAATTTGGTTGGTTATGACCTATATTTCACCTCGAATTGCATTAAAATGCACCAAAACGGTTTTATACACGTTTTTAATCAAGTTTGCATAATCTCTGATTGAAATATCAACAAAATTATTATTAATGCTGATATTTATGTATATTACTGTTTATATATATTTTTGAAGCTAAATTGGTTAGTTATGACCGATATTTCACCTCAAATTGTAGTAAAATGCATTCAAAATGTCTTTAAACATGTTTATACACGTTTTTAATCAATTTGGCCTCATTTCTGATTGAAATACCATCAGAACTCATATAAATGATGCTATTTATTTTTATTTACTGTTTATATGTGTTTTTGATGTTTAATTGGTTAGTTATGACCGATATTTCACCTCAAATTGTGTAAAATGCATTCAAAACGGCTTTTAACATGTTTTAATCATTTTGGCCTTGTGTCTGATTGAAGTATCATCAAAATTCGCAAATAGGCTACTATATATGTTTATTTATTGTTTATATGAATTTTTGGAGCTAAATTAGTTGGTTACGACTACATTTCACCTCGAATTGCATTAAAATACCTCAAAACGGTTCTATACACGTTTTTAATCAATTTGTTCCTATTTCTGATTGAAATATCATCAAAATTAATATAAATGCTGATATTTATATATATTTACTGTTTATATGTGTTTTTGAAGATAAATTGGTTAGTTATGACCGATATTTCATCTCAAATTACAGTAAAATTCATTCCAAAAGCTGTTGAACAAGTTTCTAAACGGTTTTAATGAATTTTGCCTCAATTCTAATTGAAATATCATTAAAACTCACACACAAATTGCTGTATATGTATATTTCTTATTTAGACATGTTTCTGAAACTAAATTGATTAGTTATGACCTATACATGTTTTTAGTCATTTCAGCTTCATTTCTAATTGAAATATCGTCAAATTTAACACATAAATTGTTTATATGTGTTTTTGAAGGTAAATTGATTAGTTATGACCTATATTTCACCTCAAATTGCATTAAAATGCATTCAAAATGCTTTTCGACATATTTTTAATCAATTTGGCTTCATTTATGATTGAAATATCATCAAAATTACAAATAAGCTGCTGTATATATTTATTTATTGTTTATATGCATTTTTGAGCTAAATTGGTTAGTTATGACCTATATTTCACCTCGAATGGCATTAAAATACATCCAAAACAGTTTTATACACGTTTTTATTCAATTTTGCCTCATTTCTGTTTGAAATATCATATCACACATAGCTGTTGTATATGTTTATTTATTATTTTTATGTGTTTTTTGTTCTAAATTGGTTACTTATGACCTAACCCCAAATACAATAAAATGCATTCAAAACAGTTTCGAACATGTTTATGCACATTTTTAATCAATTTGATCTCATTTCTGATTGAAATGTCATCAAAATTCAAAAAACAGATGCCATATAAATGTATTGTTGGGAGAATTCACCTTTTGATCCCTGAACTTTCTTAAAAAAATCAAGATGGAACTTTCATTTGTATCAAGTTGGTCCTTGAACTTAAAAAAAAAACAAATTGGTCCTTGAATTTTTTCAAAAAAAATCAAATCGGTACTTAAACTTTAAATTACATCAAATAGATCCTTGAATTTTTGAAAGAATGCAAGTTCTAGTCCCTGAACTTTTTAAAAAAAATAAATTGTTCCCTGAATTTTCATTTGCACCTAGAGGTGTCAATTCTTGGTCCTACCTAACAGGTTAACCTTATATGGTATGACTTTTTTTAAACTGAATCAGTTATAAATATAAAATAATTTATTTGTTTTGGGTTGGTCAAGTCAGATTGAATCCGACCCATTTAAAAAATAATAAAATAATACTAGTCCGACCCGACTTGACCCATTTATACCCTTATTTACATTATTTTTATTATTATTATAAAAATAATTAGTTGAAGGTCGGATCAGGTTGAATAAGGTCGACTCGTCGGGTCAGACTAAAAAACTGACACATCTAGGTGCAAATGAAAGTTTAGGAACCAATTTAATTTTTTTTGAAAAAACTCAGGGACTAAAACTTATATTTTTTTCAAAAGTTGGAGGACTTATTTACGTAATTTAAAGTGTAAGGACCAATTTAATTTTTTTGAAGAAGTTTAAGGACCAACTTGGTTTTTTTTTTAAGTTCAAGGATCAATTTGGTACAAATGAAAGTTTTGGGACCAACTTGATTTTTTTAAGAAAGTTCAAGGACCAAAAGATGAATTTTTCTTTTATTGTTTATATTGATTAGCTATGACCTCTAATTGACCTCAAATTTTATTAAAATGAATTCAAGACGCTTTTGAATATGTTTATACACGTTTTTGAGCAATTTGGTCTCAATACTGATTGAAATATCATCAAAATTCACACATAAGCTGCTGCATATATTTATTTATTATTTATATGTGTTTTCAGAGCAAAATTGGTTAATTATGACCAATATGACACCTCCAATTGCATTAAAATCCTTTCAAAACTCATTTGAACAGTGTTATGAATATTTTTTATCAATTTGGCCTCATTTTTATTGAAATATCATAAAAATTCGCACATAAACTATTGTATATGTTTGTTTATTATTTAAATTTGTTTTTAGAGTTAAATTCGTACATTATGATCTATATTTCATATCAAATTGCTTTAAAATGTATTAAGAACCCTTTTCAACAGTTTTGAAGACGTTTTTAATCAATTTGGCTTCATTTCTGATTGAAATATCATCAAAGTTCATATAAATGCAGCTATTTAAGTTTATTTACTGTTTAAATGTGTTTTTGAAGCTAAATTGGTTAGTTATGACCTATATTTCTCCCAAAATACAATAAAATGCATTCAAAATGGTTTCGAACATGTTTATGCACGTTTTTAATCTATTCGGCCTCATTTCTGATTGAAATATCATCAAAATTCACAAATAGGCTGCTATATAAGTTTATTTATTGTTTATATCTGTTTTTGCTGCTATAGAGATTAGTTATGACCTATATTGACCTCAAATTGTATTAAAATGCATTCAAAACGATTTTGAATATGTTTATACACATTTTTAATCAATTTGGCCTCAATACTGATTGAAATATCATCAAAATTCACACATAAGCTGCTGTATATGTTGATTTATTGTTTATATGCATTTTTAGAGTTTAATTTGTTAGTTGTGACCTACATTTCACCTCAAATTGTATTAAAATGCATTCAAAACGGTTTTGAGCAGTGTTATACATGTTTTTAAACCATTTCGCCTCATTTCTAATTGAAATGTAATGAAAATTCATACATAAACTGTTGTATATGTTTGTTTATTATTTAAATATGTTTTTAAAGCTAAATTGGAGAGTTATGACCTATATTTCATATGAGGTTGCTTTAAAATGCATTAAAAACCTTTTTGAACAGTTTTATAGACGTTTTTAATCAATTTGACCTCATTTCTGATTGAAGTATTATCTAAATTCACAGATAAACTGCTGTATATATTTGTTTATTATTTAAATGTGTTTTTGAAGCTAAACTGATTAGTTATGACCTACATTTCAACCCAAAATTCATTAAAGTGCATTCAAAACGGTTTTGTACATGTTTTCAATCATTCGGCCTCATTTCTGAACAATTCAGTTGTTATATATATTTATTCGTTGTTTGTAGGTATTTTTGGAGCTAGATTGGTTGGTCATACATTTCACCTTTAATTGCATTAAAATGCATCCAAAATGGTTTTATACACATTTTTAATTAATTTGATCTTATTTTTTATTGAAATATCTTCAAAATTCACACATAAGCTGCCGTATATGTTTATTTATTGTTTATATGTGCTCTTGCAGCTAAATTAGTTAGTTATGACCTATATTTTTGACCAAAAATAAAATAAAATGCATTAAAAAAGGTTTCGAACATGTTTATGCATGTTTTTAATCAATTCGGTCTTATTTCTAATTGAAATATCATGAAAATTCACAAATAAACTGCTGTATAAGTTGATTAATTTGTTTATACGTGTTTTTTGTGCTATATTGATTAGTTATGACCTATAATTGATCTCACATTGTATTAAAATGAATTCAAGACGCTTTCAATATGTTTATACACGTTTTTAAGCAACTTGGTTTCAATCAGAAACAATCAGAAATGAGGGCATATGTTTATTTATTGCTTATATGTGTTTTTAAAGTAAAATCGGTTAATTATGACCAGTTGTATTAAAATGCATTCAAACTCATTTGAACAGTGTTATGCACGTCTTTAATCAATAAGCCATCATTTCTGATTGAAATATTATCAAAATTCACACACAAGCTGTTGTATATGTTTATTTGTTTCTTATATGTGTTTTTACAGCTAAATTGGTTAGTTATGACCTTTCACCTCAAATTGCAATAAATTGCATTCAGAACGATTTTGCACGTTTTAATCATTTTGGTTTTATTTCTGATTGAAATATCATTAAAATTTGTAAATAGGCTACTATATATTTTATTTGTTCTTTACATGAGTTTTTTGTGCTAAATTGATTGGTTATGATCTATATTTCACCTCGAATTGCATTAAAATGCATCCAAACAGTTTTATACACGTTTTTTATCAATTTGGCCTCATTTCTGATTGAAAAATCATCAAAATTCACACATAAGCTATTGTATATGTTTATTTATTGTTTATATATATTTTTGGTGCTAAATTGGTTAGTTATGACCTTTATTTCACCTAAAATACAATAAAATGCATTCAAAACGGTTTCGAACTTGTTTATGCACGTTTTTAATCAATTCGGCCTCCTTTCTAACTGAAATAACAACAAAATTCACAAATAGGCTGCTATATAAGTTGATTAATTGTTTATATGTGTTTTTGGTGCTATATTGATTAGTTATGACCTATAATTGACTTCAAATTGTGTTAAAATGCATATAGAATGCTTATGTTTATGCACGTTTTTAAATAATTTAGCCTCAATACTGATTGAAATATAATCAGAATGCATTTAGAATGGTTTGGAATATGTTTATGCACGTTTTTAAATAATTTGGTATAGGTTTATTTATTGTTTATATATGTTTTAAGAGCAAAATTGGATAATTATGACCTTTCACCTCCAATTGCATCAAAACACATTCAAAACTCTTTTGAACAGTGTTGTACATATTTTTAATCAGTTTGGCCTTATTTCTGATTGAAATATCATGAAAATTCACATATAAGCTACTGTACATATTTATTTATTATTTGAAAGTGCTTTTAGAGTTAAATTTGTTAGATATGACCTATATTTCATCTCAAATTGCTTTAAAATGCATTGAAAACCCTTTTGAACAGTAATTGGCCTCATTTCTGCTTGAAATATCATCAAAATTTTCACTTGGGTTGCCATATATGTTTATTTGTTATTTATATGTGTTTTTGGTGCGAATCTGGTTAGTGATGATCCATGTATTTCACCTTAAATTTCATTAAAATGCATTCAAAACACTTTTGAACATGTTTATACACGTTTTTAATCATTTTGGTCTCATTTCTGGTTGAAATTTCATCAAAATTCACACATCAATTGCTGTATTTGTTTATTTTCTGTGTATATGTGTTTTTGGAGCTAAATTGGATAGTTATGACCTATATTTCACCTCAAATTGCAATAAACTGCATTGAAAAAAGTTTTTAACATTTTTTAATTATTTTGGCTTTATTTCTGATTGAAATGTTATCAAAATTCACAAATAGGCTACTATATATGTTTGTTGTTGTTTACATGAGATTTTGAAGCTAAATTGATTGGTTATGACACATATTTCACCTCGAATTGCGTTAAAATGCACAGAAACGGTTTTATACACGTTTTTAATCAATTTGGCCTCATTTGCGATTGAAATATCTTCAAAATTCACACATAAGCTGCTGTATATATTTATTTTTAGTGCTAAATTGATTACTTATGACCTATATTTCACCTCAAATTGCTGTAAAGTGCATTCAAAATGCATTTGAACTTGTTTGTACACGTTTTTAATTAATTTGGCCTCAATTTTGATTGAAATATCATGAAAATTCACACACAAGAACTGCTGTATATGTATATTTCTTGTTTATATGTGTTTTTGAAGTTAAATTGATTATTTATGACCTATATTTCATCTCAAATTACATTAAAATGTATTTCAGACGGTTTTGAACATGTTTATACTTGATTTTAATCATTTCGGCTCATTTCTGATTGAAATATCATCAAAACTAACACATAAGCTGTTTCTATGTGTTTTTGATGATAAATTAATTAGTTATGACTTACATTTCATTTCAAATTACATTAAGATACATTCAAAACTGTTATGAACACGTTTATACATGTTTTTAATTATTTTGGCTTAATTTTTTATTGAAATATCATCAATATTCACTTATCAGCCGCTGTATGTATATTACTATTGTTTGTATTTGCTTTTGGACCTAAATTTGTTAGTTATTGTCTATATTACACCACAAATTACATTAAAATGCATTCACGGCGTTTTTGAACATGTTTATATACATTTTTAATCAATTTGGCCTCATTTTTTATTGAAATATTATAAAAATTCACACGTAAACTGCAGTGTATGTTTATTTATTGTTTATATGTGTTTTTGAGGCTAAATTGATTAGTTATGACCCATATTTTACCTAAAATTCCATTAAAATGCATTTAAAATGGTTTTGTACATGTTTTTAATCATTTGGCCTCTTTTCTTATTGAAATATCATCAAAATTCACACTTGGGTTGCTATATATGTTTAATTTTTGTTTATAAGTATTTTTTGTGCAAAATTGGTTAGTTATGATTTGTATTTCATCTCAAATCTCATTAGAATGCATTCAAAACGCTTTTGAACACGTTTATACATATTATTAATCAATTTGGTCTAATTTCTGGTTGAAATTTTATCAAAATTCACACACGAGCTGCTTTATATGTTTGTTCGTTGTTTATATGTATTTTTGGAGCTAAATTGGTTAGTTATGACATCTATTTCACCTCTAATTGCATTAAAATATATTCAAAACGGTTTTGAATATGTTTTTAATTATTTTGGCCTCATTTCTGATTGAAATATCAATAAAATTCAAATATAAGCTCCTATTTATGTTTATTTTTTATTTATATGTATTTTTAGAGATAAATTGATTAGTTATGACAGATATTTTACTTCAGATTGTATTAAAATATATTCGAAAGGCTTTTGTATATGTTTTTAATTAATTTTGGTTTCATTTATGATTGAAATATCATCAAAATTACAAATAAGTTGCTGTATATATTTATTTATTGTTTATATGTATTTTTGACGCTAAATTGATTCATTATGACCTATATTTCGCCCAAAATTGTTATAAAATGCATTCAGAACAGTTCCGAATATGTTTATACAAGTTTTTAAGCAATTTGACCTTATTTCTAATTGAAATATCGCCAAAATTCACAAGTAGACTGCTATATAAGTTTATTTATTGTTTATGTTTTTGGTGATTAGTTATGACTTATATTTGATCTCAAATTTCATTAAATGCATTCACAACAGTTTTGAACATATTCTTAATCATTTTGGTCTCATTTCTGATTTAAATATTATCAAAATTGACACATAGACTTCTATATATATATTATTTATTGTTTATATATATTTTTGGAACTAAATTTATGTATTATGACCTGTATTATATTTCAAATTGTATTAAAATGTATTCAAAATATTTTAGAAATTGTTTATAACGTTTTCAATCAATTTGGCCTCATTTCTGGATATATTTATTTACTGTTTATATCTATTTTTGAAGCTAAATTGATTAGTTATGACCTATATTTCACCTCAAATTTCTTCAAGATGCTTTCAAAACTGTTTTGAACATTATACATGTTTTTAATTAAAATTCACACATAGATTGCTATATACGTTTATTTATTGTTTATATGTGTTTTGGAGCTAAATTGGTTAGTTATGATATTTCACTTCAAATTACATTAAATTGCATCAAAACACTTTTGAACATGTTTATACACATTTTTAATCAATTTAGTCTCATTTCTGATTGAAATACCATCAAAATTAACACACAAGCTGCTGCATATATTTATTTTTTTATTTATATCTATTTTTGGAATAAATAGATTAGTTATGACCTATATTTCATCAAAAATTAAATGAAAATGCATTCAAAATGCTGTTGAACACATTTATACACGTTTTTAATCAATTTGGCATAATTTCTGATTGAAATATCATCAAAATTCACAGATAAGCTACTATTTATGTTTATTTATTGTTTATATGTATTTTTGGAGCTAAATTGATTAGTTAAGACCTATATTTTTGTGCGGCCCTTTTTCGCGGCCCACGCGCGAGGCATCGGCGTCTTCGCTCACAGGGGAAGAAGGTGCAGGTACATCCCTGCACGTGTTTGTGCGCTCAAGGACTTATTATTTGGGTGATTGTGGGAACTTTTATTTTCCGATGGGCGCAAGCCCCCGCCGTTAATTACCCCGGCTCTCGCCTCGGGAACCTCTGATTAATGGGCTAAACTAATCAAAATATATGGATCAGATTTGTGGCTTTATTTTTTCCTTCCAATTTATTATAATACGTGCTTAAAATAACCCAAAGGTATAACTTTGGATGATAAGACTAAAGACGTACGATCTAAAGTCAGAAAAACGTAAAATTTCTCATAAATCAGGGATCGAGGACATATAAATCTATTGATCTCACGGAGTTCGAATATGAAGCGCACTGCCAACTCGATACTCAAAGAACCAGAGATATTTGATCTCTAGAAAGGTTCATGTCAAAGACAAGTACGTATGGTCCTAAACAGTCTATTGACCTTTCAGATCCCGAATCTGAAGCGCTATGCTAATTCGAAATTTGAGAAATTTGGAGAAATCGGGAACGTATAATTCTTTATTTGATTTCCAAAATGAGGTACGTTAAACTTGAAGTACACTGCCAGTTTAACGTTCTCGAAACATAATTTGATATGATTTGATATGTTGGTATGTTTTACCGAGTTTTGGACTTATCTGCATATTTGGCATATTTGACCAGAGATTTGGACATATTTGTATATTTGGCATATTTGACCAGAGATTTGGACATATTTGTATATTTGGCATATTTGGTCGAATGTTTGGGTTTATTTGCATATTTGACATGTTTGGCCAAACGTTTGGGTTTATTTGCATATTTGACATGTTTGGTCAAATATTTGGACATATTTGTATTGTTGACATATTTGATTAAATATTTGGGTATATTTACATATTTGACATGTTTGGTCAAAGATTGGGGCACATTTGTGTTTTTGACATATTTAGTCAAATATTTGGGTATATTTGCATATTTGACATGTTTTGGTCAAATATTGGACATATTTGTATTTCTGACATATTTGGTCAAATATTTGGGTATATTTGCATATTTGACATGTTTGGTCAAATATTTGGACATGTTTGTATTTTTGACATATTTGGTCAAATATTTGGGTATATTTGCATATTTGACATGTTTTGGTCAAATATTGGACATATTTGACATATTTAAATATTTTGATTTGTTTTATGACATGATTCAATCATTTTTGAATATTTTTTATTTGTTTTATCAAGATATGATATGGTTTAATTATTTTGAATATTTTGATTTGTTTTATCAAAACATAACATTATTTGATTATTTTGGATACTTTTATTTATTTCATCAAAATATAACATGATTTGGTTATTTTAAACATTTTTTACTTCTTTTATCAAAATATAACATGATTTGATTATTTTGAGTATTTTTTATTTGTTTTACCAAAATATAACATGGTTTGATTATTTTTAAATATTTTGATTTGTTTTTTTTATCGAAATATAACATATTTAATCATTTTTGAATATTTTGATTTATTTTATCAAAACATAACATATTTAACCATTTTTGAATGTTTTAATTTGTTTTATCAAAACATGACATAGTTTAATTATTTTTGAATATTTTGATTTGTTTTATCAAAACATAACATATTTAACCATTTTTGGATATTTTGATTTGTTTTATCAAAACATGACATAATTTAGTTATTTTTGAATATTTTGATTGGTTTTATAAAAAATATAACATATTTAATCACTTTTGAATATTTTGATTTATTTTATCAAGATATAACATAATTCAATCATTTTTGAGTATTTTTGATTTGTTTTATCAAAATTTGATTATTTTGAACATTTTTTTTTGTTTTAGCATGATTTGATTATTTTAAAAATTTTTGATTTGTTTATGACATATTTTAATTATCCTTGAATATTTTGATTTGTTTTGCATAATTTGATTATTTTGAAAATTGTTGATTTGTTTTATCATAATATTCACTTATTTTTAAATATCCTATTTGGTATTTTGAATTTATTTTATACATATATCATATATCTTGAATTTTCTTTTATTTATAATATAAAAAAGAAAATAAAATAAAATCAAAATTGACATTTTATAGTCTTAAAAATATTCATAAATGAAATCATGATTTTTGATATATTTTTCATAATTTTTGGACTTGAGAAATCATTTTTATTTGGTGTTTAAAGTTTATTTTCAAAACAGATTAATATGGGCCGTCATATTTGGGCCCATGCATCAAGATCTGAACTTAAGTTCAGTTTTTAAAACATCTTTTAAACCGGGCCGTTAGATCTCTGGCGCGCATCAAGCCTTCACTGGGCTGTTTGAATTTCATCAATATTCGCACTTTGAGATGCATCAATATTCGTGCTCATCCTCTCCGACACTGATCAAGGCCCTGCCGGCGTTGGATCTCCGATCAGGAGGCATGGCTAGCATCGTCGGAGCGTGGGGAGTCCATCGGTGGTGGTCTCGGCGGCGGCGGCGGTCTGGATCGCCAGAGATGGGGATAGCCATTTGGTTTTAGTTGGGAAGTTGGCTGAGATGAAATTTTGAGGAATTTAAGCTGATTTTTGACAAATTAACTCAATTTCTTTGTCACATGGCATCGCCAGAGCATGTTTAACAAGTTTTTGGGATTTAATTTGGGTTTAATCCATCAATTTTGCAACTTTGGCCATTTGGTACTAAACTGGTTTCGGGACATTGGTACCAAATGGTATTTCATGGTTTTTCCTTGCAATTTTCTTCCAATTAAGCTTCCAAACAGTGTCGTTTAGCATGTTTGAACATGTTTGGATGCTCAATTTCATCAATTTAGATGTGCATTGTCCTTTATGCATATTGGGTCATTTCTGGTTTTGTTTTCAATTTGGTTTTCTTTTGATTCCATCACATTCTTCTCAAATTACATATTCAAGTATGTTTATTTGGGTCAATTGCATGTTTTAGAAAGGTTTTATATTAGATTTGCATGTGGATTTCATTTGGTATGTAAGTTAATTTCATTTTTTTCCTTTTTTTGACATTTATTCCAGAATTAACTCAATTCTGATTTTTACAGATCGAATTCCAGAAATTCATAGAAAATCACAGAAAATACAAAAAATGGTAAAATTTGGTGAATGAATGCATTAAGACTTATTTTATATGCCTATGAAATTTCAAGCTAATTGAGTAATTAGAAAGCATGTTTTTTGCATTTTTACCTAACTGGACAGAAATGCCCTTTCAGATCTGTTAAAAATCACATTTGGCTTAACCTATGTATTAAAGCCTGGTTTAATTATTCTAAACCGTTTAAAACATCACATGAGATTGTGCGGCCCTTTTTCGCGGCCCACGCGCGAGGCATCGGCGTCCTCGCTCACGGGGGAAGAAGGTGCAGGTACATCCCTGCGCGTGTTTGTGCGCTCAAGGACTTATTATTTTAGGTGATTGTGGGAACTTTTATTTTCCGACGGGCGCAAGCCCCCGCCGTTAATTACCCCGGCTCTCGCCTCGGGAACCTCTGATTAATGGGCTAAACTAATCAAAATATATGGATCAAATTTGTGGCTTTATTTCTTCCTTCCAATTTATTATAATACATGTTTGAAATAACCCAAAGGTGTAACTTTGGTTAATAAGACTAAAGACGTATGATCTAAAGTCAGAGAAACGTATAATTTCTCGTAGATCGGATATCGAGGACGTATAATCCTATTGATCTCGCGGAGTTCGAATATGAAGCGCACTGCCAACTCGATGCTCAAGGAACCAGAGATGTTTGATCTCTAGAATGGTTCATGTCAAAGACAAGGACGTATAGTCCTAAACAGTCTATTGACCTTCCAAATCCCGAATCTGAAGCGTTATGCCAATTCGAAACCTGGGAAAATTGGAGAATCGGGAACATATAATTATTTATCGATTTCCAAAATGAAGTACATTAAACCTGAAGCGCACTGCCAGTTTAATGTTCTCGAAACATGATTTGATATGATTTGATATGTTGGTATGTTTTTACCAAGTTTTGGACTTATCTGCATATTTGGCATATTTGGCCAGAGATTTGGACATATTTGCATATTTGAAATATTTTACCAAGGGTTTGGACATATTTGTATATTTGGCATGTTTGGCCAGAAATTTGGGCGTATTTGCATATTTGACATGTTTGGTCAAATGTTTGGGTTTATTTGCATGTTTAACATGTTTGATCAAAAGTTTGGTCAATTTTGCATATTTGACATGTTTGGTCAAATGTTTGGGTTTATTTGCATGTTTGACATATTTGGTCAAATATTTGGACATGATTGTATTTTTGACATATTTGGTCAAATATTTGGGTATATTTGCATATTTGACATATTTGGTCAAATATTTAGACATATTTGTATTTTTGACATATTTGGTTACATATTTGGATGTATTTGCATATTTGACATGTTTGGTCAAATATTTAGACATATTTGTATTTTTGACATATTTGGTCAAATATTTGGGTGTATTTGCATATTTGACATGTTTGGTCAAATATTTGGACATATTTGTATTTTTGACATATTTGGTCAAATATTTGGGTATATTTGCATATTTGACATGTTTGGTCAAATATTTGGACATATTGACATATTTAAATATTTTGATTTGTTTTATCAAAATATAATAAGGTTTAATTATTTTGAACATTTTTTATTTGTTTCATAACATGATTCAATCATTTTTGAATATTTTGATTTGTTTTATCAAAATATAACATAATTTGATTATTTTGAATATTTCAATTTATTTTATCAAAATATAACATAATTCAATCATTCTTTAATATTTTGATTTATTATATCAAAAGATAACATGATTTGATTATTTTGAATATTTTTATTTATTTTTTTATCAAAATATAATATCATTTGATTATTTTGAATATTTTATTTTTTTTATCAAAATATAACATGATTTGATTATCTTTGAATATTTTGATTTGTTTTATCAACATATAACATATTTTAATCATTTTTGAATATTTTTGATTTATTTTATCAAAATATAGCATAATTCAATCATTTTTGAATATTTTGATTTGTTTTAACATATTTAACCATTTTTGAATATTTTGATTTGTTTTATCAAAATATAACATAATATGATTATTTTGAATGACATAATTTAACTATTTTGAATATTTTGATTTGTTTTATCAAAATATAACATAATTTGATTATTTTGAGTATTTTTATTTATTTTTATCAAAATATAATATCATTTGATTATTTTGAATATTTTTATTTATTTTATCAAAATATAATATAATTTGACTATTTTGAGTATGTTGATTTATTTTATTAAAAGAATTCATATGTTTTGAGTATTTTCATATGACATAATTTCCATTTATTTTAAATATTCTATTTGATATTTTGAATTTATTTTATGCATATATGATATGTCTTGAATTTTCTTTTATTTATAATAAAAAGAAAATAAAAATCAAAATTGGCATTTTATGGCCTTAAAAATATTTATAAATGAAATCAGGATTTTTGATATATTTTTCGTAATTTTTAGGCTTGAGAAATCATTTTTATTTGGTGTTTAAAGTTTATTTTCAAAACAGATTAATATGGGCCGTCAGATTTGGGCCCACGCATCAAGATCTGAACTTAAGTTCAGTTTTTAAAGCATCTTTTAAACTGGGCCGTTGGATCTCTGGCGCGCATCAAGCCTTCTCTGGGCTGTTTGAATTTCATCAAGATTCGCACTTTGAGGTGCATCAATATTCGTGCTCATCCTCTCCGACACTGATCGAGGCCCTGCCGGCGTCGGATCTTCGATCGGAGGGCATGGTTGGCATCGCCGGAGCGTGGGGAGTCCATCAGTGGTGGTCTCGGCGGCGGCGGCGGCCTGGATTGTCGGAGATGGGGGTAGCCACTTGGTTTCGGTTGGGAAGTTGGCTGAGATGAAATTTTGAGGAATTTGAGCTTATTTTTGACAAATTAACTCGATTTCTTTGTCGTATGGCATCGCCAGAACATGTTTAACAAGTTTTTGAGGTTTAATTTGGGTTTAATCCATCAATTTTGCAACTTTGGCCATTTGGTACCAAACTGGTTTCGGGGCATTGGTACCAAATGGTATTTCATGGCTTTTCCTTGCAATTTTCTTCCAATTAACCCTCCAGACAGTGTCGTTTAGTATGTTTGAACATGTTTGGATGATCAATTTCATCAATTTAGATGTGCATTGTCCTTTATGCACATTGGGTCATTTCTGGTTTTATTTCCAATTTGGTTTTCCTTTGATTTCTGTACATTCTTCTCAAATTGCATGTTTAAGTATGTTTATTTGGGTCAATTGTATGCTTTGAAAAGGTTTTATACTAGATTTGCATGTGAATTTCGTTTGTATGTAAGTTAATTTAATTTTTTTCCTTTTCTGGTATTTATTCCAGAATTAACTAAATTTTGATTTTTACAGATCCAACTTCAAAAATTCATAGAAAATCACAGAAAATACCAAAAATGATAAAACTTGGTGAGTGACTGCATTAAGGCTTATTTTGTATGCCTATGAAATTTCAAGCTAATTGAATAATCAGAAAGCATGTTTCTTATATTTTCACCAGAATGGACAGAAATGCCCTTTCAGATATGTTAAAAATCAAATTTGGCTTAACCTATGGATTAAAGCCTGGTTTAATTATTCTAAACCCTTTAAAACATCACATGAGGTGTCCTAAAGGTGAATTAATCAAGAAAATCTGGATTTTTTTGAATCAAAAGAAGAATGAACTTCTCAGTTTGACCCAAAGTTGACTTTTTTGGAGTTTTTGACAGATGAGATTGTAAAATTCATAACAATTCACAGAAAATTCCAAAAATTATAAAATTTATGTGGTAAGTTGATATAAACCTAATCTACATGATTGTGAAATTTCATAAGAAATTAACAACCAGGCTGAGAGATATGGATTGATCTCTCAGCTGGCCAGAAACAGGAATTCACTGGACTCAAACCAGTATTGATGTTTATTGCTTTTCCATTGCTCAATTATGAACTTGATCTATTAAGCACATCAGAGAACATGAAGGAAAGAACTAAAAGGAAAATAAAACCAATTTGTACCAAAATATCATATATTATAACAAATTGAAATACAATACTCATATAAAACATGGGATTTTGTTTTTCCATGGAATTTTGACAGCATAACAGCTTGTATAAAGCCATTATTGAGCTTTACATAGCTACTGCACATCTGCACAGAGCTTGAGAGAGAAAGGGGATGAACATGTGCCCATCCCCATGAAACCAGATTGGCATGTGCCAATTGGTTAGAGTATACTGTCAAATTCCATGGTGAACTCACCATGTGAGCTCCTGAGACTCAAGCTCAGCCACCAATTGAGCTCTGGAAGGAGGGAGGCACATGTGCACCTCCCCAGCCAGAGGCTAGCCATCTCACCCAGCAAGGTGAGACTGGCTCCTTGAGCTCAATTGGGACTGAGCCAAGCTCAAGGCTTGGCTCTTCTATCCCTTACATAGCTATTCAGAGCTTGATCTCTTCTCAGCTAAGCTTTCTTTTTGTGGAAATTGGGTGGAGTTTTGATTTTGGCAGAGTTTCAGCTATGTTGCTCTCTCTTCTTCTTCTTCTTCACTGGGGGTCTATTTATAGCCCAGAGGGCATGGTTTAAGCATCAGGGCTGAGCTGGCATCATCCCAGCCCTTGGTTTGATCAAGTGGCCAGGATTGAGCCAGCCAGGCCTGTGCTGGCCTGAGGCTTGTCCTTGGAAGATTCCTCCAGCTAACTGGCGCTCAGAGCTCTCCATTGAGGTGCCTACACGTGTCCCTGACACAGGCCTGGGGAGAGAGAAGGAGCCGTTGGCTTTGTCTTCTTCCTTGGGTCAGTGTGTCATGCCTTTCGGGTGTGAGCATATCCCGAATATTTCTTGGCCTTGCTGGCGCTTGACATGTCACCAATGTGTCACTGAGTGTGCCCAACGTGTCAATTTGGCTGCTTGAGTGCTGAGTTGTGCCAATTGACCACCCCCAGATCAGACTTGAGTGCCAAGTGGTGCACCTGTCAATTGAGTGCTTTTCACTCCAAATTGACACTTCAGGCAGCGTCGTGGAAGCATCTCGGAGCTCCCCCAGGTGTTGGCTTGGCCTCTCGAGCTCCCAATTGCCCTGTCACCTTCAAGGTCGAGGTACTTTCTCCTTCGATTTTCTCCTTGTTTACTTTACTATTTTCAATGCTGTTTGTGGCATTGAACTCCCCTTAGGATGTAGATTAAGTCCCTAGAATGGTTTAAGCCAACTCGCGTTGTACACCTAGACTCCATTTTCGAAGCTCCACTGAGCTCTGGAGCTCGAGGAGGAAGAAAGGAGGGAGAGAGAGAGAAATTCAAAAGGTTTCTCTCGCTTGGGTTGGGTGCACGTGAACCGTGCTTTAGTTTCGGGCTTGTCAGAGGGAGGGAGTGCTTGCACCGCGCTCACCTTTCTTTCCCTTCTTTTCTTTTCGCTGGCCAAAATAACTCTGGGCGCTGGGCCCCCTTGGCAGTGAGACTGAAGGAGAGGGGCCTAGTCGTCAGGTTTAATGAGACACAGCCCCAGCGAAAAACTAAGGGTTGGGCTGTGGGCTTGGTCCTTGTGCACCAAAACGTATTGTCAGTGGTATGGTGCATGTGTACTGGGTCCACGCAAAGCGCCTTTAATACTTTGTGTGTATGACAGGCGGGTCCCAAGGGCAGAAGTCGTGTTTGAGCTCCCCAGATTGCACCCAGAGTGTTGCACATCCCCCAAATTGCACCCAGAACTATATCCAATTCTGATTTTTGGTATTTTCTTTATATTTTATTCATTTTATTTTATTCTTCATGAAAAAATCCATGAAAAATTACTGAAAAATCACAGAAAATATATTCCATGATTCTGTTATTTTGGGTAATATTTTTGGTACTTTTGGGTGTAAAATTAGGCATTAATTTCACTTAAATTATTAATTGTATATGATTAGGCATATTAATCTTATACAATTAATATTTTGGCATGATTATCCCAAAGAATCATTTTTTAATTCCAAGGGATAATATTTGGGGCATTTTTCATGAATGAAATTCATGATTTTTGGATTTGGCATGTTTAATTATATGAAATTGTTTTTTGATTTCATATAATTAGGGTTTTGTGCATAGATTTTTTTTGCACACATGTGTATATATTTTTTGAAGGGGGTTTGGTATGATTATTTCATGAAATTATTTTTTAATTTCAAGAAATAATTTTGGGATTTAATAAATCATGAGATTGGTCATAATTTCATGATTTAATATTTGACATGGCTATTTCATGAAATTGTTTCTTTAATTTCAAGAAATAATTTTATGAAATTGAACATAATTTCATAATTTCAAATCTTTGGTATAAAAATCACATGAAATTATATCATTAATTTCATGCAATTTAATTTGTGTATTTTTCTGTCAACTTTTAAACAGCAAACAGAGATATTACAAAGGTAAATTAACCAAGAAATTTTGGATTTTTGAATCAAAAGAAGAATGAACTTCTCAGTTTGACCCAAAGTTGACTTTTTGGAGTTTTTGACATATGAGATTGTAAAATTCATATCAATTCACAGAAAATTCCAAAAATTATAAAATTTAGATTGTAAGCTAGTATAAACCTAATCTACGTGACTATGAAATTTCATAAGAAATTATCAACCAGGCTGAGAGATATGGATTGATCTCTCAGCTGGACAGAAACTGAAATACTCTGGATTCAAACCAGTATTGATGTATATTGCTTTTCCATTGCTCAATTATGATTTTGAGCTATCAAGCACATCAGAGAACATGAAAGAAGGAACTAAAAGGAAGAAACAAAGCCAATTTAAATCAAAATATCATATATTATAACAAATTGAAATACAATTACACAGAAAACATGAAGTCTTGGTTTCTCCATGGAATTTTGACAGCATAACAGCTTGTATAAAGCCATTAATGAGCTTTGTATAGCCACTGCATATGTGCACAGGGCTTGAGAGAGAAAGGGTATGAACATGTTCCCATCCTAATGAAACCAGATTGGTATGTGCCAATTGGTTGGAGTATGTTGTCAAATTCCATGGTGAACTTATCATGGGAGCTCCTGAGATTCATGCTCAGCCACCAATTGAGCTCTGGAAGGAGGGAGGCACATGTGCACCTCCCCAGCCATGGGGCTAGCCATCTCACCCAGCAAGGTGAGACTGGCTCCTTGAGCTCAATTGGGACTGAGTCAAGCTCAAGGCTTGACTCCTATGTCCCTTACCTAGCTACTCAAGACTTGATCTCTTCTCAGCTAAGCTTTCTTTTTGTGGAAATCTGGTGGAGTTTTGATTTTGGCAGAGTTTCAGCTATGTTGCTCTCTCCTCCCCTCTTCTTCTTCATTGGGGGTCTATTTATAGCCCAGAGGGCATGGTTTAAGCCTCAGGGCTGAGCTGGCATCATCCCAGCCCTTGGTTTGATCAAATGGCCAGAATTGAGCCAGCCAGGCCTGTGCTGGCCTGTGGCCTGTCCTTGGAAGATTCCTCCAGCTTACTGGCGCTCAGAGCTCTCCATTGAGGTGCCTACACGTGTCCCTGACGTAGGCCTGGGGAGAGAGAAGGAGCCGTTGGCTTTGTCTTCTTCTTTGGGTCAGTATGTCATGCCTTTCGGGTGTGAGCATATCCCGAATATTCCTTGGCCTTGCTGGCGCTTGACATGTCACCAAGGTGCCACTGAGTGTGCCCAACGTGTCAATTTGGCTGCTTGAGTGCTGAGTTGTGCCAATTGACCACACCCAGATCAGATTGAAGTGCCAAGTGGTGCAGCTACCAATTGAGTGCTTTTCACCCCCAAATTGGCACTTTAGGCAGCGTCGTGGAGGTGTCTTGAAGCTTCTCCAGGTGTTGGCTTGGCCTCTCGAGCTCCCAATTGCCCTGTCACCTTCGAGGTCGAGGTACTTTCTCCTTCAATTTTCTCCTTGTTTACTTTACTATTTTCAATACTGTTTGTGGCATTGAACTCCCCTTAGGGTGTACATTAAGTCCCTAAAATGGTTTAAGCCAACTCGAACCATACACCCGAACTCCATTTTCGAAGCTTCAGTTGAGCTCTGGAGCTCGAGGAGGAAGAAAAGAGGGAGAGAGAGAGAAATTCAAAGGGTTTCCCTCGCTTGGGTTGGGTGCACGTGAACCGTGCTTAGGTTTCAAGCCTGTCAGAGGGAGGGAGTGTTTGCACCAAGTCCATCCCTTCTTTTCTTTTCTTTTCTTCGCTGGCCAAAGGGTCGCCTGGACACTGGGCCCCCTTAGCAGTGAGACTGAAGGAGAGGGGCCCAGTCATCAGGTTTAATGAGACACATGCCTCAGCGAAAAACTGGGGGTTGGGCTGTGGGCTTGGTCCTTGTGCACCAAAACATATCATCAGTGGTATGGTGCATGTGTACTGGGTCCATGCAAATCACCTTTAACATTTTGTGTGTATGACAGGCGGGTCCCAAGGGCAGAGGTTGTGTTTGAGCTCCCCAGATTGTACCCAGAGTGTTGCACATCCCTCAAATTGCACCCAGAACTATCTCCAGTTCTGATTTTGGTATTTTCTTTATTTCTTTTTTATTTTATTTTATTTTATTTTTCATGCAAAAATCCATGAAAAATTACTGAAAAATCACAGAAAATATATTCTATGATTATGTTATTTTGGGTAATATTTTTGGTATTTTTGGGTGTGAAATTAGGCATTAATTTCACTTAAATCATTAATTGTATATGATTAGACATATTAATCTTATACAATTAATATTTTGGTATGATTATTCCAAAGAATCATTTTTTTAAATTCCAAGGGATAATATTTGGGGCATTTTTCATGAATGAAATTCATGATTTTTGGATTTGGCATGTTTAATTATATGAAATTGTTTCTTGATTTCATATAATTAGGGTTTTGTGCATAGATTTTTTTTTTGCACACATGTGTATATATTTTTTTTTGAAAGGGTGTTTGGCATAATTATTTCATGAAATTATTTTTTAATTTCAAGAAATAATTTTGAGATTTGATAAATCATGAGATTGAACATAATTTCATGATTTAATATTTGACATGGTTATTTCATGAAATTGTTTCTTTAATTTCAAGAAATAATTTTCACATATAGTAAATTATGAAATTGGACATAATTTCATAATTTCAAATTTTTGGTATAAAAATCACATGAAATTATATCATTGATTTCATGCAATTTAATTTGTGTATTTTTCTGACAACTTTTAAACAGCAAACAATTTCACCCCAAATTACAATAAAATGCATTCAAAACACTTTTGAACCATCTGATTGAAGTTTGTTAATCAATTTAGCCTCATTTCTTATTAAAATATTATTAAAATTTAAATATTTATATACATTTTGGGTGCTAAATTATATATGATATTTTTTTATTTTTCCTAAAATTGCGTTAGAATACATTTAAAACTCTTTTGAACGTATTTTAATCAATTTGTTCTTATTTTTTTATTATAATTTCGTCGAAATTACACATAAATTATTAGATATATTTATTAAATTTTTATATGGGTTCTCGGAGCTTAACTAAAGATATGACCAATGTGTTGCCTAAAATTGAATTAGAATGAATTTAAAACGCTTTCGAACATATTTATACACATTTTTAATCAATTTAGCATCATTTCTAATTATAATTTTTATCAAAATTCACACATAAACTATTAGATTTATATATTAAATATTTATATATTTGTTTTGAACTAAATTAATGATACATAAGCTGTATTTTGTCAAAAATTAAATTAGAATACAAAAGGATCCATTTTTTTTAATTAAAATAAGAATATAAAAATAAAAAGTATTTACATTGAGAACCAAAATCAATATTTTACAAAATCATACTTTATATTTGAACCAATTTTTTGATTCACGAATTTTGTTTGCAAATGCATCTGTGCAGCATTAGATGTAGTGCATATGTTGATTTATAAAAATGATTCGTAGACAATGAATGCAAATTATATATTTGATTCTTAGACAATAGATACAAACTTTTCAGTTTTAAAATTTATAATTTCAATTTTTATTTTTCAAACTTTTTAATTTTGAATTATCATATTAAAAAAATTTGAAACAGATCTAACTAAGGCGTTCGATCTTATGAACTGGCAATACCTAACCAAAAATCACCTTGAGTCCACCATTATAGGGCTATAATGATGCAGTCAATCATCCCCTAATAACATGTCATAGTGCTCGACAGCTAACGATGCCAAATCTCCTTTAAATTCTTTGCCTTCCATTTCCCATGAAAAGCCAACACATTTTTCATCACTGATAACTCTATCACCAGTTACAGTTACTACCATTAGAGGAGTTACAACCTTCACAATTGGTGTTCCATCATTCTCCACCATTTTACGGAGCGAAAACATTCTTTCTCCCTAGGAATTTGGCCTCTGAAGGTCCTTTTTGTAGGAATTCAATTTCAGTATATGATCTTTGAAGTCTGTTTTTTCAGAATTCGACCTGATCCAGACCGTTTTATGAGAATTCGATTTTTTTTATTTTACAATTTCAATCGATTTGTTTACGATTTTATAATCTCAAAAAAAAAATTCCCGACATAAAAGAATGTCATTGGCAAAACATTCAGCAGAAAGATAGTAAACAATGGTAGAGAGAATAATAATGATGAACAGGAAGAATCCAAAGAAGGAAGAGATGGAAAAAAAAAAAACGATAGAAGAAGAATTTAAAAGTTAAGGGTAATTATATCTTTTATTTCTGTATTAGAGATAAATCAAGAATAATTTACAATTTAATTAGAGTAAAATTAAGAGTTATTATATGATGGATAAATAAGAAAGATGAATTTGGCTAATGTGTTTCATATAAACATTTCAGTCGAAATACTTACAAATCTGAAATTTGATGTCCAAAACATTGATCCAAATAACTTAATTAAAATTTATGTCTGAATTTATTTTGAAATTCAGATCAAAATCGAAGAACGCTTTCTTGTACTTTTTTTTTTATAGTTCTAAAGGATACATGTAACAATAATACTTCATACTGATTTTTTTTAATTTTACAAAAGAACGCTAAGTAAGGCTTAGTCCTAATATTAATCACTCAGATGAGCACAAAATTGGTCTGAACAACACTAATTTGAATGATTATAACACCCTTAATGGTTGTAATAGAAAGCTCTGACTGGGCATTTATGAGTTTCAAATGAAGAACGTCCATTAATGTTCTTTAACAGATTCAGACATAAAAATACAAAAAACCCTTAAGGCATTATTCCTCCGTCTAACAAGTAAAGTAAAATTAAAACAGAGTAAGTGTTAAAACACTTTAAAACATTGATATTTGATAATAGTGAAGTAAGTAAATAAAATAATGAGCATAAACAATATTAAAAGTTATGAAATTTAATAATTTAACTTTCTTTCACAAAAACATTTTAACTTATTTTATCTTAAATCACTTCCGTTTAATACAGTAAAATATCTTAAAATACTTAAATTACCTCATTTCTATTTGCCAAATGAGAGGTATGTTAGTAAATGTTTCAATAGATTGCAGGATTGACCCCTCAATGAGTCAATGGTACTTCTCTCAGCCATTTGATTGCACAATCATATGTATGTTCGATCAAAGTTGCTCAAATGGAAAAAGTCAACTAAAAATCAAAACTGAGCACCAACCATTTTTGTGATCCAGAAGTCTCGGAAACAAAAGGCTACAAGAGAGGTTCACAAAATGAATGAAAAAAATTAATGAGACGTAAACTGGTCCTGATATTGAAATGAATCCGGATAAAGAACAATAATCATGTCTGAAGTATGTAATAATTACATATTAAATTCACAATCTAGAGCAATCAACTACATCTGGCAATTAATTGTCTGATGGAAAGAGACATTTTAACATCCAGAATCTTTGAAGATTATGTTGAGGTCAAAAATTTCAGCAATCTGTTTGGTGAGAATAAAAAATAGTCAAACATGAAACTTTTCCTTCCCTAATTCTATTTAAAATATTTGTTAAAAAATTGATTATATTTAAAATTAATTTAGATTTTTTTTTGCTCAAATGTGGTCTATCGGAGCAAATATAATATTAGTTATACCTGTAAGAGATTGATTAACTTTGAGAGACTCTTCTTCAAAGATTTTTGTAATACGAGTAAAGTTAACGTACTCTTAGAAGTATGGAGTCCCTCGGTGTTTTTAACTCAAAAATCTATCAAATCAATTTTGAATGAAAAGTTCAAGTTGCTTAATAAATTTTTCATATCAAAATTTTTCTATTTTTAAGATTTTCTAACTATTTATTTCAGATTTTTGAAAATGACATATTTTTATATGTAAATTTTCATTTTTTTTATTATTATCAGAGTCATTTTAAAAAATCCGAAAAAAATAATTAGAAAATGCTAAAAATGGAAATTTTTGTACCCTATAAGATTTTGAATTTATTGTACAGTCTAGATTTTTCATTTGAATTAAGAACACCGAAGAACTCCATAATCCTAGAAACATGCTAGATTACTCTTTGCAATACAAATATAATAGATTATATTTCGGAGTTTATTTGTTTCTCTAATCACATAATATTATTGATACAACAATAGATGTTTTACATTAAACATAACAGAGGAACTTCAACAATTCTTAATAAAGCAAAATACAGAAGAAAATATATTACAATGTAGATAGAGAGTACTCCAAACTGAACACATATTCCATACCAGCAATATCAGATAGATAACTGCCTCCTCTTATAGTGAACTAAAATTTTCTCTTTACCATTCCATTTGCCTTCAGGGAAAGATGAGACAAGATAAAGCTCGAAATTCCAGATTAGATAACTCCATATTGTCTTCAACTTCATGTATGTGAACGCTTCACCCGGACATGGGTGCCTTCCTCCCTCAAATGATATGTCAGAAAATGGTTGGCTCGCCATCTCCTTCTCTCGAATAGACAAGTAACGGTTGGGATCATACCTGTCAGGGTCCTCAAGTACATAATCAATGCAATTCGCCATAGTCAGAGATGTAGCCACAATGTAGCCTTTCGGTATCATATACTCTTTTCCTTCCTTCATGGTTACGGTGAATGTTTTGTGACAGTATCAGGGCGTCATGATAGGAGGAGATCCTATCCTGATTGCTTCTCTGATGCATCGATGCAACACATCCATCTCTCCCAGAATGTCAAAATCTATCTTTGACCCATGTCGACGAAGTAACGCCTTTTGCTCCTCCAAAACTTTTGAAAAATAAGTCTTATTTTGAAGAAGGTGCGCTCCAGTCCACACTGCCGCATTACCGGTGTGAAAAAGACAGATTAATTAAAAATCTAGCTTCAATTAAATTTTATAAAAAGGAGACCATCTTAATCCCTTTCGTCATTCAAAAAGATTATAATAATATGAACAATATTGCTTACTTCTTTTTTCACCAGCAGAGGTCTGGTACTAGTAATTGTACTTGCCTTTTGTTGTTACTATCTATTAGTCATTTTGATGAATGCATCATCAAATAAGTTATGGCGAAGAATTAGTGTCATGTGCCAGTTTAGTATGAAAAACAACCATCTTTATTTCTCTTTTTTAAAGAGTTGAAGAGAAGAGAGAAGTCTGCTACAGTTCCATCAAAAAGGAGAAAAGAACAACAAATAATCGAACTTCATACCTGAGCTTCTGCAAAAGTCTGACCGACATAATACCGCAGCATCTGTGGTCTCAACCCTTTCGTTAGGAACTGGAACTGTTGCCGTCGTTTTTCTGTTGACACTCCGAAAGCAACATTCAGTCCGAACATCGGTACTGTGAACTTGAACAACTCATCTTGGCTAAGCTCAGACTCAGGTTCTGTATAAAAGTGCCTCGACACCTCCGTTAATGAAGAGTTCAAAGTGTTTCTTATTACTTTTTTTTTAAATTTATATACATACATTATATTGTACAATTTGTTGCTCATTATCTAAACTTCTGACCTTAATTCAGGAGATATAATGAATAATTAAGTATTTAATTCAATTAATTTTGCTTACTTTTTGATGTACGATCCTTTAGAGAAAAGTCTGTTTTAGCAAAACTGTTAGGTATAGTTCGTTGATAATTTCAATTTTGGGCTTTTTTGTAAGTGCTGAGAAGTTGAGATAACTAATAATGTTTAAATAATTGATTATCTGATCCTTTCTTTTTCTCATTTGCAGGAAATTATGATAGTGGAGTAGTCAGATGCATTGCTTTTTGTTCCTTCAATTTCTCTGCCTTCGTGTTAGTAATCTTTGTTAATAAAGGTACTTGAAGATTCCATATACCATTTTGATTATTTTTTTATTTTTGTTATTATTTCCTGTGTGTCGCTTGTAATAATTTGATATATAATTGTGCCATCTATTCCCATGCAATTGTCAAACTGGTGCTATGCTAAAAGTAATTACTGCATTCCATACAATTTATCATTCTCATAAATTTTATTTGTTTAAAACTTTAATATGCAGATTGTTGATAAGCTTCACTTGTATGTGCAATATTTGACACGGTAATGACGTTATCTTCTGCTGATTCACTTAATTAGACTGCCTTTTTTCACTTAATCAGACTGCTTTCTTTAACTTATTTGTTAGATTCTTATATGAACTATTTAATCAGACTGCTTTTTTTCACTTAATCAGTTGATACCTTGATGGGAACAGGATCTCATAGTCTTAACATGTAAACGAGCTTGTCAACAAATTATTTTCATAAATTAGTAGATGGCACCTAATATACTCTGCCTGAATGGAAGATTAGAGGCCAATTACATGTAAATTACCCTGTTAGCTATTAATGATTGCATCCTTCTCTCAGCATGCCCTTCTTTATTTATTTACTTTCTTTTTCTCAGATTTGTATTGTCTCAATCTGGCCATTTATGGATCTGGACTAATGGTGCTGCCATGCTGGTTACGATGTTGGTGCTGACTACATCTTTGTCGGCGAGCTATGCTGAACTCAGTTTATGAGGTGCTTATATTGCTATTTTGATTATTTTTTAGGGTTTTGTGTTTATTTTTTTAGAACCGTGTTGTGGGATTTGATACTTGTGCCCTAAATATTTATCTTTATATGCACCATATAATTTGACATTATATGGTGTATATTTGGGTGAAATTGTGATTGGTTTAAGATTAATTAAATTAAATTCTTGCTGAATGAAGATTTCATGCATAGTTGGGATGAATTTGGATAAATCTCATATTATAAATTTTACGTTAGAAGTAAAGTTTTTTATTTGTGGTTTGTTATTATAAGACACATTCAGGGAATGATACCAATGGGTTAAGGTGGCAAATGTTTTTATGGACAAGCTTTGCTTGTGGTTTATTAACACTACCCATTATGTTTTCCGCTGGGGATTTAGCAGTAATTGTAAAAGCAAGCAGATATTTTGTATCAATAAAAGTTATAATCTAATAATTTGATATTGATACAGACCAATTAGTCAGGTTCGTGGTTTGTTTGCTTTTGTGCCTTTTCTACCATTTCATAAAAAAAAATTCCAGGATTCCATCATGTTGTGACATAAAACAAGAGTATTTTGATTTAAACCAAGCAAATGAATTCACAACCTATTTTTTATAATTGAAAGTTAGCGCCTAAATCTGTGGCTTTACCTTAGTTTGGGCTGGTACATGAGCAAGATAATGAGAAACTGTGCAGAATTAGAAACATTTGATTTATCATAACCACTATGCAAATCCTGAATTTGTGTCCTGTTTGAAGATGGAAAAAGTACTCGGTGATAATTTCAAGCATTATTTCTATTTGTTAATATTAATGTGTTATTTTCAAAAAGATACTTATCGGATGACCTCACCTGATTTGCATAGCAAGGAGCAACTTATTCTATATAAGAACTTAATATTTGGACAATTTTTTGTAAATCCCTCACTTTGTATGATAAATCAATAAAATTTACTTATTCAAAGAAGTTCCAGTTATGCTCTGGTTGCCAGACTACCTCTCAGGTTCTTAGTAATTCATTGGCATTACAATTTCACTTGCATCAGCCTCTGTATAAAAGTTGAGTTGTTTCTCAAATTCGGGTAATGTTTCCTTTTCATGATTAATGTATTATTTCCTTTGTTAAGATTTTTTATTTTGTTATAGCTGGTGCTGTATCATATTTGGATTTAGAAGAGTAGAGAACTGATTTGGTTCAATCAACACCTTACCGGGCTGAGCAGCAATGTATGTTATAACCATTATAATTCAAGATATGCTGTAGCCATAAAAATATCTGTACTGCAAAAGAATGTTATTTTTTCTAATAAGATTTAGATTGAAGTTATTGTTGTTGATTGATTGCCATTTATTTACGTCCCATTTTGCTCCCTTCCTACAAATTTATGATAAAGACATAGTAAATTGAAGAGAAATTCTACTTCTGTTTTTATTGTTTGGAGTAATATAAGGATTCTAAATGGCGTAAAAAACAGTTCTTAAGAACAAAATGGAAGCACATAATCTGATAGCTGTAAGGAATGGGTGTATTTTGCAATTAATTCATGCATTTAGTTTAAATTATGGAATGCAAAGAATAATCTGATGTTTGTTTATCTAATTCAGGAAAATCTTTTTGCACACATAGGGACATGTTCAAGTGATTCATGATGCCAATTCTGCAATCATAGTGAATGGATGGTAGCCAACTCTGCTCACCATTAAGGTAAAACCCCATAATGTGTGTAAAATCCCCTCAGCCAATAAAAAAGTATAAAAGATATAATAGGGATGCAATATGAAAACAAGGAATAACACTTTGCTGTATGTATTTGTAACAAGAATGGGATTTAAAGGAAAATTTGGTACTTCTAAGCATACATGCTTCAAAATTTTTTGCTCTTTTGATAAATATAATTTCCTAAGAAAGGAAATATTGTTTGGAAGGGTGGTTGAGTTTTTTAAATGTGAAATCAGATGATTTTGGGCCAATTAATTTCATGCCCTGTTTTGTCCCCTTTTTTTTTATTATAAATACACTAAATCAAATAGTGCAGAAAGCAGTTTCAAGAAACACAAATGAAAATGTATAATCTGATAGTTTCAAGGAATGGGAGAATTTCCAATTTATTCATACATATAGTTTAAAATAAAAAAAATGCAAAGGTTAATTATGACGTGTTTATCTAATGCAGGAAAGTTTTTTTGCATGTGGACATACTCCAGCAACTCATGGTACCATCAATTTTGTTCAAATCTTAGTTAATGGATGAGAGCCAACTCTGCTGAGGATTAAAATAAAGCCCCAAGTCAGTTTAAATGATACGGAGGTAAAGAAGAACAATTTGCTGTGAATTACCGTTTTTCTGGGTACCCAATGGTCAATCAATATTTGAGCAAACAACTGGTATGTTCACACGACTGACTGATGTTTACTAATCGACCTCAAAAACAAGCAATTGAGCATGTATTAACCAAAGAGCTTAGTTTTAAATTTATGCCTGAACTATGCAACTAAGCCAAAGCAAAAGAAAATGTGGATAGGCTCACTTGTGGTGAAGTCGGTGCTCGCTACCAGAAGGTATAATGCTCAGTGTGTTAATTGACACCAAAATTTGGTTAAACCGACCATTTGTTCAGCTCAGTGGTACACATCTAAGCTCCTACATTCCTGATGTGTTAATACTTTTTTTATTTAAAACAATTTTCAGGTACATATCCAAGTTTGATTAATCAATGCCGTGTGAGAATAGCATGTATTTGTGTTGATAAATGTTGTGTTAGCAAATGTATGGTGTCTTGTGTGGTCTAATTTTTTTTTTTTTTTTGCCTTTGTGAGAATTTAATGTGTTTAGGACGTATGTTGGAACCAGCATTTCGGCAGCAATAGAGCCATCGAGATCCATCTTGAGCCCATAACTGGATCTTATTGTTGGAAATAGCAAAAGTTTTAGGCCCAATAAAGACCATTTTCATTCTTACTGAGCCGTAAGATATCACATATTGGGCTCTAAAATTGGAGATTTACCTCCCAACGGAGATCCATTTTGAGTCCAAGCTAGGACCTTAATGGGCTAAATTGCAGTTCTCGTCCCAAAAGAGATTTGTTTTCATTCTTAATGGGTCGTAATATATAACACATTAGGCCCAATTTAAGCTTATAATTTTACGTTCATGGCCCAAAATTACAAGTTTTCAGCCCAACAGGGATCTGTTTTCATATATTAGGCCCAATTTGAACCCATAATTCCATTTTCATGGGCCGTAAAGTTATCTTTTGGTAACAAGATGCGTGCAATTCAGACCTAGCGACAGAACTTCCGAATTTTAGGCCGAAACACAGCATCTGATAAACTTTTCTTATTGCAGGTTGATTTATCCATGCGAACTTAGTCGATAAACTAGGATCCGAGAAAAAATGGAGGGAAAATAATAAAAGAACTACATCTTGATGTTTATATTGTTCTCCTTTTTTGTTTTTGAACTAGAAAAACAAAAATTATATCCATTTTTAGCATGCAACTTTGTGTAATTTGCAATAAAAACTAGAGGTTATTGTTGATGCTTGCCAAAGGTAATAAAGAAAATACCTCCCCTCTTCATTCTTGACAAAAGTAGATGGGACTTGGCTTGAGGTTCTTATTCCTGTTTCGGATCAACGGTTCTGCTTCCCGACAAAGTTCATAGTTAAACTTAAAAGACATAACAACTGAAAACTGATGAAATTTATTTGATATATAATTCAAAACTAAAGGAAAATTAGGAAATCAGCTTGAGGTTCTCATACCTGTGAAACCAAAAGCACAGATCTGCCCAGTTTTGACATGGCATTATGCGGCCGTAGAAGAGGGCTTTGAGACCTATGATTATTTTCACAGATGATCAGGTTCACCATCTTATTTATACTAATAACCTATAATCTACTTTATTTCCCCAAATAAAATAAGAGAGGGCGTTATCTTCATTGTCACCCTTCAGACATGAATATTTTATTGCCTGACTGCCGACCGCATTGTAGGATACATTAAAAGACCAAATCTACACTTGCGCCCTTCAATTGAAGTAGCTAAATTAAAGGCGATATTTGAAGTTGCGCCTTTGGCTCGTTTGTGCAGCGTCACAGGTCAGAATATCAAAATGGAGGTACTCATTTTAAATTCTTTATTATATAGTAAATGCTTTATTTTTCATTATTATTATTTAAAGTTTGTCTTTTTCTTGTGAATTCCTTATCCAAGTTTCTATATCATGTGTGTTTTATGATTTTGGCAAATTTTGTCATTTTTTGACCATTTTTTTTTCAAAAGTTATATTATAAATTTTGTCATGTTTACAAAGTAGATTAATAATACAGTGAGATTACTAAAAAAGAAATAGAAATTGTTGCACAAATTTCGTTAGCTATGACATATGCAACACTATTGTGGTTAGGATTCAAAAAATGATATTACCGTGACTAATTATGTCATGGTACGTCACGGACACATCATGGTATGTCACGTGAATTTGTTTAGACACGTCACGTAATCACGTGAAATCATACATTCATTATTTTAAATATTTTTTAATTTTAATAAAAATATAAAATATACTTTTAGCAATAAAAAAATTTCTAACATTTTTCTACATTTTACAATTTTTCACAAATTTAAATATTTTTTTTATATTTTTCAATGAAAAAATAAAATTCGAAAAAAAAATGTAACTCAATGTAATGTGTTACATCACGTTATGTATTGATGTGTTACGGTATAGCACGGCGTATCTAAACATAACATATCATATGCATAACATGTCTTAACTCTATATATTTTTACACATCATGTCACATAACTGAGACACGCCGTATTTTTACATAAAACGTAATGGCATGTCATGTTTTTAATGATGATTAAATGAGTTATTATTCATGTTAATGATTTTATTATACATCATATTTGTAAAATATTTTTATTATTCAACTTAAGTGAGTTATTATTCTGATTAGTGGTATTTTAGTTGAATAATAAAAATAATATATAAAATAAGTTGAATAATATATCATTTTACATGAATAATAAAATTAGCATCATGACGATATCTTTCAAATATTTTTCTTAAAATTAGTTTTTCTAAAATCTGGTCTTTTTCGAAAAATCAAAGGGTACATTTTTTAGAAAATGACATTCTTTTTTTCTTTAATGATTTCTGAGCATCATCAATGGTGACCGATGAGTTGCGATTTTGACGTTGAGATTTTCCAAAAAATTAAAGGGCGCATTCCCTTGATGTTTTTCAAAATCTCTCTACCAATTGTGACTCTTTATTTAAAATTGGTCAGGCAACAAAATAATCAATTTAAAGGACGAAAATGGAAATAACGCTCTTTTTAAATCATTTGTGAAAATAACTTAGATTATAGGTCATTAATGTAAATAAGATTATGGGCCGGCCAGACGTGAAAAAAATCCCACAAACTGCAGGAGCAAGACCCAGTTTCAAAAGTGGGACCAGCTCGTTCATTTGTTGTAGTAGATACAGCTAAGTACTTACTGGACGTGCTCAGCAGTCAGCACTCGAGTTTATAACTTTATATCCTCTGAACTTGAAACCAGAATTTAGTATCAGATGCTGGGCCTCGGTTAAATCCTATTTGGCAACCACCTCCTTCATTTCCTTAAATTTTCTTTTTGATTTTTTTTAATTGTTTAATTCTTCCGAATATATATTCTTTAGCACGGATTAAAAATACATCCTTTAGTTTCTTTTTGTTCGAAATTTTAATCCATGTCTGTGCTTTAAGGAACCCTCTTTGGATTAAGCCTTCTGAGTTTTCACTCACGGAATAAAACTACCGAACATGAATTCTTTAGTATAAATTAGAATTTAATCTTCAACATATTGCCGAACGGCCCCAATTGGATTGGATCCGATTTGGTCTTGGATCTAGAGGAACCTATTGGTGATTAAGTTGGACCAATTTATTTTCTTTGCATTTGGGTTCTAGTTAATTATACACAAAGTTTTAGTTCATAGTTCTGAGGTTAATGGTTTGGATCCTGATTGTTCATCATGCACTATTCAGCATTACACAGAGAAATAATTTAATTTCCCAGCATGATTTGTGATTTCTCTGCGAGGGCGAAATTGGGCCAGCAATCAGGAATTCACGGAGTTTTTTTTTTTTTTGCATCATGCTTATTAAAAAAGATAACAACAATAGTTTTATTTTAAAATATTTGACATAGTATTTTCTGAATGCACCCATTTAGTAGCTTTGTCTGAATATATATATTCAAATAGCTGAAAAAGCATTGAAATTTTTTCTGAATATCAAAACAAATATACGGAACGCGAGACATTAAATGTGTGCGTTCAGCCAAATATTATCTTATTAGAAAAATGATTTCAACATTTTTTTACTGTTTGAACACATGTGATATCATTTTGTCAAACATTTCAAAATAATAATGTTATTTCTTTTTTGGAATAGACACAAAAGAAACTCTAATTCGTTGACCTTGTTGGTTTGATCAGCACAGTTTCCTGGCTTTAATTTGGAGAGCAGGTTAGCGGAATTCATATCCTCTGAAATAAACAGTTAAAAAGAATAAAATAGATAGAAATCATATACGATTATTGTAGCGGGCATAATTGAGATCCGTATGAAGAGGTTTTATGGGGGAATTTTTATCCAGTATAAATATGCAATGCAGTATTTCATCAGATGCCAACTCACAGGTCTGTGTGCGTATATACATAGGATTGATTGAGATTTAAGATTTAAGATTAAAATCTGGATTGATTAGCAAGGTTATGCCCACCCATTTAGTTTCGCCTAACTATGTAATGCGCACACAGATTCTCAAAAAAAAAAAATATTAAACGAAACAAAACAATTTAAGAATGTGGAAGATTACCCAATTAAGGCACCGGTGCACTTTAAGTTATATTCAAAATTCTCAGCTGTTGAAGTCAAAGAGGTTGGCAAGGGAATTTCAAATTATAAGCATTATTTCAACTTTGCTTCACATCGAATTTTTCTAATTGTACAATGAGAAAAATGTTAATATATAGAGAGGAGAATATTATGAGGTGTTATGAAAACCAGGTCAACTACATGGCTTAGGTTTTGGTTGAGTGGTCAAACCGCTTTGGATTAAACGGTTGAACTGTTGACGTCTTAATAATATAATTCATTTAGGAAGGGTGCAGATCTGTTCATAGATATAAATTTGATATTCTTAATAATTAGATATTTTTTTAAATGTTTTTAAAATATTTTTTTAAAAATAAAAAAGTTTATAGATATATTTTTTAAGTTATAGACTGATCGTGTTTCAATTTTCATGTAATTTATGGATTATTAAATTTAAAGCGTTGTAAATTTTATGTAATTTTAATTATTTTTGATGAAATATTAAATGACATTTATATTATATAAAATTGAAAAAATAATCAATCCATAAATTTATAAATTTTTTTTACCGACATGCGCACACACATGTGTATGTGTATGTAACCCCCCAAAAAAAAGTGTGTGTATTGCGCAGTGGTGCTTAAAACACCAATACTTCAATGCTTTACATTGAATAATTGCAATTTGTTAAGCAGCTTAATATGATATACATATTGGAAGTTCAGATTTTTTTAATTTTCTGAATAATGAGAAAATTAATTAATATCAAGAATTCTGAACTTTTCACTAACAAATTCTTTTTTTTTTTTTGTAAAACTAGTAAAACTTTCTTACAAAATTTATTGATTTTATTGAGCTACTTGATCTGTCGTCAGTATCAAAAGTTGTACATCACTAATATATCGATAAAACATTATAAAAGGACTCTTATCTCCTTAAATCATTTGTATTGTTATTTTAAACCACACAATTGGAATCACACTTAAGAGATATAAAATGTTAAATTATTTGTCATATTGTTTTGGATCACACAATGCAAGTCACGCTTGTCCGGAATGTTTGATCACATCGTCAGACAATCTTTTTGTTCATTTCCTTGGGAGGAAAACCTCATAAACAAATTATATGTTCAGAATTCAGATAAAAATTCTTTATATTTTAAATTTGAGTGATTTTAATCTTTATTTAAAAAAAAACAGTGTTATACTTATACGGCTTACGTCTAATAAACACACACATTAGTTTGATGTGTAAAGGTCGATTTCCTTGTATAGTGAAAGGAGGTAAATGGAGAAGAAAAAATAAATTAATCTTACTTCCAAATTAAGTTGTCAAAATAAATAAAAATAAATAAAGATAAACAAAGACAAATTACTCTCTCTATATATATTTCTTTAATAAGTTTTATTTACCTTATCAATGTAAAAGTTGTCAAAATCCCTCTCCAATAATAATAGTAATCAATGTAACTTGTTTCTCGTTTCTTTTCAACCTTTGCTTTCTCTTCAAACTCGGAAGCACATGGTGAGACACGGAACCTGTGCATGCAATTCGATCTGTACCGTAGAGTAAAAACAGTTCAACGTGTGGAACACCACTAATTCTAAATAGAATTCAAAACCGCTGCACGATCTTCAAAGAAATAATAAAATGAAGAAGCCGGGAGTGTCAATATTTATTGAATTGAAATTTGATCGCACAGATATTTTATTTTTATGTTTTAATAATCGTACGTAATTAGTAAATTGGATGATTTTTACCGATCGGATTAAAATATGACGTCATCTGCGTTGGAACGGAACGCCCCCCATTCCGAAGCAAAGACCTCTACAACGACCAGAAGACATCGGCAATCTAACCAACTTCTCGATTCTGCTTTCTTAACTGATTGGAACAAAAAGTCAACAATGGAGAAGACCCAAACGAAACGCCATTAAAACCCCAGTGGAGGGGTTTCGATGTAGCTGTGCGCGCGCGCTGTAAACCCGAGAGAAGAAAGAATTCAGAATCCTTCTCGTCTCGCTTGAACTTTGACCAATTTCAATTGTTTTATCTCCCTTCCCCACATCACACGGCGCGAAGAGATCTGATCGTATATTGTCTAGCTCCTACGCCAGTCAAAAAGAGAGGTCGACAGAGGTGAGACTAAAGCATCCGAATTCTCTCTTTTCAATTACTTGATTTAAGAGCATGTGATAAAATTTAGCAAAGTAGCGAGAGTTGATTCCAATGGCATTTTATTATCAATTTATTTTGGGGGAAATAAGAATGTTGTCGGAAGTTTGTCTCTCTCTCTCTCCCCGGTTCTTTTTCTCCTATTTATCGGAAATCACAAATTTCCTTTCCTTCCAGTCTGGTTCCTTTCTCCTCTGCCGCCAGATTGCTACAAGATACCTCCGCCTCCTCATCTTCTCCTCCTTCTCATCAAGAGGACATCTTTTTTCTCCTCACCTTCCCAATCAAGCCTCATTGATCTGGAAGCACTTCTTGTGAAAGCAAGGTTGCTCATCTTAAGGGTAATAACCCTTTCAAACTCTTTTATTTAATTTCTCACACTTTATCATACTTTTTACTCGTTTAGGGCTGAAATGGTCTGCTATTAATTTATTACAAAGAACTTCTATTCAATTTTTGTTAAATTTCTGATTCTTTCATGTCAATTGGTCAAAATATCTAATGCTGGTACCAAAAAATGCTGATATACAATTTTAGGTTCCAAAGATTACAGGTGAAGATTGTCTTGTCCAGTACCAGTAATGTCCACTGGTTGGACTATAGAAATGCAAGCCCATTGTAGGCAAGTTTTGTGTGCCTATTTGTTAAAAGCATGTCAGCCATAAAGATTCGGTACCAACTGACAGGTACCAAATGCCATGTCCTCTTAACCAGCCCTTAAAATATGCTAATGATATTAAATTTTTATCACTTGCTGGTTGCAAGACAAGGCACTTAAACGGTGTGCTGTACTTGTTGATGGTTTGCAATTGTCAAATGGATATTTTATTCTTTGGAAGCAATAAGGTGGTTAGGTTAAGCATGTTTTAAAATACTATTTTATAGTGCTATATTTTTGAAATTTCTTTTCTCGTGTGGTCTTTGGTTGATTTCAGCAATCAATTGTTTCGTTGTTGCCATTGTATCAATGTTAATATTAGACCAAACTGCTTGTTCTTCATTGGTGTTTTATGTACCTTAATTATTTTCTAAAATTTAAAGTATTCGTTATACTTCAGTCATAAAGTTTTATGTACCTTAATTATTGCTTGTTTGAATTTCTTGCTTTTCTTATTTAGAATAATATTATATTTTAATTCTGTTTTGCATAGGCATTGAGACTAAATTACAACTATATCTATTTTGCTTGCCAACTTCACATGTTAGATATCTCTGTAGGAAACAAAAATGTCTAAGAATTCTTGATGAAAGAAAGAAGTTTTGGTACATTATTGGATTCCTTCATTTCCTATCATATAAAATTTGGCCGTAAATTACTCTTTTAACAGTCGTAGATCTGGTCATGGTTATAAATACCAAGTTCTTCTATTTATTCCCTTTAGCTTCTTTTGTTCTCCTATTAACCTCCTCCATTCGGGTGGATTACTTTCCTCACTAGTTCTCCATAATTGAAGCGGTACAAAGTGTTTATTTAGACACATTATTTATTTCTTTAGAGTTTAGAATTTAGATTACTCATGGATGTGATCACAATTCTCTGGATTCTTGTGAAATTTTCTTAGTTGCCCATCAGCCCATAGAAAATTATCAATATTCAACAAGCTCCTATGGAGGTGCGTCTAGTTTTTCCCAATTTTTGCAATTACTGAGAATTGCACCATCTTTCTTGCTTGATAGAGTAGAGAGAAGCAGTGTGTAGTCTGGACATTATGTGAATAAGACAGGAACATAAATCCTATTATATACATAACATATATCTTCTAATTTCTTTTTATAAAGAGGTACTGAGGAAATTCTTATTTTGGAGTGTGTGAGCTGTATATCTATCATTAACAGGATTACCTTTGAAATTAATGTAATTTGTCCCAATTTGTAGGTATAGTTTGTCTGAGTCAGTACTGGTACATTAAATAAAACTTGCTTCCTTCTCTTTCAAAAAAAGCAGATTAAGGTAAAATATTTATACTAGTTGTAGAACTTATGGCACCTACTGACCTACGGGTTATTGGTACCAGCATAAGCCTATTATTATTTTATTGACTTGATGAAATTCTTTCAGTTTTTTTACCAGCAAACACTAAGTATCATTTAACTATGCAGAGTTCACTGAGGTAATGCGATGAGTTCTCTAGAAGCTTCCAAGCATTCCACCTTCACCACCACTGGTCTTGTGGTTGGCTATGCTCTCTCCTCAAGCCTCCTTGCCATAATAAACAAATATGCTATAACAAAATTTGCTTATCCAGCCTTGTTAACTGCTTTGCAATATCTGACATCAGCCCTAGGTGTCTGGGTTCTCGGCAAGCTAGGGTTCCTGTGCCATGATGCTTTTACCCTCCAAACTGCCAAGAAATTCCTTCCAGCTGCCTTCGTTTTCTACCTTGCCATTTTCACAAACACCAATTTACTAAAACATGCCAATGTGGACACATTTATTGTTTTTCGCAGTTTAACCCCGCTTTTAGTTGCAATTGCAGATACTGCCTTTAGGAAACAGCCTTGCCCCTCAAGGCTCACATTTGTGTCCCTTTTTGTAATCTTGGGTGGGGCTGTTGGGTATGTTTTGACCGATTCTGGTTTTACCCTCACAGCTTATTCTTGGGCGGTTGCGTATTTGATCACTATCACAACTGAGATGGTGTACATCAAGCACATTGTGATGAATCTGGGGTTAAATACCTGGGGTTTTGTATTATATAACAACCTTCTGTCTCTCATGATGGCACCCTTTTTTTGGTTTATAACTGGAGAGTCCAGTGAAATATTTTCTAAAATTCAATTGAGACCGGATGATTGGTTTCAATACGACTCCTTTGTGGCAGTTTCGGCCTCTTGTGTTTTCGGGTTATTGATAAGCTTCTTCGGCTTTGCTGCACGAAAGGCAATTTCTGCAACGGCATTTACAGTCACTGGTGTAGTAAATAAATTTTTGACAGTTGCAATAAATGTGATGATCTGGGATAAGCATGCGAATTTTGCTGGCTTGGTTTGTTTAGTTTCTACCATTGTGGGAGGAGTATTGTACCAGCAATCAGTAAGTAAAGGTGGAAATGTGCCAGTGCCTAGTGAGAACAAGCCGAATGATGGTGATGCTGAAGATGAAAAACAGCTTCTTGTTGAGCCAAAAAGGGATTCTGATGTTTAAATTTGAAGTTTCTAATTTTGAATCTCAAGCTAAGATGTTTAAGGAAAATAGAAATTTAGTTTGAAAGGGGTAAGATTTTCTTTGTTTTTCTTTTTGTTTGATTCTTTAAACTCTGTTATTTTTATAAAGCAATATATATTTCACGAATAGATGGCGAGTATCTACTTTGACAGGATGTTCCATATTTTTATTTTAGTGCTTGATGGTCATTCTTGTTTGAAACATGGAATCTTTTTGTCAAGTCATCCTGCTAAATGCTTGCTTGTAACATTTTTGTAGACAAATCCATCATAATTTTATTGCAAGTGTTATTCGTTTTTAACAAAAATGTGAGAGAGAATATAATTAGTGCTGTTAATTTTGAGCTTGGAGTAGACATAGTCCTCGTCAGCAAAGCAAGACATGCAATGATTTTGAATTTGACTGCCTAGGTATGCTAATATTATATACTATTTCACACTTTTTAGTTATGTCATTTTAATCTGTAATTTCAAAGTTGTGATTTGTTCTTTAAATTTCAACACATCTCGGTATTGAATACCTATATTGTTTGAACTATTCAACTTCGCCCGATTTTTTTATTTAAGAAAACTAATATTCAAAATTAAATAAATAAGAAAATCGGAAAAAAAATATAAATATTGGAGGGACGGATTTTAAAAATCTGTCCCTCAAACTTATGGACACTGTTTTAGCATTTTTTATAAAAAAAATATTTTATTACAGGACGAAATTTGAAAATCTGTCCCTCAATAAAAAAAAATATTTTATTAAGGGGCGGATTTTCAAAATCCTTCCCGTAATAGAATATTATTTTTATAAAAATGATAAAATCGTATTATATTTTTAAAAGCTGAATTTCGAAAAACCAGCCCTTCATTTCCTAATTTTAAAGAACAGACTCATTCACCCCAGTTATATTTTTATTTTTTTGTTGAGATAAAAATTCAAAATTATACAATATTATATTTCAGTTACATAAAATTTGAAAAAAAAATGAATACAACTTAAAATGTATGATCCAACATAAAATTATAAAAATAAATTCAATAATTTCTATATATACGTTATATGTTATTGATTATTATCTTTTATTAAAAATATTTATTTTTAAAATTTAATCATTTTAATAATTTTTGCATTCTTTATAAATAATAGATAAAGTTAGAAGTAAAAAAATAATTGCAGATGATATATAAAAATTCCCAAAATTTCAGATAATTATTGTTGCACTAAGGTAAAATTTATCAATAATTTAAAAAAATTTCGAATTTAATAATTAAATTAATAATTTAGAATTATATTGCACCAAGCTATTAACGAGCACCTGTCAGTATTTTGATCATAAATCTCTCATACCAACTCCAATCTGAACAAATAAAAATTTTACGGAAAGACAAGACTAAAATCTATAACTTTCATATTTTTAATTATATGAAATTCTCGATGTATAATTCCCAGTAAAATTTAGAAATTCAGTCAGTAATAATATCGAGCCCTACAGAAAAGCTGCAGATTCTCTAGGACCTTTTTAAACATATCTTTTCACTGGAAAATCAAATTAAAGTGAGGTAAAATCCGCTGAGATTCTAACAATGAGATGTACAATTTGATATTTTAAGTTTTCACAAATTCTGACTAGGACATACTAAAAAAAAGTACGTTTTCTCAGCCTAACTTAAAAAGCTGTGCTGAAAAAATTATTTAGCACAAATTTGGATAATTAAAAGAATTGAAAGTCCAATCATAATTATTGAGATAATAAATCTAAGAAATTAAACCAAGCTCAAAGTTAAAGAACTTAAACCGAACCCAATCCAAATCCACCTCTTCCTAAACTCTAAGTTTAGCTTAAGGCTTAAGCCACTCATTTCCTATTTAAACCCCCACCTCCCCCCTCCTTGGATGCGCATCCCAAGGCAGCAGTTTTCTCTCCTCCACCTCCTCTCCTCTCTCGGTCTCTTCTCCCCTCTTTCTCCCTCTAGGCTAAGAGAGCCACCTAAATAAAAACATGATGTTTTCTCGCGATCTTAAGGAAGCTTAGTTGTTTGACATTAGCAAACTAAGAATTGACATCCTCAATTGAATCGTAGGTGGTACGAAGTAACGACTAAATCTGAGTTTAATTTCTTGAACAATAAAATTAGATAAAATAAAACAAATATTCGTTCTTGTATATTTATTTTTCTTCTTCTCTTTTTCTTCTTCTTTTCTTTTTTGTTCCTTTATTTAAATCCAAAGTATAGTGATACGGAATAATCACCCAAGAGACTTTGATTTATAGTTTTTTTTTATTCGTTTATTAAAATCCAAGATATAGTGGTGCGGAATAATCACCCAAGAGATCTTGGTTTATATTTTTCTTTATTTTTCATTCGTTTATTTAAATCCAAAGTATAGTGGTACCGAATAATCACTCAAAAGACCTTGGTTTGTATTTTTCTTTATTTCTTATCATTATTTAAATCCAAGGTATAATGGTCTGGAATAATTATCCAAGAAAACTTGGTTTGCAATTTCCTCCCTTTTAAATTGCGAAAAATAAATACATTATATCAATTTGGGTATTTTTCTTCTTTTACTAAAAATTAAAAAGGAAAAAGGTAATATTTATTTGATTAAATCTCAATATACATATTGGATATAGAATTTAGAACAGTAAATCAAATTTGAGTATGATAGATAGTAAATGAACTATGATATATTTCCGATATATTAATCATTGTTAATTGATCTTTTACTTGGAGCTTGAAGTCGTATTTTTGTTTCTTTTATTGGAGCTTTTAAATAAAAAGAACGAATAAAAACCTAAAAATAAAAACTTAGAAATATAATTAGAAAAATTTAAAAGTGAATAACATTAGGTTAAAATTTGTTAGGTTCAAAGAGTCAAGAGATTAACACTAACACTACTAGAATTTTCAATATTAACGTGGGTATACAATATTAATTGTGTGGGTAGTTCAATACGCACGCAAATAACCTTAATTTTAAACTATATTTTCGTGCGTATACCTATATAACCAGACATTAGCGTGAAAAATATTTGTGTGCATAATTATACACGTAAATACTTTTCACGCTATTGTCTAATATACGCACGTAAATATAGTTCAAAATAAAGATTATTTGCGTGCGTATTGAACTACCTACACTATTAATATTGTATACCCACGCGAATATTAAAAATTCTAGTAATGTAAGTCCCCCAAACAAAGCAAAGGTGCGGATTCCTAGACTTTAATATTTTTGTTATTCCATTTTGTTATATTTAATTGTTATTCATGTTGAATCAAACACGTCTTTTTCTAAATTGCTTAGTAATGAAGATTTTAGATAGCTAAGTCTTTTGCATTGATCATGTGATTTGAGTATGACAAGTAATATGTATGACATGAATAAAGTGAAGAAAAAATGTAAGATTAAGTTATTGATGGGTAGATTCTCGCATCGATAAGGTAAACAAGTGGATACATAAATATTACAAGTGCAACATTGAAACGAGAGAAGTGCACCATTGTTTAATAATTGGATTAGAATATTAAATATGAATCTACAACTCCCTAGTGATGCTGCGAACAAATAAATATTTCTTTACCGGTAAATTTAAAGAGTTTATTTCCTTCGGACCTATACTTTCTTATCTGTAATAAACTTATAATTTTTTACTATATACTTATTGGAAATTGGTTTAAATTTATCCAGCATCAAATTAGATTTGATATTTAATTCTTATCTATGCCAAAATCTGTACGTTATTCTCTTTACAGTAGGAGTTACTGTGTTAGGTTATATGAGCATGATAAATTTTAGTTTATAGAGAGAGTAAATGCTAATCAGCTGGTAAAAGTTAAGACTATTGAAAACAATTTGTGCTAGTAGATATAGAAAATAATATTGTCAGTTGTTTTTTGGTTCATAATCAAATGCCTTATTGGTAAAATAACATTATTTCTGTGATCGGTTTTTAGACCTTAAATGCGGTGCAAAATTGATGCCTTGTTGATTAGGTATTATTCTGCAGTGAAATAATAATAACTAAATGTTAAGCTTACAAATCAATATAACAGATGAGAGTTTCTTGATACTAAGAATATCTAACTCCCCGGTGTTAGGTTCATAAATTAATCATAATTTATTAGTAAATTTTATATTTCTAGAATTTATTTAAAACCATATGCATGTTGATAGGATTTTTCTATAGCAATTAAAATACTCAAATTTATACTTAACTCGGTTGCAAGCGTACAACTTTACGAAGTAGTAAAGAGGGGTGTCGAATTCACATGGATGAGGTTATAAGTATTAAACCTAACCCGTTCAATTATCTAAGTTAAATCTAAATTGTTTTAGAATGATTGAAGTAATAAAAACAAACTAAATTTAACTACAATTAAACTAAAATTGTTCTAAGTAGAAATTATGAATTAGGATTTTCTAGGGATTTGACTTACTATAATATTATACCTAATTAATGATTCTATTCACAATTATTATCTTCTCTGTTATTTTGAGGGTTTCTAGTCCTAAGATAGCATTATTCACTTTCATGATTTAATAGATAAATTGATTTATTCAAATACCTACTCTCATGATCATATTATCCTAAACCAATTACAAATTAATTTTATGACCAGCCAAAATTTAATCTAAATAATTAGATTTTATCTCTTGATCCATCATCTAAATATCTAAACACGATTTTAGGGTCCCCTTAAGAGTCTAAACTTCATCTCTCGACTCATGATTTAAACCCTAAGTTTATCTTGTATTATTCGGGTATTAAAATCTAAATTTCATATATTTGTTATTTCTAATTTTCCTATGTTGCAATTATCTAAATGTGGCCTTTATCTAAAAAATCATAACGATTTCAACTTAAAACAATAAGTATAGAGATAAAATTTAATCATGCACAACATAAATCAAAAGAATAATAATCGCATAATAAAATATTAATTAAATATAAGTAATTGGGTACAAAGTCTAACCCTAGGAAAAATAAAAATCTAGCCTATCCAAGACATAATAAAATATAAATTAAAAGAAAGAGATAAAACCGTTATAATTCCGTCTCGTATGGCTATCCTCTTCTCTACTTTGTATCTCTTCGATATCTAAAAATCTAGCCTAACCTAACTATTTAAAGCTAACGTGCTAACATAGTAGAAATGAAGTGGAGTAGTGGAGAATTGTGCATGATTGTGTAAAGCCTGTTCATCTAAATTCGGCGCAAACTGTCTAACTGCTGAAACTGTCTCTTATGCTGTGATTCGCAGTGCATCTCCTGCGGATCACAATAGTATTGTAGAGAGCAGTTATCTTCGTTTTGACTCTGAGCACTGCGACTGGCAGCACCTCTGCCTCAGGTTGCAGCCAATTGATCAATTATGCTCCGTGTGGTTGTGCTGCGGCTGCCTGAGGCATGATCTTATGCAGTTTGTGCTTCAAATGGTTAGGCTCCACAATTAGTTTAATTGCTCCTCATTTTTTTTTCTGAAATTAAAAACTGACAAATTTTGACAGTACCAAAATCTTATTTGCATTTTTAAACTAAATTCTAACTAAATTGGTCTAAATTTATCATAAAACCTTTTTAAAATATGTTATCATTTTTAGTTATCACATGTGCGGGACCAACAAGTTTTATTTTAGAAAAAGAAAAAAAGCAGATGAAATGTGGGGGTGTATCATATTTACCAATATGGGGAAGCGTATAAATGGCCGTAGATGGTAACCAGGCCAATATTAATAAATAATTTTCTATCATATATCCATAAATTTTCTGTAGAATTAAATTAGACGGTAGATGGTAACCAGGCCAATATTAATAAATAATTCTTAATTGCTACATAGCATTAATGCATTATATGGTAAAAATCTACCTGTCCGTAAATCATTATTTGGATATACTAATTTGTTGAATATATTTATATTTATTTTTTGTTCATTTTGTTGATGTTTGCATGGATCAATCCGACAGTCGGGGTTAATTTTGAACAAGTACAAAATTGCATACGGAGCACGAGAATTGGACTGATAAGCTTATTCAAGTGATACTTTCAGGCTTATTTATTCCAAACTTTATTTTGATATTTTGATATATATATATATATATATATATATATATATATATATATATATATATATATATATATATATATATATATATATATAGAGTAAAGCTAGCGTGAACGTAAGTTCACCAAAAGGATTGGTGAGTTTAACTCAAAAAACTATCAAAACGGATCCAAACGATAAATCCGAGTAGTTCAATAAATTCATCATATCAAAATCCTATAGGATATTAAAATTTTTCATTTTTGGAGTTTTCTAACTATTGTTTTCGGATTTTTTAAAATGATTCCAAAATAATAATAAAATAATGAATGTTTATATATTAGAATTAGTCACTTTGAAAAAAAATCTCAAACAAATACTTAGAAAACTCTAAAAATAGAAATTTTTTGTATTTTACAAGATTTTGATATAAAGAATTTATTGAGCAAATTAGATTTGTCATTTGAAATCTATTTTGATAGGTATTTGAGTTAAGCTCACCCTAGTTTTACTATATATATATATATATAGAGAGAGAGAGAGAGAGAGAGAGGGAGAGAGAGAGAGAGATGAAGGCTAAAATACAATGTGTTGTATGGATTAATCCATACAATGCGTCAAAATCTCAAATTTCAAATTAAAAATGACCGATATAATCTCCATATCAAAATCTGGTGGAATACGAAAATTTACATTTTTAAAAAAATTTTTTGTTATTTTTTGGATGGAGAGAAAATCGTTCTTATTGGATGCTCCAAAACTCTTGGATCAATTGATTTTCTTCCCTTCCAAAAAAATAACAAAAAATTCGAAAAAAATATAAAATTTGATATTCTACAAAATTTTGATATGGAGATTATATTAAATGATTCGGATCAATCATTTTTATTTTCAAATTAGAGATATTAAGCTGTTGTACAAATCCATTTGTGCAACACGTTGCATTTTAGTCTTTCTCATATATATATTTATATTGCATTATATTATTTAGTCATATCTAAATAATTAATTTAGATTTGAAGTATTGAATAAATTATATCAGTTGAAAATGACCAGAAAATACTCATAATAACAAGTATTGTGATTAAGCTTTATTGTTCTTAATTTTATTGGTCAAGATAGGTGAAATTAATTTTGACATTCAATGAGGCATGACTTTGACAATTTAAAAAAAAATTAAGATGCTGTTTTCAATATCTTATAAATAGCATAAAAATGTTGGGGCTCAAATATTCATAAAATTATTAAACTAACTTTACTGTTAGTTGTGGTGCGTGATTATATTATGCAGGTCATGTTATGAAGTATCGATGTCATCAAGAATGTTAGCAGCATTGTACATTTGAATTGGCCATAAAATAAATTAAAGAGAACACATGATGTTCTTAACTTAGTCAAGTGCATGACACTAACTGATATTGAGATATGTGCTCATAATATAGGATTACTATCCTAGTATCATCAAGGGGGATGGAAATTATTGTGCTTAATGGGCCAATTTGTTGTGAGAAACCAATCACTGTGATAGGCTATCCCTTGAAGGGAGATTCGATGGGTAAAATACAAGTATATTTTTATATGTCGAATTTTACTCCAAATTCCATCCCGATAGTGATTAGTGCTCCTGTGTAGTATAGTAAGAAAAGATACCGAATCGTTAACTTGAGAGGTGTGACTCTACACATATCTCAAAAGGAACTTTTCTATATGAGAGTGACCATATGAAAGAGAGTGGCTATTGTGTCTAGGCAAACTGTAGAATACTCTCATGAAAAATCAAGTTATGTGCATGGCCTTAAATGCACAATCCGCGATGTAGTTATCTGTATTGTGTGTATAATAACGTAAGTCTGATCCAAAGGGTCATTGTTCAAGATCTGTGGTTCACTTTACCTTCAGATTGAAATTATTGGCATTAAGTGAGAAGAAAAAATTCTCATCCAATGCGCAGTATAAACAATGGTAGCATAAATATTTATCAATTTTTTTAATTAAATTTTGAGTTTTGTGGGGATTGTTACAAAATTTTAATATATAATAAAACCTCAAAACTTATTACGTAATTATTTTTCTACAAAGTTAATTCTTAATTTAATTAGATGAGGTTTTAATGGGCCGGTTGCATCTTTACATGAATGAAATTTTCAATTGATCGTTTGACCATTCATTCAATGTCCAAATCACCAACTTAGCATTTTCTTAGCAACAGTTGTAATATGATTTTATTACAATGAAATTAATACAAAATGCAACCGTTGCTTTGGATCTTATAAATAGAATCACATAGTGCTAAGTGTCGAGGTTAATTGATTACGGAAAGAAAAAATTGTCAAATTCAGATTTTTGGGTTATCGCCTTAGATTGTTGGAAAAAAATGGTCTTCAAATCTGAAATTTAATCAAATAAAAAATAAATTAGTAACATTAAAATAATATAAATTAATTTTTTCTTTTATCTACTATCAGATTAAAGAAATTGCAGAATATATATGTATATATATATATATAATTTTTTTATATGATTTAGTCTGTAAATATTGTGTTAAACTAAATAACCACGCACTGATATTGAAAATTCCAGTAATATTATATAAGAATGTTAATGAATAATTGTGGTTTCATTATTTCTAACGGGTATATCAGTGTTCATGATATTTGTGCACTTATATAATTAAAAATGGAGTTACTATAAACAAAAAAAAAGAATAAATGGCTTTAGCCGCTGTCTAGTTAATTTATGTTTTAATCGGTAGTTAATGGGCCTATATGTCATTCAATAGTTGGTCCGTTAGAATGGAGATCAGTTGATCAAATATATGTAAATTAATGGCATTAGTTGCTCCTGGTGCATAAATACATTTCAGACAGTAATCGAATTTGAAACATAAAGAGTTCTCTTAAAAAAAAAAGAGAAATATATATTTCCCCATAATCAAATCCCCCAATTTTTTGTCTCCCCGACCAAACTCTTCCTATTTACTATAATTAACTTTTCTTAACTTCTTTATTTCTTATTTTTTTAAAGTTCAGTTCAGTCAATATGAAAGTATTAATATTTTGATACAAAAGTATTAATACTTTAATATGAAATCATTAAGTATATATTTTTGAGAAAATATATAAACTCTAAGGCTAATATCCTTCATTTTTGTCATTCAGTCTAGTTAAAATCTATTTATCCATAACTAACTTATCCAACTTTCATTTTTTTCAATATTTTCAATTTTTTTCTTTACATTCATACTATTTATACTTCAATATATAACTATTAATGATTCAATTTTAAACTGTTAATATTTTAATGAATAACTATTAATACTTCTGGATATAATTATTGATAAATATTAATACTAGCAAGCAAAAAATATTTACTAATTTTTTATAACGAACTTTCTTATTCTTTAATTTCCTTAAGTTTAGCCCAGTTAATATGAAAAATATTAATATTGTGATATCAAAATATTAATACTCTGATATGAAAGTATTAATATTCCGATATAAAAGTATTAATACTCCGATACGAAAGTATTATTATTTTAATACAAAATTATTAAAGATATTTTTCTCTATTTTATAATTTCATACCTCTCATTCTTGTCCCCTCCGGTCCAGTCAAAATCTATTTATCCACAACTAACTCTCTTAAGTTTCATTTTTTTTCCTTTTTTTTCGAAAATTTCAATTATTTTCTCTTCATTACCATTGATATTTCAATGTGTAACAATAAATAGTTTAATTTTTAAACTATTAATACTTCAATATGAAATATGAGAGTATGAATAATTTATAATTGTAATTCTATTGATAAATATTAGTATTAACTTTTAAAAGAAATTAATACTGACTTCAGAAAATATTAATACTTTAAATAATTTCATTGAGAAATATTAAAACTTAACCTACAAGTTGGTAATTTAGATGTTTGATTTCAAAGTTGAAAATATGAGTTTCTTTAACAACTATTAATACTTCACATTTCGTCTATAAATATTTTTATCGACTGGTATTAATACTTAACTTGTAAGTGGATAATTTAGATAGTTTATTTTTGAAGTTAAAAATATGTGTTTCTTTGATAATTATTAATATTTTACATTTCATCTATAAATACTTTTATTGTGGAGTATTAATATTTAACCTACAAGTCGGTAATTCAAACTTGAGGGATTTGACTTGGGGACAATTATGCTATCTCTAAATTAAATCCTCATTAAAATTCATATTCATATATAAGAACTTGATCTTTATATTCTTGTTCACTTTTAGAAAATTATTAATGTTTAGTAATTAAGGAATTTAATATTTTCTATAGTTACTTTAAATAGACAGTATAGTGACTTGTTTATATAAACTATAATGACTTTTATGTTCTTTAATTTAAAAGATTGTTAATGTCTAATGATTGAAAAGTTTAGAAGATTACTAATGTCCTGTGATTAAAGAATTTAGTATTTATTATAGTTATTTTGAATTGACAGTATAGTGACCTGTATGAGCTATAATGATGTTTATGTTCATTGGTATTAATCTTTTGTACTTACACTTTAATGATTTTGATAGTTAAAATATTAACACTGTCTGTTATTTATATTTTTATAGTATTAATTAGTTTACCGTTTTATATAGTGACATTTATAACTAAGTATTACGACTTTATATTTAATGTATTTATACTTTATTAATTAAGTAATAAGATTTTCTGTTTACGGACATTATATTAACTTGAAAAGTTGAAAATATGCATTTTACACTATTTTATATAGTGACATTTATAACTAAGTATTACGATTTTATATTTATATGTATATTTATATGTGATAGACGATCCTTTAAAGGAAATTCAATTTTCTCTAATAAGATCTACCCCCTGATGTGTACGTTTTTGTTTTTAAAAATAACAACGATATGTCATCTGTTTTTATTTTTTTTTTCTAAAAGTAAATACATGATAAAGCTTTCAAACAAAAGAAAAAACAAAATGAAAACTAGCTAGGCTAGGTCCTAAACAAAAGTTAAAAAAATAAGTCAAGATATACAACAAAAGGGCTGAAAACAAAATCCTAAAGTAAAATATCCTGTGTACTTTAGATTGTAGAAGATGTGAGAAGCTTCTCGTGTTTAACCGCAGGAGATAGCATATGGCGGGACATGACAATAAGGATTAGGAGGATTAGGATGTAACCCATAATTATGAGAGTTAATAATGTTAAATTTTTATTTATATTTTAATTAATATGTATACATTATTATATATATTTTATTTCATTTCAATAACATATATATAAGAAATTATTGAATTGTAATTTTTTTCGTTAGTCATCAAGAGAGGAGATAGTTAAATCACAAAATTTAGTCCATTAATTTTGTTAGTTTTTGATGTAATAACAAAATAAAGTTGAATGTATCCATATAAAATGATATATACACATTTATAATTAATTATAATTTAAATTTAATAATATTGATGTGACTTCAGTAACTATAAATATTGAGTTCCTCAAAGTCTAATGATAGGTAGCATTATTGAGAGAGCAATTCCCTCTGATGTCTACGTGATGTATAGGTTTTTAATTGCTTTCTGCTTTTTTATTTCACTGAGCCAGTGACAACTAAAATGTCACCATAATGTTTTTGCTGAGTATGCATAATGTTTACTTGCATTGCGTGCATGCATAAAACTCAGAGTTTGCATTGAGTTCATTATATATTTCATTTTTTTCTTCTCTCCCTTTAGTTTTGTATATGATGCAAAATTTACTATTACTAAGAGATATAGTCAATTAGTCATGGTGAAAAATTCTAATTCGGAAGGAATGTTAATTGTGGAAAACCTTTTAAATTTCCTGCACTCTAGAATTATCTTTTTCTTCTTTTTATTTCTGCTGTGAAGATTGGTATTGTAAAAGCTTCACACAATTTAAGTGAATCTCTATAAGTTTTTTAGGACATAATAGATTTTTCCTCTAATGTCTATGTGCTACATTATTTTTTTTGAGGTCACTTATTTCGTTGTTTTTATCTTATGTGTACTTTTTTTTAAAATAATGATGATACGTCACCTGCTTTTATTTTTTCTAAAAGCAAATACATGATAAAGCATTCAAACAAAAGAAAAAAACAAAATAAAAACTAGCTAGACTAGGTCCTAAACAAAAGTAACAAAAGAATCAGCCAATACATACAATAAAAGGGTTGAAAACAAAATGCTAAATTAAAATATCTTATGTGTACTTTAGATTGTAGAAGATGCTGAGAAACTTCTTGCGTTTAACTGCAGGAGATAGCATACGGCCGCATATGATAATAAGAATTAGGAGGGATCCAATGATCAATAATTATGATTGTTAATGGTATCAATTTTTTTTTATTTATGCTTTAATTAATTTTTATTAATATTAATATAGCACTAATGATTATAGGTATTGGTTCCTCTAATGATAAATAGCATTATTGAGAGGGAAAATCCCTCCGATGTCTATGTGATGTATAGGTTTTTAATCGCTTTCTGCTTTTTTACTTCACACACGTGTGCGTACTGAGCCAGTGACAATTAAAATGTCACCATAATGATTTTGCTGATGTCTATGTGATGTACACAGGTTTTTAACTGCTCTCTACTCTTTTATTTCACACACACGTGTGCGTACTGAGCCAGTGACAATTAAAATGTCACCGTAATGTTTTTGCTGAGTGTGCATAATGTTTACTTGCATTGCGTGCATACTCAACCGCTATCATTCTCGCAAGTAAAACTCAGTTTGTGAGATTTTCATTTTTGGAATAAGGTCTCTGTTAATTTCGATATTTATTTATTTTTAAATATTTTTTATGAAATTTAAATATACATCTTTTCATAAAAAATAATACTTATCATCACTATACTAATATATATGTTGGTGTATTGATAAAGGCATATTATTAGATGTTGACAAGTTTACTCTTTTATCAAATGATCCTAAAAGCTATTAGCCTGAACTCTAATTGTTCTAAGAAAATTTAAATGCTGGGTTGTAAATTTGAATACACTGTTTATATATGATATGATTTGATTTACTATATATGATGTAAGTAAAGAATTTGCTTCCCTTTTATATCCAAGTGATAGCAACTGGTTATTATTTTTCATTGAATCCGTATTAATTTGTTCATTTTCCAATTTTAAGTTTGACAGTTCACTGGTCTTGGCATATATACAAAACAATTTGTATTGTTGCAAATAATGTTGGGGAACATTGAAGGCAATTTGCAAATTCTCCTGTAACAGTTCTATGTCTAATTCACTTAATTTAGGACAAGAAGTTGTAGCAGGAATATAGCTGAAAATCTTGTCCTTTACTGGTACTGGCCGGAGGTGCTTAGATGGCCTGCCGATCAACCAACATGTGAAAATTCATTTTTGTTTTTTTGATAAAAGTGGAGAAAACCCACAGGTTTCATTGCAAAACCTGAAAAATATACGAGGTACCAAATAGCAGGTTCCAAGTATCAGTGTACACCAACATGTGAAAGTTTACCAGTAATATCTAATGTGAATCATCAGACTAAGTCTGCAACTAACTAGTAACAAAACCTGGTCCTGTTCATCTACAGAAGCCAACACCTCTTCCAGTAAGTAAGTCTAACAAGGATGGAAGCTTGTTTAATTTTGGTTCAAACTCTGGTTGTGCTTCCAGAGAGACTCAAACGGTCGTTTTTATATCATTATATTATTTGTTCTTAATCCTTTCTTTGGCTTGTTGAGTAGGATATACAGTATAATCATTATATAATTTCAAGTGCACTGGTATCATTCTATTATGCATTGAAATAAAGGATTTAATTACTATATATGTATCGTAAAAAAAGTTGCTGCTACTTATTTGGAACTTAAATAGTCAATTAATTGCTTGCTGCCAGAAAACATTAGAAGATTATTTTTAGTTCTGGGCAATGAAAGTTGGGACCTTGTCCAGTTTCAACCAAGTGATATTCTGTAGCCAAAAAAAAAAAAAGTTATGTTATCTCATTGAATGGAAATATCATTTACTTCTTAAGATTGATTATTGTTCTGATATAACATTTACAATGCTGATGTCACTATAGGTAGAACCAAACCGTCCATTTTTCAAGTGAAGTGAAATTAAAGCAGAATAAGTATTAAATCACTTTAAAACATTAATATTTAATAATAGTAAAGTAAGTAGATGAAGTAGTGATAATAAAAAGTGTTAAAAATTATAAAATTTAATGATTTAATTTTACTTCATTTATATAAATATTTTAATTTATTTCATCTTAAATCATCTATGTTTGATTCATTAAAGTAATTTAAAGTTTTTAAACCATCTCTACTCCATTTGTCAAACGAGAAAGAAAGAGAAAACCTAAAATTGAAGCCTTCACAGTTCACATGAAAGATATACTAGTTGAAAATTTCATTTATCAAAGACACGGGAACCTAACTGATTTGTTGGAGAATTTTTGTTGTCTAGTAGTGTAATTAATTTGCACGTTGAATTGACTTCCCCAATTCATTGTTGAAACTCAATGTTCATGTCCATGAAAGACTGTTTGTGTAATAGTAAGTGATGTTGCAAAAGGGTACTGGTACCGTTTTGAGGGTACTTTCACAAAATTAGAAGTTGCATGGTGTGTCATCAAAATTTAAATCCTAATATTGACAACAATATCACCCCAATTAAATTGTGCTAGAAAAACCAAACAGTCTAGGATTCCACTATTTCTTTTTGTCTGCAGCATCTCCAACTCTTTTTTTTTTTTCCTTTTCTTTTCATTCTCCTTTGGTTGAAATGATGTAGATCGTCTCCATCTTTATCTTTATTGTTCCCTTTTTTTTTCCACAGCTCTCCATCCTTTTCTGTTTCGTACATACAATACTGTTCCCACAATAGTATTGCATTAATTGTTCGTGGTCCGGGATTAATGATACAGTAAGTTTAGAATACATACGCACAGTTTTGTATTTACATAAAAGCATCCGAAAGCTCAAATACTCAAAAGTCACAAGCTAATGTTAATAGGACTGTCAAATGGATTGGATTTTGATCGGATTTAGCATGATTCACATGCGGATCTATTAAAAATTCTTAAGATTCATATATGGATATATATTCAATTAGAATTTGAAGATTTAAATGTGAATTTGTATTTATATTTTTAACGGATATTGAATTGAATTTTGATATATTTTGGATTTTATATTCAATTGTTCAAAATGATAGAATACATACTTAATATGAATAAATGTGTTTTATTTTATATTATAAAAGTATAAATTAAGATCGTGACTATAGTTCAACTAACTCGTATGACATAAAAATGAACTTTTATAAATCTAATGCGATCTACTTATTATAATAGAAGTATTTTAATATAAGATTCAATTACAAAAAAATATAATGGAAGATGGTGATAATTATCGAGTATATCTAACTAGATTATAATTATAGGTACAAATCATTACAATAATCATGTATGACTAGACAAATAATATATTCTTATATTATAAACATTTAGTGAGAATTCAAAATAAATTATTATCACATGTCTTGCTATAAAAAAAAGTTATCCATTCGTAATGTATTTTGGATTCAGATGAAGCAATATCCAAATGAGGATACAAAAATAACTAAAGTGTATCCTTATTTACTATCAACATATAAATCTAATAAACTATCAGATATCTTTTTTTAATCCATATACGAATTCATTTATATGGATTCAAATTGAATTTTGAATTATAAATATTAATTGATAACTCTAGTTATGAGTCAGCACATCTACTGCTAGCTATTACATTTTTGCATTCATGTATTCCGTTGGCGTAATTTTCAGATAGTACTCGTACAACTCTGTCGTTTGTTACAAATTGCTCACCGAATTTTGGTCTCTTCCAAGGAGCAAAACTTCTAAATTTGGTTCCTGTCAATTCATCTAAGGACTAATTCCAATATACATTCCACATATATATATATTGCTGTTGGAGTGTGGGGTCGGGGAATAATTTAGTTATGGCGGGCATATATTTCATTGCTCAATTGAACGTTGCTGGTGACTTGATCTTATCAATCTTGTTAGTTTTTGGATGGAAACAGATTGGAATTTAGCCAAATTTTCGATTGAGTTGCAGTGGTACTGACTTGGGTTTCTGACTGTTCTTGATCCAAGCAAGCATAGAGTACGTGTATTTGTTGAAGCCATCTAGCTAGATAAGAGATCTAAGATGCGTTGAGCAGTGCATAAACACAAGCTAACAAAAATAGAATGTGAAGTGCATGTCCAGCTTGTGAAAAGAAACTAAAACGAGATCTTCCATCTCCTCAAACCGACGATTTGGAGGGACCAAATTGGACCAATTGAATTTTAGCAATATTCTTTCTTTTATCCCATTTTTTCCATTTAAATTGTTATGAACCTTTTATCAAAATTAAAATTGACCAAATTGAAACAACATAAAACAAAGAACAAAGTCGTGGGACTTGGTAAAGATTTAACTCCAGGGGCCTTCATTTAGTAATATTTTTTTAAATCTCAAACTAACATTTAACAACAACACTTGTTAGTTATTCTGATGAGAGCTTTTAAAATCATGTGGTCATGTATAATCATAAAAATCTGTTAAGTTTTTTAAAAATTAATTATCAATGTGCACAAAATTGATAGGAATTGACTACTCCAGTTTCAGTGCAAATGTCGCTGGTCGGCTGTCATTTTACAATAAATTGCCATCTAGCATGTAAGAATTTTCTATTTTGTATAATATAGATAATTTTCTTGGATGTCACTAAACATCATATGAAATTTATATTTAGTCAATTTTTTTTATTATCTGTTGTCAATTACTGAATTTTGATATATCTTCAAATTTAGTCATTCTGTTATTTTTTTCATCCAAAATATCAATGAAAGTCTATGTGAACTCTATCTTTATACACTTGGACTATTATGAAAATTTTAAAATACAAATTAAATACATCAATTATACTCTCACTACCAAAAAAACAAATAACTCTCTCTTTGTCCTCATTTTCTCTCTCCTAGATCTGTTGCCTAAAAGAAAAAAATAACATTTTTTTCCCTCTTTCTCTTCTCTCCTCTCCTCTTAGCAGTCTGTCTTCTATTGTCTTTTTCATTTTCTTAAAGAAAGTTCATGGAAGTCTCAAATATGAGAAACTCGTTTTCATTTGGTTATTACAATAGATCAACCATATTAAAGATTTTGTGAACCACTTCAAATCCAAGCAGGATATTTTTTAGGTGCTAGTTCATTGGGGGTATTCTTGTACTTATAGATTTTCACATTTATAGTTTGTTTTTTGATTTAGTGGTAAATGTATAAGACATAGTTCATATAGACGTCATATCATCTTCTGTTAGTATTTTGGATGAAAAAGAAGACAAAATGATTAAATTAAAAAAATATTAAAGTTCAGTAACTAAAAATGAATAATTGAAAGTTTAATAACTATATATAAATTTCATATGAAATTTAATGACATCCAAAAAAAATCATATTTAGAATATTTTGATAAAGTTCGTGATAATGAATGGAAGGTGAAATTAACTCCCCTCTTAATTTGCAGCGTGCTCTTTTTAATTTTTTTGGATTCTCTCCGAATTGTCTCAAAATTTATAAAATTTTCTGTGGCACAACTATCACAAATTTGATGTAAAAGATTAATATCATACAATTAACGGCTGGGAAATGCCTTGATTCGAAATTAAACAGTACTCCGAGTCGTAAGGGATTAGAATGCATACAAAAAAAAAAAAATACGTGGACGCATATTTTCTATATATCTTGAGAATTCACGGCACCTGTAATAGTTCACAGTATGAAATAATTATACTCTCTCCTTTGAAAAAATATTTTATGCGAATGTCAAATCTGTTTGCTATAACAATCACGTATATTTGAGGTTTGGAGGGGGGGGGGGGGACCACAGCTTGCCGCAATCGTGCAGCGACACACGAGGTTTAACCTAATGTGATTTTAGCCGTGCGATTGTTCGTATTGTAGTCTAATATATGTTGTTTCTGTGACCGCAACACAAATTAACAATTTCAATTGGCACAAACTTTCTGCTGATATGTTGATCAACGGAAAAGACAAGACATTTTTCACAGAGACACATGTAAATAATAGCAATTACAAAACGTTCCAACTGCTAAGCATTTCAATGTTGTAAAAGTGTATATCTATCCTAATAGGGATTCATTGATAATAACTAATTTGATAATCTTAATAATGAATTTTTAAACAATTCTGAAACAATCTAAAAAAATAAAAAAAATTATAGACATATTGTTAAACTTATAAATTGATTGTATTTTAAATTTTATATAATTTAATTTTAATTTAATATTTAATCAAAAATCATTAAAATTGGATGACATTTGCAACTGTGCATATTTAAGAGTCTTTGATGAAATAATAATTGATTCTTTTAACAAAGACCAACAAAAGTTGGATGGTTTCACAACTGTCTGATTTATTAGCAATGATAGGAGATGCCTCTGTTAAGATATGCCATTTGTTGATTTACTTCATAGAAAAGAATATAATTATATATGTTCTTTTTTTTTTGTATTGTTTTTAGTTACGTTTGTAAACACTGAGCCAAACTTGATAAATATAATCACGGCTCAAATTATAGTTTGCTTTTGTGTACTTTTTATAATAATATTAGGACTATTTTTCAAACTTCGCTCTAAACAAAATATGTCATTGAAAGAATCAATATTAATTTTTAAAACAAAATAGTTTCTATAGAAAATTACTTTGCATTCAGAAGACAACACAATTAACTATGCAGTCAATGGACAAACACAAAAATGTTGTTTTGTTTTAAAAGTTATATTGCCCCTTAGACACATTAAATGCATATTTTTTATTGAGGAGATAAAAACATGATAGAAGAGTCATCCGATCAAAATAAATAAATGAAAAGATCAAGATAAATTGAATAACAAAGATTAAAATGTAAATGATCTGGTATTATTGGAATCCAAAATCCTAAGCGCTACCTGAAATTACTCTCCTTGAATTAATTATTGTCTAGAAAATTCCGCATAGTAGGATATTAATTATATTTATTTCAGTTTTAAAATCATGTAAGTTTCAACTTTTATACGTACAAAGTTTACTTTTTTTTTCAAGCGAAAAAAATGATTAATTTTGTATTAGATGAAATTTTCTAGACAATAAAAAATCATTATATATTTTTTTTCTTGTTTTACTTGGTCCTCACAGCAGAGATAAACTCTTTCTCTGCCTCAATTTTTTGTTTATGTTTCCCCCGTCAAGATTAAGTTTATTTAGAAAAAAGGACTCAGATTCGGTTCTATTTCTCCCGTCAAGATTAGTTTTATTTATATTCTACTTTTGATTATTAAATTTAATCTTATTTATATCCTATTTTTATTTGTTAAGATTAACAGATAAAAAATGAATAATGGAATCAAATAATTTATAACTTATATAATTTAACCAAAAAACATAATAAACAAATTAGACATTACTATAAACACATCATATACATAATATAATAACATATAAAAAATATAATTATCAGTTTCGTTATCTTAGAAAAATATAAATTAAAATATTATATAAATCAATCACATCATAAATTACTAATTAAATTAATTAAATTACACTATATTAAATATTGTATATAAATCAATTTGTCAACAACAACGATAAAAACAAAACCAGTAATACCAATAATTAATAATAATGATGATTATAATAATATATTATATAGTTAAATATAAAATTAGAAATTGTCATGTATTTTATTTTGTCATTACCCTATAGAGTAACGGGTATGAAGTAGCTCTCACCCGTATCATTATTTGATATTTAATGAACTTTTTTTTCTTACTTGTACTCTTATTTGCTAAGTTAATGAGAAATTTTTTTTAATTATATCCCGTCTTGTTGAATATAATATGGATATGATAAACGTGTAAAATGATTCTGTTGACATCCCTACAATAGTTATAGAGTCGTTTGACTGACAATTATATGCATTGCATCTTTGTGATACACACTTTCAGAATTCATCAGCTAAATAAAATCAAGTTGAAATCTTTTTTTTCATCACTTTGATTTTATGATAGATCGATTAAGATTTCATTTTAATTTTCGATGATTCCGTTCATTAGGAAAGATCATTAATTCATTTCCTTTTTTTCCTTTGTTACCAATTATGTATATGCCGCTCTTTAAGTACATATTGAGTGAAGTAGTAAATGATGTAACTCCAATAATTGATTCTCCTATTAGACGTAGTGTGAGGTGGAAACCTCGGGACGGCGACCACTGGTTGCAACAGTACTCATCAGGAGATTTCATTTCGACAAATGAGAGACAAGGAGCGCTGTCAGCTGTGCTAGCTACAGTCTTGAAGCGCACAGTGCATTTGTTCTCCTCCACTACTTGAGCTATCATTTTCTGTAGCTGCCTTATCTATCACAAGTTGGGAATTCGGATGCTGGTCAAGAAAAGAACTCAGAGATCACGACGTGGTTTTACTGTGTACCTGTCACCTGTGATTAATTTTGTAATTAAATTAAGTGGAAATGCCTATTTGGGAGGCTCCTTTCTTTTTGGGATGAGTACTATTGATGCAACTCTGAAATTGACGTCCAAGTGTACGAAAAGCATGTATGGTTAGAGTAAAGCTCGGTCGATAGTTTCGGTAAGAAAATTATAGATCTAACAAATATTGATGGATCTCGCGTCAATCTCTTTATGAAATTATATATACATATATATACATATATACATATACATATATCTATATACATATACATATACATATACATATACACATATATATATATATATATATAGTAAAGTTAGAGTGTTTTCATAAATATTTTGATTCAAAATATTTATGGATCAAATTTCAAAATTTTGTGTCTGAAATGTCGATTTAAGAAGCTCAATAAAATCTTCATATTAAAATCTTGTAGAATACAAAATTTTATCATTTTTAGAGTTTTCGAACTATTTTTAATGATTTTTTAAAAATAACCATTTTTTGTCATTTAAATATTAATATTTTTCTATTATTTTTATGGTTATATTAAAAAATTCATTAAAAATAGTTTAAAAATTCTAAAAATAGTAGATTTTGATATTCTATGAGATTTTGATATGAAGAATTTATTGAACTACTTGAATCGACGTTTTGGACCAAGAATTTTGAAATTTAATCCGTAAGTATTTTAAACCGAAATGATTATGAAAGCACCTTAGCTTTACTCAAAAAGCTAGTAAGAGATTAAACTCACCAAATCCTTTGATTAGTTTTATTCAAAAAATGATTGAAACGGGTTTAAACGATAAATCCGACTCGCTCAACTTAATCTCTTTACCTATAATACAACTTTTGATCCATAGCAAAATTAGCCTTTTTTAATTGAATGTCTAGAGGGTTTTTCATTTTTTTGAAAGTAATTTATTTTTTTTTGCAATGTACATACTTCACAAGTATAGATTTCAAAGAACAACGACATTAGTTTTTTTTATTGTTTTTTAATTGATTATGAATTTTTAGAACTTTTCATTTTATTTAAAAAATAAAAAAAATAATAAGTAGGTTTGTATACTATTTTATTTTTTTCAAGATGACTAAAATATCGTGAATTCAAACATTTAAATTTTTATTTGTCATTTCTAAGATAAAATCAGTAAATAAATATATTTGAATTATATTTAAATTAGATATATAAATAATTTATTTCTATTTAAATTATTAATATTTATGTATATTAAAATATAAATATAAAATTTCCTCAAAAATTCTTTTAATCGTCCACATAACAATTAATCATTTTGCGGTATCCTCTCCGTCCATCAGGCGCACAGTTCTGTTTTTTTTACATTACAACAGATTCCTATGTTGGCATGATCCAGTGCTTGGCTCATGCATCCAGACCAAATCTGACGAAAATAAAAAAAAAAAAAACTTTCAGTTTTTGTGAGAGGATGCTTGTGATCTGTTCCCAAAAAATATCTGATGTTTTTCTGATGGTTTAGAGAAAATAAATAAATAAATAACACATTGCCATAACAATTAATGATTAAAGCTCAGTAAAGTTAGAAGATGCGAATATTCATGTCACTGTCATACTGCTATAGTGTCATTAAAGTTAATTAACTTCACTCTAAATATAGCAAATGCAAGGACTAATTATAGTAAATAAAAGGCTGGCTTTAGTCTGAAAAAATTCATTATTTTATTATTATTATTATTTTATAATAATAAAATAATAAAGTTAAAACATTTATTATTTTATTATTCTTTTATAATTATTTTCAAAAATTCAGAAAAAAATAGTTAGAACACTCTAAAAATAGAAAATTTTGGTATCCTAAAATATTTTGATATAAAGAATTTATTGAACAAATCAGATTTGTCGTTTGGAGCCATTTCGATGGTTTTTTGAGTTAAACTCACCAAATCTCTTAGTGAGCTTAAGTTTACGCTAACTTTACTATATATATATTAAAATTAGGGTGAGTTTAACTTATCAAATATTTTGATGAGCTTAACTTAAAAAATATTCGAAATGGCTTTAAATTCAAGTAGCTCAATAAATTCTTCATATCAAAATCTCGTAGGATGTAAAAAAAAATTATTTTTAGAGTTTTCTAACTATTTTTTTCGAATTTTTGATAATAATTTTAAAATAATAATAAAATAATGAATAAAAGGCTTGCTTTAGTCTGAAACTTGTGGAGAGAAACAAAGAAGAACTATGATATTTTAGTCTGAACCAACTGAAGTAAATGTCACTTTCCAATTTGACCATAATATTCTGAACATTTCTCATCCAACTTGGTTCCCTTCTCTCTCTCTACATATACAGAAGATTCCATACATATTACATGTATATGAACTTTTTAGATATTCTGAACTCATTACGTTTATTATACTTATTATTCCAAAAGGGTTGCGCTAAATTGCCAGCGCCATTGATATTGGTGGCCAGGCAACTTCTCTCAAAATAAAAAATAACAATAAAAAAATAAAAAAATTATTAAGCCACATGTTGCAAATGAATTAATTGCAAGGGTCCACGATGTCGATAGGTGTGGGCCTAGCCAAGTGGGTTGCCTTTCTACGTTGAAAGGTGACATTTCACCAACCTTAAACTATTTTCCTTCCTATTTATAGCTGAAGCATCTGAGAGCTAGCACAATTAGTATACGTTAATTTTTTGTAGAAATAAATTAATCATTATATACTATGTAGAATATAGGCTTTAGTTTCGCATATAGAGAGATATATGCATTTACATATATTTGCTTAATTAGCTATGTTAATAATGCAAGTTGAGAACTCAAAACTTTTAATTGAATATACAAGTTATATGTACCACATGGTACCAGCATATCTAATAATTATGATATCTAATTGCGTATAGTAAAATAAAATTTCTCTTTATTTTTCATTTTTCTCCCGTCTGCACTCTTTTTATTTGACATTCCTGTCCACAATATGCACTACATTTCTTTCATCTATTATATATTCAGGACGTGTTAGCTACATATCCATCATCACTAATTGTGGTGGTTGATGGTTTTCTGAAAATCCTATTCAACAGTCGTTCTCAAAAAATAATTTAATTAATCGTCACGTGAATTTTGGTACTGACTGAAGCTGATGCATGTATATTTGACTTTTGCAATCATCTTATTCTCATCCTTCCATCAAACATCTTGATGTAATGTTTGATTAGAACTTCTAGATTAACTCTCAAATATTCTGATCCAAGCAATTAATATATACTGATACTTATAGTAACTATGACAAATTAATATGAAACTATATATCATAAAATTGGCTATAAGTGAGAATCAGCCTTTGATCTAATGATAAAGTCAATGCTGTTTGTATGCGAGATCGTATGTTCGAAATTCGAATGAAAAGTCTTTTATGCATAAATATTTAATTTTGAGTAATTTGATTTTTATTTTTATCTTAAAAGAAAATTGGCTACCAGTATCTCAGAAAGCATCATGTTATAAGCTCTGGCTATCCATGATTACTTATGTTTGCTTAATTATCTATCAGAAATTATTAATTTTCTTAATTACAACTACGACCATTGTCAATCTAGCTGGTGGTACATAAAGAACTTAATTAAGAGTCATCCAATCAAATTAGATATTAGGTGGAAACAATTCTTAAATCAGAAAAATATGGGATGCCTCTCTTATTTAATTTATCCTTTAAGTTGCACCTATCATCTATGTATGTTTGGATAGGATCCACTGTTGAGGTCGACTGTCAATGTGGTAAATTATTGAATTGGAAGGATAAGCTAGCCCCGCATCAACACTAATTGATTCTACACACGCAAAGATTTCTTTCTAAAGTTTAAATCATGATTTAATACTTTTCTGAAGGGTCATGATCATGATATATGTGGTCAGTAATTATATAGTTGACATTTAAGCTCACAGATATTTCTGTTAGTGACCTGTGTCTCCAGTTCTTAGCATACTGGCCGATTTTAGTGCCGATAATAATGGAAGCTGATCTGAAATGATGGTTTATTTTCATGTATATATATATATACACACACACTATATATACACATGTATATATATACATACATACATATATATATATATATATAACAAACGGCATATATAGAAACACACTATATATCAAAGTAAAAAACAGTTTTTAAAACGTGTTGTTTATATTATGAGCTCCTCAAGTGTTCTATGCAAGATGAAGAGAGCAATATCTATCTAGCAAGCAACATCGTTGAAGAAGAAGAAAAAGGCTTCAAAACTCAGCCAAATGAATATATAGCTATCTTAAATTTTTCTCAAAAAAAAAATATATACCTCTTAACAGCTGGCACATCTAGCTAGCTATATATGTGCCAGTATAACAGGAAAAAAAATATATATATATATATATATATTAGCAGGTCCCCCCAAACCAAACAACAAACAATAGGACACCTGTGTCCTCTGATCCAAATACAACAAAAAGCCCTCGTATCTATCATTGAAATTTGAAAAAGGCACGTCATAGCCAGAATGAATCATCAGCTAGCCTTTGTTAGCTTGTACCGCAATAGACTAATAGCCATCAGAATAGTTAAACACTTTTTAGTTTTGTGAGACCTTTAGTGTCATCTGTACTCTTGATAAAAGTAATTGAGTTTAAAAATATTTTAGTCATTTCATCTTGTATTTAGTATTGATTGATGGATTGCTTTTTTACTTTTGTTGAATGATTCATATATTCTTCATTATCTTCTTTTAATTAGTTAATTTTTTTATAAAATAAAACCCGAATAATAATTATAATATAGATAATTTTCTTGCCAAAACTCATCTAAGGCCTAGATGATCTTATTGTAGTTCTCTTATTAATTTTCATAGTTAGGATTCATATTTTTTGATATGATATTGTATTAAAGTTATGAGGGAGTAGTACTTAACAATTCTTTATTTTAAAAATCTTACAATATTAAAAATAAAGCTCACATTAAGATCCCATATAACAAGCATCTATATTATCCACATCAAGTGATTCGAAAATTTCACGACTCAACATCAGTGATGCTTGATACAAAATAATATTTAAATCATATGAAATTTGATTATTATACTGTCTTTGTGTTTGATAACATACATATAAAATAAATTATATATTTTAATTTACATTGATTTTATTTGAGGATTCATTTATTTTCCCACTATGTATATCTCTACTTCTACAATGTGGTTGGATATAAATGTCAATGGATAATGATTTTGATTGTACAATAAATTTTGTCCACATTTTATCTAGTATAGAGTTAATCTTTTTTTTTGAGCTGGAAAAAGGTACACCTTATATAATTAAAAAGAAAACTCCAAATATGAAAAAATGATTTTTTTTTATTGGATGATTATATGGACGGAATTTTGTTAGATGATAGTTAGCATTTCTTATGTGAAATGATCTGCATATGGTGTAATTAATGTGGACTGGCCTCCCGTTGGATATTACATATTAGCAAATATATGACTGAAGATAGCAAATTTATAGGAGCTTTTTTTTATATTCTCCTACTTTTTGAAGGAATTGTATGATTGATTGAAAAACATATTGTCAGGCATATATCTGTCCGCTTATCTGAGCACATATTGTCAGGCATATACCCTTCCTGTAGCAACATATATACGCTTTTACGCACTATTTATGTTGATAGCTTATACGAATCCTTTTTTTTTCTCTTGTCAAACACTTCTTAAAAAACATTATTAGCTCACATTTTTTCAACTCAAAATATATATTTCGCTGAATTATGCTTGTACTTGCATGCATATGGTCGCAACTCTTTAAAAAATCACATGCAGTGACTATTTTGGATTTTCTAGAGACTTGCAAAAATATAGATGTGTACATTTAAATTTTATGTTTTTAAATGAAAATGAGATTAAAATTATTCAATTTTAAATGTTTATAAAGAGAACCTATAATTTTTTATAGAAAAAATATTGTTTTTACAATTAAATCAAAAGCTGATTCTCCACGTACGTTCACACCTATATAATTTGGATATAATCAAAGATTCAAAATAATTTTCTGAAAACTTATTTAAGAAAAATATTTGAATAACTTTTTCAAGAAAAAAAGGATGACAAGTAAGAATTTTCCAGCTTTGAGATTCTTTTGTATTATTATTATTATTGAGCATCTTTTGCGTTTTCTAGGATCGATGTCCGAATAAAGGAAAATAAATCAGCAGGTTCCATGCAGGACATGAATACTCCTTGAAAGGCGAAATCAGAACAAAGAGCAGTCGATGGGACCAGAGCAGTCGATGGGACATTGTACCTTCTCTAAATTTTGGCATGCGCTTAATAAAATGTTACCTTCAGCTACAGCTGAGAATAGCGAGTGGAATCTATCCTTTTCTTACCCGTCTATTTATTTACTAATTTATTTATTAATATTAATTATGTATCCATCAATTATAAATATATTATTATTGACTACAAAGTTTTATATATATTTTTGTATATAAAATAATTATATTTTGTAATCAATAATAATGTATTTGGAGTTGATGGATAAATGAGTGCTCATTTAAAGCGTAAACGCCATGCATTTTCCGAATAACGAGAGGAGTCCATCTTTTTATTGACCATCCATTTTCCTATAGATAACTAGCTCTACTATCCACTGGCCTGGTCTTATAGCATTTTCCACAAGTATATGGATCCTGCTTTATTTATTCATTTATTTAAATTTCAAATGTATCATAAAATAAAGTATGGTAGTGAATGTGAATCCCTTGTGTGTAAGGAGAAAAATGAATTTGGTTGTAGTGCAATGGGTTGCATGCTACTTTTTGTGTAACAGGATTTATATTTTATATCAGGATATTTAGATTATGAGAATAATTGATTTAAGCAACTGGGTATTACGTCCATATGAAATCTTTTAATTAGGAACCCTAATTTTACATTTGTTATAGTTTTATTAATTTTAATAAGAAATAATCAATATTAAATAGTCAAAATCAAATGTGGTTTAAAACTATATATATATATACACACACAATATAGAATATTTGAGTGAGCAATCAAATTAGCTAATGATAATCACTAGGACTATCTTTCGAACTTTTGTCTTGGAAATTAAAATATGTATTTAAGAAAGAATTTAATTTTTAAGTTGAGACAAATACTATTAAACAAAATGCAGCATAAAATATTTTATAGAAGTTTCAATAAATGAGTAATTTTGTACATTGAATGAGACATACTCCACACACATTGATGGACATTTATTAATTAATATTTTCTAGAAAGTTACAATAAATAATGATTAATTAAATGATTGGAAAATGCTAAGTCTGTCTTAAAAGCCTTAAAGATTAACCACCTTTATGAAATGGGAATTGACATAAATATATCATAATCGATACCGACTTTATTATTCAAATTAAATGAGTTATTATTCCTATTAATGATTTTATTATGCAAATTATTTGTATAGTATTTTTATTATTCAACTTAAATGAATTATTATTCATATTAATGGTATTTGAGTTAAATAATAAAAATACTGTCAAAAATAAGTTGCATAATAAAATAATTAATATTAATAATAACTCATATAATATGAATAATAAAGTTGGTATCGATTATAGTATCGATTTTGGTATCTCTCAAATATTTTCCTTATGAAACATCAACTATTGTGACTTGTATCTACTTTCGGTCCTTTAAATTATTTGAGCATCATCTCAGTATAGACTTATAACTGTTCATTGTAATATCTTCATTTTTTTCAACCAATAAAATATTTAAAAAGATTATATGGTTTATTATAAGATTTGATATGGAGATCTTATGAATTGACTTTTTTCTATCTGAACTTGTAATTAAAATTAATATTGGACCCATTTTACAAGTGATTCTATCTGGAACTTGTTACATGCCAAACTGGAAAAATACAGTTTGGTACAAGTTATATAAACTTAAGTTCCAAACTTTCAACTGTATAAGTAAAAGAAGTACTACATTAATACTACAAGATCTCAAAAGCAAAATATGATAGTACATAAAAGATCAAATGACATTTTCTTTTGTGATATGTCATAACACCATTTCATATTACATCAATAATTTTAATCCGGAATCTAAAAATACATAATTAAACAATTGGTCTTGTATAATATTACACATTGAGTTGTTTACCGAAAAATGATAACATTTTGTGATCATATACATCAAAAGGTGAAAAAATTAATTAATGGACAAAATAAATCAAATCAGTTATTGTTCTCTCTTACTAAACAAACTCTAAATGAAACATTTTTTTTTCTGCATATATTTTATTTTATAATATTGAATGGGATCAACAGTTCGCTTTTGTGATTTAAAATCATAAAGTTAAATTATTGATACAAAAAAATAAGTGTTGTCATAATGTATTACAAAAAAATGATCTAAGTGGATCCCTTCACATGAAAGTATAACTTTATATTTCAAATCTATAAGTATCCAAATCGGTACAAGTCCAACGTATTTTTTGATGTTAATTTATTCACGGTGTTTTATCTGCATAAAGATCAAAATTCATTAAAACTATATTTTAAATGTTAACACGTCAAGGAAATAAAATAAAAAATCTTTTAATTGAAATAATCACCGTTTAACTAATTACATTTTCTAAAAACATACATTATTACATACATATAAAATAGGATAACATGTACATACACCAAGGACGACTTATGTATCAATGATGAAAAGGGTTGTTAGTGCAGTTGATTAAGAAAAAAATTCAAACGGTTATTTATTAAAAATTAAGAGTTCGATACCTTTATGACTTCCCAGTCCCTGTCAAACTTTTCAAACAAAATTAAGTTGCAATGATATTTCTTTTTATTGCTTCTTTTGTTTTTCACTTCCCCCACAATGCTCCACAGCTCCTTTCTTCTCCACTTGCAAACCAGGAAACTGGTACACGCAACAACCTGCTTTATAACCAGACCCCACAACAGAACATGTGGACCGACGACAGCTTATTACATGTACTGAAGGCATTGGCAATTTTCTTAATGTTTCTTCTTATATTTCATCAGAAGCAGAAAATATTCCTTTTTTTAATCATTCTTCACAATATCACATAGGAGGATATATTTCCAGTAGCAAGTTTTGTGAAACACAGAAGGACACAAGCACAAGCCACAAAGAGGCGCGGATGGCATCAAAGGTTAGTAGTTTGGTGCACATGTGATATTCCCAAATGAGTAAACCGTGTATGATTAATTTTATACTGAGCTCCACTGTACGACAGAGCTCTGCCGTACAGTTCTCAATTAAGTAATAATTTCCTCCCATATATTAGCTGTGTTGTCCGTACAAAATTTGACCATCCCACCCCCCTTCAAATATAATTTTTTAAGATGTTATCACTTTCTGAATTGAAAAATGCGTTGAATCTCCTATATATAAAGAGTTCACGTCAGTGTCTGCGGTTATTTTGCTTTAATTAAGAGTATATATTTACATATATGTATTTTCTTTAAAAATAAGGTACGTAGCCGCTTTTCATATATTTTTTTATTGAAAATGCGTGCGATGACTGCATTTTTATCATATTAAAATCTAGCCCCTTTTAACAAAATATTTTATATAAACACTTTGCTATTTAATTAAGGAAAATGTTCGGGAGATATCAAAATCGATACCGATTTTATTATTCATATTACATGAGTTATTATTCATATTAATTATTTTATCATGCAATTTATTTTTAACAGTATTTTTATTATTCAACTAAAATATTACTAATATGAATAATAACCACTTAAGTTGAATAACAAAAGTATTGTACAAATAAATTACATAATAAAATCGTTAATATGAATAATAAAATAGATATCGATTTTGGTATTGATTTCAGTATTTGTATAGCAGCTCCCTCTAATTAATTTTTACGTTTATACAGGTATCTTCAACACTAATACAGTTATATCTCATGAGATCTCTGTTACAAAAACATAATGATTACGACTCTGTTACAAAAATATAACAAAACAAATGTCAAATAAAACTAGTAATTGTTGAAAGGAAACCAATTGAATCATTAGGAATAACTAATTTAATGTTAAAAATGCATAGTTAAACACATATTTTTTAAAAGAAAAATTATTTATACATTTTCATATTTTACATTACTTATCTGCACACAAAAATATTTATAGTAAATAAATAATTTGTTTATGTATGTATTTGGAAGTTTTAATAATTAGTATAAATATTTTTATCACTTCTTTCATTCTTAAATGATATAAAAAAAATTCAAGTTAAAAATTTTGTTGTACAAATAAAAATATAATTTGAAGAAGTTTTAACACTACTGATGTAAGGTATAAATATATTTTAAAAGAAATATAAATATATTTTAAATATAAATAAAGGTGTAGTTAAGAGGTACAATTATTAATAATAAATAATTAAATATTTTACAGAGAAAACAACATATCTACAGAAGGAAAACAAGCCATTTAATGCACCTAACGATAACGAAAGATATATATAAATTAAAGCTGAATACTTAAAAAAGATGCACTGCTCTCGCGACTCTTCACCATTTATTCATCATTTTGTTGCCCCCACCAGCGACATAATCCTTTGTACCTTTATCTTTCCTTCTAATTAGATCAAACAAGCAGCCGATTAAACCTGGGAGCACCTGACCGCACCCCTCCCCCCCACCCCCCAACTGTCAACAAATTAACTACACACAATTTCTGTAAACTATACTGTGTAGCTGGAGAGAAAAATGCAGGATCTTTCATTTGCTGGCGCTAGTACAGTCATGAATTCTTATCCCAGACCTACAACCAGCCCTGAATTGCAAGAGAAGCTAGAATTTCTTCTTCTAAGTCAGGTTGAGTGGTGGGTTTATGCCATTCTCTGGCGTTCCTCCCAAAATAGCGAAGAACATATCTTATCCTTTGGCAACGGCCATTTTCGTGGAAAACGGGAACCCAACCAGCAAAAATCACACAGAGCCTACAACTGTTTCGCCTCAGTACTCACCGACGATGTCACCAGTGCTAGTATCGTGACTAATACACGTCCGGATGATGACGAACTGGAGTTCTATGTTGTGTCACTGACATACTCGTTTGGTACCAGTGGTGCAATGGTGTCGCCGATGCGAGCCTACCTGTCACAGATGCCGATCTGGTTAGCTGGGGCTCAAACACTTATGGGGCAGTGTGGGTGCCAGAGGTCGCGTGAGGCACAGATACATGGTATCGAGACAATTGTGTGGGTCCCTGTGTCGGAAGGGGTTCTTGAGCTCGGATCTTGTGACCTGATCCGGCAAGATGGGGTTTTCCTTCATCAGGTATCATTTTCTTACAAGTAAATTAGGAAAATGTTGAAGGAAATATGATAAAATCTTATTCTATAGTTGAAGGAAATTATGATAAAATCTTTCCCCGTGCATCAGGTGCCATTTTCTAAACTATCCAATCAAATGCATCTTCCTTGTTTTATTTAATTATTTCGAACAAGATTGTTGTCATCTTATGTAATTGAACTAACATTCCCATCAACAAACACAAACGAAAATAAGAAATAAATCAATACAATGAAATTAACAAAAGATTGTGAAAAAAAAAAGATAAAAGAAACGACAATCTAAGATAGAATGGTAAGTGCATGTGGTCTTATCAGAATATCAGATTCCCTTTTTCTTTTTCCTTTTTTCTCTTTTTCTTTTCTTTTTTTTTCTGTAAACCTCCTATAGATATCGTCCAAGAAGACAGCTCTCCTTTCGTTCTTTCCTTCATTTTTTAGTTTTTAAAGGTGTTCTTCTTTCTTTCTTTCTTTCTTTCTTTCTTTCTTTCTTTTTGTTTGTTCTTTGATGTTTGTCCATTGCTGATCCATCTTTTACGGAAATATTATATATTGCCTAATAAGATGATACTTCTTCCAAATTGTATAGAATAATGGAATTCCTTACTTTGTGTAGTGATTACAGAAAGCCCTGCTAAAAGATTCTAAGAAAATTATATTATCATAAATCACTTAAATATATAGCAAATTACATTATCCGAATTTCAAATTGTTTTTTTTCCTAAAAGCTGATATAATTAATTATAAATCATCCTACTGCTTCCTATTACACGATTACTTCATGACAAAATAAAACTCAAACCATTTTGAATGCTTTTCCGAACAAAATTCTAGGATTTAATGCATTCAAAGTAACAATATTGCATGACTTGAATTTTTCTCGATGCTATAGGAACTTTTGATATGTTAACAAATTCAAAACAACCGGAACCATTTATATGTTAAGAGATTCAATGCAATCTAATAAATAAACCGAGCTGGCCGGCAGTGTCTTGCAATACCTCATCACTTCCGGGTGTGTGTGTGCGTGTGTGTGTTGCTTGACTTTAATTAATATCTAATACGAAATATTTTTTATTTTATTTAGATAAAACCAACAAAAATTCTTGTTTTCATAAGTAACAATTCTTTTTTTTTTTCAATTTCATTAAAATCACAAAAAAATATTTTCTATCCATCTTATAAATAGTGACACATATATATATTCCAGGCAATCACAATCTTGAACAACTCTACCATACCAAGCCATGGTGCTGGGTCCAGTAATGGCACGGTTTTGTTATCATCTCTCAACTCGGAGCATTCACAATCTGAAGGACCAGATACAATATTAGAGCAGCGCAAAACCAACAAAAATGGAAGAAAGTCTCGTGTCATGCGGTACCCACCCATAGATCATGTTGAGGCAGAAAGACAGCGTCGCGAGAAACTCAACCACCGGTTTTATATGCTCCGCTCGGTTGTACCAAACGTGTCCCGAATGGACAAGGCATCGCTTCTGGCCGATGCGGTGGAATACATAAAGGAGTTACGTGTACGTGTTGATGCATTAGAGACTGAGGCAAAGCTTGTCAAAAGCGAGGCTGTGGTAGATTCATCTGTTGTTGTGCCTGCGCACACGGTGACAAGTAATGCTAGTGCTGTCTCTTCACTTATGAAGATTAAGGTGGAAGTGCGGGTATTTGGGACAGAGGTACTGATTCGAATGCAATCTGATGGAGGGAGAGGGATGCATGCACCGGCCAGGCTGATGGGTGTATTAAAGGAGATGGAGATGCTGGTACTCCATGCATGTATAAGTACTGTGAATGGTGTGATGGTGCAAGATGTGGCGGTGAGATTGCCATATGGTGCGATGCAAGGCGAGGAAAACATTCGATCAGCTCTTCTGGCAAAGCTTGAGAACAGTATGATTTAGCAGAAGCGATCGACATTCCATAGTGCTTTTGTAAGTCAGTACAATATTTCAAAAGTGGGAATTAATGCTTTTGTAAGTCAGTACAACATTCCATGGTGATCAACATTCCTCTGTAAAATTAATGCGTTTGTGTTGTATGATAATCGATAATTCTGCTATGTGCAAATATGTTGTAATAAGTACGTAATGTTGGTTATTAGCATTGTTAATTACTTAATTCATGTGCTTGAGTTAATTCAGATTTCCCTGTTTGTTTTACAATTTATTGCTAGGTACAAATGAAGATTTTCTCAAAAACATGTTTTTTGTGATTTGGTAAATTTGGTGTTGCTTATTTGGAAGGGCTTAATCTTCAATTATTATAAGTATAAAGGAAAACTATATATTATGATCAAGGAGGATGCAGCTAAAAGATATGGTGCCTTACTGCCTTTATAATAGTTTGTTTGCTTTTATAATTATTCATTCTATCTTTGATCTAGATGAATATACATGTACAATTATAAACGCATTGTGCTTTTTATATATTGGGAGGGGTTTCTTTAATAACTATTATTTTGATAATCTTGACAATCAATTTTTAAATAATTTTTAAAATTTCTCAAAAATAGAATTTTTAAGATGTAGATTTATTGTGTTTCAAATTTTATGTAATTTAAGAGTCATTGGATATTTCATAAAAAATATTAAATATGAATCGTTGTCAATGTCATATAATTTTTTATGGTCCTTGATGGAGTATCAGGTAATATTTAAATTGTATGAAATTCAAAATACAATCGATTGATAAGTTAAAAAATATGTTTATAATTTTTTTATTTTTTAGATTTTTTTTGAAATTATTTGAAAATTTGTTGTTAATTTTGTTAAAATAATTGTTATCAAGGGATCCCCACCCTTATATATTATACTTTATTTTGGATGTCAAAAATTGCATTTGTTGTTTTCGGCTCTAATACAGGCTTAACGTGTAATACATGAATCCACTTTATTTAAGATAAGTTAATTATTTATTTACAAAAAATTCTGCAGTGTGATCTAGGAGTATCCTACAAACTGTGCAAATAATTAATGAGCATGTGTTGCACGCCTATTTGGAAATGATTCAAATGACCAATTTCCACTTTATATGTAGTGGTGTTTTAGTTTTTTTTGTCATCTTAGAATCTGCATACCCTTTGTAATTTGATATATATCACTCTCTTTACAAAAATGCATATGCACAAATACATGTATGTAACAGGTAAGATGACTGGACTATGTTCCTTGCATACATGAAAATTTTATAAGATCAGATGGACTAATTAAGCCTAAGGTTGATTTATTCATATATATATGCTAATTAATTAAACAAGAACTAATAATAGACAACAAGTCTCAAAAGGCTGGTTCCACATCTGAGCTTCCTACTGTTTCAATCACTGAAATCTATCTGTATTATTTCTCTTTAGAAGAAAAAAGCTAGGGGTCATGCCCCTATTATTATTATTTTTTTCTCTTTTTGTTTTTGAAGTATTAAGTAAGACCTTTTTGATAAAAAAAGGTCCTACTTATTAAGTAGGACCAATTATTACTTTTTTATCGTTCTGTATTACTACTACATCTTCTCAATCAGACCACCTTAATTAATTCCTTGATGTGAGGCGACTAATTAAATAGGTTTTGCTTTCATGATATCAGAGGTCTGTCTTAATTAATGAAATTGTAGCTAGGTACGTCATCATGATAAACCTATATCAAATGCATGGCGAGATATATATATATATATATTTTTTCATTTTGAGCATGAGAGGATGGTTAAATTACTGCTGGGGCCGTTGCTTATGGTTCTTGTTTTGGTACTGGTTTTTTATTTTGTCACTTTTTTCGGTTTTCTTTGCTATATAATTAATTAATTAATTTGGTTACGTTATTTTTTTTCCTACACAGAAAAAGATGATTTATCTATAATTATATAAACCGAATATTGTTTATCTACAGTACAGAAAAACAGTAATCCGAGAAAATACTATTTACTATACTATTCTGAGAAGATACTATCCGTGCTGAAGAAATCCTCAGGTAGATACTGTTTATCCACAGTAGCGAAGAATAATGTTCCAACAAGATTACTACTCATGATTAATTGTTCATCCTGAAAAAACTGTTCACATTTATATGTAATTAGCTGATGATCTTATTTCATATGTGATAAGAAATTAATGATAAATTCTTCACAGCGCAGCGGAGCACGCTCTATTTTCTACTGTATATGAATATGTAATCAATTCATATGTAATTAACTATGAATATCTACAATATCATGTCCGAGCATCTCACCTAGCTATGCTCTTTTATCGTAATATAAATTATGTATTTTGGTTCATTTTTTGGAATATAAATTAGAAATAATGTATTATCTTTTCATTATATGCAATTATTTATAATTCTTAAATATTTGTGCTACCAATAACTTTTTAATTAATTACATTTCTTTTAAAAATAGATAATACTTCCTATCATGCAAACAAGATTTTACAATATGTACTACATGTTAATTAATAAAAAAACATAACGTGAGATGATGTTCCATGTAAAAATACGATGTGTCTCGGTCACATGACGTGCTGTGATGTGGCCAAAATATTTTTTTCATGTGATGTGACTTGATGTGCCAAAAATAATAGAGCGGAGACATGTCACGCCTATGCCACGACACACATTAGACATCTCAGATTTAGATACACCGTGTTATACTGTGTTATATCAATACATGACATGACATGACACACATATAACATGTCACTTTTTTTATTTTATTTTTTCATTGAAAAAATATTAAAAATTATTTTAATTTGTGAAAAAATTATAAATTTTATAGTAAAGTGTTGAAAAGTATTAAAATAAATTTATGGTAAAAAAATATATCATATTTACATTAGAAATTAAAAAAATATTTGAAATAATGCATATATGATTTCACTGATTACGTGATATGACATGGCGTGCCTAAACAATTTCAAATGACACGCCGTGACGTGCTAATTTTAATTGAAAGAAAACACGTCACACGAAAGGACACGTCACATGACACGCGAGACATATTACGTAATAGACATATGTCATGACATTACTAGTCATGACGTGTCATTTTTTAAACTATATATATATAACCCTTAGAAAATAATATATTAATATTAAAAACAATTCAAAATGCTACAGAACACATTTATTTACTAATTTTAATTTATATTTTCTAAATTATTGGAAGCATTGAACTAGCTAGCTAGTACGGATAACCTATATGTGTACTTCAATTCAAGACTTTCACACTTCAATCTTGTGGAAACTACATATATATTAATAGGATATATATCAAATTAATATATTAGAGAAACAGTGGTTCATACTTTTTCAAAATTCAAATTAAAGGACGTTTGAATATATCATTTATCATATTATATGTATCTGCACAAAATAAAATAATTGCCAACATATAAGTTGAATATTTTTCATTCTTTTTTGCTTTTTTTTTATTTTTTCAATAAAAAAGTAAGAATTGCAACGCAAAATTAATAAACTATCATTGAATTTTTAGATAATCTTATTTATATTCTTTACAAAAAAAATCACATGTTCATAATATTAATTCAACCCAAGTCGGAGGTACTAAAATGGGGTCTACAGTGTATTTGATGTGCTCAGAATTTTTGTCGCATGTGTTTGACTGTGTAAGGTCATTAAATTATACTATAAAAATATTTTGGTGCATTGGAAATGAGGATGGTGTGCCTAATATCTGTCCAATGGTAAGCGGGAAAGTTAGCAGCTTTATCACCTCGGTTAGCACACTGTGCAAATTAACTACATAGAGATATATGATCAAAATTCTCTCTCATTATATATTCGTTGGAACAAACCAATTAAGCTTCAATTTCTTTTTCAAATGGTCCATAGCCACAGGATATACATACTTCAACTATACTTGACAAATTACAACTGTTTAAGATGATCAATGTAGATTAGAATTAAACAATTATCAATTATACATAAAAGTTAAACAAGAGTCTAATTACCTGTGTGTCACGAGTTAAAGGAGCAAATATAAATGTGGGTCAAATTAGTCGGCAGATAGTGAAGATCTAACATATATATATCATCATGTTGTACGTCATGTGAAAAATTCAATGTGTGATTACGTGGAACGTGGAAACTGTTTGAGAAATTATGAAATTAAGGAACAAAATTTGTCAAAAATGAATAATTTTAATGTACATCACACGTTTATAATATATATTTTTGAAAAATATTATTTAAATTAAATAATAAAAATTATAAATGTGTTTCTAATTACTTAGATAAAACGTGTATCAATTTTAAGTCAATTTAAAATTTGTTTGATTATTTATCAAAAAGTCATTAAAACTCTATCATTAAATTTTAAATTTAAATTATTTAATGGAAGATAAAAATCTCTTTCAAATTGACTCAAATTTAATATATGTTTTATCTAAATAACTGGAAACATATCTATAATTTTAAGTTTTTAATTTAAGCAATATTTCTCAAAATTATACAGTAATAATTAGATATATGATTAAAGTTAGTTATACTTTAAAATTACTCAAAATAATATATATCTAAATGACCAAACCAGATAATTTATGCTTCAACTCATAGTCACCTCTTCATTTATTGATTAGTGGTCAATAAATTCTTCATTAGCGAGAACCAATTTTTCAATTTGGAGGCAGCAAAGATGCTCTCTGTATGAAAAATTATATACTTAAAATTAATTGAGAAATATAAGATATTTAAAGTTGAATAATTTGATTTCTATGTTTATCTCAAAAATATTTTTTCTGTGTAAGGAAGAAGTACATGCATTATATGTGATTGTAAAGACTAGCTATTTGTAACCAAATTAGGGGAATGCATAACGATGGGTTAATGAAATTTTGTGTTTTGTATTATTACACGGGAATGTTTGATGTTTCGTTGATCAGGGAATTAGTTGAATTTGCAGTATGTTCTAGATTTTTATTTTTCCTCACAACAACATATGTTGTTGCTTTCAAACTTATGTATTTTGGCTTTCATGAAGAATAGAAAGCATGAAATGCTGCTCGGGTGCTTTTTTTTTATAGAGAAAAGTCTATTTTTACCCCTTTAGTTTACATTAGTTCTTAAACTTTTTTTTAATTCAAATAACTTTTTAAACTTTAATTCAGTTCAATCGACTCTTTCCATCACTTAACTATTTATTTTTTATTTAATGTGCTCATGTGTCATTCAAATTTTTTTCTGCTTGAGATTTTAATTGCATGAATCTCAACGCGATTAGATGGACGACACGTTGTGTTACACGGTACAGTACATCAGAGGATACAAATTGCAGTAAACCTTTGTATAGAATTATCTTTTGATGGGAATGAAATTCAATGAGAATAAAGTTCATGAACCGCATGTCTAGTACAATGGTGATATGTCTCGTCTCTTTACGGAAAGACGTAGGTTCAAGTCCCGCAAGAGATATTTGAAAGAAAAAATTTTGGAATTAATGAGAACTCTTACATAAAAAAAACTCCTTAAACTATTTAATTTAGCTCCATCAACTCTATCCGTCAGTTAACTATTTATTTTCTGTTTAATTTGCTCAAGGTGTCTTTTATCCATTGTTTGCTCCTCTCTCTATCTCTTCTATTGCACTATTCGCTCTGTTAGAAAAAGACTTGAATACTAGTACAAAAGAAAAAGAACAGATAATTAAATCATGTGAGATTCCTTTACCGCTCTAGCCTAGATACTCTTTTCTATACCTTTCAATCTTTTTATTATTCCACGTGGGTTCTATACTTCTCTCTATATTACTATTTTGAAGTTTTGGAATTTGGACCAATACCCATGAATTCCCAACTCTCGTCTCATTCAAACCATATTTCCAGAATCAATTAACAATTGGTAAAATATATAACAAGGATTAAGAAAGGAAGTTCACCATGGCAAAAAATCATATATACATAAAAGAAAATAATCGACTTTTCTTCAGATTAGAAAGGAGAAAATTTCAATTCACACGCTGAAAGAATTCATGATTGTAAGATTACTTTAATTTTGAATTGTTTTTTTCCTTGATGGCAATTCTTCAATCGAAGTACAAAATGAAAGGACAATGAAAAGATAGAAAGGATCTGACTTATGAGTTATCTTGACAAAGAAATAGTACTTCAAACATCTCCTAAATAAAAACAAGTATAATTGAATGAGACAATTTAAGATCAAAGAGATTAATACTTGTGCGAGTCCTTCAAAAGACACACAATAAACATAATAGCTTTGCTTCGTTCTCATTCTAATCAAGTCAAAGAAGACACCAAAACAAAGATAATGTATGTAGAATAAATAACGAAGAGATTGAAAGGGAAAGTTCATATGATTGCTAAAATATAAGAATAATAAGGAACTAGAGAGGTTACAGTAGTAATAAATTTCACATGAGGAAATTAATGAATTGTAAGAGAGAGATGAAAAGAGAAGTAATGGACATGCATGTCAGCACATTAAACAGTAAAGAAACAGTTAACAAATAACAGAAGAGTTGAGTGAATCAAATTGAATAGTTCAGAGAGTTATTTGAATCAAAAATAAGTTTATAGACTAATTTAAACCAAATGCAGTAGTTTAGAGAGCAAAAACAGATTTTTCTCTTTTTTATAGAAAGAAAAACATTTGATACTCGTGTGTTTTATAGAAAACGGATGTTAATTTTTTGTGTTTTCACTCATGTAACCAATGATCAAGTGTAAAGTCACAATAAATATTTAACTTCAAATAGTGATATATCAGCATCAGTAATGAGTAAAAACAATACAGTGGAAAATTAAAGAGGAGCAGCAACAAAACACTCGAGAGATTTGTAATATTTTATACTCAGTTAATACCTTTTGTCTTATTCTTCCTAAAAAGAGGCGCATCAGAATTTTGTTGGTATACTTGTTCTCTTTAATATCATGAGAAGAATATCCCTTCCAGTGAATTTTCTCATGTTGAATTTATATTTTAGTTACAAGGAGAAAAAAAATCATTTTTTTTAACGGATTACAGATTTCAAGTAAATATTGTAGGGTTGTACAAGCAACATTGCGTAAGAATATTTCTTATTTCACTGAAAATATCATATTTTAACTACTATTATTTATTTATTTATTTACTATTAGTAGTTAAAATATGTTGTGTTGGATTATATAGAATGATATTGCATTGCATACAGATTCTTGTTTCTTTAATTTTTATAATAATCAGTTACTTTTTATGTATGATATTTTAATGTCAATGAAATTTGTCAAATTTACAAATCCAATCGTCTATTTAGAAAATACGGATTCCATAGATTTTAGTTTATGATAGTTGATTATGAATCAAAAATATCATAATCTGACTATTACATATTGAATAAAAAATATTAAACAATATCCGACCAATTCAACCCGTGGACACCCTAAAGAAATGATAATATTAGATTGTAAAAGCTGCTACATCAAATGTTACAACATGTTACACTTACACCCTCACAAAAAGATCAAATTATTTGGAGTTGACACCCATTCACTAAATTCATCATTCTTTATATTTATTAATGGAATTTGGTGATGTTGTTAAGCATGAATTATTGTGGTGTGGCAAACAAAGGATCCTTTCAAAATTAAATTTTTTCTTTGTCTAGTTAGAAAGAATAAAATTCTCAACAAAAAAAAAATCTTTGTAAAAGAGAATTGCAAGGAGATACTAGATGTGTGTTTTGTGGTGCTTTTGAGTCAACTGATCATTTTATTGGCTTAATATTTCCTGTACTCTTAAACTCTTCTTTATTTTCTTATTTTTCTCTCTAATCTTACATATTTCTAATTTATCATTAAACTCTTCTAAATGATTTTTTATTTGCCCATTAAATTAATAATGTATAATTAACTATTATTATGTTACTAAAACTTCATAATTAATTCTAAATTAAAATAAAAATGACCAAAATGTCCTTTCTTACTCTTGTTCTTTGTCCCTTGTCTTTTCTTTTTTTCTTTTCTCACCACAGAAACTTTTCTTGCCATACACTCTAACGTTATCCTTTCCTACATTGTTCAAAACAGAACCGAAATTTCAAAACACACGTTATACCAGAGTTAGCCCCAATTGGTATAGTAAATAGATACAATACTGACATCGCTTGGTACAGTAAATAGATACCGTATTGTACAGTAAACTGGTACAGTATTTTGATTCTCTTCATTGTGTTGCAACGGCACATCATTTTTGTAAGTTCTACTCAGATGCAAAATACTGTACCAGTTTGCTGCAGAATATAATACCGGGGGGTACTGTAGCAATTTAGTGTAGAGTATTGATTGTACCGATTTACTGTACCAATTGATGCCAACACTGTGATGAGAAAAGAAAAGACAAAAAATGAGGGACAAAGGATAAGAATAAGAAAGGACATTTCGGCCATTTTTATTTTAATTTAGAATTAATTATGGAACTTTAATAACATAATCATCGTTAATTATATATTATTAAAAATGAAAATGTTTGCTACTATTTAAAGAAGCCTCTTGACTAATATTCGCCTCCTTTGAACCAAAAGTTTTGTAGCATGCTTATGAAAGTATGGTTGGGTGCCTAAAACAAACAAAAAATGTAAGCTCAAGATTTCTTTCTTCGGGACAGAGAGTAATGCATATTTGATGGCCAAATAAGAAATCATTTAGAAGAGTTTAGTGGTAAATTAGAAATATGTAAGACCAGAGGGGAAATAAGAAAATAAAGAAAAGTTTAAGGGTATAGGAAAACTTAAACTCATTTTATTTGTTCAATGCTCTTTTAGTAATGTTATATGACTACGGATTGCTCATTATTGATTTTTGTGTTCCTTCGAAAGATAGATTTTATTAGAATTAACAAAAGGTGTTATATTTTGACCAGTTTGGTTAGAAATAAATAAATTATGTTTTATAGATAATAAGTGCAAAACTATTAGAACTGTGATGCAAATTTATCACATTAGCCAGTTTTTGGTGTCTAAAGGAAATGAAAATTTCATTAAACTCACCTTCATTGTACCGCAGGATATGGAATGTCTTATTTTCCAGGTTCAAGAAGAAGAGGAGGATTTTTAGTGAAAAACTAACAAATTCGTAAAAAACTGTGTTGATAATAATTTCCGGTTTAAATAATTTGTGAAAAACTGACAAATTTCAGAAGTGTTTTGACATATTGTAATATCTTTAGTGCTTGTTGGTTACTATAGTATTTTGTCGTTTGCTTAGTTTTATTGTTATAGTGGCTTGAAAATATAATTGGTATTTTGTAATAGATTATTAATTGATACTATTTTATAGTATCTGAGGGTTTGATATGTTAAATCGAATGTAAAACTTTTCTAGTTTCAATGAGATAACTGGATAGACTTAACTTTTATAAAAAAAAATGATAGGGTCTTACTAAAGAGAATCGGGATCATTTAGTAAATGTAAAACCGGGATTAAGAAAAAAGAACCTTATCAATACTCAATTAGTGTATTAACATAAATACATAGCACGCGTGCAGAGCACAACATATATGTTGTCAGACACATCTTAAGCACAGTAAGTATATTTACACGTGTTGTGCTTACGTGTTACATGTCATGTCTTTAAAATTGTTGTGTTAAACAATAGATATATTAGACACAGCATGACGCGACAGTTCAAATACCTAACAAACATGTGATACGTGTAAGCATGTTCAAACACGTATAGGTATAAACATACGTGTCTTTTTTTAAAAAAAAATCAAACAAAAATGATAAATCTTTTCAAATAATAATTTTTTTAATTATTGAATATATTTTCTCCCACTTTATCAAAATATTTTTAATTTTTTTCTATTTTTTGAATTTTTAATGTTATTAGCAATTAAATTTGAATATTTTTAAAAATGATTAAAACATGTATAGACACAACGTGTCAGTACGTGCCGTATCATTATAAATGTCGTTATTAACAACCTTACGAAAAAACATATCACGCATGATACATGCTCATTTTTATACGTACTTGTATGATACAATACGTTTGACCGGCATGTTCATAGATATGATATGATACTTTTATAAAATTCTACCCTCATTATAATATTTCTGCACGTTAAAAATAACACTTCTTGAAATTTGAGGCGTTGACCTCCTCATTTACTCTAAAAAAATAACACTTCCCTCAAATATATATAATAAACAAACAAACATTCTTGCTCTACTACGATATGCCTGTATATATTTTTATTTTATACAAATATTTCTAGCGTATAGTTAAATCATAATACATTCAATATTTACGATACATATAATCGAAAAATACTATTAAATTAAAAGTTAAAATTATAGAGATAGTTTAATTACTTTGATACCGATATATCAAATTTAAGTTAATTTGAAATTTCTCTAGCATTTCATCAAACAATATAAAAATTTTAATTATAGACTTTTAATGGTTTTATGATAAATAACCAATCAAATTTGAAATTGACTAAAATTTAATACATGACATAACTAAATAATTATGTATGCATCTACAAAAAAGTTTTGACGTGAATAATATTTCTCACATATATATTATTCATTTGAATTATTCATTTTATATATACAAGAAAATCATGAAGAGAAAAATAAGAGGCAAAACGAAAATAATAAAAAATTAAAAAAAATATTTCAAACCTAATAGGTGAATAAAAAAATGCTAATTTCTCAAAATAAAAACTAAGAAAATAACAACAAAAGTAAAAAGAAAGATGAAAGAGAATGCATAATTTTTTTAATTTTCAAGGAGCACTCTAATTAGTCAGGACAATTAAGTAAATGTTAAATAATAAAACAAAAATCATGTTTAAAAATTTGAAGGAGAAGAATATAATGCACTTTTATATTGCTATACAAAGAGAACAGAGAAAAAAAATATTTCTAATAAAACACAACAGTAACTCAACTTCAAATAAGTGAGATGACACAAATGCTCTAATAAAAAAATAATGATGATGAAAATATATTAGTCAACACACATTAGAAAAACACAGAAAATAAAAAAAAAGAATATAGGAAACTTAATAAATAAGTGCTCCATCCAAAAAAGTCTAAAGGAACTGTTCAAATATCCGACCTGTAGGTTTAACACAGTGGTAATAGGTCTCGCATTTCTATGAAAAAAAGCTAGGATTAACGGAAACCTCTATGTAAAAAAGTGTCCAAACAATTGTAAAAAAAAAAAAAGTCTATTTGAATAATTGTAAAAATTACAATGTCCAAACATCCTCCCAACATTTACATTTGAAGAACTACAAAAAAAATTGTTCAAATAATTATAGAAAATATAATGTCCAGTTCGAATAATTGAAAATAAAAATGTTCAAATAACTTAAAAAGAATTGTTCAAACAAATTTAGAAACTATTGTGTCCGAATCATTCTCTAATATTTATATTATTTTACTATAAAAATTGTAAAAAAACACTGTTCCAAATAATTATAAAAATTATTATATCCGAATCATCTCTCAATATTTATAAAAAAATAAATAATATACAAACAAACAAACAAACAAAAACATTTCATTCAACGTTTATTCAAACGTAGAAACCAGTATTTTCGGAAGTTCTGTAACTTTTATATTATTAATTATTATTATGGATTTTGGATACGATGAACCGGTGACACGCAATTCAATGAATATACATAACAACAACCAATGGGTCAGCCTCTCAGCATTCGTTGCGTCCCCATCACCTTTTGACTATTGCAGCAAAAGATGTTCGGAGAAACCAAAAAGAAAATAAGAAGAAGAAAAAGAGTTTTCGCATCACGTGGTGGGCCCTACACCACGTCACGCATTGGAGTCGTGAATGAAATATTCGCTGAGCCATTGATTCCGATCTCCGATCAAACCGTACCGCTGGTTTTCCTTTTTTTCTTTTTCCCTCCTTTTTTTCTTTTTCCCTCCTTTTTTTCTGTTCCTTTTTCCGATTGGACAGCTGCTGAATGACTGCCGCGCAGATTGCGGAGAAAAATATATAGGTGGAATGTGAACTTGTGGCCCCCAGCTTTGGGGTGTCACATGGTGTGAGGCCCATATAATTAGGGATTGTTTGGTAATATAATTCTAAGGCGGAATAGCGGAATAATTGTTATCCTATTTCAAACAACTTGTCAAACAGAACAAAAGGATAGCTCTCGGAATAGATTCTTTCGCTATTCGGATCATTTGGTTGTATAGTAAAATAGCAACAAAATGGCGTATGTGGGATGCCGATTTTTCATGATTTTCATTCGTTTTTAGAGATGAAAATTCATTGACAATGATAAGTTTAATTTGGCAACTTTGAAAATGATTTTTCAAATAAATTAAAAAAAATTTAAAATAAATAAATAAATAAATATATATATATAGAAATATTCTTAAACTTATGATTTGATTGTGTTTCAAATTTTAAAGAATTTAAGTGTCATTCAATATTTCATCAAAAAACCTTAAAAATTGAATGAATTTACAATGGTGTAGATTTAATGGTCTTTGGTATAATATTAAATAACAATTAAATTATATGAAATTTAAAACACGATTAATTTATAAGTTCAACAATATATCTATAAAAATTTTTTATTTTTATATTTTTACAAATTTATTTGAAAAAAATATATTGCCAAGATTGTCAAGATTACTGTTATTAATGGGTTTACTTCTATGGGAGGGGATCTATTGAAAACTATTATGTTGACAATCTTGACATCCAATTTTTAAGTAATTTTTAGAAATTCTCAAAATTAGAAAAAAAAATTAACAGACATATATTTTAACTTATAGATCGACTGTGTTTCAAATTTCATATAATTTAAGAGTCATTTGATATACTATCAAAGACTGTTAAATATTAACTGTTATAAATGTCATATATTTTTTATGGTCTTTAATGGAGTATCAAATCATGTTTAAATTATATGAAATTTGAAACATAATCAATTGATCTATAACTTAAAAATATGTTTATAAAAAATTCTATTTTAAAATTTTTTTTAGAATTATTTGAAAATTGGTTGTTAAAATAATAATTGTCAAGTGATCCTCCTATTTCTATATATTCTATTATTTTATTATTCCAACTAATATTTGCCAAACAATATTTCACATCTCCAAACAATGCAAGAATAATACTATTCTTGTATTATTGAAAATATATTATTATGTTATTGTTTTATTTTTACAATTCAAATAGTTCTATTTTAATGTTGTTTCTTGATTTACCAAACATAACCTATAGAATTGAATAGAGAATGTATTTTTATGTTAAAAGTAATCGATCTTTTCAAACAACTATGCACGGGACGATCGCTGCCGAACGGTACAAATTAGAGGAAGAAAAAATGGTGTAAAGTTCATAAAAAATTCAGTCTAAGTGATGGAAAGAGAAAGTGTGTGTGTGTGTGTGTGGGGGGGGGGGGGGGGGGGGGGGGGGTAAGGCATGGTATTCAATGTAGATAAGGCATCTAATGTTCATACCAATTAAATGATTATTTGACCATTTCTCAAATTAATTGCTATCAATAATTAAAGGATAAATAGACATTTAACCTATAAACGTCCTAATTACTATAAATGGGATTGAATTTTTCAAGAAAAATCCAAAAATCCTTCAATTGGCATCAGCGTTTGGGTCTTTATCAAATGATTTATGGCCTATTTATACATGCTCGATACAGTTTCTTGACTAATTGATTTCCAAGATTGTAGTCTTGAAAGTAACGGATTTTTGTTGTTAAATTCACCTTTTCGTCAGATCTTTGTTCCAAAAAATATTTGTTATTCCAACGTTTATTTTTTCTCATGATTACTAAAAAATTTTACAAAATGTAGAAGACATTTAGATAATTCAAAAATGTGTTTTTTTTTTTTGCCTTTTATTATAGGAACTGTTATTAGTATATATTGTTTACTTATTAGTTGTTGATTTCTAAAAAAATAAAAGTTTTGATTTACTAATTCTTACCGATTTTATATGTTTTCTCTATAAAATATTAAATTAAATTAAATCCGGTACAAATTGTATTGATATGTTGTTCCTAGATGTGTGACTTTGTTGAAGAACTTAAAGGCAGGTTCTTACTCTTTATGTAATAATAAATCTGTCATTTAGACTTTTCATCCAACACACACTAATAAATAAATACATTAATGCTTATTGCAATTACAGCTGCTGAAAAAAAATTAAGGTAGACCACACATTAGTTTCATTTAATAAATACAATTCTTTGAGAACTTTAATCCAACATACAATTTAATTAATTCAGGGTTTTCATATCTATATCTGACCATCTCTATCAATGAGAGAGGGAACATTGATATCACTTTAAAGAAATTTATAACATCACTAAAATATTTATCAAAAACTCAACTATATTTAATATATTTTCCATTAAGTGAGTGTGGTCAATTGCACCCAATTGACTATTACTAAATCTCTATAATTTTCAAATCTGCGATCCATCAAATTTTCAATATTATCTTTGTCCCTAAATTAAAAATTAGTTTTCAGATATACAATAATTTATATTTTTTATCTTATTCCTTTGTGTCAAATAGTGTCCTCTCACTTTCACTTCTGTCAGTAGTACGCAATTATGCATGCCTTTTCTATTCTTCTTATCATCTCGTGACATGTATCAAGCACAGTCACACAGGTTTGGCCCAGGCTCCTGTTGTGACAGATAACAGAAGATGGTTGATAAAGTAAGAGCCTTCAATAAATGAGTATGGTTTAGCAGCCATAAGGGGAAAAAGAAAACAGAGAAAATGAAAACTACAAGTTCAAGATATAAATGTTTGGGCGGAGATTTTTGTGTAGAATATTATTCAATATATATGTGGCATCTTGTTTAATCTATTTGTGATAGATTATTAACATATTATGTCTTTTATATCAAAGACCTACGTAGATAGGTTCACATATTTATTATTCACGCAGCTGATTTATTCAAAGACGGAGACGTGTGTTATCCACGTTTTGTTTTCCGCGATGACAGCTGTGTACCCTGCTTGCTCAACCGTGTTGCCAACGTGCCATTATTTTATTCCTCATCTCTAGGTTCACATGGTAGGACCCGCTACACGAACGACGTAGAGAAATGATCGCGGAAAATCCCTCACGCGTATTGTTCATTGCGTCATCAGATGAGCACGGAACCGATCACCAGCGCAGGTGGGCAGGAAATTCCTGCCAACGTCACGTTAGATGAATCTGTGAGAATTTATGTCTGTGGGATGACTAAAATAATATGTAAGGTTTTGTTCAGATTTCATTCATTTCGTGGGAATTGCTGGGATTTTGTATTCACTTGGGAAGTTTTTCTTAGACCCATTCGGTACACTAATTTTTTTAAGATGGGACTGGATTCCCTTTCTCTTTGGTCTGCATTTTCTTCAGCTGTGATGGGGCAAAAAAATTATATCAGAGCTCATGATTTTTTTCCCACCAAACTGATAGTTGTGTATTCTCATTAATTTGTGTTTATAATTTAAAGAAAAAGATTATAACCAACAAAATTTTGTTTGCTTTCAAATTGAAGCCGAGTATTTAGTTGGGCACTGTTCTTTTTTTGTTTTATTGTTCTTTAATTCACCGAAAGTTTCTAATTTTAAAATATCAATGAATTTGATATATTTTTTTAATGAAAGCTATTAATTCTAATAATTTTATTTTTAAGTTTTATTTATATAAATTAATTTATCTTTAAGAGCAAATTAATTTCTCATGTTTTGTTTAACATTGCATTATCATAATTTCATATTAAATATTTGATGCTTTTGAATATATAAAAGTTCTTAAGAGAACAAAAAAAAAATAATATTTTCCTAAGACAATTCTCGTAGTGCATCGTAAAAAAAACTTGTTTTTATCTCATTCCAGTTTTTTTTTTTTTGACATGGGTTCCCACAAATGACATTAGAGGAACCCGTACCCGTGGAATCTCATCTCATCAAATCCAATGACTGCCGAACACGTCCTTAAATGTAGATATTTGGTTGCACCATGAGAATAATTATAAGAAGTTTCTATTATATTTTCAATAAAGTATATTAATTGCATCAAAATATATGCTAAATCAAAATTGTTTGTTTAATTACATAAAAATTTAAAATAATATTATAAGTGCAGCTATAATTAAATTAGAATGGACATTAAATTTACTCTAATTAAAATTAAATAAATTAAAGGAAGTCCATGAAAAATGGTTCATAAATAAAACAAATCAAAATCCAAAAAACATGTAGATTGTCAAATTTAATAAATGACATAACTCATGAAAGCAAAATACTAATTACTAATTTAAGTATAAGTATTATGTTTTAAGTTTTATTTACTATTTTTTTGTGAGTCTTGTCACACAAAAGTATGTTTATATTATTTAAGTATGAAATATATACTTTATTCTTCTTTTATTTATTCCTTAATGACATTTTGTGGAAGAGAATGATGAAGTCCCAGCCGTGGGAAAAAAATTTCTTTGATCTAACTTAATTTTTTTTTCCCACCATGTTGACTTACAATGGGATCTTCGTTGGGAAATAAATCCCTCTGACCTGTGGGAAAAAAATTGTCTGAAAGTAGCATGGGAAATAATACCAGATGAGCTGTAAATCCTAGCAAATCCCATGGGATTTTGGTCGGCTGAACATGCCCTAAAAATTTCAGTCTATCACAACAAGACACATGGCATATTAATTTTATAATTAATAAGGTAGTTCAACTCCGTTACTTTTCCTATTAATTGCTATATTATGGTAATCTGCTTTTTATAAAAAAAAATGAGTAAACTATTCATATTAAGTAATTTTGAGTTTTAAAATCTTTCTTGACTTTTTTTCTTATAAATGATATCTTTCAAAGAGCATATATATATAATTTTTTTAATTAAATTTTCTTTTTCTTTTTTTTTTACAAATAACAAATGCATGAAATGTATAGAAAAAGGAAGAATAAGTCTGATGGATTGTTTGAAAATTTTATATTACGTATGTAAATTATTTAGAAACTTCCTAAAAATAAAGAATATTATTGTGTTGGAGATTATGTGTATGTATATTCGTCAAATTTATAATGTGTCATGTACATCAATTATCACGTACAACAATTTTAAATTTTCATTTTAGAGATTAACTAGTCAATCTAAATTATTCAATCTATTCTTTTTTTAATTATTTTATGGATGGGGAAGAAAGTAATATTATTGGAGTGTCTAGAATTTTCATAATCAATGATTTTCTCATATTAAGAAATAGTAAAAAGGATAAAAATTTAACATTGCTTTTTCTTAATCAGATAACAAGGATATATAGGATATATAAGTAATTTTTATAACCCAAATATTTGTAGACGGGGGCAGGAAAAACTATTTGTTTATTTTAGTTCTGAAAAAGAAGGTTAAGGGACTGAGGAGAGAACAATAATTATAATCAATCTTGTAATCAATTGATTTAATAAAAAATATCTCTTTACCGCTGGAAATAGTAACAACATTAAAGTTCATTAGTTAACTTAAGAGTAGATGTTACGTGTCAGACACATCGGCACACACGGATAAATACATGCATGGACACGTGTTTAGCATGTGACATGTTATAACACATGACGTGTGTGCTCAAAATTTCGCACTGTTTCGACACGGCACGTACGGCATAGGTAACGACACGTCACTCACAGTACAGGCATGCATGGATAGCACGCACGAGGAGCACATTGGGCAAATATGGGTAGGGCATGTGTAGCTGTGAAATTTTGAATTTGAAGTATGGGCGCTTGGACGGGATTTAGGACTCAAGAGAGGGACAGAGACCAATGAAATTTGAAAATTTGAATTTGAATTTTTCTGATTTTTTTTTCCTGATTTTTCTGGATTTAAAATTTTTTTTTTTCAAATTTTATAAATATTGACACGTATTAATATACCGTGTCCGAATACGTCTTGTTAACATATGATGTGTCCTTATACGTATATGTTGAATGATTTATATTATTCAGACACATCGGCACGTATAAAACCATCGGCATGTGACTTGCCGTGTCAGTACGAATACGCAAGTCTAACAATTCAGTACGTGCCAAATAGATGGCTTAATTCCATTATGAGTAGGAAAATCCTGCCCACAAGTTGGCCCGTATTATCGGGAGGTTGAAAATAAGGTCAGCGGCCTTCTTAAATTGCGGCCCGCATATAATTTCACTTAGAATACATGATTTTCAACGGGCTGATGACTGCCCGTCAAAATCGGACCCTCGGCCTCCATGCTCTCCCGCTCCATTTCATTTACTTGAATCAAATCATAGACCGGAAAGTCTTAAGCTTCTGCTTGTCCCACATGTCAGAAGGGGCTCTCTCAATCAAGCTACAATTGAGTGGGTCGGATTTCTACGCCTGTTCTACCTTGAATTTTCACTTTTAGAGTGACATGAGGATGAATTCACCGGTTGGACCTGGTCCATTCATGTCTGGCACAATTTGATCTGACTGAATTGTGGTACCCGCGTAGTTATCTTTCAAGATAGTCCAACTAGTAGGTGGTTTAGTCTCTTAAGTAAACCTAGTCTACTGATTGCTTTTCTATAATCTCCTCGATCTTTTCTCCTCCCTCTTACTCTCGACTCTGGCACAAATCTGCCATTGAATCGAAACCTTAGGCGGCACCTGGCAGTGCACCCCAAAACCCTACTTCGGGACCTTCGTGCTAGACTAGGATTTATCCCCGAAATCTTTCGATTCGGATCTCAAAACCCTAGAATTTGTCATCCGAACTGGAGAGATCGTGAGCAGAGATCGGTTTCTAATGGAGGCTTCTTCAGCTCGAGGCGGGTCGCTTCTCGCCTCCTCCTCCCAACCCCCACGGAAGGAGTGGAGAGCTGTGTCTGACAGTTCGTATCGCACCAGTGGAAGCGAGGTTGGGGTTGTTTTTGTTTCTGTTTAGGTTTTCTCAATGTAAAGCGATTGAAAGAGAGCTTTTGATTGGATATTGCTGATTTGTTACTTCCGGAGTATATACTTATCTCTCATTGTAGTGTGGCATTGTTCCATTATCTCTTTGCTAGTAGTTCTTGTTTTTTTTAAACAAAAAATGGGGGAAACCCACCGGTTTCATTAAAATACGAAAGTGTTTATACCAGTTACTAAACATCTGGTACCAGGTGTCAGTTACATCAGAGTTCCACGCACCTAATCAAGTTAACCACTACCACCAATAACATAGTCTTCTAAGTAAAAATGCAACAGAAAAGTAAACAGAGTAGCACACAATCACATCACAATCTCTTTGCTAATAGTACCAACTGGGCTTTTGCTTAGTTATATACTCTTTTCTGTGTTTCTTTCCAGGAGACTGAGCGTGGTAGTTTAGGACAATCAGACGAAAGAACCATATATGAGGTACAAATCATAACGACCTTGAACTAAAGGAGGTCAATACAGTTAGTCAAAATATCAAAATGTATAAACAAAAATCTCTTTGTATGGCACAGGAGGGAACAGATATGGTGGAGTTTTGCTCTATTGCAATTGATGGAATCAATGGTTTGAGCAATGAATTGCTGCAGCAGCGGTTACAGGAAGTGGCGAGGCAGCGGGAGGAGTTGCAGCATTTGGAGGTTGAGTTGAGGGCCCAGGCTATTGCACGGGCTCAAATTGCAGAGGCTCAGGATAGTTTTGATGCTCAACTCAAAGATCATGCAGCTGCCAATGCTAAACTAAAGGTTTTTTAATCGGATATGTACTATGCTTTTTTCCTACATTTTCTAGAATGTTTATATAAATAGCAGTTAATTTTATTTTGTTAATAGGAGCAACTGCAAGAGAGAGATAAGTATATCCTTGACATGGAGTTGAAGCTCCAGGATAAGGACAGAGAATTGCGTGCTCTCCAGATTGACAATGAGGCGGTTTGTTTAAAAAATTGTCGTCAATGTTCTTATGCTTGTCATGCTTGTATGTTCTTATGCTTGTTATGTAAATTGACCTTTTTTTTCATTTCTCTCTTTTGAGTAGGCTTGGGCCAAAGATGATCTTCTTAGGGAACAGAACAAGGAACTCGCAACATTTAGGTACCTGTCATGCTTTTTGCATTTGCGTCATGCAGTAAAGGCTAATCTGGTATGCTTGTGCTTGTATATCATGTATTTAATATGTGCAGGAGGGAGCGTGATAACTCAGAGGCTGAGAGAGCACAACATCTTAAACAGATCCATGATATGCAAGAACGATTCCGAGAAAAAGAAAGACAGCTGCTTTCTATGGAAGAACAAGTAAGAATTTTTCTCTGTTTTCTTTTCTCCTTACCTTGTGATGAGATGAATCAATGACTGAATAGCAGTTCTTGTATGTTCTCAGCATAGGGTTGCACAGGAGAATTTGATTTTCAAGGAGGAACAGTTGAGGGAGGCGCACACATGGATAAGCAGGGTACAAGAGATAGATGCTCTCCAGTCCACCACTAACCAGACTCTCCAGGCTGAGCTTCGTGAGCGCACTGAACAGTTCAACCAATTCTGGCTAGGTTTCCAGAGACAGGTTTGCAAATTTTCTTTTGTGCCATGCAACCCTTTCATGATAACCGCTTTTTTGTGTAAAACTTTCTTTCTTAAAATTTGTATAGTATGCGGAGATGGAGAGGCATCACATGCAAGCCATACAGCAGCTCCAGTTAGAGCTAGCATTCTATAAGGATGGTTCAAAAGGTTCACATGAAAAGGAAGATCTTTCACAAATGCAATCCAAGACTAATGCTAACAATATCACTGTAAATGGGAGTAGTGCCATCTCCAATGGCAATGCTGATGGTTCTAAAAAGGTATATACTTTGAAACTGATTTAATTTGCTAAAGTATTGGACATAAAAATTAATTTGGTGTTCTAGTATTTACAGACAGAACAAGCCTCTACCTTGCCGCAGGTTGGGCAATCGCCATTCCTAGGCATAGGTCCCACCTACATCCCACCACCTCAGATCACATATATGATGCATCCTTCTCAAGGAATTCCTTCTCAGTCTCTCTCTCCGACCAATTCCTCTCTTCAACTTGGTTCTTTTCAGGTTGTTCCAGCTATGCCATCGATTCCCGCACAATTCTGGTCAGCCCCAGAGGTTAGTTTGAAGAATATGTCTATATTAATTTATTGGACTTAGAAAGTTGGATTAATAATGGGTCTGGTTTAAGTATTTCTGGGGATTGGGCCTGACCTGGTGCTCCAGCTGGCAGGGATGGATGCAGAATTTTAAAGTATGGGGGCTCAATTATAATTTTTTTTTTTTTGCTTTGGAAGAATATGCGGGTCAAGCATAGAGTGTTTTTATAAAGAGTATGGGGGTCAATTTAGAATACTTCTAACAACTTTTACTTGAAAATATATCTGAAGACTATTATATGTATTGTGAATAAACAGTTTTCAATATATTTGGGTGCAAATGTGTTGAGTCTGGTGCTGTATTTGCCAGAAAATAAAAATACTTGGGTATAAATGTGTTGAGTCAGGTGGTCAAGCAATCCTGTTTGAAGCTCATTTATTAATTCGTTCGGTCTTCTTTGGCTGACTTGGGTTGGTCCAACAAAATGGCTCTGCTAGAAGCCTAGAACGATCAATCAAATTCTTATTGAGTTGTTGATTATTACATCGAAATGTATTATTATTAGGCTGTGCCAGAAGCAACACAAAGTGCCACCCATGAAAAATTTGAACAATCACAAGCTGATGAGAACCTTGGCAGGCAGAATAGTATCCAAAGTCAGGTTGATCTTTCAAATCAGCAGAAGCAAATATCTGGTCTTATGAGCATCCAACCGGGTGAAAACTCACAGGTTGTAAATTCTCCTGTCCAATTTCTGTCAAGTTCATTAGTCATTGTTTTGGAAGTGCTATTCTAAACCTGCTGAGATATTTCAGGTAATTGAATCGTCTAAGACACAATCATCTGCCCAGAAAGAGGCTGCAGGGTATGCAAATGTGAACTCCAATTATAATTCTGGCACTTCTGGACTGCAGTTTGGTTCTGCAGATCTAACCAATTCACTAGAGGTTTATTTTGTTTCCTTAAATTTTCTCATTATACAAGTATAGATTTTGGTATTGTACCAAGCAGAATTAGATATGTTCTGTTAGTAATTCCTGTCTACTTTTAGTATGCTTTTGTTTACTTGAGTTTCATGAACAAATTTAGGATTACATTCATCTACAATTGAACGTACCTATGAAGTAGAACTACTGAAGAACAATTAAATATCTGTGGCTGATTAGATTTCTTTTTGTTGTGTGGTGGCTGAATATACATTTGTCTTACAGACTGCAAATATCTGTGACTGAATAAATTTGACAAGTTTGAGTGATCATGCTAACCATAAGTATTGCAATTGGCTCAGAATCACGAGAGCAGCAGAGCTATGAGTAGCAAAATACAAGAGGTAAATGGCACTGTAGAAGGCAGCAAGAATGCTGTGAATTACACTGAAGTAGCGTCAAACGTTACCATGGCAAAGGAATTGCCTCTCTTAGACGAAAGATCTCTTCTTGCTTGCATTGTCCGTGCTATTCCCCCAGGATCCAATAACCAGATAAAGATCAGCAGTACTGTGAGTGCTCTATTTTTCTCCCTCTACTGTGTTTACATCAGAAGAGTGATTTATGTGTTGTGTGCATTTTTCAGCTACCAAACAGGCTTGCTAAGATGCTAGCACCTCTTCAGTGGAATGATTATATGAAGCACTATGGAAAACTTGATGATTTTGTAGCTCGGCATCCTGAGGTGTGTTCTTTAATCTACTTATACTCCATACTACTAGTTATAAATATTTGCTTGGTGTGCAGGCTTGAGTGAGTACCAAATCAATTGTTTATAATGTTTTTTTATTTTTTTCTGTGAAAGTGAGATATATGGGGTTTCATTGTTGTAATTATGGTTTTCAATTTTTGGCTGGTAGACAGGGACCACAGGTTAGATGCTGGGTTCTGTCTATTTTGTTATGGTGCTGTATCTTTTCCTGAGTGACCATCAATTGTGAAAATTTAGCTTTTTTTATTCCCCATTACATCCCTGATTTTATGATCAAATTTTCCAGTAAACAAAAAGCAAGACAAGAAAAACCAAGAGAACTAGGAATATTACAGATCACATTCTAAATCCTGTGTTGTGAACTGTATTATCAACAATATTACAAATCACATTCTAAGGCCTGTATTATTAACTGTATTATCATCAATATTCTAAATCTTATATTATTCCATCTTTGCAAACGTAGTTATTTGTGATTGATGGAGATTTCATTCGGCTTAGAGAGGGCGCACACCAAATAATATCTGCAACAACTGCTGCAGCCAAAGTTGCTGCTGCAGCAGCAGCATCTCCTGCATCTTATTCTTCTTTCCTTCCCCCAGTTGCGGTAACTCCAGTTGCACAGAGCAGCCGCCAGAAGAGAGCTCCAGATCAGCAAGCAAACTATGTGAATGGTGCTACCTTGGTTCACAAAAAGAGCGAACAAGTACAACAACAGACAGCTCTTGGTTTTAATGTCATTCAAGGGATTGCTGATGTTCGAATTTCGAACAATGGGTCTGCTGGTAGTAATGCAAGACAAGGTTTTGGAGGCAAGCAGACTGCAAGGTAAGAAGCAAAAATAAATAAATGTTTGGGGTTGTGGGGTCGGTGTCCTTTTTTTTTTTTTGGTGGTGGGGGTGTTGGGATGGAGGCTTTATTTTGTCATGTGCTTCCCCCTTGCTGACAGTTTGAAGTCGGAGACTATATAGTTTAGGTGAAAGAAAAGGGGTCCAGGGATTAGGAGAAGTATCGGCACTTGGGAGAGGGGGATTTGGCATGGGAACCAAGTGTTCAGATTTTTCACTACAATGCATGTTTGAGACTTAACTCTCCCCTACTAGATCTGAGGGGCTTTAGTCATAAAAGAACCAATTAAAAAGTAAAAGCTCAAAATCAAAACTTGAAATGATATCAAGTCCATTTCGAGTGAGCTGAAGCCAGTTTGGGCTTGGTTCATTTTTAATTGTAACCTGCTATCTCAGTTTGAATCTAGCATGAATTTAAATGAACAAGCATATACCAAGTCTTATACTCGGTTGAACATGAGCTAGCCATGGGCAAGCAACAAAACTTGCAGCCTGGCCTGCTGGTTTAAAGTCCAATAGAATACCAAAATAAGAAAACCTTGAGATACATGTTTTGCCAGTACTCTACTGGTACTGGAACAGGAAATGAATGGAGAGATCAGACTGGTCCGGTACATGAACAGTGCTTCATTGTGACTGGTTAATATTTTTTATTGAACTAAGCATCTTTTTTTTTTTAACTATTTTGCAAATATCAGGTCATCCACCACTCCCTCAGTTTCAAGAAGATAGTAAGTATTGTTGTGCACATTCCTAAACAAACTTTTAGTTTTTAATCTTTCTTTTCTTTTACCCTTTTCTTTCGAAACCATTGTTTGCACAAGCTGTTTTCTTCATTAAAAACTTAGTGACGTATTGTAATTCTAAATTGTGCAGGATGAATATTTCTGTTTGACGGAGGAAACTGCAAATGGAAACAAGCTTTAAACATCATATATTCATTTCTGGTGTTCTTAAATAGCGTCAATTGTTTACATTTATCAATTCTTTGGAATGCTGTTTAAGATTTTTTGGATGGGAGCTCTGAAACTGAAAACGCTATTTCAGAAATATCTACTTAAATCTTGTCATGTGTTTGCAATTTCTTATTTTGCATAGGATTATACTCCGCTCTGATCTTTTCGTTGGTTAATGCACGGCATTTAATACCTTCTCTCACGCGCTGCATGTTAAACGATGATTATTTGCTTGAATAGAGATCGCTTAATGACATGTTACAGAGTTGCAAACTAATATTTACATTATCATATTGAAGCAAGTACTAATAAGCTTCGTTCTATCATTTGATTGATACAAAGTCAAAGAGGTCGCAATTATAAATTGGCAACTGCTGTTCTAGTTGACTGGTTCCAGTGTGCTTTCATGCACCGAGATAAAAGAAATGATATTATTCAGGATCATGAATTCGCAAATCCAAATAGAACCTGTATCAAGAAAAAAGAAGTACAAAGCACTCAAAGTTATGGCCCGTGATGGGTCTCACCTACAATTTTAAAAATGATATGATCCAACCTCTCTCTTACCCACCTAACTATCTTTCTCTTTCTCTTTATTTTATTGTAATTTCGCTTTTTCACATATAAGCAATCCCATTGACGTTTCTGCTACCGAGGAGGAATTCAATGAAAAATCACTCAACAGATAACAATAATTTACTTTTGAGGATCTTAATATTTTTTTAAAAACAAATCTAAAATAAAAACCATGATCTATATAGTACAATATTATATATCAAGTGATATAAAATTTCATATTTCATGTTAAGGTAACTATTGTCAATTGATCTCTCCCCTATATTAATACATGCTGTAACACCAACAGTTCATGATTATCTTTTTAGTATAGATGCATTTTCCTTGATCAAAAAACATTCTTAAATTTTTTTCTTTATTTTTTATTATGAGAAATCTTTATCGTTTGGTTATTACAAGGGGTAAGAAAATGTACATTCTTTTACTCAAACATAAAACATTCTTAAATTTTTTTCTTTATTATTTTTATTATGAGAACTCTTTATCGTTTGGTTATTACAACGGAGAAGAAAAAATACATTTTTGTGCTCAAATATTTGTCGGTGTTTATCTTTGCACTTGATAAGAGTTTTAGCCTAACAGCGACATGCATTTAATTGTGTTTATTTATTTATAAATCATAGCTAAAGGGGCACACAAACATATATTATTATAAATTGAGTTGTCTTATTCTTTACATGTTCCATAAACAATTTATTCTGTTATGAGGTCTAAATCATCTCTTCTGTGCTCCTCTACACTAATTATACTCTCTCAATATCCAACAAAACAAAAATATTATACTCTATCAAACACAGAAAGAATCCTACCAATATTTTCCTTTTTTTTCTTTTTGGCTGCTCTCTAACAACTTCCATGTTGCTCCTTTCTTCACCACAAACAGACACTGTCTCTGTGGCTTTGAAAAAAATCCAAATTAAGTCACCGAATTGAACTAAGCTTGTAAGATCCCCTGAAAACAATGACTTGATTTGTACAATTTTCCGTATTCTATTCGTGGGGCTTCGGCGAGAGCACCCAGTGCTGACCGTGGGGCTGCACTGTCAGCCCCTTCGTCTTGGCAAACAGAGTAATTGCTCGCCGAACTCCCCTATTATCAGCCACGGTAAAATAATCATGCCCAAATAATACACCGCCTGGTCGGAGCACAGCATAGGCTCGATTTATGTCTGCCCATGCCGAGTGGAAATCGTGCCCGGCATCAACCTCAATTAAGTCTCCGTATATTCCCCACTCACATAATGCTATAAGTGCTGAGCCAGTTGAGAATGGGATCGGGATGATGCGGTGGGATTCACCGGCTGCTTTGACATTTGCCATGAACTGTTGTAGTAGCAATGCATCGGCATGCTGGTTCTGTGGTACGTCACGCCGGAATCTGTGACATCGACATGAAACTTATTACTTTCTTGTCACATTACTTTGGATCATAAGCTTGGACTATATATGAAATATTTAATCCAGTGGCATATCATATGGAAATATTTTAGACCCTTTTTTACGGTACTAAGACTAGCTCAAATTAAAGTTTCTGTGGGCCATGCATGGACTCTCTTAAACTAACTCAATAAAAGAACCCAAAAATGGTTGGGTTTTTTATTTTAACTGAGCAGGGATAGAAATTAAAGCTTTCTAAAACTACTCATTTTCGTACAAAAGGACCATGCTTTGATAAATAGCTCCCAAAATATTTTTCATTGAACTATATTGGTCTCGAATTATATATAACTAACCGGAGGCGGAAGTTAGGCCATCCACGGAAATCATCAACCGCGAGAATTAAAGTCGAAGATAGGGAGATGTTATGCGTGACACCCGCCATGTGTAGTGCCGATGCGCCTAAAAATGACCCCAGCTCAATTATGACACCTGGACGAACCGTCTCGATCAAGTCACGGAACACAGCCCCGGTCGAACCCCACCCGCGTGGGTGCTCTGCCGGTTTATGAATAAGTGAGTTAACTTCTGAAGATGGAAAACCTTCATATGGTTCAATTCCTTCAAACATGTTCATTACGATCGTGTTAAGGATCTCTGATTGCGGTATCGGTTTCGCACAACGTGTTTTGAACTGAAGAAGCTCGTGTGGAGGCGGTGCGGTCTGTGATTCATGTTCTTGTACCAGTAGGGTTTTTGTGTCAGGATCAGTAGTGACGGTGCAATTGGGCCGGAATTGGGGTCGGAGGTTGATTTGGGAAATTGAGGAGAGATAACCGATTATATAACCGGCCGAGAAGAGAAAGAGGAAGATCGCGGCACGGGCTAAGTGTAGACGGAGCTTGAATTCTGTAAGAGCCGGCGATTGCGGTGACGGCAGCCATGCCGGTTTCATGGTGTAGCTCAGTTTTGTCAGAGTGATACTACTCAAGCTTAGCAATTAAGGGGGTATGCTGGTGGTGCGTTTGTTAATTGTACCTTATAGAGAGATGGTTAATCTAAATTATAGGGTTTTGGTAAAGGAGACATATCACTTGTTAGGAGACTCAAAATTGTGTCCCTAACTTGAAATTCATGATGTGGTGCCATCAATTTTTCTTTTGTCACAAAACAATATAGAAGGGAGAAGAGTATTATATGGAAAATGTTATGTGGCTACCAGCATAGCTACGAGTAGGGTTGTGAATCAATACCAATTCAAGAGCAACTTTATACGATATAAAAAAAAAATAAGTTTGATTTTTAATTTGTTATGATATTTTCACAAACATAATAGAATTAAATAATGTGTTTGGTTCAGTGGCTATGGCCTCTCCATTTGAAATGTTCCAGGTCAAAATCCGATTGAAAGATCAGTTGTAGATATTATTTAAAAGTTGTATGATTTGATTTTTATTTTTATTTCAAATAAAAAAATATATTTTGTTTGAAACTTTTGTAATGAATTAAGATGTCACTATTTGTATTTACAACATGACATAATTTTCTATCAAGAATTTAGATTTAAGTATTGTTCTCGTGATAAAGGATAAATGTATTTGGCCACATCTAAAACATTTATGTTTACCCCATGTAAATTAACAAAAATAGATTTACTCCGGTGTAATGAAAATTTAGAGATAAATGTATCAGAGATGAGTCCATATTCTCTAAAATAGACAACCACTTCACTATGTGAATTGAACAGAAATATCATGTAGCACTGTAGCAATTAATGTAATGGATAGTGTTGAGATTTGTGCGAAAAGTTTTTTTAGTTGGGGCTGAAGGGGGGGGGGGGGGGGGGGGGGGGGGGTTGCCTACTTCACAGTGAAGTACTTCACCAAATGCGAACTCATGAAAATTTGTCCTCCTATTATTTCTAGCTGCATCTATCACTCATGGAAATTAAAGACATGTCAAGTTTGCTTTTACCTTCATTCTAAAAAAATGTTTGCTTTTATCAAATGCAATTATTATTATTATTATTATTATTATTATTATTATTATTATTATTATTATTATTATTATTATTAGAGTAAAGTTAGCGTGAATGTAAGCTCATTAATTCTTTTGATGAATTTAACTCAAAGATCTATCGAATCGGCTCTAAACGATAAATTCAAGTTGCTAAATCAATTATTCATATCAGAATCTTATAGATACCGAAATTTTTCATTTTTAGAGTTTTCTAACTATTTTTTTCAGATTTTATAAAATAATTTTAAAATAATAATAAAATAGTGAATATTTGGATTTTAGAATAGATCATTTTGAGAAACAATTTGAAACAAATATTTAAAAAACTCTAAAAATAGAAAATTTTTGTACCCTATAAGATTTTGATATAAAGAATTTATTAACAAAATTAGATTTATCATTTGAAGTCAATTTGATAAGTTTTTTACTTAAATTCCTCAAACTCCTTAGTGAGCTTAAGCGCACCCTAGTTTTATTATTATTATTATTATTATTATTATTATTATTATTATTATTATTATTATTATTATTATTATTATTATTTTGTGTTTGGTTCGAATATCATATAAATTTGTTTCATCTGATATAGATTATTTCTCTTATGTTACATACATTTACTCATCTAATATAGATATATCCCTCGTAGCTATGTCTGTAATTAGTAATTACACACCTTGTGATGAGTTGTGATATACAATCCCATTTTCTCCACATCAGAACAAACTAAATGCTGCTGATTAAGCAAATCTGCTTAGGATAAATAATCAGCATTGTTTTATACAAACACATATCCATTTTGGGGACAAATTGTTGAGAGGAAGCATATGCATCCCCCCTTTTTGTATTGTGATGTGAGAGAGGGGGATGGTTGGTTGGTTGGTTCCCTTGCAAGTGTGGCATTAGGCGAAAATATTAGATAATAATTACTATGCTCAGATGAGATCTGAAATGGGCCACATATATATAGAGGGAACATAAATGGTGCAATTGGATCAGTCAGGATCCTATAGTAATTATACCGCCCATAATTGGTACACTAATTAATTAAAGGGTTTCTACTTGTGATTAAACAATTATTTAATTTTGTACTTCCTCAACTCTCAAGTTTCAATTATTATATATTTATATATAGTTGAGTATCCATAATGAAATATTATTGTCATTAATTCTATTTTTTTTTTTTTGCCTCTGAACTCTTTACATCAGTAAAGTCGAGAGCAAGTGAACTAATATAATTTCAATATTTTGGTTGGTAAAGATTCCCTTATTTCATTTCATAGGACCACCATAAAGCAATTTATCTTTACTTACAATTGATGTAATTAATACGGATTATGATGCAAACTAGCTACAATAGTAGTTCAATTCAACAACTTTTGGAAAATTTCCCTCTCAACAAATTTATGTGAATTTATCCAATGCTGGAGGCTGCTTAATTTTAACATATTTGTTGTTTTGTTTTGTTTTTTTGATGCCTTGAACTGGAGTTGTCCTTTTTTGCACACCTTGTTGATCACAAACTTCATTGTCTCTTTATCTCTAATAATATTCGCCATGTCATGTAGCCATGAAAGCGCAACAAACTGTGTAGTTGATCATTGTTCTTCCCTTCCACAACTCGGCACACGAATAGCCATACTGTCTTGTTCACAGGGGACCGAGACCAACTATATTAAATCCTTTATATTTAATGTCTCAAAGTGGATCATGAGTAAGCTTGACAAGTGACAAACCTATACATTTCAATTAAATATTTATTAATACAGGATCACGACATGAAAAAGATTACTTGTATCTTGCATATGGTAGAACATATCAGATTAGATGATTATTACATACATTGAGGTGACATGGAATTTTAATTTTCGTTTGATAGTTACAAACAATTTGATATTTTCGTTTCTTGCAAAAAAACTCTTTACCTACCAAAATATAAAAAAAAACTAATTCAGATATTCCAAAAGCCATTGACTCTGTCATTTTCTTCTTTCCACTATGCTTTTCAAATACAAAATGGTGGCATTTTTAAAAAATATTTTTAATATTATGCCTAATTGTATGTGGCTACAATTACATCTATGTTGGTGCAAAATAGTAAAACTCAAAATTTCATAAAAATATTATATAAATATTTCTAAGTAATTATCAAAATAATCTATCATTTTGTAACTTATCATTTTACATGTTCAATTTATTCTTTTGACCTAATCAAATGTATAATTCATTTCTTTGACCAAGTTAAATACATAACTCACAAATTAAATAACAAAATTATGACCCCAATTAAATATACATCCATGTACGTATTTAGTCTATAGAAACTATTGTTCTCATATCATTTAGGATATAGAATAAAAAAGGAGAGAAAAATCAAACGATACATGAACACTTATTTCTCATCTCATTATCTCCTATAAAACAAATAAAAAACTGTTTTTTATATTATTATGATAGATATGGAGGAGTCATCCATCACACTTTAAGGAATATATCTTAAAACAAAAGTTCACTCATCCGAATAAACATATTTTAATTTTACTATTTTCTATTATAAATATTTTATACTTAAAGATTATTTTAAATATTTTATTTCCATTCTTACTCATAATTGATATTTCTAAACCCAAGTTCTAACAATCTGATCATGTGTATATTCACTGCTGGGATGAATAAATCTAGGCAATTATACTTATGTATTGCTCTTTTATATCTTGAAAACCAAGTATTATCAAAGTCCAGAATCAAATTAAATGCACAGCAACCATGCCAAGGACAATTCATGGTCTTCAGTAAATCAAGATACTTTATGGGCTATAATAGAAATTTGTAATCTCTTCTTAACAGTGCAATTACATCTAATAATCCAAGCAAAACAACCCCTTACAATTTACAAAACTCCCAAAAGGCTTTTAGATCTTAGTTTCGGCCCAAAATGACAAACTAAGATATCCGATAAGGACCCTAAATGTTTTGAAAATATAAACTATTTTTTTAAAGGGAAAACGCGAAAGCGAAAACTTCCAAGCGGGCATAAACTGTAATTTGGAAAAAGTCCAGGGGAAATCCTGAAATTTTACCCTTTCATTGCTTGCTGCTGATCTGAATTCTGAGAGCTCCATCCTGAGCTCTAATGGCAGTGGTGATAGAGAGAGAGGAATGGGAGATCCCCTCCTCCGCTTACTATCTTCTCTTCGCCTCCTGTTTCGCTTCGCTCTTCTTCTTTCCTTTCTTCTCCAGTCGATCCTCTTCATCCTCTCTCCATTCTTTCGATCATGCCCAGACTTCGTCGTTCCTTCGTTTCCAAAAGGGCTTCTTGCTCGTCTATTCTCTTGCTTCAGGTACGTACGTCGTTCGGATTTGGTCCAATTGATGTCCTGTACCAGTCAATATCAGTTGATAACGGTTTGTTCTGTTAAATACCGGTTGATACCAGTGTTTGAACTTCACTTTCAACCAGATTAAAACTGATTTGCTAATGTACCAGTTAATATTGTTCTCAGTATAAATTACAATTGGCACACATCACTACTATAAGAAACCAGTACTACAAGTGCTTGAATTCTCATAACTCCATGAAAATGAATTCTCTTTTATTTACAAACACTGTCAGTGATGGGAGGCTTGCAGTTGATTTGGGGAGAGGATGAATTTGCGCGGTTTCGGCTGAGTAGAGAACAGATTGCACTTGTGTTTTCTGTGGGCCCCGCTGTCTCTTTCTTTGTTGGTTCATTTACTGGAATCTTTTCTGATATAATGTAAGCTGAATTCAGCATATTTTTCAAATGCATTCAACTTCTACTGCTTTTTGCACCTAATGCTAACAGTTACTTGTTTGCATGCTTATCCAGATTGTTTAGTTGTTATTCAGATAATACTGAAACTAATAAATAAGGGTTAAGTCAATAAAAGATTAAGGTTGTGATTATTCAGGTTACTGCTATTAAGCCTTGTTAATACAGAGAATATTCATGTTACATGCTAGATAATCTGAAAAATAAAACCCCAGTATTCACAGTTAATAGTTGTTTCAATTATTACATGATTTGTACATTTCACTTTGTGCTTCACCTCAATCAAATGATATTATTTATCTAATAGCGCAAAACAGTCAAAATTTTATAGAATTTATCTTTTTCATTATACTAAACTAATGAATTTATCCTTTTCATCTGCTAAACTAATGGTTTGTTTGTACTGAAATTTACAAATCTATCGATCTGGTTGAGTGTTATTCTTTTAGCTCCAAAGGATAATCTACCAGCTGCACCTGGCTTGGCCGGCATCAGGCACCTCTTCAATTCTAATCAGTTGATTTTTTTTTTTTCCTTACAGAGGTCCGAGGAAAGCAGGCCTACTATATTGCATGCTTCATCTTTTTTCAGGCATGTTAAAATGCAGTAACTGGCTTCCATTTGTATGGCTCGCAAATGCTTTCATTGCAATTGCATCTTCTCTTTCCTCCTTTTGTTTTGAGACTTGGATGGTCACTGAGCATGAGAAGGTTCCTTTCTTTTATTATAATTATGATAAGTGTTACTAATAGTTATAACAACAACAACAACAATGGTAATAATAATTTTCATTGTTGTTATCATATCATCATCATTGTTGTTGTCATTGTGACTGTTTTGCTTATATTCTCTGTGTCTGAATCGCAATGTGAAAATTTTGAGATACATTGGGTAAATATGATGCGCACCCATGTAAGTAAAATATTACCAACAACCCTAAAATTTTAAAAATTCCATGCATACCTCTTATAAACATAAGAAACATTACATCTGTCATACAAAACATGGATCTTATATTTCCTTGCCACTTGGAAAATTTGAAAACTACTCCTCCATCCTAATTTCTTTGAATAAATGATGAAGAAGAGATGCCTACTCCCCCATCCTAATGCCCCCTGCATGTTTAACTTTTGCATTGTTTGAATGGGGTAGATGAGATTTTTTCATCTGCATCACTAATTGTGAAGCTTCAATCTTTTTTTGACTAAATTATTTGTCTTCTTCATGTTGGTGTCTCTATTTATCAGAAGATGGCAGATGTAAAGCTCTAATAAACAATTAATTATATTTTTTTTCTTTACTTATCTTTTGAAAATGAAAGCAAGGGCACAGAAAGGATCTCTTAACCAACACATTTTGGCTGATGACATTTTTCGAGTCGATTTCTCTTCTGGGAAGCCAAATCCTAGCAAATTTAATAACCACAAATGTCAAAGATGGAACTTCATTTCCCTTTGCTCTGGCAGCAATATTCGCCATTCTAGGGTTTTTGTTTATCAAGAGCAAATGGAGTAAAAGTCAGGATGTATTGCCCATTTGGAGCTACCGCAAGTCATTTTTATCTCATGTCCTTCGAGGTAAATTGGTTAAGTATTTGACATTCATGTTTTTATTTCTCTAAATGGATCAATAAAAAGTATTGAACAGTTATGTAGGAAAATAAAATTTATGTGCCAAAATTCCTCAAAACAATAGAAGTAGATTATTTACAAAAAATCTTAATTTTATTTTTTAGTAAAGCATTAGACATATTGATATTGTTTCTCCCTCTCTCTCTCTCTCTCTCTCTCTCTCTCTCTCTCTCAGACAAGAAAATTTGGGCTTTGGGTTGGGCTCAAGCGAGCATTCATTTTTCATCATCCATTTTTTGGCTGTTTTGGGTACCTACAATTGTGGTATGTTCTTATCCCTATATCCATTTTTTCATTAAAATTATTACCAAGCAATATTCTAGAAATGAAATCACAATGAAGGAACTTGGGATCAAGTTTAAACTAAATGGCTCATAGCTCAAGTGGAAAGTTCCTTAATCCTATATAATAGAGGCTGTGGGCTCAAACCCTATAGGGAGGAACTATGGATACACAAGTTGTATGCCCTTTTAATTAAAACAAGAATATGATATGTAGTTGTAAACTCAATAAACTTCCATTGAAGAACATGAGATGAAAATGACTTGCAGTAATTGCAGATAACTAATTCTTATTCCCATTTCTTCTCTTGATTAACAATATTTTGGTTTAAGATTACTACGATGCACCTGCATCCTCATGGAAATGTGAAACTTCTTTTAGTGTTAAAGCATGTTTGGCTCCATTTTTTTCCATGAAGGACATTGCAGTGTCTCATTCCAGTTTACCTCGGCATGTAGTGTCAACTTCTTTTCTTTCATATTTATATCTTTGTTCTATTTATTCATTCATTTCTTTATTTGTTTTCGCATGTGCTTGGTTGTGTCACAGGCAGATGGGAGAGACGTGGAACTGTCAAAATTATATCCTTTATTTATTGGGTCGAGAGTGCTTGGGAGTACAATGTTTCCATGGTTTTCTGATACATCATCACCATACTACAGTCAGAATAGCCTCACAAGTGCATTTGCTGTTGCTGGTTTGGCTTTGTCAGTAATAGCTTACGATTATCAGGTATTAGAAGCTGCAATCATGTATCAACAAAATTAAAAAGTTAAATTGTCTGATCAAGCAATATAATTGCCGTTTTATTTTTCCTTCTCCAGGAAGTTGGTGTGCTGCTTGTACTGTTTTGCACATTCCATCTTTGTGTTGGTTTTATCTTGCCTTCACTAGCTACTCTTCAAACAATGTGAGTTGATTTTTCCTAATCAGACCCTTAAGTTCTTCCACATTTCCAAATAAAGTCAGCATTTGACATGCAACTAGTACTCAACTTTTTATTTCATTTGCATATAGCAGCCAACTGCCAACAATAAGATTTTCCATCAAATGTTGACAAATTTCTGGTGCTGTGTTGAACATTTCTTTTTGAACAAAACGTGTCAACATCAAAAGCATAGGGAACTTATATTTTGAGACCCTAGTTTGAGTAACCTTAATATATGAAGAGGGTTTTATGTATGGTTATATATTCTTGTTTGGTTGTTATTATTATGATTAGGGTTTGTTTGGCGTTAATATTAAAAAAGAAGAATGCTGAAGGCACATAGTCAGTTTTTGAGCCAGCCTTTCTTTAACAGTTGGGTTTTTCATGCAAACAACTCTAAGACGCTCATAGTTGGTGCAACTATGAAATCAAATCATTATATGTGAGTTCTATTACCCATTTTAAAAGTAAATCCTTGACTTTGACTGTATGTAGGTACTTGCCAAATGAGGTACGCGGTGGCATGATAAGCATGTCTATGGGACCAGCTAATGTTGCAATACTTCTCGTTTTACTAGCTGTATGTATCTCTTCCCCTCTCAACACAGCTTCTATTGGTATTTCTTTAACATTTGTTGAGATTTAATCTTTGTGAAAAGATTAATTGTCTGCTGTGTTTCCCTTCTTTTATTATTTTTATCTTGTACTTTATAAATATGTGTTTTGCCATTGTATAGGGGGCTTATCACAGAGCTATTGCGAACTCAGCAATCATGGGTCTATCAGCATTTGCATTACTGACAAGTTGTGGTTGTGTATACATGTTGAAACAGTCAAGAAAGCATCAGAGTTGGCATGATTTGTAGTCTAGGCAATATTTTACTGATTTTTTTTCCCAATTTGCCAAGTACATGTTTTTTTTATTTTACCAGTATAGAGCCCATTGTATATTATTACATCAATTTTGTAGAAGAATTCTCTTTCCACTCATTAAAGCGACATAATTGATTAATTATAGTCAATTAGGAGGATCACTTGCGCTTTCCTTGAGAACATGTTCAAACTTGCTTTGCGTGATTTATTATACAACTCTTGATTGCTGCCCATTTGGGTTTTTGGAATATGTCAGGATTGATCCATCTTTTTTCATTCATTTAGTGGTATTAAAATTACCCGAAGAAAGAAATTCATAGTTGTAGATACATTGTTTGTCATTTTCATATGGTTTGTATTAACTTTGGTTTAATTTGACAATTTTTGTCATTGATTACTAACTCGTTAAATCTCAACTGTGCAAAATTTGAAATTGTTTGTTGAAAAAATCAATAAATTTTCAAATTTAACACATCCTATTTAATTCATAAACAATGCACTCAAAATTATTCTTTTAATTTGAGTAATATTACCTAAATATGTTGAATTACTCGTATTAAATTAAACCAATTTTTAATAGCAAGATCACGTCCGGTATTAAATCGTGTTATACACGTGCTAAATTTGTGTTTTTCAAAACAAAAAATTTAGCGAGCAGCCAACAGCTACAGCCCACAAAAGAAACGATGGAAATAAAAGGAAGAAACGAAGAAACTGCAAAATGTTGCTACTATTTTTGAACAGATACCGAAGGAGGCCATTGTATCCTCTTCCGTTATGTGCAGCTCAGATCAAAGAGCACTTGCGTCAAGATTCGTGCTATATCAAATCAACGACCCCTGTATAAATCAGGCAGGGGAGACTGGGGAATCCTGTGTTGCACAACTGGAGAGAGCAAACGTGAAGCATCCCACCAATGTCAAGTTGAATGCTGTAATCTATGACCGGGATTGAAAAAAAAAAGAAAAGAAGAAAGCGATATATTTTTCTCCATTTTGTTATGGCTACAACTCCTCCCTTTTGTAATTTCATAATTTGTATCCAATAAGTTGCTTCCAATTTTCTCATCTTGAAAACATAATACACATCACTAGTTAAAAAAAAATGTTATTATCTCTTTTTTTTATTTTTAGTCTGTCTTTTTCTGGATTTTTTTTCGTTCATCAAATACACTTTCTGGGTTTTCATGCTAAAAAGAATTAATTTCATCTATTTTGTTTTTTCAACAATTGGATAGAAGAAAAATAACTTTTGATTTGGTGATAAAGATAATATTTTTCTTATGAAAAGTAAGTTTGAAACTCAATTGAAAAATATTTTATTAATATCTAAAAATAAAAGACTTGATTCCATTTTTTGTCTTAAAAAATATATATTATATGAACTGGAGAGGAGACGGAGACAAGCTCCATCAAATTCTACCAACATGGCAAACTTCCATTTTGTAGCATCATCAGCATCCATAAGAGGTATGTTTATTCAAAATAAAATAAAACGCTAGCAGCCGAAATCTAGACAAAATTCTTTGTGGCGCAAGAACAACAGTGCCATGGTTTGGCAACTTTCTGAGATCCAGGAAATTGGCGTCTTCTTACTTAATTTATTCCTGGACCATCTCTATGTGACTCATTACATGGTTGGCCACATGAGGAGCTGCACAACGCAATTTGGTTTGTTAGCCTTCTCTTTTACTCTTTTAGTCTGGATTTCCTTTTTGCAGTCTTTCTAGACCAAAACACAGTTATATATCATACCATTATATCTACTTAATTTCTCTATCTGTTGAAGAACAACAGAATCTGAAAATACTCGTAACAACCACCCACCCCCACCAAAACACACACACACACACACACACACACAGAGCCACTCTCGCATGGAAGAACAACAACGAAATCCGAAACAGGACCAACTACATCTGAGACCTGTCATGGTTGATAGCCCGACTAAAGTTCTTGCCGTCTGTTCTCTGCTGGTGTTTCTCTCTGGCACAGCGGTTATTGTGTGTTGGTCTATATTCTTTCATCCGTCGAACCGGCAACTATGGATGGTACCATTTGGGTTGGTCTTGATTGGCACACCAATCATTGTTTGGTGCTCAGTTTTGGCTTCAGATTCAAGCCGGCTGATCATTGAGTTGATGCCGGGTCGACTCAGTCCAGATCGGAGGTCGGTTGTGCCGGAAATGGCAGTCCTACCGCCTGACTTAGAGAAGTAATATGTTAGCTGGTTTGGACTTATCTGTATGTAACAGTAAGGAATGAATACTGTATATTTGCTCATATCTTTTTTCTTGGCTTTGCTTGGAAATATATGTCTGTTTTAGCATATAGAATATACTTTTTTTGAGGTGATATAGAAATATACTTTTTGTTTAATCCAAACCAGTCCTTCATATATAATTGTTTTCTTCTTTTTCCGGGTTTAATTAGGTATTTTTAAACTAGTGAGATCCTAGATACCTAGAAACAAAAAATTAAGAACATGAATTAATGGAACCAAAATCAGTTCTCTTAGCTAACTTGCTTTATTTAAATAGTGAATGTTGCAAAGATAAGACGGAGGTTTTTTTTTTCATTTTTCTTCCCCTTTTCTAATCTTTTTTTTTTCTACCTTGAAACATACTCAACTCTTTTTTTGAATATTGCCACAATAATCTGCATGTTTTGACATGAAAAATTGGCATAATTAATTTACAACCCATACTTATATCTGGTTTTTTTAAGCCAAGAATTTTATACATGGCCTTTAATTATTTATTGTACTGGCAACAAATATTACTTTTGTTGTTAAAAATTCAAAATAAAAACAGACAGATAATTAAGAAGGCAGTCAAGTTCTTTTCAGAGTATCAGGTCTAACTGCTAAAGCACACAATTTTGATGGTACCAGAATGAATGGAATGTAATTAAGAGGTGTATATATATGTCTAGTGTTGATTGTTAATTTATCCATCTTTTTCTGTTCATGTATTCAGCATGCACTTTAAGTGTGATAATTTCTTCTGTGTTCTTAATACATTAATTAATCTGTTATCTTTTAATTTTTATCAACTATCACTGGTAAGATGAGACAAAAAATTTTGGTACCTTTTTTGAGGTTAAATACATACTAGCTGGAAATTTTCGGTGTAGAAATTTGCTCCATCCGTTTGCTTCAAGATTCGTACAGACTCAATTTTAAATTCTTCTACAAATTTTATAGGGCGGAACTATGCGGGAGAGAATGTAATGTTGGAATTAATTTTAATATATGGGCATATATGTAACATAATTATATATTCAATTATAGACTATCAAATAATTAAATTGATACATGAATCAAAGTAATCAAATTAAGTATATTATTAGGTAATATATATATGTGTCATGAAAAGTGGGTCGTTTAATGTATAAAATGTATACTGGTAATTTTATAATTTAGTGATGGGTTGAATTAATAGTATAAGACTATTGGTCCTTAGAGAACATAACTAATAGACAATTTTCTTATTATAGAATTAAACCTGATAAAAGAAAATTTTGATTTAGCATGGATCCAATCTGCTAAGGCATGATTTTTGGTTTGCCACCCTTTTATTTCCTACGGCCAATATATATTTGGAATGAGACTCTTCATCTGAACATAGAAAAATAGAGAGTCTCTACAGCAGAAAATAGAAAATAATTTCAGAAAATTTCTCTTAGTTTCAGATTCTGAAAATTGAAGAAAATTTTCTCTATCGCTTATCTATGTCTCTTCATCAGATAAAAGGAAAATCACCATGAAGGCTTAAGGAATTCGGTGATCAACGGAATTGTGTCTCTTTGAAAAACTGAAAGCATGGAAATAAATAATTTTAATTCAAGTTAGAGATTCACTGGAGAGATTTTGAAATTGAAAATTTGATTTGAAATTTAATTTAGATTGCAAGTTCTATTAAATTCTATCATGAAAACATTTTGATAACTTGTATTTGTTTAGGCAAAGAAAATGTTCACTATATGGAATACTCATCAAATCCGGACAAAGATTCTTTATAAATATTCAAAATTGAATGACTTTAATTTTTATCTTCATCTTAAAAAAAATTATCTTCACCTCGTGTGATCCATCTTTTGTAAAACTATTTTGTCTTCAAAGTAATATAGACTGATTTAGTGATTTATTGTTTTTAACATATCCTCATCGAAGGTATAATCATGTAAACTTTTTACATTAAATTAGTTCGTCTTAATAATATTATTATTTCAATCGACAACTTAAATAATTTTTTAGCACTTATATATATAGTATATTTAAGGATTATGATCCATTGACAATCGTATATCTTGATAATTTTGATAATGCTTTCTCAAATCATACCGTCAATTCCATATCGTATTTGAGCAAATGCTTGAAGGACCATTGTAAAATTTGTATTAAATTTCAATATTTTTTATGTATGTGATGTGATATGAATAAAATATTGACTGCATTTTACTTGCATGGATTTAATTTAGAAGTTATTTTTTATGGTTTTTAATATTGTCAAATTAAGTAATACATTGATCAATAAATCTCCACCAGCATTTTTTTTTTTTACTTTGTGAAGCACCTTATCTTAACTTTTAATAATTTGGTATTAGTAATTGATTAATAATGTGAGCACATAATGGACGGTCAAAAATAACTTGCCGCCGCAGATTTAAGGGAATTTCTATTTGGATAGAAATTGATATTTTTAGGTTTACTATGACTAGAAGCAATTTAATTATCATTTACAACACATAATGATCTTAAGTATGTTTATGTCACATCTTAATAAATTAGTGCATATATTAATTCTACTAATCTGCCTTCAGACAGCCTTTCAAGGCTCCAATTTGGTAAATCAACTTCATGCACCTGATTATGCATCTGTCATAAATCATAATGGTGGGAAAGAGAAGGTTAAGGTATAGACAACTTATTTAAGCTCTCATGTGATATTACTCCAACAGGTTAATTAAGAATATTATAATTAATTAGCTTTCAGTTCTTATATATTCCTTAAATGTTTTTTAACTGTTTCTATCAAATTTTAGAACTGTTTATAGAGAAAAAGTTGACCAAAGCATCATCGCCTCTCAAGGTTATATATAGGAGCTAATTACTTTAGCTCCTCTTAGTTAAAACTTTTTGGCTAATTATGCTATATTATAGACGAAAATATCAAATTAAAACTTTTTGGCTAATTATGCTATATTATAAACGAAAATATCAAATTAAAATTAACGGTTGTGATTCATTAACTATTAAAATTTGTGATCCATAACAGAACAACTCTTAACTTTTTTATATAAAAAATAATGATTTTGATCGTCTGAAAAGTAAATCGTTCAGAATTCATTGCGTGCATAGAATTCATATTTTTTTTTATTTGGAAAAGAATGAATCCTATACATTTTAATATTAGAAGAGTGGATTCTATATGATTTTTAAAGTGAAATTTCTTTGGTGACATATCATCGCTAACCTTCAAAAAAAAAAAAGGTGAAGTCTTTTGTCAATCAGTCTCGTTATGAATTCATGATATCATCAGTTCTCAATCAAATGTTGTATATTTGGACCAACGCTGATAATTAGCTCCATATTAATTCTAATTCTACCTAACTAATATTAATTCTAATTTCTACCTACCTCATATTAATTCTAATTTCTAACTACTTCACATGGCTTAAATACATATTCTCTATATTAAGATTTTATACGATACTAATTTTTTCTATTTTTAGAGTTTTTTATTAAGATTAATTAATATGCATACTTCTTTCAACTAGAATAAATAATTGTTCATGCTTATATATATATATATAAAGTATAAACTCATTAACTAAGAATTTTACTTGTAAGGTTTTTCATTTACAACATCCTTTAAGTGGTTTAAATAATATAACTGTCATCTGATTATAATACACACTTGTTATGACTAGATTTGACATTTTTCAACCGTATGATCAGAAATTTGCAACTGTTGTTGTTTGAAAATTGATTTTCCAGTTACTTATTGTATTTGACTTTCTTATAACATTTTGCATACTTGATATAGATAAATGTAAATTCAAATAAAAATAAATCATTTGTTAAGTATAAAAACTTTCATATACAAATAAGCTATATATGCAGAATGTATGAAAAATTGAAAATTCCAGACAGACAATTAAAAAAGAGTATTAATTTGTTCATGAGTACCCAGCTTAGGGTTTCCTTGTTTGGGTAAGTTCCATTCAGGTGTTGAACTCCCCAGACAGGTGTTATTTGGGGTTCAAACAATAGGTGATACACTACCCAGAGTCCAGTAATCAAAATATCAAATCAAAATATCAAATCAAGTCAACTTAGTTCTCTTCAACCTACATAACATCTAAGAGAACCAGACGACTGGCCTTCTCCAGTCCTTTGCATTTAAGCATCAAAGCAGTACAAAACAGCCTCTCCAGTTATCTGCAATGGGGAGGAACAAGAAAAACTAAGATCTGATGCATGCATGATACATGAGAGGTTTTTGGACGGAAGATGGATTTGGATTATTTGATTTATTATAAGACTATGACCTGTGTTGCTTTCATCAACTGGTCAGTAAAGATCAAAATAAGTTTTTTTCTTTTTTTTTTTTCTTTTAGGGTCATCTGGGAAAGGCTGTGGTTGAACTGAATCAATGATAATGAGATGAACAATTGGAGTATTAATTAAAATAAACAACGTATTAAAATGTTAATATGATATATTTAAGTGTTCTTATTGTGCAAAGCCTAGCTCAAGTTAATTTGTTTATCAACAGTAGTATTGGAAAAAAAAATACTTTACAATACATTCGGTGCATTTTATAAAATTTAAGAAGATTTCATATTTATATTAGAACTATATCCGTATTTATATTTCTATTGATATCTAAGTATATCCGTTTCTGAGTATATCAATATCCTTTTATTTATATCTGAAAAATTAATACGGATACGGATATAATTTGATCACTGCTTTGATCCATTTGCAGCCCTAGAAAACTCTCCTTTCTATGGGATATTCCGTTTAATGAAAACATAAATAAAGTTGGTAGAAAAGCATCGTTGCTTTCCGATAACTTTCTGGTAAATTTCCAGGGACCGGGATGGAGGCAATGTCTTTGTGCAAAATTATATATTTCAGAAATTCAAAAAAAAAAAAAGATTTCACAGTTATTTTTTCTTGGAAGATTGGGCTTTAGTGGGCTTGTGAGTTAAATTTACTCTGCACAATCTTAGGTTTTTGGGCTGAGAATCTATTGATAAAATAATTAATTTCATACTCTGCACAATCATCTTAAATATAATCTAGGTGTGACAAATATTACACACATGAAAAATGATACATCAATAAACTATGCTGCAATTGCATGAATATAATTAATGGATAATTGGATAGGCTATATATGTCCAACCGACAACAACTATAAACTTTTCTTTCATCTAGAAAAGCTTTATTGATTGATTTAAGAAACATTGTCATAACTCATAATCATCAAATAATTGTTATGTACTTATCAAATCCCAATATCAGCATCCAAGGGAACATTATATATATATATATATATATATATATATATATATATATATATATATATATATATATATATATATATATATATAGCTAAATAGGCTCTGAAATTGTTATTAAACTATATATCTAGGCCTAAAGGAGTTTATCTTAAGCCCAATAACAGTGTCAGCCTGTATATAAATGTATACTTTTTTCTAGCACCTAATCCCTTTTCAATTCTGTGGCTGTCATATCTGATCTCTCTCTGAAGTTTTATTTCCAACAAAATGAAACACTGTTTAGAAGAGGTATTGTGTTCTCATAACAGCCTCACAATGGAAAGATCCAATCAGGTAATAAGGTTACTTCTCAGCATCCAACGTGTAAATGCAAGAATCCTTCCTAATTTATTTATCATTCTTTTCCTTCTCTTTTTTTGGTTTTTGTATGGTAGTTGTTCCCTCTCAAACTCCAGCCATTAAACATACAAAATAATATTCAGTCTGTTCAAACAAAGAAAAAATTAATTCAAAAACCAAACCAAATTAAAAAAAGGAAAATTACTACATTCAAAGGTGCATAAACCTCCATTTATTCATCCAAAAAACTAAGAACTTCCCAATGGCAACAGTGAGACTATCTTGCCTCCCGACCTCTTGCATCCCCGCGAAAAGACACCGCAACGGCCGGCATTACCGCATTGCAATAAAATGCGCCGGCATAGCAGAACCATCAGGCATACCTGCACCGATGGGACAGAAAACAGAGTACAAGGATGGGTGGTTTGAGAAGGCATTCATGTCGCTCTTTGCACGAAAAATGGAGAAGTTTGCGAGTGGCGGAAAGACCGCGAAGGGGTTTTGGGATTGGGATTATGAGAGCTTTGTGGATGTTTCGAGACGGGTGATGGTTGGCAGGAACAGGCAACAGCAGCAGGAAGTGGTGAGAGAGGTGTTGCTTTCTATGCTTCCTCCTGGAGCTCCAGCTCAGGTTCATTTAAGCTGTTTCGTGTGGTTTTTTTATTTTGATTTTTGTGGAATTCAGGAACAATTGACATTCAATGGAAAAGAAAAAATAATAACAAGAGCATGAAAGGCAATATCTGACCTGGCCAAAACAAGCCTGTGTGATTTCATCTGTACCAGACCGGGCATTCATGCACCGTGGTATACAGTTTACCTGTGATATTATCTACTCAAAAGTTTAATGCCCAAAATCACGCTGCACAATAATTTGGATTAATCTGAAATTTGACTCTAGGTAGCAGCAAAATCAGACAAATTTTTTAGATAAAGATAAAAATTAAGCCTTCAAACTTTTAAATGTTCACAAGAAATATCTCACAATGGAACCTATAACCTCTCATATGAGAACATAAATCACACAAATTTGAACAAACCAGAACTCACATTACCAAGAAATCAAACAGTTTGAAATCTCACCGACTCGATCAATGCCCGTAATGTTACCCGATTCATATATTAGGTGCTCCAATATAACCTGAAAAGAATCAATGAAGCTGATCCAAACAGAAATCGAGCCTGCTCAAGTTTGATATGACCTAACCTGAAAGCCTTTTTTTTTTTTATAAAAGTGGGCGCGCAGGGGGGGGGACCCACCTATTTCGTTGAAACCCTACATATCAGAAATCCAAAAAAACCTAGCCATATTGACCTAAGATCTGAAACAATCCAAATCCTATTTGTCTCAAAAGTTAATGCAGCCTAAATCAAATTAATCTGATCGGCTTTCTATCCAGATATGAACACGGCACAAACTCAAACTCAAACTTACCTGCTTGATCCCGGACTCTTCTTACCAGTATGCTATCTTTCCTGCTCTCGTTAGAGCACTTGAATTCAAACTAATCTCTACATCATCAGGAGATAAAAATTTTGTACATAACATGCAAATATGACTAATATTCAAATGAACCAACATTAATTGTTTCACACTGATATGTTCAAAATGGCTGAAATTCCTCCTAATGTAATATATTCAAATTTCAAAATGCATGGATGCCATTGGATGACGCTATCTATGAAAGATGCAATAATATTGTTTTTTTTACTTCCTTATTATTTAATATTGTTACTTGTTACAGTTCAGGAAATTGTTTCCTCCGACAAAATGGGCAGCAGAGTTCAATGCTGCCTTGACAGTGCCTTTCTTCCATTGGCTAGTCGGACCATCCGAGGTACTACTTCTAGTCTATAACTTCTTATTGCAAAAGAGAAAATCTACTTCTTTCCTAAGGAGAAGTTTAATTTTAGTTTTGAAGGAACCAGTGGAACATCACACTTACAATACAAGTCTACAGCCAAATGATTTATGGTACCAATTGTCTTTTTAGGTAATAGAGGTAGAAGTGAATGGTGAAAAGCAAAGAAGCGGTGTCCGCATTACAAAATGCCGGTATGAATATTTTTCTAAATCCTTTCTTAAAAAAATTTTGCGATATTTTATTCAATAGGGGTTTTTTTTTTTTTAATCAACTGATTAGTTACAGGATAGTTCATTCTGGTAAAGAATGTAACAGGAAAGTATCATATGTAATTCTTTATGTATCAATTATTTTATCCTTCTATTGCTTATTTGAAATAGGTACTTGGAGAACAGCGGTTGTGTCGGAATGTGCGTGAATATGTGCAAAATTCCAACTCAAGATTTCTTCACTAATGAATTTGGGCTTCCCTTAACCATGAACCCTAGTAAGTGACTCCTTTATCCATACTGTTAATTTCTCTCAGAAAAGAATAAATTAAATATCTATCTTACAGTATTGACAAATACAATTTCCACCCTTCTGTTGTAGATTTTGAAGATATGAGTTGTGAAATGATATATGGACAACCGCCACCTCGTTTTGAGGAAGATCCTGGGACAAAACAACCATGCTATACCGACTTCTGTAAGGATATGATATTTATTTGAATCTATATAGTTGCAAATTGATCCTGCTTACTGTTCTGAACTTTTCATTTCAGGTTCCATGGCCAAACCCAGCTCAGAGATATGTCATAAATTAAAGGCTTAACAAACTAATTGATGTTTTGGCATCATTAATGGAAATTATTCATGGTAAACTTCTGAACTCAACAATGAAATTAAAGCCCAATACCAGTACATACCTGATGGACTAACAGGTACTGGTACAATACCATGTATCAGTTCCCTCTGCATATAGTATCAGAAACTTGAGAAAACAGTACTTTGAAATTACAAAAAAAGTATACTGATATGGTTAAATGTTGTCACCAAACTAGGATGGGTCATAGACAACCCATTACAATTGAAGCGTGTCCCACTAGTACATTTAATTTAATGCTTAACCTTGCCAAATTTTTTTGTATTTTTTTTTTACAGAGTTAAGTTGGGGACTTGGGGCAATCAGTTTATCCTTCTAGACTGAAGGAAGACATACACCTTTAAATCAATTGGATTGGATTTTTTTTTTGTGGTATTAGAGTAATTTAAGTACATAACTTGTACTAAATATTCTTTAGAATGCGTATAGTAAACAAAGGGAACATGTACATATAAGTTCTGTCACTTAAGATCATACAAGTTATTGTAGATAATAATAATAATAAAAATTTTGTTACAGTGGTTGGTATATATTTATACAAAAAAAAATCTTTAATGCCAAATATAAATACATGCTTATCGTCTACACACACTGATGGAGACTGCACGAATCTCAAGGTTTATTGTCAGCAGCTTCTGATTGCTGTCAATCAAAAGTTGGAAGTAATTATTTGTCAGTAGAAATATCTTGTCAAATAAAAAATATTTTTCGTCGTTTCGTAAACCAAAATCTAAAGGATTTATTCATCAAATTTGTGAACATTTTTAAATATCCGGAACTAATATTGTCGACTTGTAAAGAATCCAAACCAATTAATCTGATGTCCAAAATGACTCCACCCAAAAAATAATTCAAAACTAATTAAACCCAAAAAACTAATTCAAGAACTAATTAACCCCAAATCTAAACATTGACCAAATCGGTCTCACCCGACAATACACCATCCATTTGCTACCTCGAGACCCGGCCTTCAATATATTTGCAAATAATAATAGAGAAGAGTGATGATTATATCTTTTGACTATATTTTATTTATATATTTTTTCGAAAATATTTATATTTAATAATAAAAGTATTTATATTTTATATTATAATGATTAAAAATTATACAAGTTGTATTAATATTTATGTAATAAAATTTTTAATTTCAATTTTTCTATAATCATTTAGAAAAAAAGTAATAAATATTTTCTATATTAATTATAAATACTTATAAAATCATATATAAATAAGTTATTTATCTAATATAAATATTTTTAATACGTAGATAAGGATTAGAAAATACGACTCGCAAGAAAAAAAAAGGGCTTTTTAGAATAGAAACCTACCCAACCGTTAAATTGGGAGGTTATTATTAAATTCAATTAAAATAAAATGTAAATAAATAAATAGAGGACATGGGTTTCTTTTATAAAGAACACATGATGCATATGTCGGAGGCGCCTCGTCGGAGCGATGATTCCATGTCCGTGACTTGGTGGAATGCAAATGCAATGCACGAGACGAGGAAAAAAAAACAAATAAAAAAAGGATGGTTTCGTAAAAGACGACAAGACAAGGGTCTTCTCTGGAAATTTGTGCCCCAATCCTATTTCTTTTACTTTTTTTTTTCCCCCCAATTGAGTTTCTCCAATTACGGGCCACAATTCGTGGCTTTTCAGTGCATGTCAGTGTTGCTTTGTAATTGTTGGAAATGTTTTGGCATCAAAGAAAACCATCATCAAAATACTAAAATTTTTCATTACCAACCAAATTTTTGTTGGATAAAGATTTATTGACCTTAGTTTATTATTATTAGGTATAGCTATAGGCCAGGAAGGCTATATGATGGTTGTACATTTTTTGTTTTTTTTTTTTTGGAACTTTAAAGGTTTTTGGATTATTAATTCTTTAAGGGACCTGGAGACAAAATTATCACAAAAAAAAATTTCATTGCATCCAACCTGAAGGAAATAATCAAGTTACTGAATGTTAGCCCTGATGTTAGCCATGCTTCCTAATACCTGTTTAAAAGACAAGGTACAAGATTTGCATGAAATTAATATTTTGTTAGTTGCTTATAAACTAATTTTCCATGAGCAAGCTAAGAACCTGACCCATGTCACCTGGGACTTTCCACTAACAGTCTTTGCAAATGTTTTTTTAACTTAAGGATTAGCAGAAAGAAGGTCAAATTTATTTAAATGAAAAGGTACTCTTTACTCTTTGGATTATCTTATTTGTACCCATTACCCAATTTAATTAAAGTACTATTATGTTCTTAATTAAGCCTTCTGTGCACTGTTTGACAATATATAGTTCTAATTGTGACGTGTTAAGTTGTCTATTTATTTAATTTTGAGTATGTAAACCCTGTGAAAGTATTATCACCATTTCTTTAAGGATAAATTAGAGTATAATTTATTAATGTTTATTTATCTTAGGAGACTAGAAGTAAATGCTATTTGCCTATTTATTCTGAGAAGTAAGCTATTATATTAGCCACCTTTTGGAGCTGGTTTTCCTTAATAAAATTAAAAAAACTAATTTAAGAGAAATTATTGTTGCACTTCATATTATGCAATCCTTATTTGCATCTTCAAAATATTTATATTTAATATGCAAGTTGTTAATATCAAAATTCACAAGTGTCATACTTAATTTGCAAAATAAAGTGAAATATTTTGTCAGATAAGTAAAAAAAGAAATATAACTTTCAGATTTGTTATTCATATTAATGTAAGGTGTAAACAATTTGAAAACTCAAGTATAAATATTTTTGTAATACAATTAAGAAGTGGATATAGAGACCAGTAATTTTTCAAAAAAATAATTAAAGAGTGGAGATAAGTGATACAATTAGCACTCCTCTTTTTAAGATACCCCCATCTCTACAAAAAAAAATATATAGTATGAATTAATGAAATCTAATTTCTTTCCATTAAAGATTTCTTTCATAATAATAATTTCAATCATTGAGAGGAAATTGTCTAGATTTCATTTAGCAAATGGTGCATTCTTTTTTTTTTTTGTTCAAAAAAAGTTAAAACATAAACATTTGAAAAATTGCAAAATTGAATGCAATTTTTTATAGGCCATATATTTAACATCCCTCTTTTTTTATATACAAGTCCAATACATTCTACCCCTTGGCAAGAACTATCTTTTTGTAATATATACATATCAGCCAAACTTCCACTCTCATCCCTGTCTTTCTTACATGACCAAAACTTATTTCTACATCCCTATTTTTAGGAAAAATATACATATACATTGCCTAACTTTTCTTTATCGCCTAACTTAATTCTTTCTGTATTGGCCTAATTAATTAATTTATCTATGCCATGCCATGCCAATGCCCCATGACATCCCATTCTCCGCAACTGATCCCGCCTAAAAACCGTTACTTAATTTCAAACTAACACCTCTCTTATATAAATACGTAGCTCTATCTACATCACACACTATACTAACAAATTAAGGGAATCTAAGAAATGGAGGCTAAACTCAGATTGTTGTACTTGGTCCCTTGCCTCTTCTTCTTCCTTCTCCACTCTTCCATGGCGAATGCAATAAACTATGTAGATGCCCTTGAAAAATCCATTCTCTTTTTTGAAGGCCAGAGATCTGGCAAGCTGCCGACAGGCCAGCGTATGACATGGAGAGGCAACTCCGGTCTATCTGACGGTTCTACTGACAATGTATATATACCTTCAAAATTCATCCATACTTCACTTACCTCATGAAATATTTATGGAGTGGAAGTATATAATTCAGATACTTTATACGTGTTGTTAATTGTCTATAGGTGGATTTAGTTGGAGGATACTACGATGCTGGTGACAACGTGAAATTCGGCCTCCCAATGGCTTTCACTACCACGATGCTTGCATGGAGCGTGCTTGAATTCGGCCGCTTGATGCGAGGTGAGCTCGACAATGCGAAGGCCGCTGTTCGCTGGGGCTCTGACTATCTCCTCAAAGCAGCTACAGCAATGCCCAATGCTCTCTATGTTCAGGTGCGTAAACCCACCAGAAAGTCATCGAAAGACTGGTATTCAAGAATCAATTGCTGAGAGTTATAATCTTTAGAAATGGCTCTTAATTTGCTGCTATGAGCTTATTGCTCAGTCCTGGATTTAATAAGTAACATACCAGACAACCCAGCATCAATTAATTATATATCAGAAACTTACATAACCTATCTAAATGGAAAAGAAAAGACATAAGAGTAGCCTTTTCTCTGAGTGATGCAGATTCGAAACAAAACAGGTGGTTTTGGCTGAGTATTACAGATAGGGCCTGAGCCCCATAATTTCATCAAAAATATATTTGACAAAAAATTAATTTAAACAAAAAAAAAACCTACTTTGGATTATTATTTGAGTTGTTTTCAATAAAAAAAAAGGTTCTTCCCTTAATTATGTAACTGAGAGAAGAGATCAGTGATATGGTGCATGTGTTTTCCATAGGTCGCGGACCCGAATAAGGATCACAGCTGCTGGGAACGGCCAGAGGATATGGATACACCACGGAATGCATACAAAATTACGAGCCAAAACCCAGGATCAGATGTGGCAGCAGAGACTGCTGCGGCCCTGGCTGCATCTTCTCTCGTGTTCAAGCATTCCGACCCCGCCTATTCTTCCAAGTTGTTGCACACCGCTATGCGGGTATAAAGTCATTTTACTTCAACACATGATGTCTGCCTTTCACAGTTCCATTGCCTCAAAGAAATTAATGCAGCTTTTGTTTTGACATTTTGAGTGCTATTATCTGAAAATTTCAGGTATTTGACTTTGCGGACCGGTACCGTGGATCATACAGTGACTCGCTTAGCTCAGTCGTTTGCCCGTTTTACTGCTCCTACTCAGGCTACCATGTAGAATTCTTCACCTTATAAATTACACTACCGTATATATATTGATGAAATCTGAAAACTGGATCACAAAACTGATACTAATTACAAAATGGTGATGCGTAAACAGGACGAGCTTTTATGGGCTGCATCGTGGCTGCACCGCGCGTCAAACAATTTCACTTACATGTCATACGTCCAGTCAAATGGTGCCTTATTAGGAGCAGGAGATGATGATTATTCATTTAGTTGGGATGACAAGAGAATTGGTGCCAAAATTCTCCTCTCTAAGGTATTAAGCGTAATGATTTTTTTTATCATTTTGACAGAGTGGCTCCGGAACCATTCTAATTCGAGAACTTTCAATTTGGTACTTATGAAATCTTTGGTTTTTCATAAAGGGCTTCTTGAAGAATAAGGTTCAAGGACTACAGTTGTATAAAGCCCATTCTGATAACTATATTTGCTCTTTAGTCCCTGGAACAAGCAGTTTCCAGGCCCAATATACTCCAGGTCAATATCAATTAAAATATCAACGCATATCTATAAACAGAAATCTATCTTGAGGTTCTAAACTTACTAAACTATAAATTTACATATATAACAGGTGGGCTGTTCTACAAACAAAGTGAGAGCAATTTACAGTATGTGACAGCCACATCATTTCTTCTAGTCACATATGCCAAGTACCTTCGATCAACCGGTACCACCGTCTCTTGTGGTTCCTCAGTTGTAACCCCGAGTCGTCTCGTCTCCCTTGCCCGAAAACAGGTACTTTTGTATACCCCTTCCATACCATTTGACACCATTTATATGTGAATTATATAGTGGCTCACGCCAGAAATTAACACTCAATAAATTCAATCTGTTCTAGGTTGATTACATTTTGGGCCAAAATCCATCTGGCATGTCCTACATGGTTGGGTTCGGGTCCCGCTATCCGTTGCGGGTTCATCACCGTGGATCTTCACTTCCATCAGTTCAAAGCCATCCGGGACGCATCTTGTGCAATGATGGCTTCCAATACCTACACACAAACTCGCCGAACCCTAATTTACTCATCGGTGCGGTGCTAGGTGGTCCTGATAACCAAGACAGTTTCTCTGACAACCGGGACAACTACCAGCAGGCTGAGCCGGCAACCTATATCAATGCACCTTTTGTAGGTGCTCTTGCTTTCTTCGCCGGTAGACAGACGAGTTAAATGAACTTAGATTTGATGTAATGCATATGTGATGGTAGAGTGGGAGTAAAAGATAATATATGAAATGAGCTCCCCCTCCACACATTTTGAGTTAAAACATGTAATGTTTCTATTGTGATATTATACCAGAAATTGGCTTCAATGATTTCAAGATTGTTGATTTTCTATTTGTTTTCGATACAAACAGGAATATAATATTCACATGCTGTTAACGGGACAAGAATATTTCTAACTAATGAGTTATTCGCGAGTCTTTCGCAATTAACACTCTACATATCTTAAATTAGAGATGAAATTCAATGCCAATAATTATCACCGAATAATGCTAATCATTTTATGTGTTTTACATAATTTCAATTATATGTATATAAAAATTCATAGCAATTGAACTTGTTTCAATAACCATCAAGAAAGAGGATTGAATTGTCAAGTTTTAGATTATTAATTTTTTTTATATGTAGATTATTAATTTAGTAGTTCTTGAGAAATGACAGAATGAGACTAAAATGATTTTAATCATTTGTATGTAATGCATATGATATATATAAAATATTCATTTAATTAATTTTGTCATATTCAATTAATTAATTTTGTCATTTAAGAGTCACTATATCTTCAACATTAAAGACTCCCTCATATTATATGCAACCCAACACAGAAAACATCTGAATTAGGTCGCTACCAATTTTCATTCTCAGTGACATGACAACAAAAAGCCCTAGACTGCTCTCAAAATAACTTTACATCCAAAGCACAGAACATAAACTACCAAGTAAAAATAAGACAAAACATATGTGGGGAACCGACAATATAATCAAAAGAGACGTCCGACACACGGGACCATTACCATTAGCAACAAATCCATAACCTCAAATTCAGACCAGAAAAGTCTAGCCAATCTTGTACATAAAGCATGAATTACCAGGTGGCGAAAAACAAGATCATTCACTTTTTTTTTTCAACAAGTAGGAGCCATCTACCATTTGTATTGCAATTGCATAAGCCCATAGCTCCATACTATTACTAGCACATATGACAATAAGACCTAGAACTATTTAACTAATTTTTTTTAGTAAGGCCGGAACCGTCGACCACCACCCCTACCGCCACCATCACCACCCCTACCCCCTCTTCTTGGCGGAGGCCCAGCAGGCCCACCTGGCTGTTGCCTGTAAAATTCAAGAAATTTTGAGCTGATAAGAAATCTTTTCTCACATATTGTAATTGTTACCAAACTATCATTAGGATCCATAACCAATGATTTTCTCCTAGTTTCCATAACCTTCCGCTCTGCTATGGATGCATGAGATGAGAGAATGCAGAGTTCAATTTTAGTTTATTGTGCAAATCCTCACTTTTAAAAAAGCACAACAGAGGAGGAACGATAGATTTAGGTAGACATTTTAAGTACCCCTTTTAGGTAGACCTTTTAAGAGTTTCAGACACATGAATCTGCAGATTTATTAAGGCCAAAAGTAAGAAGCGTAGAATAGTATACATACAGAACATAGCCAAGTCGACCATCAGGTAGAACCATTGGCACCATTCGCATCCCTGACGGCATAGGGCCCCTTCCATAGATCATTGGCTGTACCATCACAAACAGGAAATACAACAAAATCAATGAACTGATAAACTCAACTGTCCACCAAAAGGCCAACTTAAATCTGGAGAAAATTATAGAAAAGAAGAATGCTAACCTGACTGTACCCTCCTGATCCACGGGCACCACCATAGGCCCCATACGGATCAGCATACCCACCAAAAGAAGGGTGAGAGAAGCTGGAGCTACCTCGGTGCGAACTCTTGTCTGTCTGAGGTTTTGCCATGCATACTTCTAGTGCTTGACCTGTTTAAACAGGGCATGAGGATTTGATTTTGCAAATTATGCCCACTTTGTAACTTATTTGCAAGAAATTAAACAATATAAATTCTAAAATTTTTAAAATTGTCTAAAATAACTTTAGGCCACTGTTGTATAATTACAAAAATAGTATAACTGATAGTTGCAGTTGCCACTTTTTATTAGAAATGGTAAATTTGGGTTCTAGTTCCTTGAAATTTCTCGAGAAAACCATTCCAGGCCTCAAAACTTTCATTTGCGCCTAATTGGTCCTTTAACTTTAAAAAGAAAAAACAAGTTGGTTGTTCAACTTTGAAAAAAGGGATAAGATTGGTCCCGGACTTCAATTTGCACCAAGTGAGGTTAAAATATCAATCAAATCAGTTGGTCCTTACACTTCTTTCAAAATAATCAAATTAGTCACATTGAGGTCAAACGAGGGCTAAATAGGTCATATATCAAGTGAGGTTGGAAAAAAAATTATTAAAAGTGAATGGACCAATTTGGTGCAAAGGACAATATGGTTCTTTGAGGAAATTCAAGTACTGCCAATGACAAAATTTGATATAGTCTGCTGCTTGTTAGTTTAAATTTTGGTTTAGGCTCACTTCAAGAAAAAGAGTTTCTTCATAGAGAAAAACAAAATTGACACGTTATAACAGAATCACCCTTATCCATCACACTAATCTATCAACATATAAATCTGAAGTGGCCTCAGTTTTGAGATTGAGATGTTTTTCCTCTAGAACCCAGGAATGTGAGGGATGTGGGAGTAAATTACCATCAATTTCATATTTCTCAGATCCTTTACAAGCCTTGAGTGCACTGGACCTCTCAGCAAAATGTACAAAACCAAAATCTCGTTTTTGCCCTGGTTTGCCAGGTGGTAACACTACCTTTGTCACCTCACCATGTTTTTCAAATATCTCCTTCAATTTTTCTTTTGCAACATTCTCTGGCAGATTCTTTATATAAAGTGTCTTCACCTGTGATTAACACAATAGATTCAACTATTAAGCTTGAATGCTTCATGAAAAACTTACCCCGGAAGTAAGAGAAAAAAATATTTTTCCTTATTAATATAAGAGTTCATGCTGAAAGAAGGATAACATATGCACCAAAAAATTACGTGTATAAGACATAGTAGCTAGCATGGCACATGGCTAGTAACAACAAATATTTCATACCTGGGAAGCAGCTGAATCGGAAGAGCTTTTCGGGTCTGCCCAGGTGATTGTTAGATTGCTCCCTTCAACCTTAAAACTTGAATTAGACAGTTTCTGACGGGAGTGCTCAGCACAGGCATGGTTGTAGAACTCTATGAAAAGAAAACCTCGGTTGCGAGTCGGGTCTTGTTGATCCTACAATCAAAACCAAGTGATAATCCATTTATTATCTAAAACTTGTTGAAAGGTTTGCTCCGGATAAGCCAGAAGAAAAAGAACATACCTTGAAAAATTCAATGTTATCGACCCCAGGACAGTTCGTATTAAAAATTTTTCGAAGTTCCTCTTCAGACAAGCCCTTTGGTACATTTCCAACAAAAAGACGATGCTTCACTTGGGACACAGAACATCTCAATGTTCTTCCCTGACACCAAAAAAGAGAGTACCAGCAAAAAACAACTCAGGTTGGGTCAAAACACAGAAAATGTTGCTCTTTTATACCAAAAGAGAGAGTACCAGAAAAAACAACTCAGGTTGGGTCAAAACACCGAAAATGTTGCTCTTTTAGGTACCTTGAACTCCTTTTCATGAACTTCTTCAATGGCACTTTGTGCAGCCTCTTTTGTTGTAAAAGTCACAAATGCAAAACCCTTGCTCTCCTTTGTCTCTTTGTCTTTCACAAGACGAACCTGCCATCATTTTTTATTTGCAAATTAATCTAATTCTCCTACTTGAAATCAGACATGGAAAAGGACCCAACATATTTGTTATCTACTAAGCTAAGCATTTCCCACCACATTGGTGAACAAAAAAGAACAAAAACTTCAACTGACTGCTGCCAAAAAAGAGCTCAACAGGTCGGGGCGAACAGATAATTTGCAAAACCCAAACCCTCAAAATCGGAAAATTTTCATCAAAAGCACCTCAGATTGTTTCTTTATTTATGTTTGTGGGGGGGGGGGGGGCATAAATAAGCATTTCCGATTAAGGACTTATGAAAAATCCCTGATTTCTAGGGTAAAAAGAATCCAATACCCTTACAGCTATTACAGTTAGTATCCAACAGTTACAAAGATTGAGGTGCAATTGATGATTGAACCATTAATTGACCTCAACCATACTGAATATAGAAATATTCTGTAACACACCTCAAAGATATCCCCAAAGGGATCACAAAGCTCACGCAAATCCTCTTCAGTAATATCCCTTGGCAACCCGCCAATGAAAACCTCGGCACCATGTGGCGGCAGTGCCATCAACTCCTCCCACTTTTTCCTCTCCTCTTCATCCTCTGGGCCCAGTTGTGTGTCACCCTCTTTATCCTCTCCCATCTCATCGCCCCCTGCATCTCCATCCCGACCTGACTCTGGACCCTGCTCGTCATCCTCATCAGGATCCTCTTGGGGGTCGTAGTCATTGAACTGATCGCGCTCGTCATCCTCTATCATGTCTTCTTCTTCATTGTCCCCCTCTAGGTCAATCTGCTCCTCTGGCTCATCAGAGTGGTGGTTGCTGTCTGACATTCTCTCTCTAGAGACTTCTCACTCTACAAAGTTGCCTTGGGTTTTAGAATTTCACCACAGTTGATTGCAATTTTGGCAAAAGACATTCAGTTCAGAGGCTTTGGGGTGGGGAAGCAGAATCAGAATTGGAACTGTAGCAACTAGCAAATGAGACGATTAGATTTTGGCTTCATTGGGACCAAGTCGAAACAAGGCACCATTTGCAAGGAGATTTCTCTCTTTCTTTAGAGAGAGGATCTTAGCAATTAACATTTACAGATCTGGCGGCAAGAAGTTTTACACGAAATCTAGGTTTTCAAGCTTTTTCTGGTATTAGCTTGACCGGTTAATTAAGCCAGCTCAAAAACAAAGGTTCAATTCCAATTCCATTCTGATTCTATTATCAATCATCGAGTATTATAACTGATCTAACCCAAACATCCCTCCTAATTATATGAATTAAACTGTGGAAATAACAGATCTATGAATACCTCAAATGGATACCGGTATAAAAACCCTAATCTCCGAATCGGGGATTTAGGTATGAGAAGATGGATGAGAATTTATAAAGAGGGGAGGAGAATATAGCACGAATTAAGCGTGCCATGGCGGAGAAAGAGAGAGAGTACATAAAAAGAGTGAGAAATAGTTGTCAAGTGTAGTGAGAATTTGATCGATTTTTATTGTTTTTTTTTTGTGTGTGAAAAGGTAGATAAGAACTGAGCTTACTGGTTTCGTTTTAATTTGGGGGCTCGGCGAGAGATCGCGTGGTGGGAGGAAACAAACGAGGATATGCGTGATTGCGCTATTTATAGAGACGATAAGAGGAGACCGATTAGGGGTCAAATCCTGATGGTCGGATTATGATCCAACGGTTCATACTAAGGAGAGGGGTCCCACTAGTGTTTCTTGTGCTCTCCATTTATCCACAAATGGAGCGCTCCGTTATTCCTTTTTTGCCTTTTTTGTAAGTACTTGCCAAGCACAGATATCAGTCTCGCAGTACAACAAAAACAAAACCAATAACCTCCAAAAGCTCTGACTAATTGTAGCAAATGATGGAAAACAAATATTAGAAAGAAAAGGATCATTGCTTTTCCCTTGCCATGGACAACTCATGCCCTTTGTATGAACAAGTGGTACTAAAACTACTATCAGAAAAAGTCCGTACCAAAATCGGTACCACTTTCGGTACAAGATTACAAATTTACTATTGAAAGCAAGCAACTTGAGTTGGCCATCCGCATTTTATTATACAGCCTCAATATTATTCAACAAAATTATTTGCAATCTTCTGAGTAATTTTGCAATTATAAACCTAATATAAGACTAATGGTGATTCACTGCCCTAAATAAGTTAGTCAAAAAAAATTTGAGATAAACATGAATATCAAACCACTCAAATTTAAATATTTATAACAGACCCTCTCATCAAGGTTTCGAACATGTAACTTCTCACATAAGAAATATTAATTTTTGTCACTAGATCAAAGATAAATTCTCAAGTTAGTCAGAATTTTATTAAAGCAGTTGCACCTTATTTTTGTTGTCTCAATTAGCAGCATAAAGACTGCTGTACATCTTAACCCAATTTTTTTTATTTAATCAAATTCAACATACAAATTAAAAATAAAATACTATGAAACTAAATCAAAAACAAAAGTGCTAAAAAACAATAACACGTGTACGAATATGGAAAATAAAATAGAGGGAGCACGTAAATGTTGCAACCCGACTTGTCTTTTAAACAACCAATTCATATTTTAAGATAAAAGATGATAATATAAATTATTCATATTTAAATATATATAAAAGATTTCTTATTTGAGTTTCAAACATACGATTTTTTATGTGGAAAGCATTATTATTTTTGCGAGAGAGACGTTCATTGGAAATTTTGTGGGATTTGAGTTTGTTATGCACTGTTTAAGATTCCATAAAATAAACAAATGAAATTAACTGTCTCGTATTTCAAGACTTAAACCGCTATATGATCTATTGAGCCAAATAGTAAAATAGATGCTATTTTAAATTTTTATGGTGTGTTTGACATACACTTTCAATTATAATAGCGATCAAATTTGGTCAATTTCTATCCCAAAATTCAGATATGATCATTGTCTAAACTGATCATTATCTCCCAATTCAATCGCACATACACAATTAACATTCAAAGATAAATCGAATCACAACAATTGATAAAATCCGAGTGAAATTAATTAAAACAAGATTCAAGTACCGAGTTACATGCCTTTACCCTAAGAAGAGAGATTAGCGGTCCATGAGGCTATCAAATACATAAATCAGAAAAGAAAACATAGAAAGTACAAAAAAGGAAGAGAAGTAAACTTGGAGCCAATTTGTCTCTAAATCTAAACTGCCTCTTTTTTTAATAACAAAAAAAAAAAGATCGACTTCCTGTTGCAGTGGCATGATTTAGAGTCCTGAGGTGCCGTTTTTACGACACTCGTGACCATAAAAAAAAAACAAAGAGCATATATTTCAAGAAGTCAATTATTTCCTTGGTTTCTGAATTTATTCACATAATTCACTATACTCCAAATGAGCTACTAATTGAGAATCTATTAATAAAGATCCTATCAAAATTTAAAACACACTTATTTGCCATGCATACACATATAATACATAAGGTACCACACACAAGTAATAATGGAAACAAGGTTTTGCATTTACTTGCGTGGCACGATCTGAGCCCTTAGTGGCTTTTTCATCACAACAGTAAACTCAAGCTTTTCAGTCAAATCGACCTTCTCTTCATCTAACTCTTTCCATTCAAACTCCTTCACCAAATTTGCAACAAAATATTCCAGATGCATTAACGCGAGTATCATTCCAGGACAAATTCTTCGACCAGCACCGAATGGCATCATTTTTATCTCCTTGGTACCTGTTAAGTCAATCCCTTCACCTTCACCTCCTTCAGTGAACCTCTCAGGTCTGAATTCAAAGGGTTCGGACCATACTGACCCATCACAACCTATTTCGGCCACTGTGATATTAATCGGGGCACTCTTTGGAATGTGATACCTATAGATAATGATAACTAGCTTAGCAATATGTGAGTTTTGATACCTCATATTGGTAGGTCGACATTCCCCTGCTAAAGAGGTGCAAATGGAACTACCGATGCTCAACTAGAAACTTGTAGAGTTGTACTGATGCCATACTGACATGCATCTCTCCTTTTGGTTAAAGAATGCCTGGCCTTACCTCAACTATTGGTTTCTAAACTCTATTTTCTTTTTCTTTATTTTTAGAATTTGCAACCAAAGTGAGGTACAAAAATAATTTTTCAAATGACAGGAATTTCACAGCAGTTGGCATCTCTGTAATAGCTGTTTGTTTTTCTTTTTTCTTTTTTTGAAATATAGATGGGAATCAAGCTTCCTAGCTTTAAATATCTACACAAGATCCCTCAGCTGGTGTTTCAGAATCTTTATTGTTTTTACCGAAATTTAAATGTTGTTCAATTTACTGGGTGCTACACCATGTGGAGTACACTATGAGTGCCAGCCAGTGTTCCTTATGAAAATTATAACTGCAGAAAACTAATAAATTGGATTGTGCAAGTATACAATACCCGTTCAGCATCGTATCCTCAGAAACTGTATGAGGCAACACGAAATGCCCCGGGGGGTGCCGCCTCAGACCTTCTAACACGACTGCCTTCAAATAAACCAGCTTTTGCAGATCCTCCTCTTTCACCTAGGGTTTACAATACCCAAATTAAACCCAGCATGATATTTAAAAAATACTCAATTTGGAAAAAAAAAATTATCTTCTTTTTCCAGAATAATATCGATACTGATTGCATTTGAGTATATGGTTGCTGCAGCTTGAAACTGGTGATTAAGTTTCATTTAGCTTGTTCATGTTTATACTTAATTTTTTTTCTCTGCAATCTAAATTTTACTAATTAAGCTACGAAATGAATGATGTTACACTGGCTCAAGACATCATTACCTCATCACTATCTTTGCCCACCACCTGTTCAATCTCAGTCCAGAGCTTCTGTTGTACCTCTGGCTGTTTTACAAGGTTTGCCATGATCCATTGGAGAGTAGTCGCTGTAGTGTCAGTCCCACCTGTCAGGAACTCTGAGCATAGGCTCACAATCTCACCTGTCAAGACAAAATATCACTCTGTTACAAGAAGCCTCTCACCTGAGTTACTGATACCACATAGCTAAATGAATTAAAGTTTGTCCTATGAATCTACTCCAGAAAATGTTAACTGATTAAGACAAGAAAAAATATAAACAAAATATCTACATTGAATGAAAAATGGCAATCACTTATCCCTCTGTAGCAATACCATGCTTGCCCCCAACAAAAGACAGTAAAAATCCCTGGTGTAGCATCCCAAATATCAAATGTCTTGCATACCATATACATTTTTTAAAATTTTCAAAACTACCCTTTCTAAGATTTCACCATATTCGGCAACTTTAAACAGACAAACAAAAAAAAAAACCTTCAGTTAATTTTCTGCCACCATCTTCTGGTATTTTCAAATCAAGTAGCGAATCAACATATGAAAAAATGATATCTTCGCCTTCCTTTTTCTCCTTGCGGGCTCTGATAAGTGGCAAGAATAGCTCCTCTTGCCTCTTACGGATAGCTAAAATAGCATTCCACCTCTTCCTGAATATTATCTTGGTTATTGCCGGGTAAATAGTGAAGACCTGAACAAGAAAAGGATTCAACGAATATTATTTTGGTTCACCGGATTCAACGAATTCTTAGAACCTAATCAGAATTTCACAAACTTTTCAGAAAACCAGAACAAAAGGATTATTTGCAAATAGGGAAATATTTAGCATTATTTGCAAATAGGGAATATATGTTGGGCCTAATTCATAACAACAGAACAAAATTGGCTGGTCAGTACTCAGCGGCGGATCCAGAATGCTAAGCAAGATTAGGCACACCAAATAATTAGTTCAATTTTTCAATTAAGCTCAAACACAATAAAAATTTAGACTATAAGTTTGTCGATCTAGAAGAAAAATTACTGCATTAATAGCTATTTTTGAAATATAAGCCCAAGCATTGGCCTGGGCAAGCCCTACATAAATCCGCTGCTGTCAGTATTGGTTTGTTCTGAGTTTGTTCCTTTACGGAATCCCATCTTTTAACTATGGTTGCGGCTATGGCATGCAACCTGAACTATCCTATTTGAATTGCACAGATTCAAAAAAGTCTCTGTAAAAAACCACAATATGTTTTCTCACATGTCTGGCAATTCCAAAAGACATGCCTCAATGGCAACTTGCAACTATGGCAACAGATGCAGACCATTTGTGTACCTATACCCAGTGTTGTAAAAAAGGGTATACGCTTGACAGACGGATGGGGTACCGCCAAGTGGTTAATTGTTATGCGGCCGATTGATCGGATTTTTACGGACAATTTGGCGTTCTCATTATTATAGATATAAATATTTATGTTTTATTCAAAAATAAAGTATTTATCTATATGCAATATAGTATGTACAATAATAATAATAATAATAATACAATAGTAATCATAACATTTCATAAATAAGTAAAGTTATTACACATCCTAATAAAATTACTCACAAGAGCTATATATGATATCATACTTCAAAAGTTCATAACCCCATAGTCTACTCATAATGCATATTAATTTGCTTACTACTAGCCTATCACACAAAATTACTTGGTCGGCATTCATGATTAATTAACATAAAGCTACTGAACTCAATTGTGTCAATTTAGTTAAAATCAGGTAATGACAAACAGTGAACAACAGCAAACTAAAATGACAAAATGATTGAGTTCTTCGTTAAGTCAATACCTTTGAATTATCAATTAGATCAAATTAGTTAAATAATAAACAATAACTGTAAATAACCAACAGCCATGAAAAGAGAGAGGACAACAGTTGCTAATTTCTAGTTTGGATTCTCAGAGATAAGAGTTTAGACTTGAGAAATGATACAATCGTCTGTGAAAGTAACGGACCGCTCCATTAACTGATAGAACAGCCAGGCTGCTTCATTAATCAATGTGTCACAAAATTAGAAGAAAAAACCTATGCAAATGGCTTGACCCGATTACAGTTCAACTTAGCAACAAAACCGATTAAACGGATAATTAAACGGGAAAACGGATGACTAAATGGAAAAACGGCTGATTAGTCGTTCACCTTCACAAAATGACCTCCGCATTAACTGTGCGTGACAGTTTGGCCGCCGCCACCGACCAATCGGCCGATTAGTCGGCGGACTTGGACGTTTTTCACAACACTGCCTATACCTAGTAGCACATTTCTGTATAAGTTATTCCCTTAGTTACAAAAAAGTACCTGTAGTTTAACGAAATAAATCATTGCTTCCCTCTGAACCTCCTCAATTTGTCTAATTTTCGCATCATCAAGTCTCTCCCCAAAGCACATGAGCACCAGCAAGCAAAACATGGCAAATTGGAAGCTCTCCATGGCAGTAACACTTCCATCCCTCTCCATCTGCGCATTCAGCCGGCCAGTCAATATAGAGAGCATCCATTTCCTGGCTGGGGCAAACATCCGGACACGAGATGGGTGCAAAACCTCAGCCGTTAGATTTCGCCTCAGCGCACGCCAGACGGGACCATATTTGGCCGAGCTGATGTTCATCTGGCCGGAGGTGAGAATACGAGAAGCTGCGTTGTTAGTGGGACGATCGGCGAATGTGGCGCCATGCTGAATCAACGCTTGGTGGACCCAAGTGCGATCAGAAATGAAGATCGCTGGACGAGTTGCGAGTTTGACGGAGATAATAGGTCCGTGTTTCTGGAAAAGGGGGCGAAGATAGGACTCGAGTTCGAAGGCGGAACGCCTCAGAGCGAGAGAGAGAGAGAGGAAAGGGGCGCGTGGACCAGGGGGAAGAGGGGGCCCCTTGCGGCGGTGAGAGATGTGGGAGGAGAGCAGGATGGTAAGAGAGATGGAGACGACGATGGTGAAGAAGTAGAAAAGCCAATCCTCCATTGTAGAAAGGGAAGAAGAGTAAGAGTGTGAGAGAGAGAGAGTGTGGAAAGGGAAGAAGCAATGCAAGCTGAAATCAAACAAAAAGTAACATAAAGAAGGGAATAAGGAAGACGCAGGCCATGGCGTCGGGATTTATGGCCGTTACTTCCCGGACGAATTTTAATGCTATGGGTACTCAAAGAATACCTCCAAAATAGCTTGCCTCTGAAATTATTAGCTCGTAGACAATTTTTCTCTACCTTTTATATATATATATATATATATATATATATAGAGCATGAATAGCTGTTAATTTGAATTAAAGTAATCTAAAATATAGTAGAGTAAGATGAAAGGAAAAGGATAAATGAGATTAGAAAAATTCTTATGTAGAAAAAATAAATATATTTTCATCATAATTTGTATTTGGCTTAATGTATGAATTGTTATAATGTTTTTTTTTCTAAAATAAAAAGTTAGAATGATATTGAAATTTGAAACATGAGAGTTTCTTCCAATGAAAAATCGTATATTTCTAAAAATTAACAAGTCTGAATTCATATCATTCATCTTATAATAAATATTAATGAGAATAATCTTTATAAAAATATTTAAAACGTCTTTTTACTTAAATATAGACGCACTAGCTAAACTAACGAGAAAGAAAATAAAAAGAAAAAATTTCCTTAGTAGTGGCTGACCCGGGGATCTTCTTTATGTACGCATATCACATAGCAAAGTTTTTCTATTTTTTTTTATTATTTTTTTATTTTCTTATGGATGAAAACGAACTCCCGCCACAAGCGGCGATGTCAGTTTGGTTGTGTGGATATTATTACACTATTATTATAATGAGAAGTCAAATTTATTACGGAAGTTCAGTTCAAATTAATGTCTCATTTTAATCTATAATTATTTTCCGAGGAAAAAAATGGTTCTATTCAACCACTCACTGTTTCAAAAAATTGAAACAAAATTAAACTGGATCCAAAATTAAATGATTCTTTAACGGCATTCTTTTACAAACAGGCGCAGCATCCTGAAACTAATTTTCGTTTTCAGTGAAATACTTCACTAAAAATTATCAAAATTTTGATTGTTCGTTCTCTATATATCTATTCTTTGAATCGAATGATCCAAATTGATCGATTATTTCACAACATGACATATTTTAGAGAATATTTGAACTGTGATACAGGAAATATCATTTCTTAATTTTGAAGCTTTAAAAATTAATGCGCGTGGGTTAATTACGACTCTTAATTGTGAAGCTTCAAAGATTAATGCACATGGAAACTTCCTAGACGAAGGGAGGTACCAGAAGAGATTTACATTTTTTCAACACAATATATATATGTGCATGACCTTGCACAACAATCAAGCTAGTTTTCCCCATATAAAGGAGAAAATATTCCGAATATAAAAATGAAATATATGAAAAATTAAGTTACGTTTTGAAAAAAAATAATAGAAAAATATTAATATTTGAATGTCAAAAAATGATTGTCTTTAAAAAATCATTAAAAATAGTTTCAAAATCCTAAAAATAATAAATTTTGGTATTCTACAAGATTTTGATATGAAGAATTTATTGAGCTACTTAAATCGACATTTCGGACACGGAATTTTGAAATTTGATCCTTAAACGTTTTAAACCGAAATGCTTATAAAAACATATTAGCCATATATATATATATATATATATATATATGAATCGGTTTTAGAATATTAAACACCCCCCCCCCCCCCCCCCAAAATGCTTGTTTATTATGTTTTATGCTTCTAATTCAAATTTGCTCTATAAATTCAGATTTGACATGAACTAAGTACTATCGGTTGATCTCTAATAAAACTGCCCAAATCAATTAAAAAATAAATTCAATACACAGTTCTTTTAAGATAAAGATGAGATCGAGTCTCTCAATTTTAAATATTCATAAAAAGTTCTTCGGTCCAAAATTTAAAGTTAAACCCAACTTAAAAGTACCATCTAAAATATAGCAACAGAAGGAAATATTCATAAATAACCATCAAAATATTACAATACATGATTAATCTATTACAGTGCAGAATTTCTAATTTTGCAATTTTAGAAATGTGATTCCGAACTCTGAATTCAACTCATTTTCCTTTTCAAACAGAAAATCATTTCCTATAATAATGTGGGTGTATTAGATTAACATGATAAAAAAACTTTTTTTTTTCATTTTTTATTCAAGTTAAAAACTCAAAATTATATCCTGAACCAAATAATTATCTCGTATGAATTAACCAAGTATCTTCCATGAACTTTCTCACACATCTTAGAAGCACAATTAGCTATTGTAGGATACATATTTGACTATTATAAAATGCACACTTATAATATTCCAATTATACACAATTATTGATAGCCGTTGACAAATGAATTCATGCTTAGCCATTGCAAAATACATAATTCTTGTTTTCAACTTTTTACACTTATTATAAATTTAATTTTATTGAAATTAATTTTTTCATAAAACATTATATTAGATAAATTTTAGGCACAAATAATTTTTAATTTCAAAATGCTAAAAACGTGAGAATCAGTCTTTAATTTAGTGAAAAATAATATCTTTCATATGAAAAGTCATAGGTTCGAAACTTAATTAGAAAGTCATTTATAAATATTTAAAATTAAATAATTTGATTGAATTTTTATCTAAAAAAAATGCTAAAGACATGAGATGATTATCCACATGATAATTTATGCAAAAGAATCCAAAAGAATTATATAATTTCAAAAATTACATTACACCTTAGACACACTACACACAAGTTTCTTTTAAATGAGAAGAGAAAGGCAAAAAAAAAATGAATAGATGAGATCATGAGAGTTTAGATAATGTAATTAATACACACCGAGAAAGCTTGTAAAAAGAGTAATCCTCCTCATACGTTATTACCATAAATAAATAATTATAATGATAGTGATATTGAAAAAATTAGAGTGGACCGTGTTTGGACGGATTTATTGAGAATTGATGGAAAATTTAAAACTAAATAAAATAATAGATGGGATTCATATTTCATATAAACTCGGCCCAATCCGTTCTATTGTTGGGCCAGTAGAAGTAACGGAGATCTCCATTTGTATTGACACTGGAGAGATGTAATACAGAGCTCTTTTATTATTGATTGATTATTTGATTATTATATCCTGCTTGGCACTAAATCAATCGATTAATTAAAGGAGAGGTTCCTTCTCTTTCTTTTCGTCTCTCTTCTCTTCCTCTCCTCCTCCTTCCACGCCTCTCTTTCTTACTCCGTTGGATCTCCACGGATCATCTACCTCGAAGCTCGGTTTCCTGATCGGTTAGTGTCTCTGCGTTCCTCTTTGATTCAAAATTGGTGTATTCTTTTACTCAGATGTACCCCAACCATCTTCTTTTGCAAGAATTACTTCAGATTGTAGCCCTATAGATTCGTCTTTCACTAATTTGGTGATGCAGCGATTGGGGACATTCCTCTGTTGTTCTCAATTTGCTGTAAATGATCAGTGATTTGGAAAATTTTAGTTAGGAGAATAGCTATTTTTGGCTGGGATATAACTAGTGATTCTCTAGGCAAATTTTGGTAAGGATCCGTTGTAATTTTTGGAATGATTGCTCTTTTAATTTCAGTTATTTTCCAGAGAGAGTAACATTTTAGGTTTAATTGCTCCTTGCCCCTACCACCATTCCAAGAAATAGAATTAGGATTTAGAAATAGTTGTCGTAAGCGTTTAGCTAGCGGGAAAGAAGTCCCGTTTTCTTCGATCAATTTTCATATATAAATGTATCCATGTTATCTTAGTTTAGAACTAATGGATAAATGTATCTCATAATTCTTTACTAAAGTTTTCTTTCAAATTTGTAGGATAGTTCTTAAATTAGTTCACTTAATGGATTATCAAAATGAAGAAGATGAGTTTGAAGATGCCAGTGAGTATGACTGGATGGAGAAGATAAAATCTACAGGAGCTGTCCCTTACCTTGAACTGGATGGTCCCTCTAAGAACGGGTGGACCACCCCAACCAGTGACAGATTCATGGTGAGAGGGCCCACCTACCTCTCTGACAAGGTGAAGATACCAGCAGGTGAATTCCTTCTAAAACCTCTAGGATTTGACTGGATGAAAGGCCCAACAAAAATTTCTGAGGTGCTAAGCCACCCTAATCACCGCATACGGAAAACCCTCGATGAACTAGCTATGACTGATACAGATGCTGCTACCAGACCCTTTATCTGGGCATTTAATTTGCAGATACCAAATAAGGATAACTACAGTGCAATCATTTATTTTGTATCTTTCGAACCTGTTGAAGAGGGGTCACTGATGGATCGCTTCTTGAAGGGAGATGATTCATTCAAGAATTCACGGCTTAAACTAATTGCAAACATGGCCAAGGCACCGTGGATTGTCAGAACAGCTGTTGGAGAACAGGCCATATGCATACTAGGAAGGGCTCTCAAGTGCAAGTACACTAGTGATTCAGATTTTATCGAAGTTGATGTGGATATTGGGTCATCTATCATGGCAAATGCTATCGTACACTTAGCTTTTGGTTATGTAACATGTTTGACAGTTGATCTGGCATTTCTCTTAGAGGGACAAAGTGAGGACGAGTTGCCAGAACAGGTATTGTGTGCAATCCGTTTTGTAGAGTTGGACCCGGCATCAGCTGAGGTGTATAAGATGCCGTCAGAGGAAGAATTTGGCAAGGCACAAAACTTACTAGGTACACGTTTGTGGAAGTCGTTTGGAATTTCTCAGCTGCTGCATCAGAATAATTCAGATGAGTCAGGTTCAGGTTCAGGTTCTGATCGGGCTACAAGTTCTGGACAGGGTTCAGGTTTGCAAATTGTTGTGAATGGCAGCTCGGATGAAGGGGATATAGATGAAAGTGACGAAAGCCATAAAAGCGCCAGATGGTAATTTCTTAAAATTCAATAACTGTTTTTATTATGTGTTACATATGCCAGCTGATAGCAATCATATCCTTGTAGCCTTATAACTAAGATATCCTGGGCTTGCAATAAGTACTGTTCATGGAGATAACAAGTACCAGGCATTACTGATACATTATTGGGTTGCTGGGTACATTTTTCTAGAATGGGTTTCTTTTGGTTTTGTCTTGCGTCTTGTTCGTTTTAGCCTTCATTAAGCTTTGATCCTGCTTAAGATCTTAATGAGGGATATAGACCAGTTCAATGTCAGTAATGACCTTACCGCTATCCTGTAAAGATCCACAAAAATAGTATTAAAAAAAAGTAAAGATCTCATATAAAAAAATAAATATATAAAGATCCAGAAAATGAATCATTGTTGTTTTATGTTTATGTGCAGAAATGTGGACATTGCAATCAGGAGATAATATTCTGGCAAGAAGAAAAGTCATGGTACAATTTGGTTCATTGCCACTATTTACCCTGACCACCATTTCTTTAACCTTTCATTTTCTTGAATATTTTTTTGTATTTTCATTCATTCCTTCATGGAGGATTACTTTTCTACCTCCATCGGTCATTATTATTGGTTCGCTATATTGTATGATATTAGTACTTTGAAACTTTGTTCTGTACAGAAACATACAGGAAGATAGGCTTGTGTTTCCTTCTTTTTTTGAAAATTACATGATGTCAAAATATTGTTTCGAATTCAGATTATTCTTAAGAAAAGAGATCCTGAGAACCAATTTTTGTTCTTTTCTTACCGAAATGGATAAAAAAGAAACACTTGTGTTTAGTAAGTGGAAGTGCAGCATGAACAATATTGCTAGCAATTGAAAGATCAAGTTCTACCAAGTTTCTAATAGCACACACCATACAAGCTAGGAAACTTGCAAGTTGAAACCAAGTCCTCAAAAAGGGATTTCAAAGGTTATTTGCACCATTTTGATTTCAGATGAAAACAGATCTCAACTGTTGATCTTACAGATTGGCGAGATTATGATTGATTTAGGCCATATGATCAAGAAAATAAATTAGAGATAATGATGAAGGGTCAAGATTTGGATCTCTCTACGTGTAGAAAGAAACTGGAGAGTTCACAGGCTGATCTCTACCTTCTGTTTTAAATTGGCGCCATTTCAGATCAGCCTAGATTTTATTTTTGTACTGCGTTGGATTTCTCAGGTTATAGTATAATTCGGACTGATATCAATGACCCAGCTCTCCGTTCTTGATCCTTTGCATTGTTCTCAGTTCTTTTCAATTAGTTTCTCGAATGCATAATTGTATATTCATTCAATTAGGTTAAGATGATATGGCAGTGACACTGATAATGTCATGATACTAAGATTGTGGACAATTGGTACAATGTTGATGTACTGATGGTATATACGGCGCGTATGTTTGTTTGGTGATATGGTATTATATTATAATCTTCAGTGAAAGAGAGAACTATATTAGATTGGAAGCAGAAATGATTTTTAAAAAGTCTCTCATTTTAATTTTTCCAATGGAGTTTGAAATTATCATAGTAGTCTATCAAAAATTTCAGTCGTACTGATTTAGTGATATGATTAAAATGGTGGATTATGTTGACAATGAATTAATAATTGTCAAAAATAATTTTCTTCTGAAATCTAACACTTAGAAACAATAATTTAAGACTGGTAGTGGGTTTTAATTTAGGGGAGGAATCAGTTAACAATGTTTATTTTGATAATTTTGATAATGAGTTTTTCAAATAAATCCGAAAAAAATTTAAAAAATAGAAAAACTTCATAAATGTAATCTTGAACTTATAAATTAATTATATTACAAATTTCATATAATTTGAATTTCATTTGCTAGTTCATAAAAGCTATTAAAATTTATATAATTTACAGCAATCTATATTTAAAGATTTTTAATTAAATATCAAATACAACTTAAATTCTATAAAATTCGAAACACAATCAATTTATAAATCGAATATATTTATAATTTCTTTTCAGATTTATTTAAAATTCAATTATGAAGATTGTCAAAATAACCATTCTGAGCGATCCCTTCCCTTCAATTTATCCTGAATTTTCATCCACTTTATAAACAAAAAGTTTAAGGCATGATTAATTTGATACAAACTGAAAATATCAGTGGGTAACTTGGTAGCTGCTACCACCAAGCTTTCGAAAATATCAGGGTGCCGTGATTCAAACACCGACCAAACAATCGCGTAGAAGGCTTGCGAAACCAGCGCCTCGGAGGAGGCCGTTGAATCCAACTCCGGCAGCGGAGGGAGGCGGTACAGTGCTTCGCCGCTTCCCATAGCCGGCGATTCCGCCGGCCAGCACAGCGCTCCGTACGGTTCTGAGCTCTCTCTCCATCCGTCATTTCATTCAAACGCCGATCACCAAACGATCGGATCAAATTGGTTTCTTTTTCCTCGCTCTCTCCACCCGTTATTCAAACACCGACCAGTCTTAATAAGTCTCCATCGTACAAGCTTCCAAATCGTTTGATCTTATCCCTTTCTCCTTAACTCAATATTTCACCAAATCTATCTATTATGTAATATCGAACCTACCATATCGAGATCAGTTATGAGCTCCCGCCATTCGTCCATCCTTCGCGATGAACGCTTTCTCTCCTGCTGATGGCTTCTTAGTTGGTACCTAATTAGTTGATGATTAATCCACTTTTGAATTTTGCTCTTCAAATCGCTGTGGTGCGTACTGCTTTCGTTTCTTCTAATGTTGTTGTTCTTTTTCTTTGGATTACTCGATCAGTGAAGGAAGGAATCGATGATATGATGAAGTATTTGGCAAACGAGCCCTCTGTGGGGCTTTACTTCGTGCAACAGCATGCTCAAGCCTCCATGCCCAATCTCTTCTCTGTTAAGGTCGTTTGTTTTATCAATCTTCAGCAATTTATGCTTACTCTTTTTTGTATTGATAAAAAAGAGGGATGAAATTGATGCAATTAGCATATATTAAAGGTAATCAATTGAGAATTCTTTCTATATACAGGGAAACTTAGCTGAGGAGGTGCATGAGGTAACGTTACATACAGAAGATATAGAGGATTCAATATGTGTCATGAGGTCGATGGCAGAATGTGGCCTTCCAATTGCTGATGACATGATCAAAGATATAAATCGATCTCTTCTTATCATGTCTTCTTCCCGGCCGAAGAGAGGGTATTCATCTTTCAATCTGTACATAGAAAGTTTTGTTTTTCAGCGGCCTCTTTGGTGTTTAGTGGGCATGATTGAGGTTATGCTGAGATTAGGTTTGGTTAAATTAACGATAGTTTGAAGCTTAACCAGACAGATCAATGTCCATTGGTGCTTAATTTGATAAAGTTGCAAACAAAAATAGCTTAGTTGCGCAAAATCACAAACAACTGAGGTTGATCTGGGTTAATTTGAGGACGGCGGTGGGCTAAGTGCAAAATTAAAAGTCGACTGAGACTAATTAATGCACAACGTAATTATTTGGGTGTTTGGTGCAAGTTGTAAGCTTAGTAGAATAATTCAGGGTGATAATTTAGTACATGCTGATCCGGTTCCAGTTGTGCAATTGTGGTGGGTTGCATAACTAGGGAAATGTCATTGAAATTTGAGTTCAAATAATTCTTTTATGATGGAACTCTTGATCCATTTTCTTTTGTTAGAGTATTACTTCTTACTAATTAAACATGACTATAATTTTGTTATATTAAAAATCCAGATTGATTCAAAACCCTAGTTGGGGTTTCCAATTTTCTCGGGCCAGTTCATCCATTCCAGAACCTTCTAGTTTGACTGGACCATCCAACGGCAGTTATTTGTCAGCCATGTTCAAATCAGCAAAACAAAAGGCAGCTAGTTTCAAATGGACCTCTCAACAAGACATTGCTGTGCCAATGGAGGGGCAAATTACCAGTCTGATGTCACCAGTAGGTTTAGAGGGGGCCATCCAATCAGAGGAATTGGCTGAGAGTTCACATTCCAGTGATGCTTCTTCAGTATTAGAAGACTATGACAAGTTCAAAACGGAACAAGAATTGAAATTGCTAGAGTGGCTTGAAGCATCTGGTGGGGATACTAGCAAGTGAGCTAAAACTTCTGTAAATAACAATTTTTCTTTGGTTAAATGAGATTTTCTTTTTTGTACTTTTAGACTTTTCAAGATAAACCTTTTTCAGATCCTGTTTTTGACAGTCTCAAAACCAAAGCCCAATGGTTTGGAGTTTATTTATGTAATTTGCAATGAGTTGCGGGGGGGGGGGGGGGGGGGGGGTGAGGAAAATGGTAGTTAGCTCTATGTTTGTTCCTGTTGGTTCTGTGTTCGGTTTAGTTAGTGCCACATATCAAAATTCTTCCACAAAGAAGTCAAGATAGCATGATATTCTTTAACTTCTTGAGATATTGCAATTATATGTCACATTTAAGATGGAAAAATCCGTAAAAGAAGGGCTTAAAGTGGAGGGGCATTTGTGTAGTTGTGCATTTTGAACATATCTTGTTGTTTGTTGGTATTTGTTACCTTTCTATCCAGTGTAATTAGACCTTTTCTAATTCAACTTTTATGCTTGATCGTTATTAAAATACATTAAATAGATGGTTATGCTTTATATAATCATGTACTTATTTTACATGAATAGTATAAATCACCAAAATTCACCTTGTCCAAAGGAAAACACAATTAGCCAGGACTTGAAAGATACAAGAATATACTGAAGAGGCATGGTTTCTTATGCATTTGGTTCACATTATGTGCTTTGCAATGTCTGTCACATCAAATAACTTCTAATATGGTGTGAAAGTTAACCTAGATAGTGTGGTATGGACTCCAAATTGGCTTGTTCATACCATGATATAATATGATTAATATGGGAATATTACCTATATACTGGTGAATTTCTGTTGGGTCGGTTGTTTAAGCTTCAACCAAACCTCATGTTATAATACTTGAGGAAGCTCTGTTACTGCCTAGAGTATTGACTTATGATTTTAGTGTAAAATTAATCTACTTTCAGTTCAAAGCATGTGAAATTTTAATGAGTAGGTACTTAATTTTCAAATTTATATTAACTAGCATAAGAATTTAGAAAAAAATATTGATGGATATACATTCAATTTTTTTATAAAAGTGAATATATATTCTATTTTCTCTTTAAGAAATGACCTATAATATAATCGAAGACCTTGCTCCAAATAGGATTCACTAATACGAAAAAAAAGGTTTAAACTCTAAAAATCATTGAGTTTTATTTAAAGAAAAATAAATAAACAAAATTAATATACCAGAAAATGTCAGCTGAGTTTCGAGATATACGCATTATGTTAGAAAATGTTGGCATTCAATAAAGCTATGTTAGTATCATGGCTGTCCTAAAATTTGAAAAAAAAAAATATTAGGAAGTTCACAATATGTTGACGTTTATTTATTCTTTAGCGTAGTATTATTCATTCATTTTCTGGGATTATATAGTTTATATTTTTTTATTTTGATTCCGATGATCTTAGGTGTTTGTAAAACTAGACCTCAAATTTTTTTTATATATATAAGTAATTCCCCTAGTAATGTGACAAAGAGGTTCCTATAATATTTGGAATTTAATTGATTTTGCTGTATCAGCGTTCCGACAAAGCAATTAATTGTAGAAAATCATGGAAAAAAAGCACATGAAAATATAAGGGCTTTGAGATGCCAGCAATGCATCCCTTAATTATGGAACACCAACAATAGTACTATCGCATTGCCTATAGGAAAATGTTTGGGAGATAATACTGATTTTATTATTTATATTGAGTAATAGATGAATTATTATCTATATTAACTATTTTATTATACAATTTATTTTTGACAATATTTTTATTATTCAACTCAAATACTACTAATATGAATAATAACTCACTTAAATTGAATAATAAAAATATTGTACAAATAAGTTATATGATAAAGAAGTTAATATGAATAATAACTTACTTAATTTGAATAATAAAATCAGTATTGATTATGATATCTGTATATCAGCTCCTTTGCCTATATTCCAAAGTTAAGCTATTGTTAATTATGTTTATTTAAGAAAAGAGATCTGATGTACAGATATCAAAATCGATACCAATTTTATTATTCATATTACATGATATGTTATTCATATTATTTATTTTATTATGTAACTTATTTGCATAATATTTTTGTTATTTAACTTAAATGAGTTATTGTTCATATTAGTGATATTTGAGTTGAATAATAAAAAAGTTATAAAATAAGTTACATAATGAAATAGTTAATATAAATAATAATTTACGTAATATAAATAATAATTTATATAATATGAATAATAAATCGGTTTCGATTTTGATATAAATTTTGGTATATCCCAAACATATTTTCTTAAGAAAAAACATCAGCTAAATTTCAGCTAGGCAGTACCACTTTGTCATTAGAGTTTGATACCAGTTAATATTACAAAAACAAGAACTGTGCAAAATAAGAAAGAATTTCTTTATTTTTTTTTCCACCTCTATCCCCTTCCTCCCTCCTCCCTTCCCTTTCGCCTAACTTACGAAAATAGTTCAAGTGTATTTCGAGCCTCTAATCTTTGTACGAGTTGTAGATCTTCATGGATCTCTTACGCGCGAGTGATCTGGTATGGTACTCGCCTAACCTAATAATATTTCAGGCTCCGTTTCCTCTCTTTATTTCTGCATTAATTAGTGTGCGAATGATGTGCCTTTGATTACGTTTGGTTTGATCCTGTAATTTAAGTCTCAGATATGTCAGAAGTGCCTATCAATTTTGTATTTTAGATGCATTAGCTTACAAAAATTCAAATCTTTGGTAAAATACTAGTTTAGCTATGTTACTACATTTGTTAATCTACAGGAAATTTAAGCCTTTATTCAGATGCAATTGGGACAGCTCAAATTTGAGATAATAATTGAATGATTGTCACAATTTGAAGAGTACAGAATTGTACAACACTTCGGTTATCCCATGCTGTCTGAGGCACTTAGAAACATCAATCGCTTTGTTTAACATAAAGTTAATTTCTTTCATCTCCAACAGGTTTGCACAAATACCCGTCTATGTTGCCGAACTTTCAATTTCGCTCCCTTTATAAAACCTTTTCGGATTTCTTACAATCCCAAAAGATACCGAATTGGTCATCTGGTTCTACAATCAAGTAGCAAACCTTTGGATCCATCAATTCATAATACAAGAGGGAGAAAACACTGCTACAAAGAATTAGAGTCGGAGTTTGTGTCTAGCAATTGCTTGAATGGCGATTTCTCTACCAGTAAGCAAGTCCAACGGAAGGTTCTTGTGGTACTAAACCCTAATTCAGGTCATGGCCGTTCTTCGCAAATTTTTCGATCAAAAGTGCAGCCCATACTTCAGGTGTGTATTTCTTTTAAAAAATGGAACTTTTGGAGTGTGTTATCATATGAATTTTTCATCTGGATCCATATCTGCTGCTATTGGACCAAAGAGATTCACACGACTGATATCTTATAGGCAAAGTTTTATTCTTGGCCATCCATGGAAATCTGATCTGAACAATAGGATACGGATCAGATGGTCCAAAGTTTCCTGCTGTTCTGCTAATCATGGAGTGAAAAGCAGTGGGAAAGGATCTCAGTTTATCTAGGTACTGTACCAGACTATTGTTCTGGATCTATGGGTTTTTAAACAGAAGTTTTAGCTGGAACACTATAGTTAATTCCCATGTATACAGAAGCGCAATCAATGAACAAAAGGAAAATACTGCTTAATAAATCAGGTTATCTGGAAATTAAACCATATTGTTTACTGTAATCACAATAACACCCTAAATGTTAGATTTTTGCTGATAACACTAAAATCTTAAGGTTCAGGTTAAAATAAAATGCCCCTATTTGTTTTGGTAACTCAACTAAACCTTTTGATGGTTTTGTACAATTAGGAATCATGAATATATTTCAACTGGGTTTGATTTTAGTTCACTTTTAGCTCAGGAGCGTAAGTTTTACCGGGGGGGGGGGGGGGTCATAATAGTCAATATTTAATTGAAATATGCATTCTCCTTCAAGATAAAAAAGACAGTTGGGTGATCTTTGCTAATTTATCAAAGAAATATTGGATGGTGTTGGGTCTTTCCATCAAGTAGGATAAAAATATGGGCTCTTCTTTGCAAAATACTGCATAAGTTCAGAGAACTGTTTTTTATTTCTTAGCAGGTTACTTTTAGTCATATTTTTAAACTAATTCAGCATGCAGGTTTTGAGATGGAAGTGTTTCAAACAGCTGAAGCTGGCCAAGCACTTGCACTTTGTTCAACAATCGACCTTAGGACATGTCCTGATGGTATAATATGTGTAGGAGGTGATGGCATCATAAATGAAGTTCTTAATGGGTTGTTTAGGAGGAGTGATATTGATAAAGCTATTTCAGTGCCAATTGGTGTTGTCCCAACTGGTTCTGACAATTCCCTTGCATGGAGTGTTCTTGGTATAAAGGATCCTGTCTCAGCCACGGCAGCTATAGTAGAGGTACTAACCATTGTTTTGATTGTTGATTGTTAATAGTTGTTTGTTTGGATTGGTACAGCACCTATCAGGTCAGGTGCTAATCCAACTCCCCCCCCCCAAAAAAAAAACCCGACCCCACCCTAAAACTCTCTGATCTTTCTTTGCCTTTATTCGGTTCTGTTTCTTTTGGTCTGGTCTGCTATGTGCATCTGTGGTCGAGCGGCTAAATTAGAATTGTCCATACAAGTGCTGTACTGGTCCAATCTGACACAAATGCATGATGGTTCTCTTGTTTTGATAAAAACTTAGAATGGAACTTGCTGGCTTTTTATTAAGTTTCAGTGTTTCTCGTATTACTTTCTATGAATTGCTTATCATGACCTGGTTTGTCAGGGAGGTGTAACAAGTGTTGATGTTTTTGCGGTAAGATGGGCTGAGGCTGGTTTGGTGCAATTTGGGGTGACTGCTGCCTGCTTTGGGTTTGTTAGTGATGTTCTTGAACTATCAGAGAAGTACAGGCAGTATTTTGGGCCTATTAGATACCTTATCGCCGGCCTTATGAAATTTGTTTCCTTGCCTGAATATAGCTTTGAGTTGGACTATTTTCCTTTGACTGGAGAAAAAACAAAACAGAATGATGCTTCAGTACCAAGCAGGTTCGTTTCTGAATCCTGATTGAAATGTGTTTATTTTTTTGCTTTCTATATTCATACTTTTATGCTTTAGCCTCAATTGAGTTGAAACTCTGTGCAAAAAGCAGGTCAGAGGAGAATTGGGTGAAAAGAAAAGGAGAATTTATTGGCATTTTGGTATGTAATCATGCTTGCAAAACTGTTCAGCGACTGAATTCTCAGATAGTCGCACCGAGATCCGCACATGATGATGGAGGCCTGGATCTGCTGTTGGTGCATGGGAGTGGATGGTGGAGATTGCTCGTCTTTTACATTGCATTACTATTTTGCCAGCATCTCTCACTGCCTTTTGTTGAATATGTTAAGGTACTTTGTCATGTTAGATTTATATTGATGATCTATATATAATTAAATAATAAATACTGTTGAGTGTTGACCTTCAGAAAAGAAATAATTAAGATGCTTGACATATGCAAACATAAAATTAAGTTTAGATATATTTTTTTTTACGATAGCCTACTATGCATATATCACAAAAAAAAGTGATTTGTTTTTGATAGGATGTGAACGAGCGGGTGCACAGTTTCAGTGAAAAAAATCTAGTGCATTTGGATGATTTCTTTGGTTATCCAAGTCACCTTTCCCTCGTAAGTTAATGCTATTAAACTTGATTCAAGCTAATTTTGTATCAAATTTGTAGGTTAAGTCAGTGAAGGTTACTTCAACTGGCATGACTCAGAAGGGATGTGGTATTGATGGAGAGCTTATTTATGCAAATGGGCAGGCTACATGTTCACTGGTTCAGCACAAATTAAAATTGCTTGGACACCATCATAGAAAACAAAAATGAACAGTAACTTTTTGAAGTTTTTGTAATCTTCTTGCAAAATTGGTTCATTAATGCTGCGACCATAAATGTCTTTCATATTATTTCTATAAAGAATTTGCTGGCGAAAATTGGAATTTGTTCTTTAGTGAAAATTTAATTCAATTACCATAAATGCAATTTGTTCATTTGTTATTCAGAAACTGTTGATGGTCCAAAAGCTTTGTTGACATGCTGTTTTTTTTCTGCTGTCTAATTCTTATCCCTTTAAAGTTGGGGAAGTTTCACTGGTTTTGCACCAATTGAAATTGCTAAGACACCATTACAAAAATCAAAACAACGTGCAAAGTAATTGGTTGTTAATTTTGGTCGGAAGAAACATTCATATCACATTATAATTTATATATTTTGAGTAAAACTAGCGTGTTCTTAAAAGTACCGGACCCTTCTTTGTTTCTAATTTAAAATCTGTCAAATTAGATATGTGGGTATCACTCTTAAAAAATATGTATGTGGGTATCACTCTTTTATAGACAATAAACCCTTTGCTCTTGTTGATTTAGCCTATAATAATTTCTTCTTTAGCAGTTACCATGTTTGTTATAGGTTATTTTTTCTCTATAATCATAGTATTTAGTATTTTCTCCAATATCTTGTTGTAAAAAATTGAAAAACATAGCTTAAAAATATAAATATATTGATTCTTATATGCTATTTTCTTACATCTTTTGTCCATTTATGTGGCCCTTGGCGATGAAGACATCAATAGGACTATTTATTAAGTTCCTCTTTCATGTTTTTGCTTGCTTGGTTCATGCAATTTTGCTGATAAGGTTAGGTTAGTTCTGATGCATATCACTCAACTAGCATTTTTGTGTTTATTTTAGTCAAAACTCTTTTGTGTGAGGACAGCGGGAAAAAAAAAACGTTTTGGGCAGGATTTGAATCATAAAAAAGAAAACAAAAAGAAAATGAAAAAAAAGGATGCTAATTACCATTCAGAACATTTCACCTACTTTTCATCTGAAATATGATTCATTATTTTCTTGCTTTAATATTTCTATAGGTTATTAGGTTATCTTCGAATGTATATAATTCATTATCTTTTTTTTTAGTAAAAAATGAGTCGATTGTGTGCAGGACTGCATCTAGATGATCAAAATCATTCCTCGGAAGAAAAATAATATCAAAGACCCAATTGTTATTTATGTAATAATAATAACATCTAAATAACAATATCGAAGATTTCATAAATATAGAGTTGTCAAGCCAATATTCAAAAGTGAAAATATCATTACAAATTATGTGAAGAACAGGATAGAAAAAGAAAATATAAGAGGGTCGATGCATTTGTATATAAGAAACTATTACAATTGACGGATACAGATACGCAATCTTGCCAATTAACAACTAGCTTATCAAGGTAGTAACCTTTTTTTTTCTTTTGTGGATAACAGGACTTAGATCCTCTGTGGTGAACACATTGAATGAATCCTGTTGGACTACAGAAATTTACCACATTTCCAGATTTTTATAAGCAGGATAGGAAAAGCCATTGTTTCTTCAATTTTTAAGTTAGTACTACATGAATATTGCAATCATGAATGTTAACATAATTTTCAAAATATCTATGATGCAGCCATGGCTTTCAAAATTTTAGTTGACACAACACAAGCCTACCGCACACATGCCTTTCTTTGTACAAACCAAAAGAACAGCCATGACATGTAGAAATTAAACTCTCTATGTATGTTTCCTCAAGGAGAAGAAAACTTTTTTGAGGTCCAAATTTTTGCTCTTATGAAATTAACAAAAGCAACAAGTGAACTTGCAACCTGGATCAAAATTTGAAAAGCATAACTGAAACTAAGTTTCCTGTATTCTATAAAGTCAAGGTGATTTTGAATCAGGTTGGAGATCATGCCTGGCTTTTGTTTTCTTCACCTTAGCCTTGAACCTGAATTTAGAAATTAGTGTTTGAACTGTGTTGACAAAGTTGCCGACTGCCATGACTACAAGCAGTACCCCACACACTATAACCTGCCAAAGATGCATTGTTGAAAGAAACAAGTATTTTAGTTTCACAAGCCATGAATATACATGGCAAGATATGCTTTGCTTTGAATAGGATAAATAAAAGAAAGAGAAAAGGAAAGGAGGAAGCAATGAAATTCCGCTTGCCTGCCATTGAGGAATAACACCAACCAAAGCTGTCTTAAGGAGTAACATCCCAACATACGCCTCAAAACCCTGATAATTAAATTAAAATTACAAAACACCTTTATCAGTCATCATCTTAAGCTCTTTTACGGGAGGCTTGATTATTCTAACAGTTTTCGGTACCTGTAAAGTAAAAAGGATGGGGTAAAGTAGCCATAGTTGACCCTCTACACCAGCTGCTTCACCCCACACAACATCCATCCTCTTTGCCTGAAAAAAGGTTTACTTCATATGTCAATTCAAGACTATAGCAGCATCTAAAATTTGGTGAAAATCTGTCTTCTAAAGAACAAACAAACCCATTTTATTTTTATTCTTTTTCTTTCTTTTATTCCTCTATCTACTAGAGACTTCTTTTGAGGCTACTGGCAAGCTGAACTAAAGCTCACAAACAGGTTCCAGCACTATGAAATGCCTATATCCTACTAAAGTGCTTAAATTACAATCACCTTTCCTAGAGCAATGCGAGTGTAGAGCCTCTGACGCTGATATCTATTTTGTAACAGCATGGCAATGCCTTGCAGAATTGCCCATGCCAAAAACAGCTGAACACCCCTCTGTGAAAGGATTACAATTAAATTAAAGTAAAAGAAAATAATTTCATAGATTAATCTTAGATAAATGAAAAAAAGGGGAAATTGGGAAGCAAAATGTACTTGTTTATTTGCACAATCAGGTTCTCCCTTTATCTCCCATGTAAGGCTGACAACGGCCATCAACATGGTACAGTAGTGATGATATATCCACCTAACATAAATACAAGTGTTATCTTTTTTTATACCAGTAACACTGCATAGATTACAATTAGAAGATTAAGATAAAAAATAGCCTACCAAGGACGAATATCACTTCCGTTAGCTCTCAAAATGTTTTCTCGCAATGCTAAGTTTGTATATAAAAATAGCAACCAAGCCTATAGCAAATAACCATTTCTTCGTGAAAAAAAAAACAGGAACATAAGCACTAGAAAGATAACATATGCTTACAACATTTGTTTACGGCACTTTACCTGGTACAACTGAACTGGTAAAGCTGGGAAACAGCCATTCCAGATCCAAGACCTCAAAACAAGCAGAGTCGATGGAAAGAGAAGAAATGAGAAAGCAGTTCTATCCTGCACAGAGAGATGGGTACTTAAAATTTTTTAAACATTTAAATAAAGGAAAAAGGGCACAAAAATGATGGTGAATAACCATCAGTTATATTTCATAATTATTTGAATATGGGACAGAATGGTACCCTGTATCTGTAGTACTCTTCTTTAATTTTAAGTTTCTCCTCTTTCCTCATGACACGTACATCTACTGGCCCAAGAAACCACTCTAGAAACTGACCTAATAATTCAACAATAAGTCTCAAATAATTATTTCGACAATTATATAATCAACAACAAACCATAGAAGCAGACTCTCTCTTAACTGTTTCAATAGTGCAACACATTAACACCTTTTCTGTAGAAATCAGTGCAGAATACAGAATATTATGATACTAGTCCTCTGTATTTATAAAAGTTGTGGTGTTCAAACAAAATTAACAATTAAAGCAACCCTTGACGTCTTGCTTATGCCTTAAGTTATACTGTTTATACTTCTGTACATAGAATGAATTCGGTTGTGAATTTCCAACTATGGTTGATATAAAAGAATTTCAAATGCAAACCATGAGTTTTGCTAGGGAGGAGAGCAGCTACATCTCCTTCAGTAAGGACCAACCGCGCCTTGTACAACTCTTCATCAATCTGCAAGAGATAATATAGAAACGAAATATAAACCACAGGAATAAATACAGACACGAGCTGTAAATCACTTCTCTCTCTCTCTTTTCTCCATTTTTGAAGTAAAGAGAACAAATTCCATCATCCAAATCCTTTTCTTCTCTCTTAATTCTCTTCCGCCTTCAATACACATAAAAAGAAGGGAATTCGAAAGAAATCCACCTTCTCCACAATTTTGGGATCAAGCTCCGCACGCCTAGCCTTAAGAGAGGAGGAGACACGGCGGAGGAGGGAGTCGAGGGCGGAGATGCGTTGACGGAGAGACTGTTCATCGCCGATCCTCCGCCCCGCGGCCGACGCCACCTCCTCTTGCAAGTCTCGCACTCTTTCAGTCACTCGCGAAGCTTCTTCAAGAAGCTCTTCCTCCTTCATATCCGCCATTTGACCTCTTTATTGTGCTTTCTCTGACTCTCTCTCTCTCTCTCTTTCACGCAGCTAGCTATTAAAAGAGAAGGCGCGAGGTTCGTATCGTATCTTGTACAGAGTGTTCGGTGCACGGTGCGCGGCGCTTTATGTTTCTTCTCTAATTTTGATCAGTATTCAGAGAGTTAGTTTTAGCAAGTGGATCCCAGACGTGAGAGTAACGAACGTGTTTCCTCAAAAAAGAAAAAAAGAAAAAAAAAAGGAGATTATCGGATTCGGATCGGATCATGATTCAAAATATAAATCCATTAAAAGTTTATAAAATTAATATATGAATTCATACCTAATTAGAATTTGAAATTTCAAACGTAAAGTATGTCTATTTTGTCTATTCTTTTAGTGAATATCAAATCAGATTCAGATTATATATTGAATTTTGTATTTAAATGTTTAAAATAATAAAATGCATAAAATTTTATATTACAAAAATATAATTTAACATCATAACTCTAATTTAACTAATTTACATGACACGAAAATAAACTTTTGTAAAACTAATGTGATCTAATTATTATTATAATAAGAATATTTTAATATAACATTGAACTACAAAACAAATTGTTTTTTTTTTTACAAAAACAAATGGAATAGAAAAATACTACGAAATATTCAATTACAAAATTTTCAACTCCACATCATAACCACGCGTTGCATTGAATAGACATTTCAAACAACTAAAACGAACCACTAATCTTATTCCAAGTCAAAGCAATGCTTATACATTAATGTATTAAAAAAAATAAGAGTTTACTTAGTACAAAATGGGCACATCAAACTCAATGGCTAACTGCACATGATTCCATGCATTACTCTTCAACTCTCGATAATGTATCAAATGAACTCTAGAATTCATATAATTTTGATGAACAAGTAGAATCATATGTTGGTCGTTCTGGTCCTAGTATAAGACTTGCTAGTCTATTATTTCTATTTTGATTTAGACCTAACTTCATTTCAATACGGCTTCGTATATTAACACAAAATGAGAGTATTACACACACTACACTTTCCAAAGCAGCCATTTAGTGCACTAAATGGAAAATAAAATAAAAGAACTGTTACAAAAGTCAAAATTGTACAAAGGCACCTATAAACGCACAAAATTTCGTAAACCCGTCGCAACTTACCAAGGGATACTACTCCCAACCAGAGCTTGCCTCTGCCTAGATTTGAATTTCCGGAATTCAATGGGCACATCGATCCCCATTAAGACAAGTTCTTAGCCAATTTCTCAAACCTGTTTGCAACAATTTGATGTCTTGAGCTCTCATATAGATTGTACAGTGCCTCCAGAGATTTTGATAATATGTCTTTGTTTGCAACACACAAAGGAGCTTCTTGATCTCTCTCCTCAGAAGAACTATTATCATTGCTCGAAGAAGGCTGATTTATATCTTCTTTAAAGGATGAGCATAGAGGCTTTAACCAATCTTCCAGGAAAGTAGCTTTCTGAGAAGAAAATGAAAGAGATATGAATGAGTATGTTAATATGTTTAACTAATTATCCTACCAGATCTTAATGATTGTACTGTAGGCATCTTGCCAAGGAATTATAAATAATCGATAGGAAACTATGCTTCGTACAGACCTTGATGAGAAAATCTTTGAGAGATTGGTCTTCTTCACATGATACAAGTGCAATCAAATGTAATGCAGTAAATGCAAGCTGTAGGCATAAGGAGTTTCAGAATTCTAATAATAATAATAAGAACACAAAAATATTTGGCAATCATACAAATAGGTAAGTTAGATAATGAAAATGGACCTGCTTTTCAAGGCTGTCCCTGTATTTGTAAGTAGATGGGTTTGAAAATTTATCAGAACTTAATGACTCTAGAACTTGCACTATTCCTTGTACCACATCAGAAAATGAGCTCCCGTAATCTAACATTGCAAAAACAAAACACAAGCACTGTTAAGATTAAGCCAAACCTAAATCATGCTTTCAGTAACACCTTTTGGGAAATGCTTGAATGTTGATCCAGATTGCAATATCTATATGATTAAAGATTGTAGATAAAAGACTACAACCCATTCAAAGTAACACCAAAAATGATTTACATAGAAACACATGCACACACAGATGAAGACTAACCAGTCCGGGAAGCAGGAACAGCTAAAGCAACAGCTGCATGTATCCTGATCTTATAATTAGTAGAGTCACGGATCAGTAGCAGAAGAATATGAAAGACAGTCGGCGCCCTGTCAGAGATAACATTTGTCATTAGCTAAAAGTAATAATTTCTTTTAAGCTTTTTATAAAAGAACACTATTGAAAGAAAATTTTACCAAGACATAAATTGCAAGTTCAGCGTGTCATTCATAAATAAATTGCTCAGTGCATGACATACATTCCACTGGACCTAGATACACAAAACAAATTAATAATAATGAAAAATCTGATGATACAAGTCATTTCTTATCACAGCTTGACAGCTATCTTGGCAATGTCGAGAAACCAAAACATCTTTCTGTCATATAGAATAACGGAAATGCATAACAAAAGAATCAAAAAAGACAAGCAAGATAGAATCATCTCAAAAGTTTCCCAACAGTACATTGAATAAATAGAGCTACTTTACTAGTGTTGAAGAGGATACCTTTACATTTCCAGTCGTGACACACGAGAGAAAGGTTTGCACCATCCTTTCCAACCAGTTAGAATCTCCATTACTAGGAAATTTGCTTTAATAAACGAAAAATAAAATAAAAGTAAAAAAAAAAAATAGAAGAACGGTCTCCTGGAATTTAAGTTTCCAACATTCATTTGTGCCTCAGTTAAGAAAAATATTAAGTACTATTTCAAAATAAAGAAGATACTATTTCAAAGGAGGACATTAAGCACCGGAAGTCGAGCAAAATAAGAATAAAAAACTGTTACTGAAAAATATGATTAAAAAGGGTACCTCAGTTCATTGTGCGCAGAAGAGGGGTCATCAAATCTGATGAACCTTGAGAGATAACCAAGTGCCCGTACAGCATTTGATTTTATCTGATAAAAGATCAAACTGAGAACTATACCCAGATATTCAAGTTTCTGAAAAACAAGTGCTAAACAACAATAGTGTGTCGGATCAAAATGTACATGTGCCATGCTTGTCAACTTCATTTCATTTCTTTCATTACATTTAAGTTTTTCGAAACTATATCATGGCAACTATTGCTCGTAAATAAAAATATACCTTGTCACCATCCTTTGCCAACCTCAGTGCACTTTCCACTAACAAGATGGTAGACTTATCTACTTCACCTGAAGCTAAAGTTAGTAAGTAGTGCAATATTCATCTATGATTACTAGTGTAATTATGCAAAGATGAAGACTCATACATGGCAAATCTTCTCTACAGAATTCAGATGCTCTTAAGCGAACAGAATCACAAATGTTTGCAAGGGCCCAGGAAGCGGTGATGCGCACCTGAATAAAATTAAAAAAAAAAATACCTAAGAAATTGCAACCGACAAATTTGTTAGAACTCTTAAGAAGAACCACCCCGGGATGCATTTTGCCATTTAGAAGCTTGTAGCAGTCCATAGTTCCAAAAAATTGTGATAGTATTGAACTATCAATACATCCCTGTTCTGGGTAGATTATATTGTTCCTTTTTTCTTGCCTGTTTGCAATTTCTTTGGTGTGTACATTTTTTATCTATGAGAGCCTCACCACATACTGCAATTAAGAAATATAGGCATAAGGAAAAGAAAATAGAAGCTATAGATAATACCGAGGCTAACTGATTCCGCGTGTTCAATTCAACTGCATGAATAAAATCAAAGAGAACTCTTGAACTGCTAAAAAAATTTAACAATTGTTAATCATGGGAAGAAGTATTAATAACATACAGTCACTATAAAAATAACTATTTCAGAATTCTTTAATGCCAAAAACTAAGCTCTAGGCGTGAAACCATCTGTTAACTATTTTTGTTCAATCTAATACTCTCTTCCTAATGTAATGACCAATTAACACCTATTATGAAATAATTATTGAAATTATGAAGGTCATCTCAATGGTTTTGCAATGTCAGGGTTTTTATGGAAAAACACCAGATCAAAAGATTACTTGGAGATGACTGGTGGAAAAGATGATATAATTCCAATAGCACGACAAGCGGCTGATCTAAGGGAAGGTATTGCTTCTTTTGTTGCAGCTCCAACCTACAAATAAATAGAAAATTAATACGTACAAATTAAATGTGCCCCTGATATAGTTCAATTTAATCAAATGTTTTTTAATATGCCAGCAATGAAAGGAAGCAAGTATTAATTACAGATGAAGAAATCACAAACTCCTGCTTCTCTCTTGCCAATGAAAAGAAAACAGCTGAAGTCATGCCAGCAAAACATGTAACTGATGCAGCTTTAACCTACAAAAAATTAGATGTCTTCTTGATTGACACCATATGAACATAAACCCTACAAAAATTAATCTAAGAAAAAAATCTTCAGAAGTAATTACCAAAGGAGAAGAATGAGACAAAGAAACTGGTAGATGCCTTTCAATAGCCTCATTCCACAATGCAACACCAACGGAATTGTTGACATCAGATTGACTATTTGAGGTATCCAAGCCTTGTTGGAGTTCAAAACATGGAGCTGATGATACACGTTTCGTGCGGCTCTTATCTGAAATTTGTTGGATATCCATCAGCCTGAACTCCAAGCGGTCATCCGCCCCTTGAAACCCAGATGCTGCTCTGAGACACTCATCCATGACCTGAGTTAAGTCATATTAAAAAATTACAAAGAAAAGAAAAGAAAGGAAAAGAAAAAGCCAAGAAAATTCATGAAAATAAATTTCAAGACTTGTTAAATTGAACGTATGCTTTTACAACAACATCCTGGTAATCTCTCTTTTCCCACCATTGGTAAGCAAGAGTGCATGTTGTATGTGATTTTTTTGGGATATTCAGATCATTAAATCATTAAAGTTTTGTTAATAAAAAACAACTAAATTGCCATAATTTTCCAACTTGACTAAACCAAATTGCTTCATAAGCTGTACTATACATAAGAAACAAAGTGGGAACCCAACATCATAGACTTTCAGTTTAAGACAACTTTGGATTTAGAAAAATAATGCCTTATTAGTAGGACAAAAATTGTCAACATTTAACAACATTTACCCAGTCTGTCATGTTGTAGTAGTTGGATGAAATTTTCAGAACATCTCAATAATTTGGGTGTTATACGAATATTACAAATATTGGTGTTATGTGTGCATAACGGCAAGAAATGGGAGGAATAAAAAAAGATAGAAAGAAACAAGAAACTGCTTGATTTGCATTTAGTTTGGTCTTACAACTGGATGTATTTTTCCTCCACAACAACAGATGTTTTCATTTTTCATTGTCATTGTATTCTTCGCCAGATTAACACAAACAGAATCAGCATAATTTTACTTTTTCCCCACAAGAAAAAGAATATTACCTTAACAACAGAAGCAGTGCATCTCTCAAAAGTGGGAAGTGCATTTTTGTCAATGTCTCCTTTAGAGCGATAAGAGGTAGACTCATCGAAATTTCTCATTTGTAATAACTCATCAATGACACTGGAGACTTGTATCCATGTTGCATGAACTGTGCTTGGATAATTGTGATATATAGCCTTCAATACCTAAGTCAACCAAAAAAGTACAACAAAATAGAGTTTCTTATTTTTCAGTTCAATTTCGGTGCCAAAAAACCTAATTAACAAACGACATTTTTATCTGAACCCTTGGAAAAACATCATGCACAATCCTGAATATGAGAAATATCATGCACCATGTTACTGAATCTTATTCACCTTCAGTTTCTCATTTTTCTTCAGAATGTACACATCATTTCTCTCTAAATAGAGCTACCACACACATCAAGGAATAAATGAGATAGTTCAGTTTTTTTCCTATGAAATTCACATATACGGCTACCGATTTATTGCACACTTGTATGGGCACTCTGTAGAGAGGTAGAACCATAGATGATATTTTGAATTTGTAAGAGACCTTGTGAACCCAGCAGAACTCATATGTTAGTTATTGCTATTGTTATTTATTATTACCATTGTTACTGTTTGCTTTGATAAGTGATCAAGCAGAGAGTGTGTGTGTGATAGAGAGAGAGAGAGAGAGAGACAGACAGACAGACAGACAGAGAGAACCTGGAGAGCCTCACACTTTATACTTAGGTGCATATCCTTTTCTAAGCAAGTAAATAGCATAGTAAATACACTTGATTCCTCTTCAACTTCTCCAAGGCCTGAGAAACATGTGATTGTGTCATCACAAATAGTCCAAGAAATGAGCGCATTTACATAAAAAAACCTTACTTCTGAAAGGCCAAGAGAGCACATTACCCTGTAAACTGCCTTCAAGTAACTTCAATGCATCAACTGAAGGTGGTGACTTGGAAAATGCCATCTCCAAGCAACTAAGCACATTCACCTGGCATCAGTTAGGTAAAAGCAATACGCTGGTCAAGATCTATTCATGCTTAATTATAATGCTAAAGAGGAGACTAAAAAAGATGCTAACCACAAGACCATAATGTTCATTCTTGAGCACATCATTCCTTGAAATGCGGTTACAAAGAGAGGAAATAACTGTTGGCAACAACTCACAAGGCATTCTACCATATCTGTTAGTTTATATATATATATATATATACACACAAAAAAAAGAGAATAATCAGTTGGCACTGTCAAAAATGAAAATTTACAGAAGCTGATAAAGAAAGATACATACGGCGTGACTGATATCAAAATAACCAGAAGCTTGTACAATGAGGTTATCAATGTAGTATGGGTTTCCCGCTGTATCAAGTATAACACACCTGTCAGACAAAACAACTATAATCATGACACCATCCCACTGCCCTTCAACGGAACTTATGACATAAACTGTCAAATCCTCAATGTCCCTTTTTTTTCCCTTCTTTTGATGCCTATTCATTTACGTGACTGTTAAATGTTTAAGTTACTGAGCAAAAAGCCAGATGATTCAAGTACTGATAGCATACCAGCATGCAATTGCATTAGAATTCTGCCGAGGGAGCTAGACAGAGTTGTAAAAGATCCAGGTTTTGATGATTCCTTGTACTCCGCAACTTGTGAAAGTACCAGAGCTTGTCCCTCTAACATAGTAACAATAGCTGATACAGCTTCAACCCGTACCTGAACAGAAGTGGAAGAAAGTATTATAGAAATAAGTTTAACAGTAGTATTCTGGTACAATAGTTCAGTAAGCTACCAGTTTCAAATTTTCTTTTTAACCCTTCCTTTTTTTCCTTCTGCCATGATTTGTTGATTCTAAAAAACTAGGTTGATAAGTATTCAAGTGAAAAAGCGTGAGCTTTCAGCAAGGCTCAGATTAAAAGAGTAAGCATGTGGTACAGATTGAAACTTTAGCTATCTTACCCAAAAATATGCATATAGAATCAATACTGACATCGAGGATTGTATTTGTTGGTTAAAATACAAAGTAATAGAGCAATGCAATTAAAAGGAGAGTAGATGAATGTACCTTGATTATGGGATCAAAAATTAGTGATGTCATAAGAGTTGCTTGATTCTTCCTGAGTAAAAGAAGAAACAAATTGTTGAATGGAAAGAAAGAAGAATTCTCAGAACTAAAGAAAATAAAGCGAGAGAACAAAACAAATCCAATTGAAGTACCTAGGTTGTAGTACGTCATTCTCGGGCAACAGCAAGGGCCAAAATGAAGTGAGAGACTTTGCATCAGCACGGCAGAGATCCTTGTGATTAAGAAACAGAAAACAAGGGGATTAGAAAACCTCAGCTACTGTCCCAATGAATGTCATTTAGCATTCTTAACAATCAATAGATACATTATAAACTTTTTACCCAAGCACAAACCTGTATGCAATATATTGCGTTTAACCTAGTTTTTGAGCTCCTGTAACGGTCACCGCCTTTTGCATATCCATCCGTATCACTATGATCTGAGTCTGACGAAGAAAAATCATATCTTGAACTAGACTCTGAATCTGATGAATTGTTATTCCTAAACGCCTCTTTTCTCCTTAGGTGAGGTGGCTTATAGGCAGTACCAGTGGTTTTACTAGTCATCCCTGACTTCACTGCCGAGGTTGAAGGTTGCCTCTCCTTTGACTCAGTAGTTGTACTAATGGGTGAGACGCCATACATGAAAAATAGTTGGAGTGTTGGCACGAAACCTGCCATCTTAAATGTAATATGATAATATTAACTGCCTGAATGAAGACAAGTACGTCATGTACCAGTTTTTTGGGAGACAAGTTTGTCTTTTTTTCTCTTTGTTTACTAGTACAAAAAAAAGTTCCTGTGGTTGATATATTAGGAAATCAACTTGCACTCACATGACTAGCTAGGTGGCTCTTGGGATCTGATAGAACCAAATGTAGACAATGAAGAAACGCACTTAAAAATCTACAAGACATGTTAATAGCAACAAGATATACATCAGCACTTTGCATTTTGAGTGCAAAAATATAAAGTATTTTTTAGAAATCTGATGAATACATATAGATCATAGGAGTACCTTGACATGACATTATCCTCTAACACAAGGTTATTCGATGCAAGAAAGTCCATCACCTTTCTCAAAACCTAAATTAAAAGAAAGAACATTAAGCAGCATATATCAAACACCATGGGAATTATTCCAGTTTCTTGATAGGGCTGCAATTTGAGAGATCAGGACTGTACCACTAAATCACACAACAAGATACAAGAAATCGGTAAGAATTTGAAGGTGGATGTCTAATTACTACCTGGTTGACTTCTTACAATAACTGTGTGATACATTTTATTGAGATAGTTGATATAAGGAGATCATTTCACAACTGAAGGGGGTATGACTAAGCCAAGTTACACTATAGTTGGAGTGGCCTGAGGATTGATCTTCTGATGACAAACTTGTAATTGTGCAGGGGGGCTCTTTATTAATTTTCCTGTGTCAGTCCACATGGCATGTTTGGACCCAAAAATTTCCTCTTACGTGATGCTTTGGGGTGTATGTCATGGTTAGGGATAATGCTTTGAGTCAATGATGATTATTTTAACTGAGACCAGTAGCAACTTCCCTTTTTCTCATTCAATTTGGTTAGGAGAGGTCTAAATAGGGCAGTCTTCTATGCCAAGGAAGTGTACTTAGAACAGCAGAGCATCAGTAGGTGTACATTCTGTGTTATGATTTGGGTTCCTCTTTTCGAAAGTGTTGTGGCTTTGAGATACAGATTACTATTTTGTAAGATTGAGGTTGTTTCAAGAATGAAAATGGGATTACAGTTTATAAACTTCTTTTCAAAAAAAGAAAAAAAAGACAAAGAAACTGTATATAATTAATACCATGTAAAATAAAACGAACCTCAACTATAGATTGCCACAAATCAGCTGATATGGTTGATCCAATTCGTGTCAGTACCCTTCCCAAATTGGAAAATGCAGTGGTTTGCATATCCCATAAACTTGAATGCTTGAGATTCACAAACCCGGAATCACCAGATTGGTTTACATTCAGCAGCTCAACATGCAAGAGCGATATAATCGACAGAAGAACTCCAGTTAACTGCAAATTCTCTGATAAAGAGGCATTTCTCTCATAGGCCTTGACCATGGAACTGAAGAGACCAAAGAAAGAGAACAAAAAGAAGAAGAAGAATCTTCATATCTAATTTTCTTTCTTAATACTTCATTAAAGGAAACCAGTGCTCAGCCAATTTTTCAACAAAACCAGAGTATCCTGAAAATAAATAAAATAACCACCTCAATGTTTATCTGAACTAACCTTATAATGACTAAGGAGTTGGTTGCAGTGCCAACTGTACCAGATCCAATGGTGTGAGAACCCTTCCTTGAAGAATTTTTATCTAGACGTGCAAAGTTTGCTTCTAAAAATTTCAATAGGGTACTCCAAGAAGGAGCATTGATGTCTATGCATACTTTGGACATGATACTATTAATCTGCACAATAATTAGGCAAAAGCTAAACATTAAGAAGGGGAATAGATGAAACTAAAAGAGTGAAGATAAGGAGCTTAAGCTCACCAAGAGGGTTGTGAGCTTAACCTCAAATGACAAATTCAAACTGTTAATCTTAAAACTGATGAGCCAAGCATTTTATATTTCAAACTTTTCAATTTTTGGACTTTGTTTACTTTCATATACAAACAGGAGGTTAAAAATTATTTGAAAAAATGAAGGCATCAAACCAATTCATTTTTAAACACCTCGATCTTATACAAAATGGACACAAAAATAAAAAAAAATGAAAATGTAAACAGTTGGCTTATCAAGTGGATCAATAACAATGGTTTAAATTCGTTGTTTGAAGCCAAATTGATGGTTATTGGAGTTAAGCTCATGAAACTATTGAGCTTAAGCTCATACTAGCTTTAAGCAAACTAACATAAAGAAAATTAAATATTAAAATATTAATATTTACCAAATGCAAGATGAAACATAACACATCCTCAGAACCTTCACACTTTGAGACTGAAATTCCCATCTCAGTGAGAAACACCACATCTGATGTCACCTGGAAACAACATTGAAACACCAGTTTTCAATCTGTACCAGCTATGCTAGTGAAGTTTAAGTACCAGTCTTCCAGTGTCAAAATAATCAGCAAACCATCAAATTTGTTCTTTTGTGTTTGTGAGAGGGGTTTCATTGGATTTATTTGCTTTTTGTAATTGAAGTAGTGCAAGTGCAGTCCATAATGCTCTGATTGATCAGTGTTACCAGCTATCTGAGTCATAACTATGGCTTAAACCACTCTGACATTCTAGCAACAGAGAGATCTACTTTTTAGAGAGATGTAGAGATGATAACCTCGTGAGGGGGGAGAAGAGAGGCGGCGGAGAGGAAAGAGTTAGACGGAGCCGAAAGGAGGAGGCGGCGGAGGAGGGAGAGGAGGGCTGGTGGCTCCGGCGAAGCTAGGGTTTCATCACGCAATGTCAGAAATGTCGTCCGCCATATCCTCGTACCAGATGAGGCCGAAGCCATCTCAGCTAATGGCGCAGCCAAAACCAACGCAAAATCGTCGAATCCCCGATTTCTAGAGGGAATGATGAGATTTCGCGGGGAGAGAGAAGGGAAACAAAACTGAGGGGTATACTGTGAAAATGCCAGAATGGTCTGTTCTCTTTTCCTTGATTTTTACAAAAAGATACTCCAACTGTTCTATAATTGTAAAATGGGCTAAAATGAAAGGCCATTGTCTAGAGAGCTATGTGGACTAAAATAGAAGGCCGTTAGCATGGTCTATTCAAATCTGAAAATCATAACTCAGCCCAGCAATGAAACAGACGATTTTGTTCAGCTTTTTTTTTAAAAAAAAATGATAATTCAATAATAAAAAAATAAGAAGAAGGGAGTTTGAAATTGTATATATTTAAAAATAAAAAGTTTATATTTATTGTCTGCAAATCAATTTTGATTTGCATGCATTATTCACGAACTAATTTTATAATTTTATAAACTCACTATATACAATAAATCACAGAAACGTTTACAAATAATATCCGCGAACCAAAAAAAAATTTGCACACAATGTTCATGAATCTTCTATTTCTCAAAAATATACACTACGATTCTCAATATACACACTTTAATTTTTCATCATCATATATTTGTTTGTTGTTTAGCGAAAAAGGGCCGCACAATATTAAAAAATAAGTGGATTTTTTAGGATAATTTTTCCTCCCTCCGCCGCTGCTATAAATACCTCTCTCATATAGGAGGATGATTTTTGTGTTGGAAAAAAATAAAAAATAAATTATAAAATAAGAAAATATTTGGAATAAATTTGACAATCAGAAAAATTACATTTTCCTATAGTGTGGCCTTCCCATATTTTATTCATTTCATCCCTTTCTTTTCCCTCTTTTCACTCTCTGTCTCTCCATTGTTTCTCTCTTATCTCTGTCTTTATGTTCGGAAGAGACCGTACTCTAAGAAAGCGATATTTTCAGAGAAGACCGTTTTCTCATAATGCGATTTTTCTTATTTTCTAAATTATTTTTTTTTAATTTGTTTTTTTTCCCAACATAAAATTCACCTCATGCAAGGAGGGGGACTTTTTGACCGGTACTTACCTACAGCTAAATGCAATTCTACCACAAAAAAAAAAATTACTGAGATACTGAAGTATCACTAGTGAACGTATTTTTTCTTTTTACTATTCTTTAAGAAAAATATTACAAATAACTTAAGCGTTGAGAACTTTACAGTCTAGCTAGCTACTCCAGTAGAAATAATATTATGCACATGAACTGCGCAATAAATAGCAGCTAGCTACAAGCTCTTGGTTGCTTAAATCTGTGAATAATCAAAATCATCACAACTCATCAAGATCTCGTATATATAACGTAGTAAAATAGACTAATTAAATAGTGGCCTCATATGTATATATGTGGAAACCAATAGGCGAGATAGAATGATTGATGGTGACTAACTGGTGATAACTTAATTTAATGCGCAACGGCATGATCATCAACTAATTAATTAAATATTTAAATTCTTTTTGTGGGGTGAGGACTCTTCTTAAATACTTTTTTTTACCATTTTTGTGAATTATAGTACGTTTTATAGAGGTGCATGGCAAAATAAAATTAATTAATTTTCTAAGATATATTAGCTAGTACTGTACTACTTATTTTTAATTCCTTAAATAAGTTTTTTTTATTTAATTTATGGATCATGCAATTGTTTGGTTAATTTGTGCTGCCTTTTTATCAATATAAAATTAAAGAGAGAACAAATTAAAAACTCGTAAAAATAAAATGTAATATCTTTAATGTCATGACAAGCTGGAGGAAATAACTAAAAGGTATCTTTAATTATTAAATATGACTTACATATATATATAAAATCAATATACCTCATTCTCTCAACTAGACAAGATATATATCTCTCATGCTTTAGGAATTAATCCTCTACCAACATTCTTTAATTTACACTCCCTGCTTTCTGCTTTCCCTATATATATATATATATATATATATATATATATATATATATATATATATATATATATATATATATATACATACTCCCTAACAACCCAAAAGAAACATACCCACAAAACATTAATCATTATTAATATATAACTTCCTTCAAAAGAAGAAACATGAAAAAATAGTAACAAGAATTATTATATATCAACCTTATAACAGATATTGCACTTTTAAATTATAGAAGAGCTTGACTCATGAAGAACTAAGGCGAACAATCGTAGCGTGCCAAAGGATATGGCCATGGCTGCCCATCCCCCAAGCAAAACCCTAGCCGCTGACTTTTTCGCATTGGCACCCCCCATAATTGCCCCGGTTGCACCGAAGCCGGCCAATGCTAGAGTCGTCACGACACAAACAACTGCGAACCTGATCTCCCATGGCCGAATAAAGGCTCCAGACAGTAGAGGCAACAGCGCACCCGTTGCAAATGCCAGTGCCGAGGCCCCAGCTGCTTGTGCCGGATTCGGCAAACCGTCTCTCTCCTCCTTGGTCAACCCAGCCTCCTTATCCTCCTTTTCTCTCTTAATCTGTGCCAGTTCAATATCATGCTGTGCGTATACAGAGACAAACTCACCGATTGCCATGGAGCATGCTCCGGCCACAAGCCCAGCCAGGCCTGAGACTATCATTGCTCTTGAAGAGCGGTTCACAGCTCCTACACCGAGCATGAGCGATGCAACGGAGACTAGGCCGTCATTGGCTCCTAGCACAGCTGCTCGTAGCCACTGGGCCCGGCCCGAGTAATCGATCTCTTTGGGGTTTTGTGATTCTTGGGTTTGTGTTTGTTGGTGTTGTGGGGATGGAGGTGGAGAGTCTGATGAGGCATGGACTTGGGAAGCATTCATGTTGAAGGCCATGGATTTTAGTTTTGAGAGAGAATGAGAGATGGAAAATGGAGTGTGTAGAGCACACTTTGGAGTTTAGAGAGAGAGGTTTTGGAGAGAGAGAGAGAGAGAGATGGAGAAGTAGTTTTTTGGTGAATGATACTTGTTGTAAGGGGATGTGTGTGTATATATGTGTGTGTGATATTGAGGTTTACTTATTTTCTTGATAAAGACTTCTTGTTAAGGGCTTTTTTATTGTTGTAACAGCTCCAAAAATTGCATCATAAAATCTGGAACAGTTTCCAACTGCTTTTAATGGAAAAAAGAAAAGATAGTGGTCTTGAATTTTAAATGGGCAAAAACAATTCCAATATATGTGCAAAGGATCACATGATATGTGGGAATGATTAATTAATTCCAATATATGTAGAGCACACTTTTTTATGGTTGGTAATGTGTGAAAAAGATTGTATTATAAACATGCATATTGAAGGGTTTTTTATTTCAAGAGTAGGGGAATGATTAATTAATTATTTTTTGTCCGGGCCAATTTCACGTTGATCTCCTCCACTAATTCATTTCAGTAGAAAATATATGTTTAAACAGTTAATTTCTCTTCACAATTAAGTTTGAATTTATGTAAATTTCGAATAAAAGAGAATTTGTATAAATTAGAATTCTACAAAAAAAAAGTATACTTATAAACAAAGATATGAAGAGACGTGACATGCTAGCTAAATAGGACTGGTTGGCAAAATTATTTCTGGTAGAAGTTAGCAACCCCTCTTATGTATATATATATATATATAGTTACTGTAAACTTATTTTTCACATTATATTAATAAACTTAAATCATTGATTTTACTTTTCGTTTACAACAGAATATATATTTGTTGTTAGATAAGTGAATGAAAAAAATATTTATAAATTATATCTCATTAATTAGGCATGATATGATCAGGAATTGAATAATAAAATAAAATAACTTAATAAACACCTCAAGTTAACCCAGGCAAATTTTAAAACAGTTTCAAGGGTGTGCCACTCTCTCAAGTTAATTAATAAAATAAAATAATCTTATAAACATCTTATCAAGTTAATGAATCCATATGGCTTTAATTTTATGAGACAAGTCACACCACAACAACATCAATCTATAACTGCTTGGATGTGCCATGCACTCTCTGTTCCCTTTTGTTTCACTTCTTAATTTATTTATCATTTTCTTTTAATTTTGGTTCTTCTTTTAATTATCTCACTAACCTAGATGCAATTCCATTCCCAAAAGTTCCAAATGATTAATTTGCCTTAATGTCTTTCCAGAAGCAAAGGCACCAAATTTAATCTCTTTTAGGAAAGCATCAAGTTAATTTTTATAATGTGTTCTTTAATTAATTAATCCATAACTTATATTTTGTTAATTCTCCGTGTTCTCATTATTTTTTCCTTCTCTTTTGAAGGAGAACCAGCTTTTGGGAGAAGATTCTCTGCATCATATTTTGTTGATTAATTAATTACAAATAAAAATCTCTTGGCACGTCTTGCTACTTTTTTTTAACTAGAATTAATTAATTATTTGTGCAAGTTGTTATTATTGTTAAGTGTATCCTTTTGAATGTGTTTGTTGGCGCACATTATAAAATAAACACATGATGTATATTATAATAAATATTTATTGATATGTGGAGGCCTAAAAGATGTCTAATTTACCGATACATTAAGGATCCCTCGATCTTGGGAAATTAAGTGTTCTTTCTTCCATGTATAAGTTTTCATAGAGATGACAAAATCTGATCCGATCTGAAGGACTCGTCAGATACTCGATTTGATTTTTTTAAAAAAGTCAAATTGATTCTAACTCAACTTGACTTGATCAGATCTGAAAAGACGATGTCGGGTAACTCGAAACCCAAACCCAAATGATTCGAAACTTGAAACAATCAAATGACCCGAAGTTCAACAACCCAAAACTTGATCTGACCCGAACCTAAATAACATGTCAATCCGAAACAATCCAAACCCGAAATGACTTGAAGCAAAAACTAATCTAAAGCCCATTAACTCGAAATCTGATCCGATCCAAATTTGAACTTGAATGACTCGAAACTTGATGCGACTCTCATGCCGAACGACATGAAATCCAACCCAGCCCAACCCGAATCGACCCAAGACGTGAAAAATAGTCGATGTTGGACAACCCGAAACTCGACCCAAGACAATCCGAAACTTGAAAAGAAACAGATGCTAGACGACCCGACCTGACAAATTTTTGTAGCCAAACTGGTCCGGCCCGACCCGCCTGATTGTCATGGTTGCATTGTTTTATGCAAAGAATATTCAATTGCAAATGAACCGTGGTGTCATGCATGTAACATTTTTTGTGTCTCGGTCATTTTGTTCATGTATCGACATAAATTGTCTAATATTGGTATGATGTGGTAGTCACTTACACAACCCTAAAAATAGTTGTAGATAAACACATTTATTTAAAAATTGTAAAAATATTTCTGAAAAAAAAAACTATATAAAGAAGACTCATGCGAAACGATTCGAAAACTAAAAAAAATTAATAATTACTATTACTTATGGTGTTGTATTAGAAAAACTATTTGATGACAAGATTATAGGGGAAAAAAATCCTTAATTAGCTTCAGCATCTTTCTTTTTCTAATTCACGGACTCAATAATTTTCATGTGTGTTATAAATATGATGATTTGATGTGCATACAGTTTCAAAGTTTGAATAGCAGGAATTTCAAGAAAAATGTTAAGCAAATTTAAGCTGTTCAATTTGAGCTCGGCACGAATCATAAGCCGATCAAACGGTTCATAGAAACGATGCTGAAGCTATCTTGTTTTGCATCGAGATGTATTGTATAGTCGTTACTTTTTTTTTAATGATGACATGTATGAGTTAAAAAGTTTATCAAATAAATACAAAAGTAAATTTCGAATTTTTTTATTTCTAATAACATACAATATAAATAATGTCATTATAAAATATAAAAAAATTTACAATAATTATAAATATTGTTCGAAAAAATATAAACACATTTAATATGCAAGTAAGTGATTTAGATTATGGAGTATAGTTATCAGTCCGTAATTAATATACATTTACAATGTAATATATAGAGATTTTATATCCATTTGATAATATAAAATCTGTAATGATGTCTTGGATTCTTTGCACTCTCTAGTGAAGATGCCGCATAAAAATATTTATTGAACCTTAATAGGAAAGTTAATGTGGATGATCTTTGTATGTTACTTTTGACTTGTGAACTATAATCATGCCATAACTTAATTACTAGACTTTGTTTTGTCGGTCGAGAGATGTATGATAAATTAATTAATTTGCTTGAATCCATGATTTTTTTAGAGGATATTTTTATTAACTGTCACCTGAGATGCTATGTCATTTATTGATTTGGCGAGATTTGAAGTGGGCTAGAAAATCATATCAAAGTTATAATATACTGGTAATTCAATAAAAATTGGTGCATGCAGAACAGAAAGAGCGAATCAACTTCTCCATTAATTTTTCTTCTGCCTTGCACATAGAAGCTAATTAAATGCATGTAGCAAAACCCACAGGTGGTATTTTTCTTTTTCACCTCATTTTTAAAGTTACTGTTGGCCTGTTGCTTGATTTCGTTTAAACTGAATCCTCTTTGTGCCTTTTTGTCGAACTCCAATTCGAGATTTCAATGCCACATAACAACTTCAAATTTGTCTATAGGAAATAACAGAAACATTTAATGAATTAAGTATAGGCCTTAAGGAGGCTTGAAAACCTTGTCTAATTTATGGACTCGATCATGAATTCTAACATAGGTTCTGATAAAAAAAACCCAGATGTGTTTGTTGATAAATTTATAATATCTGGAATCCAAAATCAACTTGAATTGTGGGCTTGTATGAGAGCCTCTCCATTAAACCTGGGTTTGAAGCCTGTTTTTGAATTTTCTAAGCAAGGTTAGATAAATTTCTAATTGAGATTACTCTTAATTCAATAATTGTAATCAGATCTGGCTTTCCGACTTTGTTTTAATAAACTAGTAAGTGCTCATGGATGACGTAATGTATGAAGATGATAATTAAATTCAAGTTACCCAAATTGGAAAAAAGTAATAATTTTGTCACCCAATATCTATGATATCACTAAATATATCAAAAATAGGAAACAGAACTTTGAAAGATTTTATGTCAGCAAAATAAATAATGGATAAACTTGACGTGCTTAACATAATAAATTTGATGGTCCGAATTGTCCAAATTTGCATTGAAAAAAATAAAGGAAAACAGATTTTTGCATTTTTAAGATTTTCAAAAAAGGTTGCTCCTTAATTACATAAATAACAAGGATAATCACAATCCAACTTCGGCTCAGTTTTGTTAAATTAAGTACAATCCAGTTCCAGATTCATTTAGAATTAGCAGAGTATGATTTCTACTTTAAACTTAAAAAGTTATAATTAGAAGCTTCCATTTACAATCCGGATCAAGATTCAGCAATTTTACTTTTAATAATAGTATAATTGTATATTAGAACGTAGGAATACTTAATTAGGAATAACCTCCAAGAAGTTTTTATTTACTAATTCACATTCAAGTCCCAAATAAATAAGTATTCACAAAACAGCATTCTCTCCATATATATATATAACATTGAGCAGAATTTTTTAACAATTATTTCTTTTTTCGGATTGCATCCATAATACATTATACATATCCATCTATTACTACAACAAAACTACAAAAATCGAACAATTCCAATTCCCGATGCACCTCCAATCGATTGAATCAATCGCTTAGAACCAGAGAAGCTCCATTAATGGAAGCAAAATCTGATCGTACCAGAACCTTCTTCACAAGCTCAAGCTGATCAGACAACGCCTTTATGTGGCGTCGGTGCATGTGTATCTGTTCTACAGCCTCTGCTTCTAGCTCTCCTAGCTGCACGCACAGTCTCTCCTCCGCCTCCTCAGCCAATCTTAATCTCTCTCTCGTTCTCTCCAAATCCTCCATTAGAGCACCTTCCCTCTCTCTCCTCTCGCTCGCCTCCCTCTCCAGCTCGGCATTTCTCCTCCTCAGATAGTCTAATTCTGCATCTACTCCCATTGTGCTCGCAGTTCTGATCGGCATCTTAGATTGAGATTTTGAATTGAGACGGATTAGTTTTGAGTTTAGTTTTGAGTTTGGGTGGAAGGAGATGGAGGATGGGGTTCCGGTTTTATAGGAGGATTTGTCTATTGGTAGTGGGGATTGAAAAGGCGTCTAGGTTCAATGTATCTGAATTTCGGACGAATATGAGGTTGTGTGAGAGATGTATGACGTCACGACTTACTGCTCAATAATTGGACAAACTATGCAATATAATTTGCTGTGGCGAGAAGCAGGAAAAAATGTGTAACGAGTTCATTCTCACTTTATAGTTTCTTGCTAATAGCTAGTACTAGAAAATGAAATGTACTCCTTGTATCATGAAAATTTTGCCATCAATTTTTATCACATATGGAATATAATAATCAATTAATTACATAAAAATATGAACAGTACTGTAGATAAACAATTTTTAGAACACTATTCTTTGTTACTGTTGATGAACAGTACTTCTCTTAAGGATTTATATTATTATAAATGTGGTATGTGAAAAAGATACAGAAGTATAGTGATAAATTCATAATTTAAAATCATTTGATGATGTTTAAAATTCATGATTTGAATATAACATAAATATAATACATATAGTTTTTTTTTGTATTTGAGAATATTAATATTTCTAAAAAGCAAATAAGAAGATATATATACATTTGATGATAATATAAACATAAAATTTTAATATTATTCAATAAAATTCATAAGTAATGCATACATTAGATATATTTTTCATAAACACTTGTTAAACATGAAGATTTTGTCAAAATAGATCCAAACAAACAAAATAAAAAATATGTATTTGATTGAACATCTAATATATTATAGATTATCCTCACATGAGAATTAATAAAAAAAGCTATAAATCACAATATTTTCTAAAAATTAAACAAATAGAAAAATTGACTACACATCTACACTTCTCATGTCATATATAGTAGATACAAGTCCGGAGTAAGCACATTACTCTTTCTTTTTTGTAGTTCAAATGAGGAAAAATTTTAAAAATGTGTAGAGTTTTAAAATCTTATCATCAATGAGTGGAATAATTCACTAAAAAAAAAATATGATCTACACGTCCATTTAATGTTCAAATTGGCAAAATAGGTACTTTAATCATGAATCAACAAATTAATTGCTTGTTTGTTTCTCTAATGCTCAAATTCTCATTAATTCTATTACTATGTTTAAAAGTGTACCCCCAACCAACATGATTCAACATTCTAAAATAAGATTTGTTTAGCTGCACACTTGATTGCAATGGTGCAAACACACACATAATTTGAAGCAAAACTTTGATTACACGAATAGCAACACCACACCACACCACACCACAACTACACAAGTTGGCTGAAATTATTTCATTTATTATTATGTGTCTGCATCGTTTTTCATTTAATGTTTTCTCTATTTGCTCTTTTTGAGCTTTGGCTGCTTCTGAAGTTAGTGGATGCAAGGAAATCAATCCTTGTGAAGGGAATATGCCTCCTATATCCCTTTTTCTTTTTTTTTTTTCTTTTTGGTAACCTTTATCTTTTTCTAACTCCTCTTTTAAATAATAGGGTTACTTTTATTAAAATATCAAAATATTCTATTTTTGCATTAAAATTAAATATATTTTTTCTTTATTTTTTTCAACTAAGCAAACATTAATATTTTATTTTCAAAGGATGATGATTCATTAATAATGATTAACTTGATAGTAATTTTTAAAAAAAATAAAAAATATTAAAATTCGCAAAAAAGTGTATGAATTTATTTTTGAACTTATAAATTAATTGTGTTTCAAGTTTCATACAATTTAATACCATTTGATATTCTATAAAAATAATCAAAATTAAATGAAATTTACAACGGTTCAAATTTAAAAATTATTATAAAATCATTTAATAAGTCATTATTAAGATTGTCAAATTATTAATTATTAAGGGATCCCCACCTTTCAATGATGTGAATGGATATTTTGGTCCTTATATATAATTCTAATATTTAATATTATCATTAATATCTTTTTTATTTAACATCATTTCACCTAACTACTACACCTTATTTTACTATATACACTCAAATATGAATACATTAAATAATTTAATTTTCACTCTGTTTTAACTTAATTTAATTTCTAAAAATAATGATTAACCTTATAAACGACCTATTTCGATCAATTTTTTTTGTCTAACCCTAAAAAAATATAATTTGCAACTATACCCATGTTTTCAAAAGTTTTACAAACATATGCTAATTTGTACTGCACTTATCTGGACACAACGACGGGGTCGCGACTGTACACAGCGACAAAACATCTAACGTGTGAGAGCGTGGAGAGGAGAGAGCGGGATCGAGAGGAGGAAACAACGGATCAAGAGGGAAGAGAGGGACACTGGGATATGAGAGAAGAGAGAGGGAGGTAAAGTGAAGGAAGAGAGATGAGATTGGGGGGGGGGGGGGGGGGGGGGAGAAGAGGGAGGAAGGAAGAGAGGAACAGTCAATGCATCGTTTACATTTCATAGTGTAGGCATAGACATGTAAAAAATTTCGAAACAGGGATGTAATTGTAAATTAAATTTATTTCAGGGTTAGACAGAGAAAAAATTCTTTCAATCAGCATATTTGGGCTTAGAGGCACAGTTGAAAATTTGGGCCCACAAGCTAGAGAAATATATACCAAGCCATAGTCCCTATAAATACATTTAGAATATTTATATGCTCCAAATTTAAAGAAAGAGAAAAAATATTCCAAATTTGGTAAAGCAGAGTTTGTAGCCTATTTTAAATGGGTTGTTTGTCCCCTTATTTCTGTATTGGATCTAATTTTTTGTAACTCATATATCAATTAAAAATGGATTAAAATTGGGTTAAGTTGGGGTGAGTTTCAGCCCAGTTCAGCACAAGAGATCTTATAAAACTACATATGAAAAAACATATCATGAATTAATAAGGACTCTTGGAATAATTTGGAAATTTAAAAAAAAAAGTGTTCCCTTTTAATTATCTAAGCTGGTGAGGCATCCTATTTTTTTGTATTTCTTTTAACTGGATAGCACATTACAATGTAATTGAATAAATAAGGTTAGGAATATTAAATATTATTTGTTAGTCCTCAATTTCATTTTTCCTAAAAGACCTTTAACTGTTTTTGGTCAATTTTTTTCGAAAATAGTTTAAAAAAATAATTAATTGCAAATTTTTTTTCGAAATTTTTTTCAAGAAAATGTGAATTGACACAATAGCTAATTGCACATTGATGTAATACTCAAAGTGTGCATAAGATTGTATATAGATAACTCAAATAGTGAGTTTTGATAGCGAAACTTTTAAATGTTTATAGATTTCAGAATACTAGCTGTTGGATCTATCAAGAAATTTTTTCATGAAATTTTTTGAAAATAAAGATGAGAGTTTAAATTATTCAATTTTAAATGTCCGCTAAAAATCTTCTATTTAGATTTCGAATCTGCGATATCTCATACAAAGAATATTATCTTTATCAATAAATAAAAAACTAACCTTTTTTTTTATGAAATTGAAAATAAAATGAAACAAATCTGAATCCACCTTTTGGTAATAAAACTCATGTAATAAAGTTTTCAACAACGTAAAAGATATCAATCCATGCCCTTGTGAAAATCTATACATCCGAAATTAAATTATCCAAACGACTCTCTCAAACAATTTTTGAAGAAGAGCAAATTGTGATCAATATTCTGATTAATAGTATATAAATGGACTGAGATATGAATAATTAATTACTTTCATAATTTTGACAATGTATAAATAAATGAAGAAGGTTCCATTATGTCTCCACTTTTATAATTTTAATATTTAAAATTTTAAAACTAAAATGTTAAAATATATTTTTAGATATAATCTATATTATTTTTTCTATTTTTTCTATGCACACATAAAAAAATATTATAATCAATATTAATTTGTTTGAGATCAGAAACTTGCATGGAATGTACTAATATAGGCATTTTCCGAATATTGACCTTTTAACTTATTGATTCATATAAAATGAAAGTCAAAATATTAATAATTTTTTATGTGTATGAAGAAAAAATAATCTACATTATATCTAATGATTTTATTTTGACACTTTAATTTTAAAATTTGAGTTATTGAAATTTTAAAAATAGATGTATGATTGAGGTATAAAAAATAAAAGTATTTTAACCCTCCTCTAAGATAATTTATATTTTTGAAATATGGTAAGTAAATTTGTACGAAAATTGATACATAATAAATTTATAAAGAAATAATACATTTATAATTTTTTTTGATATATTTCAAAAAGAGAAAATCTTTTGTTCCCCCAAAATCGTCCCCCAACTATTCCATCTCAGCATCTTTTTCAACTATATTTTTATTTTTGACAAATTTTAACATTTCATAATCAGTTATAAACACCTTATATGATCATGTATACATACTCATATGTATTAATATAAATATTGAGGGTATTTCACATTTGATCATGGGACTTAGTGTTATGGCCCTTAGTAGTGTGCTACGGTTCGTAACAATGTAGTCTCAATAATCATATATAAATACTTATCAGATATAAACATCTCTTGTGGCTACTATAAATACTCGATCGATTAAGTATAAATACACTCTTAATAAGATATAAACACACTTTAAGATTAGGTTCGAACACATTTTGATCAATAGTATAAAGTATAAACACCTCAATACTAGAACAATTTTGAACATATTTTTTTTTCATTTTGACATACTAACTAAATGTTACTATTTATAATAAAAATAGTTGAGAAATAATTTTGAAGAATTTTCTTTAAAGTACAGTTATCACCCCTCTATTTTCAAAATTGTTAAATAAAATTGATTAACAAAGATCTCCATCCTAAATAAAATAAAATAAGGCAATGAGCTTGATTGATGCAATTGCATAGTCATTTTGTTAGCGCCGCCTTGGAACCATTTCTTTATTAGTGCGGTCAGAACTAAGAAATCAAAAGTAAAAACATATTTGAACTCTCGATTTGGTGCACAATTTCATTCGAAAATGGCATCAGTGGTGAGATTTCAAATCTTGACTTTCTCAATTGCACTTGCACTATGGTTTATTCAGGCCGACAAAATGATTAATTCTTGAAGTTGGATATTGCATAAATGCGAGATGACTGACATTTTCTTTTATAATTCGGTTCTATTTCTTTCTTTTTTTGAACACTTTATAATCAATTACGTAAATACAACTTCATTATTTTTTTTATATTCGAATTATAAAGTGAATTATGAAACGTATCAAGACAATTCTTATTTACTTTTCAAGACAAGAAAACAATATATACAACTTGTACATAATTAATCAGATTTCTCATCAATAAGGTTCCTTAACATTTCACACCTCTCCTCATTAAAAAGAATAATCATGACAGACGTTCATGTCATTTCTCATTGTTCGAGGTCGAATTCCATATGCTTCTGATTATGATTCAATATGTATATTATTATTACAAATCATGATAATTTGGTAATTATTGCATAATAAGAAAGTTCTCAAATTATTTCCGACTATGACTAGACAGTAGACACCGCTTCAAATTATTTTTTATTTAATGAATTGTACGAAAACACAACATTTATTTAATATTATCCACAAGATTTACAAGTTTTTTTTTTATTTACATCGTGCAACTACTAACATTTTAATACATTATACAAATTATAAAATAGTTTTTTTTATTTACATCGTGCAACTACTAACATTTTAATACATTATTCAAATTATAAAATAAAAAAACCAATTTCATTAGTATCTGTGATGTTACTTAATTACAAATTTTAAACATTTTCAAATTAATTATTTCTGAACTTGTAACTGTGATTATATATATCAACCCGCCACACACCAATACAACTTTTGAAATGATCACAGAAGATCATGGTATTACCTTTCTTTGTTCCTATTTTCATGCCGCGAAAATGTGCACTCTTTGTTTGACATCTGTCTCTCACCACTCATAAATTCCAACCCCCCCCCCCCCCCCCCCCCCCCCCACACACACACACACACACACACCACAAAACAAAAAAAAAACGTTTCTCAACTCTCTAATTTAGAATTCAGTCACCTCTCCTATTATATCCCCAAATTGTTGAAATCCGAAAACCCTACTCACAAGCTCTTCCCACAAATAATTCCTCAATAAAAAAGATTCAATCTTGAGGCAGGGAAGTGATCAGCATATAACAAAATTGCAACCATGAAGAAACAAGAGCTGGATTATGTGTTGGTTCCTATTGGTGTGTTGGCTCTTTTGGGGTACCATTTTTGGCTTCTCTATCGTGTGGTGAAGCATCCAAGCACCACTGTTATTGGAATCAATTCCATGAATCGTCGCCTCTGGGTTCAATTCATAATGCAGGTTAGTTAATTAAATTAAACTCTCTTCTTGTTGTCTCTTTAATTAATTTCAATGTTCTTCCCCTAAATTTTCATTGTTTAATTTATGTTGTAAAGTTAATTGATATATAGGAATTAAAAGACACTCATCCAATGAAATAGTTAGCGTTTCTTTTCCTGTGATTTGTGCATGTAATAAAAGTACAAGCTGGAAAATGATAAAAAAAAAGAAAGAAATAAAGATGTTATCTTTAGATAGTGCTAGAAATAGGGAACTTGTCTTTTTATGTGATGTGTTAGGTGAAACTAAATCTACTGTCATTGTTGTGATTCTCGTGATAAATTATAACATTAATTAATGATCTATCTTGAACCGATTTTGGTTCATAAAACAAAAAAAAAAAATTGGGTCATATTAATTGCACCTTGAATTTTTTTTTTTAATAAAAGTGGCAGGCAAGCCATGATATGAAACTTTTCTTTATCTGCTGATCTAAACCTTCCAATTTTGATCAGGTGGTCCAAATGTTTTTTTTTCAATTGCACGCTTGGCATTATAGTTTTTGTATTGATGTTTGGGCTTTTTCTTTTTCTTTTTCTTTTTGCATGGTAAGATTCTTGGATCTTCCTACTCCCCTTTTCTTATTCTATTTATGTTATTTCTTTGTCTAACCAACATTCCATCTATGGATTCTTTGTGGCTCAAGTTATTGAACTGTGTGTGTTGAGCCAAGTAGCAAGCCTATTGATACTTTCAGAAATTTTTTGTCAGCTTTTGGTGTACAAATACTTTATTTGTGAATTGAATTGAGCTAATTATTTGTAGAGTTATATTCCTGTCATCATATATATGTAAAGTCGTAAAGAGGAACTAATTAATTACTTGCTTTCATTTTTTTTTCCTGAAACATACAAACATGACACCCAATACAAAATAAACCTAGTCACAAGCTGGTACCAGACACACTGATACCGGTGTACCAGAAAACATGTTTATCAGCCCCTCAATCTAAAGTTGCCCATCCCAACCAAAAGGAAAGTAAATAACATCTTGGCTGGGAAATTTATTTTGTTCAACTATATTTTTTACAAAATAACATGATAATCTGTCATACTTAATCATGCAAGAAACATAATATGTAGTTAGTTATACAATTTCATCTAAGCGGTCCAGTCCCTTTTCTGCAAGTGAAATTTTTCAAAATACCATACCTTGTCAATCGCCTTTGTAACCCTATATATGGTACTAAACAATTTTCATATTTTTTTTTCTTATTTTTCTTATTTCTTTTTATCAGGATCCATCCAAATATGGGGTGCTAGCAGTGCAGAGTCTTCGCAACAACATAATGGCATCGACTCTCCTCGCTTCCACGGCAATCATGTTGAGCTCTATCATAGCAGTTATCATGACAAACAGCAATAGTGCCACTATGGGTGGCATCCGAGGCGGCGCTATAATTGTCGGCAATACAACCCAACTAGGCCTGTCAGTGAAGTGCCTTGCCATACTGGTGTGCTTTCTCCTGGCTTTCTTCTTGAACTTGCAATCGATCCGCTACTATAGCCATGGTATAGTTCATTAATTATACATACATACATACATACATACATACATACATACATACATACATACATACATACATACATACATACATACATACATACATACATACATACATACATACATACATACATACATACATACATACATACATACATACATATATATATATATTCAATGAGGAATTCTTTTGTAGTTTGTGTTTCACTTCACACTTGGTAAATAAGAACAACACAATTAATACGACACAGAATAATTATGATACAGAGTATATATCTATCTGTACCTTGACTCTTTTAATTGAGTAATCGATCTCAAGGGTCAACAAGATATTAAGCAGAAAATGGTATTTTCACATTCTGTTATCATTTTTTAATTAGTCTTTAATATAATCCAGTAAGTTATAAATTTGATCAATTTCGCCACACAGAAGAAGTTGATGCACGTCATAACTTACACTGTGGATATTACTATTTTCATTTGTGCTTTACTATATTGCTATTTCTCTAAAGACTTCTCAGAGGTTTAAAAAAGAAAAAAGATAAAAACTGCTGAAGTGTTAATAAAGTATCGTTTAAGACATTAGTAGTAGTAATTGAAATAAACATCTATTTCCTTTCTCGCTGGTATCCTTCTCTGGCGGAAGTAACTCTAATTGTTTCTATAGGCTTCTTGATGACCAGACCAACTGGAAATAACAGTTACAAACACTCGTCTCATGACCATGATTGGAAAGAGCTCGATCCCTGCTGTCAACTCCACACGGTAGTATAACTTTAAAGTAGTTAACATATAAAGAAAGTTCTAAAAATGACAAAAAGATAAACCCTTTAGAACACTATTGCAATTAACTTGGTGGCATCAATTTGAGCTACAATAACAATAATATACGAATGTAATTATATGTACATACATAGTCACTGATATGAACAATTGCAGTGCATATATGTTCAAATTTCTGATGGGATCTTTTTTCCTTAAATTAACAGGTAGCATACTGATAAATGTACCATTCAACCAGCTCCCTGCATCAGATTCCCTGCCACCAGGCCGTGCAGCGAAGTATGTGGCGAGTGTGCTTAACCGAGGAAGCTACTTCTGGTCACTGGGCCTTAGAGCTCTCTACTTCTCACTGCCGATATTTTTATGGGTCTTCGGGCCTATACCAATGTTAGCTTGCTGCTTGGTGCTGGTCTCTGTTTTGTATTTCCTGGATGTCTACTCGAAGTACGAAGCTGGTGTTAGTAATACAGATGGTGAGAATGATACATGCTAGGTTAATGGTTAGTATATCACTAATTGGCCGCCAGAATAATCCAGAATTGATCATGGTGTAGAGGGTTAATTAGCATATATGGTGTGAGGTCTGAGAGCGGTTTGTTTCAGTGATCGCTGAATTTCGACTCTCTTACGTTTACTAAGTGATTATAATAATATTGGATTATTACATAAAGATATCATTGTAGACTGTAGAGCATATATTGTGGTATCTGTGATTAGCATTTCAGTATTATTTAAGTGCATGATTATGCTGCTGATTTTCACTGGAAAAGCATTGATCTTGGAAAGAATAAAAAACACAAAAAGCAAAAGCAATATGATTATAATTTCTAGAACATATTACAACCTTACCAAAGCAACCATACAAGCAAAATGAAAAGAAGCAAAATCAATTGCTTTCTTGTTCAGAATTTATTCATACGACAATCATGTTCGCTTAGAAATAAAAAAAAAAGTCCCAAATCAAATTCAATGATCATTGAATTAGATTTGAATTTGGACATCTTTGTAATCAATTTTAACAATTCATTCAGGGTTTACCATGCTATCCATTGATCCTTCACCAATCATGCTATACCCCGAGTGCAAGTCCAGAAAATATAGCACAACAACAAGAACCGAAGAGCACACAACCATCGGTATGGGGCCGAACAACCAAAAGAACATAGGAATGGAGAAATAGAAGGTGTGAATGCCAAGTGACCAGAAATAAGCCGCTTTGTTCAGGACCCGAGCCACATATTTTTGTGCAGATGCACCACCAAGATTACACTGGCGGAAAATCGGCACGCTGACCAGCATGCTGCTGTGGCTGTAGTACCGAACGGATTGCAAATTGAAGAGGAAGGCGAGCGTGAAGCAGAGAATTATGGCGAAGAACTTCAATGGTAGGAGATGGTAGCTCTGATTTCCCAAGAATGCCAAGACAAGCGTTTGGCCTCGTAAGAAATCTTTACTGTTGCCGCTATTGTTGTTGTTGTTATTGCTGCTCATCAGTACTACTATTAGAGTGCATAGCATGACGGCTGCGGTAGCTAGAAGAGTCGATGCCATTATATTGTTTCTCAGTGTCTGGACCGCCAAGATTCCGTTCTTAAACGGGTCCTGTTCGTCATGATAAGTAATGCATGTCACACATATATAACATCAGTTATAATTATATCTTTTCGTACTGTGTAAAATTATATAAACAATATGACAAAGATCAAACTATTACAAGAATTGAACTGTAAAAAGAAGAAAGATGATTGAAAAATTATGTATGTACCTCCATAATTGCTTCAATCCATATTCGACGATTGATGGCATTGATGCCGATCACGGTCTTTGTCGGTTGATGGATGATACGGTGAAGTAGCCACAAGTGGTAGCCTACCATTAAAGCAAGCCCTAAAGGAACCAAAATGAAATCTAGGTCGTTTTTCTCCATATTTTAGACACAGAAAAAAGGTGAAGAACAGGCAAAGCAAAGAGATGATAAATAAACCCTTTTTATAACGGTCGTCCTCTAGATTGATGCAAGTTGTACATTAGTTTCCTAGTCAATGTAATTAATTTTTGTGTACGTCTCCAATTTAATAATCCGGAAATGTGTACTTTGCATGTCTATATTTATTGTACATACAATGCATGTTGACTATTGAGATTAATTTAATTACAAACCAATACGACAAATTAATATATAGCTTTATATATCAGAGTGCAAGTGATGAAATATTGAGGACAGCTAACAAATACTATGACAATTTTATTCAGCGTTCCTCTACCAATAAATTAAGCTCTGCATGTCATGCATGTATGTGACTTTCAAACATAATTTACATTTTTCAGAATATTTTATACAAAGTTTTCGAACACGAAATTCAAATGAAATCATTTATGAATATTTAAAGTTCAACGACTTTGATTTTGATTTTTATCTTAAAAAAATTTGAACACGGCAAAACCTCTCATTAGCAGTCTAGTTTGACGAAAATGCATGGGATAAGAAAAACTTTTTTTCCTAAAATATTAGAATGATTTTAAAAATCATGAATTCAAATTTTGAATATATTTTTAATATCAAATTTGTGAGTACCATTTATTTGACACAAGAGTTATAATAAATATACCTCATTCATGTCAAATAAGCATAGAAAATGAAATATTCGCCGTGTTTTTATCCATTCATCTCTCCTTGAATCTTCATTTTGTCATATTTCTTTCTTCTTTTCAATTATATTGAGATGATTGAATTGTAAGGCTTTGCTCCAAAAAAAAAAAAAAAGAAAGAAAGAAAGAAAGAAAAGGATGAGAGGGAAGACAGAGAGGAGAGGAAAAGAAATGGATGAAAAAAAAAAGATGAAATCTTATATTTAAAAAATTAGAGGATACAAATTTAACCAAATTTGTATATATGTGTTTTCACTCTCTTCTTTTATCTCTTTTGTTTTTCTTTTAATTTTAATATTATGAAATAAATAAAATAGTTTGTATAGGACTTACCATATCTAGTCCTAAAATTTAACTTTGAAGGAAAAAAAAAAAGAGGTTGGACAAAATAAATTTGACGAAAGAAAAATTTATTTGTCTAATTTATTTGGAGCAAGAATAAAAATTAATACTTTTTTTCATTTTTTTTCTTAATACAAAACAAAAATTCAATGAATATGAGGCAAAAAAAAAAATTAGCATTCATTTTGCACCACTAAATGAATGAAGAAATTGAAAATTGATAGTACCGAAGCACCATTAATTACCTGGCAGCTGTTTATTTATTTATTATTCTTTTCTCATAAGTCAAAGATGCCTGTAGGCTCCACATGCGTCACTGCTGATCTCCTCTCGTAAACAATGCATAACAGTTTTCAACTTTTCTATGGTCATCGTTGCATAGACTTCCGTGTGGTATCTTTAAAGAAGGAAGAAGTAAGTCGCTACATGAAAACTAACTCGAGAGAACGATACAGCATATTGTAGAAGAGAGCGTCGTACAACGTAAATACGGAATCTGCGGATTTTATTTTATTTTTATTTTTTACGTGGAGAGAGGAAGTAGAGGGGTTTGACTTGGTGTCTCCTGTGACGCTGGCAGTGCTCTCAATTGGGTTTTATTTTATTTTGAGATTAATGATGTGATTAAAATTATTTAATTTTAAATGTTGGTAAACAATTTTTATTAAAATTTTTGATTTATGATTTTATGTATAAAGAGTATTATTTTTGTTATTAAATTAAGACTGATTTTTAATTTGATTCTAAATTTTTAATCATAATATATGCTGATATCCAAGTGGTCAGTGATTATAATAAAATGATCAATTAACTGTAAATATTATATTATGTGGCTAAATATTACGAATAATTGACTAACTATTTAAAAAATTAAGATATTCGTCGATACCTCAAAATTTATCACTAAAATAATACAGTAAAAATATTAATTGTTTATTGAAAATATATATAACATTGGTTGTACTTTTAAAGCGCAATTATATACCTTAACATTTTTAAATATGAATACTTTTTAGGAATATAATTAATAGTAGGCAATGGGAAAAAAATTATGTGAAATTTACATTACAAAATTCGTCAAGAGACAAACTATTAATTAATTGATTAAAGTAGTAATTATGTGAAATTTATGGGACTCTAAACATCACAACAACTGATAGACTTCTATGCATTTAATTATATTAGTAATAAAACCAGGGAACATCACTTAATTTACTTTATCTTGACAATGTTGATAGATTGTCTCAAATCAGTTCAAATAAGGTTGGAAATTAGAAGAAATAAATTTATAGAAATGTTGTTGGATTTCTAAATAGATAGATTTCTAATCTAATTTCAGATAATTTTGGGTGCCATTTGGTAATGTATTAAAAATCATTAATTTGTACCGTTGAAGAATTCAGATTACTTGATGAGTAGTACAACATGCACCAATCTCATCATTGATTGATTGATTGTATTCTTAAACTTATAGATTAAAGAATTCATATCAGTTTTTTTAAGTAAATTAAAAAATTTATAAACATAATCTTAAACTTATAAATTGATTATATCAGAAGTTTCATATAATTTAAATATTATTTAATATTCTATCAAAGACTATCAAACTTACACAAATTTAATAGTTTTTAATGAAATATTAACTGACATATAATTGTACAAAATTTGAAATACAATTAACTTATAAGTTAAAAAATATGTATATAATTTTTTTTATTTTAAGAATTTTCTAATTTATTAAAAAAATTATTATCAAAATTGAGAAGTTAATTATATGGATAACGGATCCCTACGCTTTCAATTTTTTTTTTCGGATTGTAAACGCTTTTTATTACTTTCTGGAGATATTATAACAAAGTATACCAAACAAATTAATACATAGCTATTGGCATATTTACATGATTGGTATGTAATAAGTGCATGTTTGCTACGACAGTTAATAAAGGGAATATCTTGCATTTATTGAATGATTTTGATCTTCATCTTTATCCAAAAAAAACAATTGTAAATAACATATATAACATGATGTATCCACTAAAAAGCATACGCTTATATATATCAACCATGCCTAAATTTTGCTTATTCAACCTTTTATTCTCCAGGGGATCTAGTGTAACTGTTTTGTAACTCATCATGCTGACACTGCTTGATTCCTTAATTGAATTTTGAAAATGGCAAATCTGAATCGTTTGATTTGAATCGTTAACGCAAAAACTGTTTTGTCATACACAAAATCCAGGAGCGCAAATATGTGGATTCAAACTTAAGGCCTAAAATACAAGTCATGAAATAATTTAGTAATAGATGGTAAAGAAGGCCCAAGCAAATGCATCGACATTTGACAAGCTTAGATAATACCCCATCTGTTTGTTTGTGCGTTCTTCCCTCTGCTTCCGACTCGAAGAGGAGAGAACCTCTGGATCCAGATGCTCGCGAGGTTCAGTGCCATGGCCACTTCTTCGCTCTCCCTCGGTCTCTCTCCATTGCTCCGACCTCCATCCTCCTCCAGTAAGCTCTCCGTTTCGTTCCGTCCATTCGTTTCCTGTCGCTCCAAGCGCCTTTTGAGAAGTATCTCCACTGACAATGGGGCCCCTGTAGTGGTGGCAGATGATGTGAAGTATGGGAGGAAGCAGGTGATAAGCCTCACACCTCAGTTGTACGATTATGTGTTGTCGAATGTGCGTGAGCCTCAGGTCAGATTCCTTGTTTCCATTTTTATCAGACTCTGACTGTGGATTTTGATTTTTCTTTTTGTTTTGTGTACTTATGATTGTAGTAATTAATTAATGTAAAGTTTTGGTTATCTAGTTCTTTTAGGCGTTGATTAAGTCTTTTATTTTTTTTAATTTTCCAGAATTCTGATTGTATTTCTTAATTTAAAGTTAGATCCTACGCGAACTTAGGGAAGAGACATCAACTATGCATGGATGCCAAATGCAAGTATGAATTGTTCTTTTGCTATTTTGTTACAAGAAATTGACTTTCTTTTAATAAATTAACTACACAATTCGTATAATTATTTACTTCAATTTGAATTAATCAAGAAATAAAAAAGTTAGCATTAACTTGTTTTAACTTGTCTGTTAGGTGTCTCCTGATCAGGCACAACTGCTAGCAATGCTGATACAGATTATGGGAGCCAAAAAGTGCATTGAAGTTGGCATTTACACTGTATGATTTTGTTACCTTATTGCTCAATCCTGGTACTTCTGGTACTGTGACAAGCACAAGTCAGTACCCATCCTGCTAAGCTATGTTGCTTATAATTTATGTTTTTGTTCAGGAATTAAACATATGAGAAAGACGAGAACACAAATTATTGTAATTTAGATCTGGCAGTAACAATGTATGCACCTGGGGCCCTGGGCAGGCTTTATATAGCCCAGTATCAACTTCAGACACCCCAACATGTACCAGTAATGACCTCATGCGGTATAATACCCAATTTTCAGATTATAGTGCTTAATAAAGGATCTTATTATGCAAGTTCAGACCCAATTGATTGGATATACAAACATATGTTATTATTGTCAAGTAATTTCTGCTCATCATCTAATGTACAAATGTAATATAACCCTATAACTTTTACTCATTATCACTTTATGCTCACACCTTACAACTTTTTCAACCCTCTCATTGAACTTTTGACCCTACAGGGGAATGAATCTGCGAACCCACTTATATGAAAAATTACTCCGACCACCTGAGCTACCAATATTTGGTAACAAATGCAACATTTGTCTACTAATTTTAGGGTTACTCTTCGTTAGCCATTGCATTAGCTCTTCCTGATTCAGGCCGTTTAGTTGCTTGTGAAAGAGATGCAAGATGTCTTGAAGTTGCAAAGAAATTTTATAAAAGAGCAGGCGTCTCTCACAAGGTTGGTGGAAGTATTCAGGAGATACTTTCTACTATTATCTTTTTTTTATGTGGTGGAAGTATTCAGTATTGTATAATTTTTCTTTTCAAATAAGTTATGCACAGTTCTGTTTAATTGGTTAATCCTTTTTTTTTTTTACTCTTTGAATGCATTAGAAATTTAGGTCTGGTATCTTGTCCCTTATTTGATTTATGTGCAAAGTTAATTGATCGTTTGTTTTTTATTGTCTTTAGGTCGATGTAAGGCATGCCTTAGCAGCTGATACACTAAATTCATTAATCCTTTCTGGTGAAGCCAACAGGTCCATTATAGCTTATTTCTGGATTGCTAAAGTTTAAACTCACTGTCTTTCTGAATTGTTTAATAACCAAATACTTATCATGTTGCTTTGTAGTTTTGATTTTGCATTTGTTGATGCTGACAAGAGATTGTACAATGAATATTTTGAACTTCTATTCCAGTTAGTAAGTTCCATGTTGAATTATCATCTTATTATTTTTTGTACAAGATATTTTCTGTATGAAGGTCAATGAGCTTTCCAGAAGCAGGTGTTTATTATTGATTATTGTTATTGTACTTGGCCATACCTTTATCGGTCAAACTCATATTACTATTTAATTTACACAGGTGAAAACTGGTGGTCTAATAATCATGGACAATGTTCTTTGGCATGGGAAAGTTGCTGATCCTAGTGTAAGCAATTAGTGCTGTTGTTTAGTTAGTTTCAGTAAAAATTGATTTTGTTGTGAAGTAAAATGATATCACTTTTCTTCAGGTTAATGACCCAAAAACTGTCAGTATAAGAAACTTCAACAGGAAACTTCTAGAAGATAAACGAATCGGCATCAGTATGGTAAGATTATTCGCACCATCTTCTCTCTTGCTCTCCCTCTCTCTCACACACACACACAAAATGCAACCGAAATATTGACCATGGTAAATTTACAGGTTCCAATAGGCGACGGAATGACCGTTTGTCGGAAAATTGCTGATATTTCAGCCCAAGAATGAGGTTGTTGTGTGACATATTTTAACTCCATTCTGGTGACACTTTGGCTGGAGAGCAGCCGCAATGAACTCAGGAGAGTATCTTAAAAATCTTGTACCGTAACCATTGTTGGGTTCAAGTTCTGAACAGGACTCATGATTCATGAGTCTCTGCCTGCTTCAAAAAAGATAATCATGATTTATTGTGGGACTGTCTTGGTTCACATTTTCGAAAGACGAAGTTTAATGCACTATCCCAAGTTGCCGCGATCAACTTTGGAGCAGGTCTACTAATGATTGGCAGGTACAGCAATAGTATACAATCAAGTGTTAAGATGTTAAACAGGTCCGTTAATTCCTTCAACTATCCTATAGTATTTAATATTTATTACTCTTCTAGTTACTCTATTGTTAAAAGATTTGTTGTTGACTGCGTAGCACGAGTTTTCAGAGCTGCATACTACCTAAATTCTGTGTAATTTTGGTATGCTTGGAATGGATATTTGCTTGTCAAGATAAAGTGTACTGTATAGAATTTTGAGTAACTAGATTTTAGCAGTACCTAATGTTAGGAGCTACCAAAGGTAGCTGGGAATATGATATATTCTCTTTGTTCAAGTATTTCTTCTTTCTTTTGCTCAACTTTAAGCACATTGCTTATTTTTTGCAGAACAACCTTGCCATGCTTTCCACATTAGTATTTCCTTCCAGGCTTCTAACAATCCTATCTTGCTCCAATGTTTTAGTTCACTCTAGGAAGCGCTTTACTTCTTAACTGGACAATAATTGTCAACTGAGTTAATGAACATCTCATAAGTTGCAAACAATAAAGACACTAAAATGTATCCCTTGGTTGCTATGTAGCTACTTGGTTCTTAATTGTCCTATATATATATGCCTAGCAGACATCCGACTTTATCATTCACTTCATTCCCCTTTGAGTCCATCACTGGAACTTTAAAATTTTATCAATGTAAATTGAAAATGACAATACAAATACTATGTACTCTTCCAATATATTTCTTTTACCAAAAATCTCCCCATACATTTTAACATGCAAACTAATTAATAAAATGTCTACCACAAAATAGTAAGAAAAAAAAAGAAGCCTTATATTTTTTTTACAAACTCTAAGAATACACCACCATAACTTACTAAAACCAATATATCACCATTACTAACATATTCTCATTAGCCAACTGCACCATAATTATTCAGCTTGCCACCTCTCCAACTCTGCTCCAACCATGCTACTATAGCTCCAAAAAGCCCCATGTACAATTTCTGATTCAACATGCGCCATTGCTCAGCAAATAACACAGCCATTAGGGTTTTCTTCCATGCTCTGCACATAGTAGTGTGTGGTCATGTATGGGTTGTATGCCTTGTAAGCCTCGATCATCTCAGCAAATTGCTTATTAGCATCCTTTTTATCGTTGTCTTTTTTGGAATCATCCTTCTTGCCATCATCCTTCTTTTTCTCTGGCTCTTTTGCAGGTCCCACTGAGAGGATCTCAGTGTACCAATTTTTTCTTAGTTTCCCAACAACATCAACCGGGTCAACAGAGCCGACCACTGTGAGTTTCTTGTCTTTCATGTCCATTGAAATCGAATCAATTCCTGTTGGAATTGGAGGCCAAAATATCATTAGTCAAATTGTAACAAAGATTTCTTCAGTTAATTACTAGAGAAACATAATTATAACAAGGACAAAGCCTTAATCACTTGTCCAATTAATGATGGAGGCATAATTAGTACAATCTACAACTTAATTGATTCAATTTAAGAAGTTAGTTTAATAAGTGTTGATCAGGGGCCTATGTTTAGCTTTTGAACAGTACGCTTGAACGAGATTTTAGCTAATTAATTAGGAATCTCTTTACTACAGAGGTAGTTTTTTTTATTGTGCCTTCATTTCTCAAACGACAACAGAAATTTGCACTTTTTTTAAAGAGCAATCATGTTGCTATATATATATATATATATATATATATGTTTCTTTTGATAAGCTATAAAAAGAATCGCGTTTCCGGGGAAAGGTGATTCATACCTTGAAGACTGGAGACGGCTTTCATTGCCTTCTTCTTTTCTCTGTCATCGTGTAGATCCAATTTCAACACAACCTTTTGCTCCAAAAGGAAAAAAAAAACAGTAAATCATTAGAAAATTGTAAAACTTTCAAACAAGTTCCTAAATATGAAGTTTACATAAAGATATATGGTCACCTCATTAGCACTATATTCAAAATCAGGTCCTATTGTGCTTAGAGATCGAACGCTCAATTCCGATAATAGTTTGCCCCAACCTTAATTTCATTTCTAACCAGACAAAGCAATAATGACAATTGGGGGATTTTGATAGAAATGGACCACAAAATCCAAATTAAAATCAAGTGTAAATCCAACACCCCACCAGTTGTGATGTCTATTTCAATAAACCGCCCGATTGGGAAGAAAAAAAATTGATCTACCATACAATCAACAAAACAAATCATACCTTCATGTCCGACATGTTTTCCTTGGCAACAGCAAGAAGAGCTCAGGACAGAAACGGAGCTTGTGGTAAGGAAAGATATAAAAAGAGAGAGATTACGAGAAGAAATTCAACTTCTTATCAGATGTTCAAAAGGAAATTCTAAGTTTCAATAGAGAAGTCTAGGAGGAGGAGGAAGAGAAGACTTGGAAAGGAGAAGCAAGGAAGAACTGAGCAATGAGTGGGTGTAGGAGTGGAGCAGTTGGAGAGGGAGTATATAAAGCAACCGACTCGGAGTATCGATGACGAAGGCGTGGGGATATTGACGAGGTCATAGAAGTAGAAAAGAAGGATCGAAAATGAGAAAACGCGAATTTGTGGTGAGGAAGGTGAGCAGATGCATCCTTTCTCTCTGTCTCTATCAGGAAATAATAGTGGAAAGCACTATGATTTTGTGCGTTCTCCTCCATTTTCTTTTCGGAAAGGAGGTTATATAAGTTGAATACTGAACTAGTCAACTAGTGATGCGAGGTAAAGTTTTCTTAAATTCAAATTTATGCATAGGTATTTAGTATTACAGTATATCATACATGTATTTTTTTCCTAATATTTTAAGGTTTGGTATTTGAATGTTGAATTTAAATCGATTATTTTGTTCGTTTTTCAAATGATATAATTTTATGTACATGTATATTTTATAAAAATGAATAGAATTAACTATTTGAATTACATTTCGGTTTCGAATTTTAAAATATAAATAAAAAAGTGAATTGTCGCTTTACATACTTTAAATTTGATGAAAGCATTATCTATTTGTTGGATCCGACATGAGCATGATATTTTGCGGGAAAAAACCATGTAATATTGGTTCTTTTGCATTTTTGGTATTTTTCTGAAAATCGTAAATTGTTGAGCATTTCTAATTGAAATACTTTATTTTCTGATAAGATCTAAAATCGATAAAAGACAATACAACCCAACATTTTTGGATAAATTATTTGTCCGATAAACATTAAAACTTAGTGTACGGCTCCATGAATGATATGAAAATTGCATATTATTCATTTTCGGACAAATTCTAATTTATGAAATAAGTTTTAGATACATAATTTTAGGTATTCATCATCATTACATAATTTTTATTATGGTAGATATTTTCAAAAAAATGTCGCGGTTTTAGAGTTTGATTTTGGGGTTTTTAACAAAATTCCGTCGTATGAGCCGCATTATTAGCAAAAAGAGAGAGTTTTCATTCTTTTTTTTTAACAGAAAAAGGACTGTATGAGGTCCACAGATCCATTTTGGTTCCAACTGGAGAGATATAACCCCCCCCCCCCCTCCACCAACCAAAAAGAAACCCCAAACACAAACACACACAGTAGTCTCTGGCGCCCGCCACAGAGTCAGTCAACCACGACTTCAGGTTCTAGCTACTGATAATGAACACGATTTCGTCTTTTTCCTCCTCTTCCACCGCCATATCATTCGTTCAAACAAAATAATCGAACACACCGTGAAGACCACGTTGATTGATCTTCTGTTGCGCGAAGGTGTTGCTCTTGGTGTAGCGGATGGTATATTGTAGCAAGCTTTCACGGTTTCACCTGTCATATTTTTGGAAAATGGAAATATATCAAAATTCCGAGTCCGAAATATTGGTCCAAGTATCATTTTTATAATTTTCTACTATTTTTAATGATTTTTTAAAAATGACCCTAAAAAAAATACCAATATTTGAAGCTAAAAAAGGTTCATTTTTCAAAAATCATTAAAAATAGTAAATAAAATTTCAAAATGGTAAATTTTAGTATTCTATAAGATATTGATATGAAAAATTTATTGAACTATTTAGATCGTCGTTTTAGATATGAGATTTTAAAATTTGACTTATAAATATTTCGACAAAATGCTTATGCAACACCACCATATTTGGACTCTATATATATATATATATATGGTAGAGGCAAAATAATAGTTCAAGTGAAGAAGTAATTAAACAGATAACTCGTTGATTTGGGGGATGATTTTAATTAATCACCTTAACTTTCGGTCAATTACATTGTGCGCTGAATTATCATACGTCACATACTCAACAAGCAAACCATATTTATCGTTACCATATGATTTGATTGAAATTATATTTAAAATATTCTTTCTTGGTTGTTGTTTTGACTCATTGGCGCATGCCTTTGACAAAATAAATGAAGATGTCACAATTGATAGTTGCAATATTGTCATATATAAGATATTTCTTTCTTAACGGGTTTTATGATGTCAATTGTCGTACGTGATTAAACATCTAATAATTAATAATTAATTGGATAATTATTGCAAGCAAAATCAGACTTCATTCCCAATTTTGTCAGTTCTTCCATATAAATTGCTTGCATGAAAAAAATTAAGAAAAGGAATTTTTAACAAAGAGTAGGTAGTAGTCTGGAATTCTCTCCTATCCAGTATTATAAATGTGGATAAGTATATGAGGTAATTGTCTATGTAATGTGGAGATTTTAAATTTCAACTTGAATAAATGCTCTAGATAGATCACATTGAAAAAGAAAGGTACGGAATTAATGCACGCAAGAACAATTTAATACAATAATATAATGCAAGAGAAAGATTAAAATACTCATATAGCTGTTTTAAATCTCGAATTTAGAAGATAAAATGACTGATCCGAGTCACTCAATTTAATCTTCATATCAAAATTTTATAAAATATCAAATTTTATATTTTTTTTAGAATTTTTTTTTACTATTTTTTTGGATGGTGAGAAAATCGTTATTATTGAATGATCCAAAATCCTCAAATCAATTGATTTTCTTCCCATATGAAAAATAATAAAAAAAATCTAAGAAATATAAAATTTGGTATTTCACAAAATTTTGATATGGTGATTAAATTGAACGGCTTGGATCCGTCAATTTTAACTCCAAACTCCAAATCTTAGTTTGGCAAATGCAATATCGTTAGTATTTTATTCAATATGCTAATTAATGATTCAAATTAGATATTCTTATGCCCAAATCTACAATATGATCTACTTTTAAATACTACTTTGAGAATTCCTTCTCTTACTATTTATTAGATTTTTGAAATATCAATACTAAAATAATAAAAATTACAAATTTTTGCACATTAAATAAGGTAGTCTTTAAAAAATAGAAAATAGTAAAAAAATTAAGAATGGTGAAATTTGATATTTTACAGGAATTATGATGTGTATATCATATTGAGCGGTTTGAATTAACCTTTCAGATAAGAACAAATATAATTAACATGTTGATAAAATGCTAACCCCATATTCTATATATTTTATTGCATGTCAAAGTACTTATATTTAACATATACATTATGTATATCTAAATTCACAAATATTTATATTTTTTATTATACGGCTTTAACATATACATTATGTATATCTATATATTTTATTATATTTTTTGGTAGGAGATAATTAAAATGAAGGTGGAATAAAGAGTAACAGTTCTTCTTCAACTCCATTTTTATCTCAAAAAATTAATAATAATAAATAATAAAATAACAGTTCCTAAGAAGTTGAGCATTTGTCTTGATATATCAATCTTGATTATATCAATCTTGATTATATCAAGACGTGATAGAGACAAAATAGACTAAGAAAAAAATGGATCGATTAATTTTACTATTTAAAGAAGGTCTCGTTCTCTAATTCCAACTCCTTTTAAATTGTCTACATCACATTTCCATTTCATTGGAATAGCATAGACTATTAAGGAGTCCTGATTTTTTACTGTACAAATGCGTGCGATATGTGGAATTTATAGGATGATTTTTTGAGATTTATTTTGTATGATTCTTGAAAGAATCGGACGAATGATGCTGCGTAACAGATGATATGAATATAATATTAAGTATAACAATAAGAGGTTTAACTATAAGAATTCAAGATACTTTTCTCATTTAATAATTCTACTGTTGCATTTAATTCTAATCTTATTTATTATTCTAATTCAATTATTGTATTTGTTCTTGCAAACATGCCCCCAAACAGTTATATTTACTGTCTACATTATTATTTGATAAATCCAATTACCCTTCTATTAAGTGAAAATATATAATTAATAACTCCTAAAATTAAGTCGTTTTATATATAATCTACATAAATGTATACAAAATAATTATACTTTTAAAAGCCGGCAATTATATATTACAAAATTAAAAAAAATAAAAACATGATAGAAACCTAAAAAACGAAGACATTTAAACCTTCCTCTTACTCTTACGAGTATTAATATATAAAAAATATCAGTGATATTTTAATTTCTCATACAAAAATTATCAGCCTGCAGTAACTTGCAACACAAAATATATGAAAATTTGTCAACAAAAAAAAATAAATAAATGGAGAACGAGAGAGATTTCTCAACAAAAAAATAAATAAATAAATAGAGAAAGAGAGAGAGCACTAATTGCAGTGTTGCATCCATCCATCTAAGATATTGATGTATGAAATTGAAAGGCAGAATTCTAGAAGGAACCATCTTGTGGTATTAATTAATTACTCCTCAGTAGATAATTAATAATTAATAGACATCGATGTCAACACACAACACAAGCAGGAGTTCGTCGTAACGGGCTTTTGGATATTGAAAAACTTGAACATTGTGTGGAATAATTAATCACCTAAAAGATAATTATTAGTTAATAGCCTGTTTGAGAAAGAAAACCATGATCCAATTAAATCACCTAAAAGATCTCTCGATAATTAGTAAACTTTAAGCCCAATAATTCACAATTTCACTAAGCAACGTCTCTTTCAAAGATTTTTCTTTTTCTTTTTCTTTTTCTTTTTCTTTTTCTTTTTCTTTTTCTTTTTCTTTTTGGGAGGATTCAATGCTCATCAAATCAAATTTGAATTCAGTGAATATTCTTTATTATGAGGTCATCAAATTTCATATTTCTCATGAATATTAAATCTTTGGAATAAACCTTCAACACAAATTTTAATGTCATCGAACGTTTATTCTACTCATCGGACTGCTCTCACTTCCCTTTTCCAAACACTGGCTCTATTTTATGGACGTTTAAAAATTTGATGGCTTGAACTCTATTTCTAATTTTCTCTATAAAAAATAATAATTTGAGAACTTATTTTTGATCTAATGACTAAAATATTTTTTATGTAATGAAACAAAGGTTCAAAATCAAATTAAGAATCTCTTAATATTTAAAATTGAAAATTTTAATCTCATCTTTATCTTAAAAAAAAAAAGAAAAATTTCCCTTCAAACTTTGACTCGTTAATAAATAATGTCAATGGTGTCAAACTGTCAATGGCATGATAAAATGTTTGAATGTTTTTCGGTTAAAATACTGTAAAAGAAATGTTGAAAATACCATGTCAAAAAAAAAGAATTATTTCTGCATTGAGGTCATGCTTGACAGAGACCTAGCTAGCTCATGCTATTGTTTAATTTGTTTATTTTTTGAACTCAGTCCAAATTGTTGTACCAAAAATCATAACATTTGGGCTATGTTTGATCAGAAAATAAATAAAAAAGAGAACCACTTTTGTGATTCTTTCTATCTAACACTTTGGAAAGTTGAGTATATATTTGTTTTGAACCCAAAGTTGAATGAAATTAATTTTAAATTTAACCAAGCAATTCTGGGCTGACTTTAGTCTTAGCTAAGCCCAATCCAAGAGACAAAAACCTACATTTTCAAATTTCAATCCTTGAACTTTTCAAAATAATAATATAATACCTAAACTAAAAGCCCACTAACCTTATAACAAATTCAAACTTATCATGACTAGGAGCTTGAAATTGTGCAAAAGGGGGGAATAAAAAGGAGGAAAATCAACCTATTAGGATATATGCTTAGAAATCAAAGATCAAGTATTTTAAAATGCTAAATTGCACCAGTATAAAGTTATTATTCAGTCAATCATGGTGTGCAGATTTCACTTTATGATATATTTTGAGGATCATGCAATATCTCTTTTTCTTCATCTTTAATTTGGACTGGGTATTATTTATTTTTACTTATCAGGATAAGTTTGAAGGAACCAAAAGTTCAAATTCATGCTACTATTATATATATCTAGGAGACTAGGATGACATGTATAAGATCATAATAGTAGACATTTTTTTTAGTAATGAAAAGTTTCATGGCCATTTTATAAAGAAATTCATATAATAAAACGCACTACAAAGTGTTTATTGTCATAATTAAGCCATTAAAATTGCAAGAGAAAATTTGATTAATTAACATATAAAGAGAAAAATTGAATAGAGGGGATTTATTAGTAGTTTCAAAACTCACAGCCTATAATCAGTGCGGAGGTAGAAACTTTTTTTTTTTTTTTGTGGGGGGGGGGGGGGGGGGGTCAACAATAATAATTTTATAAAAATCAATGAAAAAAAATAATCAATTATAAAGATTTACATGATAATTTTATAAATTTAGTAGAGTCATTTGACCCACCTCCTTCTACAATTTCGTCACTGTTTATAATAGAGAATTTCATTTGCCAGACAAAAAGAAAAATAGAAAAAGAAAATGAATGGAAATGAGAGAAATATGTATGTTTGAACAATTGAGACCTAACAACAACACTGCCTCCCCCCCCCCCCCCCCCCCCCCAGTCTCTTTTTATTTTTTGATTTCAACGGCTACTTTTCCCCAAATCTCTTTCTTAATTGTTCTTCTGCTACTTTTCTGGCGTCCCCATGAAAAATTTGACTTGCCTAATTCTTTAATTATTGTCTCAGAAAACCCAAATTCTGTTCAAAACGATAATCACATCACAATCTCCAGTTATCAACAAATGGAGGCACCAGTACTTGGTTTTGATATCAGAATTCATTGAGTACATAGTAACAATTGGAGTGTCCAGTGCTTTGGGGAATGGATATGAGAGGAACACCAGTTTTGAAACTTTGAATTGAATGGCATAAATTAATTAAATTAAATTACCAGACAAGGAATTCAAGTCATCCCTAAGATTTTTTGTTCACTTTGAAATAGATGTGACGAACTATATAGCAAGCAAGCACCTATGTCCAGTCAATTATTATTATTAATATTCTTATTATTATTTGAAAGGAAGTGGTACATGATTTCAATTGTTTCATTTTACTTGAAACAGTCAAGAATTTGAATATAAATTGTTCCTGTATATTATTTATATGTATTCACATACACTCCATCCATCTAAATTGTCCTATATTACTCATTATCATTAACTAGATTGAATCAATTATCGTCGTCGTAGTCGGCGTCGTCGTCGGCATCGTCATCGGCATCGACATCATCATTACTAGTATTACTATTATTTAATTCATATGTCATATCAGAAGAATTTTTTTTTAAATCAACATTGTTTTATTATTTTATTTCCCTCTGAAGTCTTTCTAATGGTCTCTACTCTCTACCAATCTACACAAAAACTTGATTTTTTTTTATGTTAGATTCATTGTAATTAGACAATGATGTATTTGATATAGAAATTCTAAATTGAAAATATTTATGAAGTGTGATATCAAAAGGTTCTGATTCTACTATATATGTGCCGCCCATTTAGGAATTACACTGAATTTGCAACGATCTGATTTAATGTTTTTTTTATGAAATATTAAATGTTACTTAAATTATATAAAATTTGACACATGATCAATTTATAAGTTCAATAATATATATATAATTTTTTTCTATTATTAATTTTTTAAAATTTATTTGAAAACCCAATTGTCAAGTTTGTCAATTTTTTTTTTGATAAAAGTATCCAAAGTCAAGATTTTCAATTTAATCATTGTCAAGCGATTCCTCCTCTAACATAAATATCGTATAGATTATATTTCAAATCAAAACATCGTATAGATTATATTTTAATATAATTATCAAATCAACATTAATACGTTGTCAATAAATTTCTGCTTAAAAAAAAATACTGACAACACGTTAAAAAGTACAGTGGACGACAGTATATGACTATGTATGCTACGTATTGAGACTTCTTCATCAAAAGGAAGGTCACATGAAATTTCTCAAATACTTGACATTTATATATGGACTTTTCTGTATGTCAACTAACTAAATTAGAATTTTTTTAAAATTTCTCTATTGCTTAGCTGCCTAGACAGAGAATTCATAATTTACCACTCCTCTCTGTTGTTAGTTGTGATATTTCTTTGAATGCTAATTTTTTTACTTTGTTAGTGCTCTTATTTTGTTTTTTTTTCTTTTTGTAAAATTGAAGATTTAACCCGTTATTAATTCACCTAATTAATTAGATTCTTCTAATTAACTTTAGCAAAGAAGGAAGAGTTTTCTAACCGATGTTTAATTACTTAGAAAAAAAGTGTTGTTTCAACAGAAACTTCACTGCAAAGTTTCTGTGAATGTTTTTTTTTTTATTTTGGTTGATTTTGGTGCCATAAAAATTTCACAGACTCGTTTTTTAATTTTTATTTCAAATTTTGACACTCAAATTTTGAATCAAAATCGTTGATTTTATTAATTTTCGTTGTAGATATATGTATGTAAAATTTTATGATTTTTAGAGTTCTCATTTTATATTAAATCAAGTAGTCACAAAATAAATGAATATAATTTATTATGATTGATTAATTTTAATGTATTCATTTTGTGATCATCTGATCTAGTGTAAAATAAACTCTAAGATTCATTAAAATTTACATGCATATATCTTTCGTAAAAATTCATAAGATCAATGATTTGGATTTAAATTTGAGTGTCAAATTTTGAAATATAAATTGAAAAATAAGTTTGTAATATTTTATGATACTAAAAATTCGTGCCATTGGAATCCTTCTCCATATAAATATATAGAATTTGGTTAATATACTTTCATAACCATTTCAGCCAAAATGCTTATAGATCAAATTTCAAAATCTCACATCTGAAATATCAATCCAATTAGCTCAATAAATTCTGTAAGTGAAATAAAAGTCCATCATTTTGGAACTTAAGATTATGCCAACTTTTGATAAAAAAAAATATGCTGTTTTGATCATTTTTGCATGCTTACATACAGTAGCTTAATGTTTTATTTTTGCTGAATTATCTCTACTTTTTTTCCTTTTGATTTCCTTCTTTATTTGTCGGTAGTTACCAACTGGCAGAGATTGAGACCGCCATTAAGAGAGAAAAAGATTGGAGACTGAGAGAGAGAACCAATCAATTCAATAAATAAACAGAAATGCCTTTTTAATTCGTCCGTGGAAACAGCAAAGTGAAATAAAAGCTCCAACCTTTCCAACTCATTTATTTTATTCTATTATCATTCCTCAATTATTGATACACGTCTCCAATCAAATATTTTGGAGGGACCTTCAAATTTTTCAATGCCAACATTTTGCCCCCACCGACTCTTATAAATGACGAATATACCTTGTTTTGATGCAACGAAATTGTCACAAAAAAAAGGGAAAAAGGGAAAGAAAAACGGGGCCACTTGTCGTGGAAATGGGAAAAAAAGATGAAAATTGTATCAGAATTACTTTTTTTAAGGGATGTATTCTCAATCGTATTTCATATATGTTTCGTAACCGCTATACATGATTAAACATTTATTAGAATAAAAGATGAAATTATAAAAATGTATCAAATTTAGTACGATATAAATATTTATTTGGTCATATGTTAAGTGTCTGTAAAATTGAACATTATTTGTTTTCATCATCTTGATAAATAACCAATTAATTTTCAAATTGCTTTATATTTGTTATATAAAATATTTTTTTGAGAAGTATATTTGGTTTTAGTTATTGTTATTGGGAACATTAAATAAATTTGTTGCCAAAATATCTGTTAGCTGCTAATTATTATTCTATATATAGAATTAGGCCAAAATAAAAATACTTTATATTGTAATCGGAACACAAATGACTCAAATTATGACTTTTTCTATTCCAATGGCCAATCCAAATTTCTCAAAGTATTCTACATATCAAAAACTTATTGAATATCAATTTTTTTTACTAATTTTAAGATTTTTAACCATTTTTTTAGATTATTAAAAAGATGACCTTATCTGTTATATAAATATTTTTGTTTTCTTATTATCTCTAGTCCATTTAAAAAAAATTACATATTGAAACTAACTTTTGTATAGCGGGTATACTTTAGTAGACATATATTCAATTAATTAGGTGGTATATTTATTTTTTGATGATCCATCAAAAGGACTAAATATTTTTATTTAATCAAAGCTAATTTTCAAAATAACACTTTCATAATATCTATGAGAAATTTTGAAAAATAGTAAGGGCATATTTTTCAAGTCTATCCACATAATTTTTTTTTTAGCACATGTGAAAAAGTTAATCTCATAGTACATGACTTGATTTCAGTCAAATTCACATAGATCAAAAGCTTTTATACAAATTTGTCTAGTATTAAACTAACATTTTTCAATCGGAAAAAAGATAAATCATGCACATTTGAATAGTGAATCTATATGATTCTTAAAACAAAAGAAAGGTTAACTCTATTGAAAAAAATCATAACGAAATTTTCTTAACGATAGCTTGAAAAGTTGGCCCTCCCTATTTTCTAAAATTGCTCCCTAAATTTTGGAAATTTTGATTTTGAAATTAATTTGGTTCAGCAAATTAAAGATAATTTGCATAAAAAAGAATGGTTGGATTTGCTTTTAGTGAAAAAAAACTGAATAATAAATAACAAACAATGTGACAACGTCCTACCAGTAAATATCATCACGAACAATTACTTACAGATAGAGATACAAATTTGAAAAAGAGCATGCAAAGTAATAATGTGTGAAATGAAGGACAAGTATGGGAGCCTTGCATCATTTCCCTTCTATGCACTATCTTGCACTTTGAAAAATGCTGTTATATTATATAATACACTTCAAAAACAACCTAGTCATCTACCATGATCTGTCTTAATCGTTTGAACAGGAATGACTGACTCTCTGGCAACAGAGATTATTCTTGCCTTTTGTGGGTCCCGATCTCTGACTATTTTTAGTTTTTAATATCAGTCTTGTTATTTTACTTTCTTTAAGAATCACTTGCAAGTATTCTCCACCTCTTCTCTTCTCTTTTCTTCTCCCATACCTAATCAGCTTTAAATAAAACCAACCCCCCCCCCCCCCCCCTCTCCCTCCCAAACTGACAACACCACTACCCTCCTATGCGCGTCAACCCATCTATCTCGCCGTTACAAACCGTGATAGTCCCGCCGCGTAGCTGCTCTCCTCTAAACCCATCTGTCCAGATCAATGCATCGAGACAGCAACATAGTGCACCAACTCTCACCACAAAAATCCATCTCGCTAACCTGGAAAAGCTCCTACAGAAGCCTACACAGCTCCCACCTTCAGACTTAACTAAACGAAAAACCTCATCCCGTCCTTCGACGCTGTCCAACCGTCAGCTTGCAACCCCCCTCAGCCTCTCCTATGATCAGTCATTACTGGATAAAAACCAAGCAGAGGCAATGTCGCCACGTAGTTTAACCCATTTGCAGCGTCTTCTGTCTGACTCGGAGCCGTCGCCACGTGCCGACATTTCACAAAATTGGCGCAAGTATCATGGGTGTGATAATTGGACCGGTCTCCTTGACCCGTTGAATCCTCATCTCCGCCGTGAGATCCTACGCTACGGTGACCACGTTCAATCGGCATACAATGCCTATTACTCGCACCCATCTAACCAAGTTTCCCTGTCTGACCAGTCATACTGTGTCACAAGCAGCCTCTTTGTCACGTCATCAGTACAGCTTCCCCAGTGGATGAGCTCAGTTGTGCCGTGGCTTCCGAGTCCGACTCGGCGCTCGAGTTGGATAGGTTATGTAGCTGTTTGTGATGATGATCGGGAGATACGTCGAATGGGCCGTCGTGACATAGCTATCGTGCTTCGTGGAACTGCCACATGCCTCGAGTGGGCTGAGAATTTTCGCACGGGGCTTGTTCCCATTGGACCGAGTGAAAATAATGGTGCCAAGGTTGAATGCGGCTTCTGGAGTCTTTACAAAACTCCGGGAGACAAGCTAAAAAGCTTGTCATCATCTGTTGTTACAGAAGTAAAGCGCCTTCTGAACAAATACAAGGGAGAAGAGCTGAGTATAACCGTGACCGGTCATAGCCTCGGTGCAGCTCTGTCGGTGCTTGTAGCAGATGAGCTTAGCACGTGTACACCAGGCATGCCGCCTATATCTGTCTTTTCCTTTGGCGGTCCACGGGTCGGTAACCAGGCCTTCGTCAAGCGAGTTGAGTCTCATGGTGTTAAAGTTCTCAGAGTAGTCAATGTGCATGACATGGTGACACGTGTGCCCGGTTTATTGCCCAGAGAGGATATACAACAACGGTTCAAGGGAGGCTGGCAAGAGAGGCTATTAGAAAAAGTTGATGGATACATACATGTGGGAAGAGAGTTGCAGGTTGACAGTCGTATGTCACCTGTTCTACGGCCAGATGCTGATCCGGCGTGTTGTCATGATCTTGAGGCTTACTTACATCTAGTCGACGGGTTTTTGGCTGCAAATTGTCCTTTTCGGGTTAATGCTAAAAGGAGTTTAGTTCGTTTGTTAAATCAACAGGGAGGAAATATCAAGCAAGTGTTCATAAATAAAGCAAGAGCAATACAGTTGGATCAATCGGCAAGCAAGACTGCCATTGACGAGTCGTCGAATTCATCATGCACAGCTTGCACCGGTCAGTTAAGCCGTCCTTCATCTTTGTTCTTGCATCAGCGCCTGATTGAATCCAAATAGCACTCTATGCATATATATATGTGATCATATATATTTCAGTACTACAAGATACAAATCAATGCCTATGTTTTAATTGGCGCCAAACTAAAGAGGAAGGGGTCGTCTCCATTTAGGATAAAAATGGAGTGGATAGTCGGTTCTCCTTCAAGAAAGGAAGCGCGTTGTTGTTGCACTCGTTAATTACCTTATTTTTGGGAAACAAGATCCATATGATGATTGATTAATTATTAAGGTTGAAGTTCAGTATCAAAGGATATTGAAAATGAACAAGTAGTAGATGCAAGTGCATTCACCGAATCAAGATCAAGCTGTCAAACATCAAAAGATTTCATCATTTAATTTTGATACAGACAACTGTTTTCTGTGTATGTGGACAAAGTAAATAGCATAAATGTACATATATGTATGTATATAAATTTTTCCATTTGTAAGTTTTTTCAAGGTGATCCGTAAAATGTAATTGGTGTTTTACAATGAATTTAGTAACTAGGTCATATATAGTCAATCCTTCAAATCCTTAAAATTTAAATGCATCTGGTGCTTTTCATATTTACTAAAAAAATCCGTTATATATAATCTTTGGTAAATAAAGATTACCAAAAAATAATACGACAATCTTTCCATGTGTCGTCAGTGCATGTGTCAGCATGAAGAAACAGTTTATATATATAGTAGAGAAAGTTAGAAATTGAACCAGCTGCTATATATGCTGAACTGGGACTTTGGAAGAGAGGTACTGAGTCAACACTTGAGACCATCACCTATTACCTACCTGGCCGTGTACCAGACTTGAGCTTCAGTTGCTGAATATATCCTTGTAACAGTTTATCTGGCTTCCACTCCAAGCAGCCAGTTGTGGGTCCCTCTTTCCTAGTCAACAAATTTGTTTGCCGACTTGAATTTTGGGAGACAGCCAATGACTTGGTTGGCATGTATGCATACATATATATATATATCATATATGTATATATATCAGTATGCTTGTGCATGAAGGCATTAATTAATTATCTGTTAGAAATTTTTTAATTTGTAATAAAAGATTGTTTGTTTTAAGATTTTTTTTATGGGTATTAATAATTTTGTGAAAATTAATTAATTTCTGGGATTTAGTTCTGTGTGATGATTTGGATATTGAGACTTTGAGAGGGATCTGAGGCATTTTACGTACAGCTGGTCACATTAAAACCATAAGAATTAGTTCCCTGTTTGGCTATTTGTGATCTCTGATCTGGCAATGCGTTATTTAATTTGCTTACTAGTGAGTAGTGACAAAATAATCCCTTCTGATCTATTACATGTATCAAGATATATACTGAGATAAAAAAAATTAGTCCTGAGTATTTTATAATTAAAAATATTGGTGAACCCATGTTTCAAAAGACTGATCTAAACGGCTCTGATTTTTATATTGATATTTGTGATACTCCGAATTTTACTATTTTTCTTGAATTTGAATGCAGGATTCATAATTCAAAATTAAAAGATACAATATTTTTCTTGAATTTGAATGCATGGTTCATAAAAAATAGTTGACCTAAAAGATACAATATTTTTTTGTGCAGCAAGGTTTTTTGAAGATCGCATTCAACAATCCGGATTGACCGTTTCTATTTTCAAAATAAAAATTTTATCAAGTCAAGGTACATATATTTTTTTCTGTACACATTAGCCTACCTATATGGATAATGAAGTCTAAACGTGTTCTTCCTCTAAATGCAACAGAATATTTTTTTTATTCAACTCTTTTAGATATTGTTAGGATCCTCTTTTATCTTTTTTTTTTTTTGTTGAAGTGAGATGTTACGCAACCTCAAGAAAAGAAATAATAATATTTCGGAAGGTTATCATGAGTTTATTGCATATATATGTAGACAAATTAATGTTTCTCTTAATGTAAGCAGTAATTAATATTAATACAATATATATTTTGATGTTTTACACCTTATGATAAAGTTATAAGCACTTGCTAGGGAAATCGGGGAGGTCCAATGGACATTGGATTTTATCCGATGACATCAACATATACACTAAAGTTTCTCTTAGACGCTTCAATAATCATGTGAAGCATCAGATATAATAATTGGATAGTTAAAACTTCCCATCATACAGAATTGAACATTGGACCTCCTCCCATTTCCTTGATATGAGGTCTCAACTGTTGTTTATAAATTGAGAAAATTCATATTGTCAGACGTTACTTCTTGATATTTTTAACCTGTAATATAATTATTTTATTTTATATTGCAAAGGCTTAGCACCATTTATATAAAAAAATTTATTATATGTGTTGTATTAGCCTTGAATTTTTATATCCAACATTAGTTCTTCCACATATTATTTTCCCTTTTCCTTTGAGCGAGTTCATGCTCCTTTGTGATATTTATATTATGTGATGGTAAAGCCAAAAATGATTGTCAATATATATTCATTTCCTTTTAATATATCCACCATATGTGCTTTTTAGTGATAAATAAAAAAAATTATATGCATATTACTAGTACACGACTAAATTCATCTATATTATAAGTAAATACATATGCATTTTATATTTTCCCAATGTAAAAATGAGGAAGAGTAGAACATAATTATGAAAAGAAAACACAAATTACATAACATATATTTCTTTTTCAATTAAATTAGTCGATCATGTAATTAAGTTTTCAATTCAATAGTATTAGTGTACGAACTAATACAGTAAAGTTATAATTTAAAGCCTAATATTTGGTGACTATAGTCAAATGACATTAATGTGCATCTACCCAACTCCCTGTACCATCAGGGATTAGGGGAAAAGAAAAAAAGAAAAAGCACCACGTGGCACTCTTTAGTAAACTTAGTAAAGTGGTCCCCACTGGCAAAGATCCTGGTCTTAATTGACAAATTGGTACTTTAAAAAGTTGTATTCTACTTTTCAGAAAAGTATGTGTACTTTATTATTAGAAGGTTCCTTCTTTTTTCCAACGTATACCTTACCTTCCAAGTTTCAAAAACAAGAACAATTCTTATTCTTCGTTGAAATTTATGTGCATTAGATTCTAAACAGATACGGTTCTAAATTCTCTTGCTCACTTCATTGTAGTTCAAGCTGTATGTGAACTGTCTATAGCTACCATTTTCATGAGTTGACAGTATAATGGGAAAGAGATACAAACCTACAAGGTATGAGTTGACTTAAACTAAAATAAAGTATTTTAAAAAGATTTGACCAATGTACTTCTTATATTTTCTCTGCGTTTCATATCCATTCAAAATTTAAGAAGGGCGAAGGAAGATATATATAAAAATTAAATGCGCGTCCTTGACTGAAATTTCAGTAAAAAAATACTAAAAAAAGATAAGAAGGAATAAAGAGACCACATATTCTCACAAGTTCTTCAAACAATGATCTAAATTATGACCACAGTATGTACTCAAAGAGTTCAATAATTTGCACATATTTATTGACAATAAAAATATAAAGTAATAAAAAAGGAATTAAAAAATGATTTTTTTTTAAAACTAAAAAAGATTGCAACTATTGTAATATAGCAATGTTCACGGAAGATTACAGGCATTATTTGGTGATAATTCTGCTTTAAAGATAAATGGTTCACAAGTCACTTTATAACAAAAATGAAGAAATTTTCAAAATCGTTGACAAGTATTTTTATGATAATTTTCGTTTAATTAATGATGTAAATTATATCTCATCCGAACGAAAATATTCGAATTTTGAAAAGTGAGAAGATATAATAAAAGAGATGACTAGTTGACCAAATTAATTTTAGTAAATAATGTTACTAAGACAAAATCTTTTATGAAAATTCTGATAAGCTTTGGTGATCTAAAATTTTATATTATGACTAGTTTGAAAAAATTGAAATGACAGGCATTGACCAAAATTTTGTAGAGATACATACCAACCATATATCATCTTAGAAGAAATTTTTTCCTAATATGATCTAATATATATCTATGACTCAACATAAACAAGCAATTGTATTTTCAACAGTTTGAAAAAAAAGAGAGAAAATAAAATAGAAGTAACCATCTGATTAGAATTGTGACTGCAATTTTCTTAAATCACAGTATCCATCACATGAGAAAAACATCCAATTTTATACTATGTGAGGAATGATGGACATAATGATATGCTAATATATATAGAATAAAGTTAGGTTGAACTTAAGTTTACCAAGCTATTTGATGAACATAACTCAAAAATCTATCAAATCAGCTCCAAACAATAAATCCGAATTGCTCAATAAATTCTTCATATCAAAATCTCATAGGATACCGAAATTTTTTATTTTTAGGATTTTCTAACTATTTTTTCGAATTTTTTAATATGAGTCTAATAATAATAATAAAATAATAAATTTTTGCATATAAAAGTAGGGCATTATAAAAAACATGAAACAAAATAGTTAAAGAACTCCAAATATAGAAAAACACTACTATTTTATAAGATTTTAATATGAAGAATTTATTGAGCTACTCGGATTTGTCGTTTAAAGCCGTTTCGATAATTTTTTGAGTTAAGCTCACTAATAATTGTGCGGCCCTTTTTCGCGGCCCACGCGCGAGGCATCGGCGTCCTTGCTCACGGGAGAAGAAGGTGCAGGTACATCCCTGCGCGTGTTTGTGCGCTCAAGGACTTATTATTTAGGTGATTGTGGGAACTTTTATTTTCCGACGGGCGCAAGCCCCCGCCGTTAATTACCCCGTCTCTCGCCTCGGGAACCTCTGATTAATGGGCTAAACTAATCAAAATATATGGATCAGATTTGTGGCTTTACTTCTTCCTTCCAATTTATTATAATACATGCTTGAAATAACCCAAAGGTATAACTTTGGGTAATAAGACTAAAGACGTATGATCTAAAGTCAGAGAAACGTATAATTTCTCATAAATCGGAGATCGAGGACGTATAATCCTATTGATCTCACGGAGTTCGAATATGCAGCGCATTGCCAACTCGATACTCAAGGAACCAGAGATGTTTGATCTCTAGAAAGGTTCATGTCAAAGACAAGGACGTATAGTCCTAAACAGTCTATTGACCTTCCAAATCCCGAATCTGAAGCGCTATACCAATTCGAAACCTGGGAAAATTGGAGAATCGGGAACATATAATTCTTTATCGATTTCCAAAATGAAGTACATTAAACCTGAAGCGCACTGCCAGTTTAATGTTCTCGAAACATGATTTGATATGATTTGATATGTTGGTATGTTTTTACCAAGTTTTGGACTTATCTGCATATTTGGCATATTTGACCAGAGATTTGGACATATTTTCATATTTGAAATATTTTATCAAGAGTTTGGACATATTTGTATATTTGGCATGTTTGGCCAGAAATTTGGGTGTATTTGCATATTTGACATGTTTGGTCAAATGTTTGGGTTTATTTACATGTTTGACATATTTGGTCAAATATTTGGACACATTTGCATATTTGACATGTTTGGTCAAATGTTTGGGTTTATTTACATGTTTGACATATTTGGTCAAATATTTGGACACATTTGTATTTTTGACATATTTGGTCAAATATTTGGGTATATTTGCATATTTGACATATTTGGTCAAAGATTGAGTCATATTTGTATTTTTGACATATTTGGTCAAATATTTGGGTATATTTGCATATTTGACATGTTTGGTCAAATATTTGGACATAATTGTATTTTTGACATATTTGGTCAAATATTTAAGTATATTTGCATATTTGACATGTTTGGTCAAATATTTGGACATAATTTCAAGCTAATTGGATAATCAAAAAGCATGTTTTTTGCATTTTTACCAGACTGGACAGAAATGCCCTTTCAGATTTATTAAAAATCAAATTTGGCTTAACCTATGAATTAAAGCCTGGTTTAATTATTCTAAACCCTTTATACATCACATGAGGTGTCATAAAGATGAATTAATCAAGAAATTCTGGATTTTTGAGTCAAAAGAAGAATGAACTTCTCAGTTTGACCCAAAGTTGACTTTTTTAGAGTTTTTGACAGATGAGATTGTAAAATTCATATCAATTCACAGAAAATTCCAAAAATTATAAAATTTATGTGGTAAGTTATTATAAACCTAATCTACATGACTGTGAAATTTCATAAGAAATTAACAACCAGACTGAGAGATATGGATTGATCTCTCAGCTGGACAGAAACTGGAATATGCTGGACTCAAGCCAGTACTGATGCTTATTGCTTTTCATTGCTCAATTGTGGTTCTGAGCCATCAAGCACATCAGAAAACATGAAAGAAGGAACTAAAGAAAGAAATAAAACCAATTTGCACCAAAAAAATCATATATTATAACAAATTGAAATACAATACACATATAAAACATGGAATTTTGTTTTTCCATGGAATTTTGACAGCATAACAGCTTGTATAAAGCCATTATTGAGCTTTACACAGCCACTGCACATGTGCACAGGGCTTGAGAGAGAAAGGGGATGAACATGTGCCCATCCCCATGAAACCAGATTGGCATGTGCCAATTGGTTGGAGTATACTGCCAAAATCGATGGTGAACTCACCATGTGAGCTCCTGAGACTCAAGCTCAGCCACCAATTGAGCTCTGGAAGGAGGGAGGCACATGTGCACCTCCCCAGCCATGGGGCTAGCCATCTCACCCAGCAAGGTGAGACTGGCTCCTTGAGCTCAATTGAGACTGAGCCAAGCTCAAGGCTTGACTTCTATGGCTCTTACCTAGCTATTCAAGACTTGGTTTCTTCTCAGCTAGCCTTTTCTTTTGTGGAATTTGGTGGAGTTGAGATTTTGGCTGAGTTTTGGCTATGTTGCTCTCTCCTCTTTTTTCTTCTTCTTCACTGGGGGTCTATTTATAGCCCAGAGGGCATGGTTTAAGCCTCAGGGCTGAGCTGGCATCATCCCAGCCCTTGGTTTGATCAAGTGGCCAGGATTGAACCAGCCAGGCCTGTGCTGGCCTGAGGCTTGTCCTTGGAAGATTCCTCCAGCTAACTGGCGCTCAGAGGTCTCCATTGAGGTGCCTACACGTGTCCCTGACACAGGCCTGGGGAGAGAGAAGGAGCCGTTGGCTTTGTCTTCTTTCTTGGGTCAGTGTGTCATGCCTTTCGGGTGTGAGCATATCCCGAATATTCCTTGGCCTTGCTGGCGCTTGACATGTCACCAAGGTGTCACTGAGTGTGCCCAACGTGTCAATTTGGTTGCTTGAGTGCTGAGTTGTGCCAATTGACCACCCCCAGATCAGACTTGAGTGTCAAGTGGTGCACCTGTCAATTGAGTGCTTTTCACCCCAAATTGACACTTCAGGCAGCGTCGTGGAAGCATCTCGGAGCTCCCCCAGGTGTTGGCTTGGCATTTCGAGCTCCCAATTGCCCTGTCACCTTCAAGGTCGAGGTACTTTCTCCTTCAATTTTCTCCTTATTTACTTTACTATTTTCAATGCTGTTTGTGGCATTGAACTCCCCTTAGGATGTAGATTAAGTCCCTAGAATGGTTTAGACCAAATCGAACCATACACCCGAACTCCATTTTCGAAGCTCCACTGAGCTCTGGAGCTCGAGGAGGAAGAAAGGAGGGAGAGAGAGAGAAATTCAAAAGGTTTCTCTCGCTTGGGTTGGGTGCACGTGAACCGTGCTTTAGTTTCGGGCTTGTCAGAGGGAGGGAGCGCTTGCACCGCGCTCACCTTTCTTTCCCTTCTTTTCTTTTCGCTGGCCAAAATAACTCTGAGCGCTGGGCCCCCTTGGCAGTGAGACTGAAGGAGAGGGGCCCAGTCGTCAGGTTTAATGAGACACAGCCCCAGCGAAAAACTGAGGGTTGGGCTGTGGGCTTGGTCCTTGTGCACCAAAACGTATTGTCAGTTGTATGGTGCATGTGTACTGGGTCCACGCAAAGCGCCTTTAACACTTTGTGTGTATGACAGGCGGGTCCCAAGGGCAGAAGTCGTGTTTGAGCTCCCCAGATTGCACCCAGAGTGTTGCACATCCCCCAAATTGCACCCAGAACTATCTCCAGTTCTGATTTTTGGTATTTTCTTTATATTTTTTTATTTTATTTTATTCTTCATGCAAAAATCCATGAAAAATTACTGAAAAATCACAGAAAACATATTCTATGATTCTGTTATTTTGGGTAATATTTTTGGTATTTTTGGGTGTGAAATTAGGCATTAATTTCACTTAAATCATTAATTATATATGATTAGGCATATTAATCTTATACAATTAATATTTTGGCATGATTATCCCAAAGAATCATTTTTTAATTCCAAGGGATAATATTTGGGGCATTTTTCATGAATGAAATTCATGATTTTTGGATTTGGCATGTTTAATTATATGAAATTGTTTCTTGATTTCATATAATTAGGGTTTTGTGCATAGATTTTTTTTTGCACACATGTGTATATATTTTTTGAAGGGGGTTTGGTATGATTATTTCATGAAATTATTTTTTTAATTTCAAGAAATAATTTTGGGATTTAATAAATCATGAGATTGAACATAATTTCATGATTTAATATTTGACATGGCTATTTCATGAAATTGTTTCTTTAATTTCAACAAATAATTTTATGAAATTGGACATAATTTCATAATTTCAAATCTTTGGTATAAAAGTCACATGAAATTATATCATTAATTTCATGCAATTGAATTTGTGTATTTTTCTGACAACTTTTAAACAGCAAACAATAATTTCAGTGAGTTTAAACTCACATTAGTTTTACTCAATATGTGTATGCGTGTGGGGTTGTAATAACAATAGACTTAATTACACGGCAAACAATCATGATAGTGAAACAGTGATTTGTCAATATATAGTCTTGTAAAGGTTGGAATTTGACTTCTCATAACAAATTAAAATTTCACGATTTTAATTCATCTCCATCCCCAATGAAGTAAAATATTTCATCTGATAAAATAACAAATAAAGAGATAAATGTGTAAAAAAAGAAAGAGGAACTGGACACAAATTCTTATTCTGAGAAATATAAATACTTTTTAAAAATATATATTTTAAATTTTAAATTAGAAATTACATTGAATAACTTTAAATTCCTATGATGTAAATAAAACATGTAATTATCTTTCCTCTTTAATTTGCACAATTCGATTCAGTTCCCCCCTCACTCAATAATAACCAGTTTTATCATAACTAGGTCTCGCTCTTTCACTAATTACTCTTCTTCGAACACAAGCTAGCTAGATCTCTTAGATCTTAGCCAAGAAAAGAAGTTTGAAAAGGGGGATGCAATTCAACTAACAACAAACAACAACAACAGACAGAATCAAATTTCCGAAAAGATTAGTGGATGAAGTGGTCGGACATGTAAACATCCGAGTTCATTAACTAATAAAAGTATTTAGAAACGTAAACTGTACGGCCTTCGTAATCAAGCGTCAACTGCGTTGCATCAGCACTGAACTGTCGTATTTTAATCCTTTCTTTCCTTCTTTCAGTCTGAAAGTTTGATTTCTGTTTGTTTTTGGTTTGTTAAGTTTTAGTTTTCAGTCTTGTTTTACTAAGATAAGTGACTCTAAATGAGCGTTAGGTCCTTTTCTAGTGACCAACACTAGATGCCAAGCAAGTAAAAGACTATATTATATTATATTGTACTATAGAGGTGTTGTGTTAGCTCTATATTCTAATAAGGTGATGTAGAATAATACGTAAAAAAGTTTGGATATATGTGATCTTTGAGTTTTGAATCAAAAGTTGAAACCGTTTTGCTTCAAACATATTTATTAGAATGACAGTAATAACTTTTTGGAATAATAATTGTATTATTTCTGTATTATTCTCTTTCAACATTTTTTTTTGAATTATTCTCAAATTTAGTGAATTATACGGAAAACATGCTTATTCCATATTATTTGAGAAGATTATGAACTTTTTATTTGTTTTATAAAAATATAAATTCTTTGATAAAACATTTGTATTATAAAAACAACTAATTATTGCCAAACTACATTTTTAGATCTTATTAAATTACACAAATAATATCTAAAATATTATTCGCTTACTATTTGATTCTTTAAAATTTCAAAAATATCAAATGATTATCATTTTGATCCTACATTTAATATCCATTATTTTCCTCTATCATAATATCATTTTTAACAATTTAAAATTAATACAAAGTTTCAAACAATTAAATTATATAAAAATAAAAATAATTATTCATGACATTAAATATTAACTAAATTAATAATAACATTCATATTTCTACCATCTAGCGCAAAATCAAGCCATTTAGGCCTTTTGAGACTAATAGCATAATGCAAAATTGTTAAATAATTTAGGCCTTTTAAGGGCCCATATAAGATTTAGTACGCTTGTCAAAAATTGCTCTCTCTGTTTCTCTCCACATAAACCCTAATCAGCCCAAAACTCGAATTGCGACATCCTATAAAATCCTTTTTGCTAAGCCGCCAAATCTAAGTTCTCCTTCTTCGTTGTCGATCAAACATTGCTTGATTCTTTCAATTCTCTTGCAATGGCCACTGGAGAGCTAGCTTGCACATACGCCGCTCTAATCCTCGAGGACGATGGCATCCCCATTACGGTTCGTTATCTCCCCCCTCTCTCTCTCTCTCTGTCAGTCTATCAATTTTGTTGCATTGTGCAGGAATCTATACTAACTTGTGCGAGGTTAAACAGTCTGATAAGATTTCCGCGATCGTCAAAGCAGCGAACTTGAAGATCGATTCATACTGGCCCGCTCTGTTTGAGAAACTTCTGGAGAGGAGGAGCGCTGGAGATCTCATCCTCAGCGTAGGATCAGGTTAGATCCGATGCCGTTTCTCCATTTCCAATTTCATGTGAAAAGATGGTAGTTGATCATTATAATGGGAAGGGAATCTGATAAAACTTAGGTTTTTAGATTTGTCGATTTAGTTGGTAGTAACACTGCTGATGCTGCCACATTGATGCATTTCATTTTGAATGCGTAAAAGGACCTGATTACAAGCCTTCTTTACCTGTCAGAAACAAAAAGTTACTTGAATTTAGGCAATGCTTGGAGTGATTATACTCTTTAACTTTATAGATGAATTGAACCCTGATATGTTCCCTCTTTGCATGATTTATGAGTGTACTATTGTTGTCCAAGTTTTAGTTGCACTGTGTTGTTCGAGTACTTGTTCATGAGGATATTTAAATATTTTTTAACATCTTAATTGTTTTTATTTTGAAGGTGGTGGCAGTGCACCCGTCTCTGCTGCTCCTGCTGGTGGTGCCGGTGCTGCTGCAGCTGCTGCTGCACCAGTAGTCGAAGAGAAAAAGGTTAGCTTTCCATTTTAATCACATGACCATAAGAACTTGGTGGTTGATTACAGAGGTTATTTAATAATTTATAATTGTTAAATTGACCCCTAATGATTAGGCATCCAAAATGCCCTTGTAAATATATTAAAATGCAACATTTTTTCTTTTTTCTTTATAACAGGAGGAACCCAAAGAAGAGAGCGATGATGACATGGGATTTAGTTTGTTTGATTAGAGAGAATTTCGGCTTTCTTGTTTTTCATTGAATTCTTACTTCAAGTCTAGGGGAGTGATCAGTTGAAGATTTTGTTACCAATTTGAAGTTATAATATATGAAATGGTCAACTCGGATTAATGTGTTTCTCGTTTGTGCAGCATTTTCTGGTTTCTTCTCATCTTTACTATTATGAGTAGTATTTAAAAGGAACAATGAAAAGAATCATTATTTGGTTAGGAGCTTTAGGAGTTCTGTTGAATTATGTTTAATTGGCTCATCAGAGTTTGTGATTATAGTAATTTTTTGCCGCTTGTTTTGCCATCACTATTACCCAATTTTCTTCTTGTTAATTCGAAGGAAAAGTGGAAACATTTTGCTGTGTAACAAATGGGAAGGGATTATCGAGAGAGAAGATGGGTTTTTAAAATGACATTGTTTCTTTTCCTTCTCTAGTCAATTATTCTCTTTTGAAATTCTGACAGGATATTTGTTCCCTTTCACTCAAACCAAAACAGAGCAGCATATGAAAATGGTAGCTGTATTTTAGGACCTGAAAAAGTTTTTTTATATGTTATGAATGGCATCTCAAGGAATACATTATAATAAGCCTTTTTATAGGTTTTGTTTGCAGTATATTAAACCTGTAGATGATTCATGGTGCAATGTACAAACTCTCTCTACTGATACCCAAGAAGGTTTACATCGTCAAATTACAGAATAATTCCAAAACCTCGTGCAAGTTCATAGAAATATTTTTAGAGAGTATCATACCACACATCGCACAGTTGTTTTAATTTTAATTTAAAATTTTCCCAGCCACTGCTGAAATTATGTTCTGAGAAAAAGAAAAAGAAAAAAGAGAACAACGGGACTAAGATAAACATATTATGTTCTAATTTAATACTATATGCTCAAATTATGTAATAAATACAAGCAAATAAATGTACAAAACTTTTGTACAAGGTTTCTTTATCTAAACAGCTCTTTCTGTTCCCAAGCAGGCAACCCCTTTTATCTACAATCAATGCTTGCACTGGGCACTAACTGCTCCTAAAACTCTAATAGAACCAGAAAATAAAACACAAAATATTGTGTGCAGATTACCTACAGTACGCTCAAAACTTTTGCAGCCTGGGGACAGAAGGCCAAGCTTATTAAAATACCACTAATCACTGCAGAAGGCTTCATTAAACCCTACTACCCTAGCATTAAACCCTAGTATACGCTAGCATATCAACACATTCAAGTGAGATTACTGCGATGCAAGATGTGTGTATCCCACCTCTGCACTCTCCCCTTCTCTGCTATGGTCGCTACAACCTGTAGTGTATCCTCAGCCTCTTCCAAACTTTGCAACTCTACACTCGCATGAAAAAGAGGTGTTGAAACTGATGGGGTCCATGGACCACTCCTAACATACCCTCTTCTCTGTTTAGCTAGGGTATCAGCATTGCTCCCAACTATATTCACCACCTCACCTGACCGATCCATGTGTACCACACTCTCCAACTGCATCTCAGTTTCAACCACCCATGCTGGGTCGGGCGGGACCCCAGCAAAGCTTTCCTTCCCTAGATCAGTTAAGTAACTGCTTGAGACAACCAGAAGTAACTTCTCAGTAATTACAACAAAGTGTCCTGGTTTCCTGAGGGATTTGCACATGACAAAGGCCTCATTTTGGAGGTTGTGATTATTGGCTTGTTTGAGCACTGCAGTGCCGATGGCTTCCTCCCAGGAGTAGGGGAACAGAGGGAGATCTCTTTGGAGAGGCCTTGGTAGACGTACTCTGAGGTGGTTGAACTGGTGTGGGTTGCTTCTATTTCTGATGCTCTGTGCTGTCTTTCCTGTGGCCTCTAGAATGCTAGCCATCGGCCTTGCAACAAGACCAGCAGTTCCCATGGCTATACCTGTACAGATGGGAAAAGAAGCATGTGGTGAAAACGAGTAAATGTTTGAAAGTAGGCATATTTGTAAATTAAATAGGGTTTTCACTTGTTTACTCCACTACAGTATTTAATAATAGGAGGATCTGGTTTTATTTTTCTTCAGAAGGCTAACAAGTGAAGAGTGAATTAAGTACAAGAAGCACAGACGAACACCTAAAGAGGAAACAGCATGGCAGGTCAGCTTAAGCAGTATAAATACCTGAGACAACTCCAGGGAGACCGTGCTTCTCTACACCTCTGATAGGAGACTGGAGGAGACCAGTGAGTCCCTATAAGGCATTTCAAAACAAGAGTTTATTATCTAGCTAGTTACAGAAAGTCTTAATAATATTGTTTGATACTTTTGTCAGAGTCGGATATATATATATAGTCTTCATACAATTTACACAAGTTGTTTGATTCTAAAAAGCAAAAAAAAGAAATTATCATACAACAAATGATATAGCTTTGCTTTATTACAAAAATAACAATATAGCTAGTTTTAGCTAGACCTGAAGAATAAAAAGATCAACTGATACTAGTTTTAGCTAGTTTTAGCTAGACACGAAAACCAAATTTGTGACTAGTGACAGGTGGTTTAGTAATGGCAATGTGATTTATGAAAGTCAAATTTCAACAGGAAAAAGAAAGAAGCAAAGGAGAAGTATGATGATGATGATGAGGACAACGATGATGATGTGATTAATTAGGAAAGAACAAATTAAAAATTTATTTGACCTCTAAAAATCCATTTAGTACGCCTTTGCCATGCAAATCCAAATGTCTTCTCCATTCATCCATTTCAGATTCCACTCGTTCATCAAAGGTAAACGCAGCAATACCCTAAATATGAATATTTCATTAACCAAGTAAGACATCAAGCATATCAATTTTGAAAGTCCCATTTGAAATACCATTTTGAACCCACCTTGTATGCAGTTTTACTGAACTGCGTTGTAGCACTGGAGATAGCATAAATTGTACTGCCCACAAGAGTTCTTGAACCTTCTGCTATGCCATTTAATAATTCACGTGGGCTCTGTCAGAAGGAAAAACCAGAAGTAAAAACACAACAGTATGAGGTCCAAAGCAAAATAATGACCAGAGACACATGATAAATAAAGAGGGCGCAAATAAGGAAAAACATCAATTTCTCCTTTTACATTTGAGTCTCTCAGACAAAACTTTGTAACATTCCATCCACATACAGTATTGCCAAAAGGCGTTATCAAGATGAACAAGGGAGTACCTGTAGAAGTCCCTTGCTAGAAGCTGAGAAGAAGTCCTTCAGACCAAGCCCAACATTCCTTGCAAAACCCATTGGATTCCCTATAACTCCAGCCGAACCAAACACCTGCAAGAACCAACATTCATGAAAAAACAAACAAAAGAAGCATCTGAATGAGCAGATAAATCTATATGTAAACAATAAAGAATAAGAGAGATGCATATGAACATTGCCTTGTACATTTCATGAAGCAACTGCCTCGTATAGTGCCTGACAAGGATGTCTTCAATAGAATCCAAACTAGCAATAAGATTTTCCATGACTAGTTCTCTGAGATGGACTGGCACTCCTTCAACCTCAATAAGTGCCATTAGGCCTCTCTAAAACCAATAAAAATCCTCCAGACTCAGAAATTTTCGTTTTCCTTTCAAAAAAGCACAATACCATACAACCAGTCAAAGAAAAAAAAAACTAACCTGAATTGTGTTGGTGCCGTTTGATGGACCAGCATCTATATCTGACCCAACTTCACTTCTGGACAGCCAGGGAGAGCTTGTAAAGCTTTCAATGTAATACAAATTAGTCAGAAAGACATCTTATCAGTTTAACCAACAAAAAAAGAGAAAATGCAAACTTGCAAAATTTTAATTTATATATGAGAGGCATTTGACTTGTGCAATACTTCCTTCTACAAGGTAAAATAGAACTCTCATGCTTTTGTGGTACACAGGGAAATGTTTGTAAACAAATTAATACAAAATCACCTTAAAGATAGCTCGATAGGAGCTAACTCAAACAGCTCCACATATATTTTTCTCTGTCTTCTAGCCAAAAGATATATTTGATGGAAAGGAGCCCCAATTGGTACAACAGACGGTAACAATCTATTCTTGCTACCACCTTGCCCATGGTACAGATCCCTCGATGGCCTCCTTAAAAATGAGTTTGTTCTGAGCTCTCTATAAGCTTCTAGAAGATGCAGGTCAGAATCATTCTCCAAACTCCTGGCCAGCAACCTAGAAGTGACCGCCCTGAACAAGTCAAGCAAGCTCAATACAAGCCTCTCCTCAAGCTCAATACACAAAGGGGCAACACTGTCAAAGATGATGAAACAAAAAAAGAATTTATCCAGGTACGAAACTTTAAGTTGAAGAGAAATGTATGCACCACATTTTCTTTCTGATATGACAGATGTTGGGCACTCAGGGGCATAAGACTTTTTCAGATGTTGTCCTTCATATGGTCATTTGGGGGTAATAACAGAAAGGATCAGCAAAATACAGAAAATATCATCCTAGTGTAATATTACATATCAGTAAACCCTGCTCGAATTTCAAAGTTGTGAAAGCAAGTGAAGATTAGATGTGTACGCAATATTTATGTGTTGGAAAGAAATTAGTGATGCATCTGTAGCCCTCCACATGGTTGCAGCCAAGTAAAAGAAGTCTGATCTGCTATCAGTGTCAGTCCTTTCATTTTGCAATCTCAACCTTCTTTCTTTCCTCAAAAAGCTCAAAGGCCCCCTTCTGAATGCTCTATCAAATGAGAGCATGACGGGATATTGTGTTTCAGAAAGTTGATTGTCAATTTGAAGAGAGGACATCTTAAAGGAGACTTTATGGCGGTCAAAGCTCTGCATGGACACCAACTTGGTGTCCTTTGCACATGCAAACAGCAATTCCTGAGAAGTACATAAACCAGCAACAACACTTGATTATTCATCATGACCACTACTCAATCGAACTTTGCCTGTTAACTACTGTCTGTGACATTTCTTTTTTATTTTGGAGGTTCATTTTTCATACCCTCTTTTTCCATCCTCCTCCAGGTTTTTCTAGAGCTACAAATTTTTGGGTTTTCGAAGGTATAAAAGTATTGGTAATAATGATTTTGCAAAATCTGTACTATCAGGTTTTCCAACCCTACAACCCAAAATAATAAAGGTGAATAAAAGACAAATGGAAAAAAATGAAGGGTATATATATTTGTACCTGAGGGGAAGAGCTTATGAGGGAGATGCCCACCAATGGCAATTCTAAAGTAACTACTTTGGTAAAGTTTAGGTGATCATCCTGTTTCTGATTCATATTTTCTCTCTCTTTGAATCCAATAAAACCTGTCTCTTTCATATCTTTGATGGTATGACTACTTGAGTCCACAACACTCAGTACCTATAAATTACAAAGATGATTAAATATAACTACAAGCTTTGTTTTTTTGGTTTTAATTCTATTGCTTGAAGCTAAGGAAACTTTTCTAGAAGCAACCTTCATCGCTCCTTCAGCATATATAGATATACAGAATGTTCTATCCGGTTTCTGCAACAAAACAACAAATCATTAGCTTTTCTTTTGAAAATATTTTATGATACTTCAAAAAAGACCCATTATTTCTTTTTTGATTGTTTTAAGTTCCATACATCTAGAGATGCTGGTACGTTCACATGCATGCTCTCATGCTCGTCGTCAAGATTGTAGGCTCCTAATACCCTCTCGCCAGGCACCTAAATAAAGAGTATACAGAATGAAACACTGAAACTATAACAGTTATCGGTTCCAGCTGCACTGGGCTAGAATGTCCATGCATGTTGTAGGTATTGCTATAGAAAAAGGGAAGCTCCAATATGCTTATTGTATGCCATATATTAGAATGCCTTCATTTATAATAAATGGAGAAGTTTATGATACCTCGACAATGAGACGGTGAGGATAAAAAGGTTCATCCCAAGCATACTGGCAAGATGTGTAAGGATGCACTACTGTTTCAATAGACTCACACCTATGTTGATGAACCCGTAATTTCTGATATAATAATGAGAAAAAAGAAACCTCAGGAAGCCATCCATTGCTTAGAGTTCATTGTGTAGAAACTTTATATGGCATGCATCAAGGATTAAAAATTATAACAAAACTAGAAGTAATGTATAGTGGCTTGTACCTCCATAGAAAAATTGTCAATCCGGTATGGCATGAAACCAGTCTTGTCATCAGACAGCAGGATTAATAGTGTGGCAGAGTTACCATTTGGCTGTCCAGATTTACCATTATGATTTGCAAAATCAGCATGCTGTACTTCGACACGGACCATAGTCGATATACCTGAGACATAGTTTTGCATTTTGATCTGTGTATCACCAAGACGATCTGGAAGAAAGCTGCCTGACCACTGCCACCCAGGTCCATCAAATCGAACTGAGACTAGAAACTCCCTGACCACATTTTCAGAGGATAAAGAAATGAGAGATAAAACGCATGAGAGAAGGCCCAGATTGCGTACTTACTATGCCAGTTACTAACTTTGTAATGAGTAGTTAAAATGGAGGCACCTTGTTGTATCAGAAGAGTGTAGGTAAGTATGCTTTCCAACATTCAAGCGACTAAAAGACCTTGTCCCCTTTTGCTTGAAAAACAGATCTTTACTGCATGCATTACATATCAGAAATCTGCCAAAAGAAATTTCAAAAAAAAAAAAAAAAGAGAAGAGAAGAATAAAGAACTTAGAAATCCTTAATATTATATAAGGCAATTTGATGAATGTAGCACCCATGAGAGCAGGAGTTTCCACTTCAAAAGAAAGAGGGGGGTTTTTTTTTTTTTTTTTTTGGGGGGGGGGGGGGGGGGGGGACAGAGCGCAGGAGTAAAACACTACCTTGGATGAAAAGCAATGGCCCTTGTTTTACCAGCAAGCTCTTCAGAAACTGGAACAGAGGTGGCAGAAACTAAAAATGCACCTGCTCCACCAGACTTGGGAACAGAAATATTGGTTGATCCACTAGATGGCACCAGTAGGAAAGGGCTAGACCAGACCGAGTTTGAATCAGACTTGGTTCCAGTAAGAGGTGCACATGCACTAAGCTTGACTAAAAGTTCAGACGTTGGTGTTTGCTCAGGAGGTATATACATGTGTGCTTTGACCTCTCTTTCGAAGTTGTCTGCATCGATGCTACTAGTTCCAACTGTGATTGAAGATGAACTTGATACATGAACATCTACATCAGACCTGCTTTAATTTGAAATACAGAGGAGTTTATTGAACACTTCAAGAATGGAAAAGTTTCTGTAAAACAGGCCTAACTGTTATAATTTTTCTCACAGAAATTTTATGCACCTTCTATGATTTTAACTCATCTGTATCTATTACTTGTATTATTAAGATAATAGTGTATTTGGTCGGGATAAATGTCATTTATTGTAATTACAGGAGATTTTCTATTGACAAAATAACATTTTTAGCAAGAACAGCTCTTTAACTCATCTGTATCACTTGTATTATTAAGATAATAGTGCTGGTGTATTTGGTTGGAATAAATGTCATTCATTGTAATTACAGGAGATTTTCTATTGGCAAAACAACATTTTTAGCAAGAACAGCTCTTTACCCTGGAGACAGAATTGAGAGGCCACAGATTTCCTTCAATCGGTCACTCCCATCTTGGTTGCATATGGAAGGAAGAACGAGCGAACTTGAGCTGCCCTCATGGTTGTTCTCAGTGAGTGCAAGCGTCAAATCGGTCGAGTTGTATATCAAGAAGGGAACATGGAGGCATAATTCTCTCGCACCACAGTATGCGTCCATCGATCTCTCCAGGATTACATTAAGTGGTCCTACAAATGGTTGTTCATCATCAACTTTAGTACACTAAATAAAATAAAGGAAAACATTTTGGAGAAGAGCCCACAAAATACTAACATCTTTGCAAAAAAACGCTCTTAATGTCAGTTGATAAGAGATTTCTGAGTATTTCAGGAAAGGTGAATTACAAGCATCTTTAATAAAATAAGACAAAAATGGAAATAATATAAAATGGTTTGCCCTCTCATTAGATTACTAAAAGTAGATATGATTTATATCCAAAAGATTTTCATTCACTATTTAAAAATATATAATTTCATTATTCTCTGACATGGGGCTTCTGTTGGACTTCTACTGCATTACCGCCTATGCTCTTTCCTTCTTGAACCAGGAAAAAAACAGCAACTATGTCCTCCTTGGATGGATCACCAGTTCATCGGAAAGGTCATCAGCTTACCAGGCTTTAATTGTGTCCCATAGATAAAGGGTGACCATATTGAACTAGCTTGTAGTCTGGTTCTTTTTTGCCATTTCTCTATACAACAAGCTGGCCAAGTGCTCTAAAGTTGCAAGAAAAAAAAAAGGAAACTTAAAGAGGAAGAGTACCATTTAATGAATCTGAAAAGAAGGAAATGGTTTCCTTCAAGGAATACTTCAAACTCCTTTGTCTAGCCCCAGTAGAAAACAACTCAGCACGAGGAAACTTAGACATGACAGGATTATAACCATCTATATGGAAAGTGATTGCAAGATCATATGAAGAATCAACCAGAAAGATGGAGGCAGTGTCCACCTAAAATATCAACATGTTTAGTCCAAAGAATGACTATTTAAATTAGCAGCAATAAGAGCTTAAAGATATATTAAATTTATTATAAAAGAAAACAGTAAACCTCAGAAAGAGTAACCGAGTGTGCACTCCCGCAGCAATCTATAGTCAAAGATAACCTTATCGGGAGATAATTCTTCACAACCAATGGTGTCGTCAGCCTCACTTGTCTCATGAAGTGCTTCTTCGCTGAACTTATCTCGAAGGCCCTTTTACCACGACCGGCATCAATTGACTGTCTTTGACTACAGGGTAGGTCATAGTTGTTGACTGATATGCAACAACGAAATGGGTCATTGCTGGGATGGGATGGGTAGCACACAAAAGATCGCATAAACCCTAGTTTGTTTTCATGTGACAGCAAACTTGAGAGCAAGTGTGCTTCACTCCATAAGTAGCCGTCACAGACAGGATGCCACCTGATTCGACCAGCCTCTGACAAGTGGAGCGGGAGAGGGATCTCTTGACCTGCCTGAATAGGACCTATAACCTTTTTCATTAAAGATATAAGAAAAGAATCCTGTCAGTGAGAGAGAACTGGAAGAGATTATTCTCTACTAAATTTTCTCTGTCAGAAGAGGGAAAAAGAGATTATTCTCTCTAGTAAACAAGTACTTCGTTGATACTTATAAAACATGTTTATTCACTCAGTCAGTTATTTATAACCAATATAATAAATAATGATATAAAAAGTAAAAATCGATTCATACTGTCGAAGAAACACCAAACGGAATATCAAATCGCAGCTCCAGTGGCATTGATGTGTCATTGAACAGCACCACCTGTTCATTTTGCAATTTCCTTCTAAGTAAGATAACAATTTAGCAATACAATATTCAGAAGTAAACTGCAACTCAATGAGACCTCCAATACTGACCGTAGAGTACAGTCGAATCATCTTGCTGTAGTGTTGCATGGAGACCTCTAGTACAACAGGAACAGTCAAAGCAGAAGCTGAAACTGGCCTGTGACCACTTGAGAAGTCTACTTCAAAGGAGGTCACACCCACAAAATCCATAGAAACTGGCACGGAGGGACTGTTGGTCCCCTCAAATTGAACAGAAATCATGTGGTGTGGTACTGAGTTCAGTTTCTTCTCAATAAGTTGCTCAGATGAGCGGGCCTCCCTGTGCCGAAAAAAGAACTCCTCTACAATCTCTTCTACGTATATTGGTACACAATACCTAGTAGCATGCTTCACTTTAGTCCATTGGCTGTTTATGATTGTTCATCTTATAATTTGTAGGAATTGAGTTTACTCCCATAGTGATCATATGGACATAACCAACCCATGCAATTAATATGACTTTGGCCAGATTTGTGTTCAATTTGGTTATTTCACACTGAATTTGGAGCTTTTCAACAGTATATTACCATTGACTAGTGCCTAATTGAAGAATGAAGAGGCACAATCCTCAGTTTTGATAACACCATACCCTTTGAACTTCTTTGCTATTTTTTGCTCAATATTGGGATTTTTTTCTGATAAAAATTAGTTTATAGTACTATATCCTGCCATAAAGAAAACCTTGACTGTTGCAGAAAGACACTGATGAAATTTTTTCATTTAGAAATTAAAATACCCTGGCGGCACATTGCTTTCATCAATTGCAGAAAAGTGCTTCATTTCATCAGCATTGATAGGGCCTCTGAAAACCTTGAACCTCAGAGGAAGGCCTGTCTCGTTAGAAATTATGTAAGGGGCATATCTTCTAAAACCAATGTCATATGAGTCTGTTAAACCAAGAACAGATGGGTTCTGCTGGGCACTGCCTCTACAGTTTGGACTCTGAGAGTCTTTTATCATGCTATTGATCCTGAAGAGGGCCTACACACAAGACATTCACTGAAATGAGAAAATAACACTAATATTTGAGTACAAGGCCACAAGCTATCCTGTCACTAGTCGCTACAGTTTCAAGTGTTATAATACAGGTACTATCAGCACCAACTAGGTTGACTTAGTTTCTGAGGATACTTAACCCGTCAACTTTTTGTTGTTAAATTGCAAAATTGATATATAAACAATGCTAAATTAGGCAAAACTGAATCTACCTTGTGGCATAAATTGTAAATTGGAGGGTCTGCACTGTTGGAATTACTTAATTGCACAAAAAATGTTAACTCATGCTTAATTATGTTAATTGAGTTCCAATTGGTGCTAATTTTAGTAAAGTAGGTATGTGCGATACTGCCAATCTGATACTCTTTTCATTAAAGACATCTACCATAAGTAATGACATAATCACCCGTCCTCCTAAGTCAATTGATCCAGCATTAATTCACCAAATGTGAGGGAGAGTTGGACAAACAGTTGTAACTGCAGAGATAGTTATCCATTACAACAGAAAAATGATCATATCTACTAGCTAACCTCGATCAAGGGCTCAGTTATATTAATATTGAGCTCCTTCAAAGACTTCACTTGTACATCAGTAGTTGCATATGTTCTTGTAACTCCTCCCTCTATTTTCCTTTCAAAATTTAACCCAAAGCTCCAGGGTTCTAAAAAAGGCTCCCACATTACCTAATAAGCAACATGTTTATCATTATCATTCTAGTGTTACGAGAACAATAATTGCCACAGGTAAACAAAAATAACAATTCAAGATACCTTGTCAATATTGTTGTAGTTTATCAGGAGATCACCACATGCTGAAGCTTCTGTCTTACTATCCATTTGTTCAACTAGTGCTGTTACATTCTTCAGAAAGGCCTCCATAATAGGCCCATGATAACTCCACTGTTGAATCAAAAAGAAAAGATACATCATGATTAAATATGCACAGACACATACAATACACGCACTTTGTATGCTCACACATATTTAAAGATAAAGCATACCCTTCCATCACTAAGCAATATAGAACCCTTGCGTAAGTGAACCTTAAGCAGAAAGCTACAACTTGACTTAGACGTTTCCATTTCAGGAAATTCAAGTTGGATGTTACTCAAGAAGCCAAAAACCTGGTATGACAGTCCCATGTCCATCATCTCTGCTTTTATTTCAACAAGCCAATTCACCAGCTCAGCATCCCTTTTGGTAGAATGAACTGCAACCTTTGTACTATTTATTTGCATGAATGGGATGGAGATATCTTCTTTTCCATTTTGTAAAATATTAAGAAGAACCTTAAGCATCTCAAGTTCAATATTCAAATTAACAGATCTCTCTCCGATATAGGCCTCAATATGTTTACCATGAAAAGCAAAGGTTATATGCTTATACTCATCACCTTCCCTTTGTAAGATTGGCAAATGAAACCGAACACAGAAATTCTCACAATTTACAACCAAATCATCAATGGCATCACTCTCGAAACCAGATTGAGATTCAAAACTAGGAATCACTGTTAATTCATGCGCATCAGTCAAACTTGAGGGTTTATCATTGCTCCAAGTATATAAATCAAGATGTTTGGTTAGAGTATTCCAATCAACGAGATATAACCAGATATCTAGAAAAGGAACTGCAACCAAAATCTCATTAGCTCCTTCAGCACGGACAGAATAACTGACCCGAAAATGCGAAGAATCAGACTTCTCAGATGTACATGACATCAGAGTTCGATGGTTCAGAGATGAATTGAGAACAACCCTAAAAAGATCAGCACCAATGTGGACTGGTATCTGATTTACTAACACAAGAGAGAGATCGATTCCAAAGTGTGCATTAGCCACACTAGTATATTTTGCTGAATCTAATTTATCTGACTTAGAGAGGTTGACTGAGAATGCCACAAGACAAAGCTTCATGCTAAGAATGGAGTCTCGTTGGACTTCAACAGAAACATCCTCACTTCTCTTGTTCTGCAAATACAGGAGAGCATCATTTTTGTATTTTCTGGATTCTTTTCGCACTATTGAGAACTCATCTATGACATCAGCTATAGTGCCAAGTTCAGGCAGGAAGTTGACATCTGTAGAATGACAAGTGAACACTACGTTAGAGAAGTCATTCAATCAAGAGTTTATATCAGAAAATGGTAAAGAACAGTTACATAATAGTGATCTATATGTAAATACAAATGTTGGGTTCAGCACAGACTAAATTCCAAAAGATAAATGAAATAATAAAAATAAAATATATTAATTTTTTTTTTTCAATATGCAATGTCTTTTGTTTTGAATAGCAACAATGTTCGTCACTAATTACCTAGAGCAACCAGGCTGCAATTCCATACATGCATCATAAGAAAATCAGGCACACTAGTATATCCGGGCATGGACCCGGTATTCCACGGCATCCGAATAAACATATCTGCATTTAGTGTGTCAAGAAGAGGAAACCCTAAATTAGGCATATACTCTTCAAACTTCATGAACCGAGTCTGTTCAGCTAGCGCACAAAAAGATACAGATACACTTCTTCCAAATATATCTACAATGTCACTCTTGTCTGGCACCAAGCACTCCTTGATTAGGCATTGTGGCGGTAAGCCTGCACCAGCCTCAACAGATGTTCCCCTCTTAATAACCTTACCAAAAAGTCTTGGAATGCCAACTTTCATGCACATTTTCTCACACTTCTCCACTGGTAAAAACACAAAAGAATCAACAAGCTCAAATTGGTACCAGATGTTTTTCACGTTTGAGATCTTCTCATTTGGCAGAGGTGGGTCCCACTCAGGCAAGTCGAAGTATCCTACCACCAAGGCAAGGTACTCAGATGAAAGTATACAGCAAGTGTTCTGAAATGAAAACCGTACCTCCATAGGACGTACTGAATTGTCAGACATCACTTTCCTGATACGAACACTTGCTATACTTGGATTGATCGTTTCTGATGGTCCCAAAAAAAGCCCAGTTATGCTGGCATTGGCCAGAGATGAGGTAATATTCATGCCCCGTATTGACATGAGAAAATCCGAACAATCTTTGATGTAAGAAAAAGAAATGTTTGCTTCAGGTATTGTACCAATGCCTAAAATACAAGACCAGTCGTGAAAATGCAACTTAATCCTATTCAGAGAGACTAGAATTTTTGTTGCACCTTTGGTAAGAGGAATTCTCTCTTTACCGTAGTAACTTCTCAACTCAGATGGAACCAGAAAAGGGAACTGGTTGACAAAGATTCCATCAAAATAAGAATGGCCCCCACCAGATGAGCCATCTATCTCATTTAGATAAGTATGGATCCCGCCAGATGGGCCATCCATCTCATTTAAATAAGTATGGATCCCGCCAGATGGGCCATTTATCTCATTTCTAGAGGAAAAATCAAATATTGGGTTTAGGGTTCTAAAGAACAATGACAAGAGCCCACAAATTTCAGGATAAAGATGAAACTCCATATTGTTCAAGCATAGATTGAAAGTATCGGTAAGAAACCGATAGTTTAACTGTAAGCAACCAATAACCGAAGAAAAGCCTTCCTCAGGTGTACTTTCAGCAGTGAAATTTGAGCTATGTAACAGGTTCAGTTTTGGTTTGTCCTTGAAATTGGTGGTTTCCACTTCAAGTGCCTGTGAAGTTACCCAAACTTCTGGAAACTCTGTAATGGCATACCTGCAATTCAAGAGATGAAAAAATGTGTTCTTTTGTTACAATATAAATGGTAATTTTTAAGGATTATCGTACTTCATTTTCAATACTGACCAAGTCAGTTGGAGCAAACAGACTGATGCAGACCATTAGAGATCTTTGTTTATTTACTTTCTTGAATAGCATTATGCTTAATTGATGCTTTATGCGCTTCAACATCTCACTCTAGCTGCCACTGCCACACCCAGGTACAAATAAAAACAGCATGTCCCAGTACACACTACGCACTAGTATGAGAAATTTCAAGAGGGTTGCTCATAGTAAAAACCCCTTGGAGCAAACTTTTGAAAATGCTCAGCTTACTGACCTGACATCTGTATCTCCTATAATGTAAGAAACTATTGCGCTCCTTTGCAGATCGTAATCCAGGCAAAGGTCCAATCTGACCTTGTCTAGCTTCACTAATGCAAAGGCATTCATATAAGAGGCTTTTGTGGACCCAGTGTTCTTAGCATCTAGTCTCTGAAGCGTTGCTACAGACTGATGTGCCTCACTTATAGCTCGGTAAATTTTCTTTGAGAAATGCAAGTGCACAGATGGCATTTTCCAATCAGCCTATCATAAATAAAAACAGAGAGCGTATTATCTAAACTTCCAATGTAATGTATGACAATGTATATAACATATGCTGCCCAATGAAAATTACCTTCAGCTGTTTAACTTTGGGTTCGTCCAACAACAGGCACCGACTAAGTAGAACAGAGCCATTTGATTTGTCCAATATGGATATAGCAGCATCTGCATTAGGTGCCAATATCTTCACCTGAAACAACCCACACACTATAAGATATAGCCCAATATCTCCAAAAAGATAATGGAAAAAACATTGAATAATAATATTACCTCACAAGACTTGAGGTCAACCTCAAAGTCATCGTAAATATCCATCAATTCACAGCCAGGTAGGATATCCTCATGCCATTGAGTGGTTTTATCTATCGTTTTTAAATACAGAGCCTCCATTTCAAAAACCTAATATGAATAATTAATTAAATCTATGAGATTATTTGCACTCGCTATGGGTACCACATTATAGAAAATACTTAGATTTGAAGTATGAAGTGTTACCAGTGCTTCATGCTGTAGTGGAGCTCTAATAACAAAATTGTGAATGCTTATGTCCCAGCGAAGCTTTTTCCGGATAACAGATAGATACCTATATCAGAAGTTAAAGGGATAATTAATGTAATAACCAAACTTTACTGACTACCAGCTTAGAAAATTACAAGCAAGAACATAATACTCACTCCACTTTAGAAAAAACACGGGCAGAAAAATTCTCAAATCGACTCAATGAAGACATCACCTGCATAAAGTTAGATGAACGCATCAGAGAAAAGACTTAAGAACTATTAGTCTGTTTACAGTATATCAGTTTCATGAAATACCAACAGGTAAAACAACAGGACATTACACTAGCTCTTGGTCGGACAACACATAATCAGTTCCTAGTACTAGAATAATTAATGCTAACCCTGTTGTGTTGCAACTCGATTGAACCCAAAACATCTTGCAAGTACAAAAGTTCCAAGAAGAACTCCAGATCATACACAGCTTCAAAAGCATGAATAACAACCTAACACATGATCAAAAATATTCCAAAATATCAGACTGCAAAAATATATGTTTTGAGATAATATAGAAACACAATTACCTGAATCAAGGGTTTTGCATGACGATTCAAATCTGCCAAGTCAATTTGCACACTGAGAGCTCCTTGATTTTCGGAATTATCCCCAGAAAGTGAAGACTAGAAAATAGAAACTACTCAACAAAAATGGTTGAAAAGAAAGGGATATATAAAAGCATAAAAGAAGGGTTGATATGTAATAAGTATCAACTTGAAACAAGTTTGGTTGTATCTTACATCTCCAAGCACCAAGAGAAGGTTCCCATTGCATGGGTTTGTGATCTGAAAAGATTCCAGAGAAATGAAAATGCTGGCCGAATTATCCCAGACTTTGCACTCAAGACCAAAGCCAGAGAACTTTGCCCCTGCAAGTTTTCTTCCATGATTCCTGAAAAAAAAAAAGAAAGAAATAGTAATTTCACTAGAAAGATGCAGATATGCAGGTCCTGAGCAAAAAGAGAGAGGGAGGATAAGGAGTTTTAAGGTATGAAAGAAGCATGCTGTTACCGCAGGCTAATTGATGCTATAGTTTCAGAAATAGTAAGCTTTATAGAAGAAGTGTAGAACTTCTCTTTCACTAGAGAGTCATCAGTTGAAGATGAAACCACGTGGAACTCCATTCCCTCAGTGATATCCTATAAAAGCACCTCATGGTAAGAATTTAAGGCCCAATAAAATAATACCAAGTAGAATGAAGTTCTATTATTCTATAAATAAACATAATTCTTAATTCCACCTAAGATAAATTAAAAGGTCAGGTACTGTATGGTCTGAACTAACCAAACTATCATTCACCAAGATTTATGCCAAAATTTCTTCAAATTTAGACAGAGGAAATAAGCAGATTAGCCATTATAGTAATGCATTTAAGGCATTGCAAGATAGACAATCTAACATACCTTTATTATCTCATCTGATACTACACCAGCAAACGTACTGGTATCAGCTGTACCACCGGCTCCAAGCATACCGAGAGAGAGCCAATTCAACCAACGACGACCACTACTTGAAGATTGCTCTTCTGTTTGGGGCTTCTCTTCCAACATCTGAGCATCACTAGGTAAAGAAAAAGACCTGGACCGAGACAGCCCCACCTACAAAGATGTTATAGTTACAGACGACATTATGATCTCATAAAATAAGGGACAGCAATCGTTGATTGAACCCGACAAGCTGATATCACCTGAATGTAGTTAGACTAACTAGGAAGAGAACACATGGGCTATCCTCAAAAAAGTTTGAATAGAAAAAAGTTAAGCCCCAAAATCCAATTAGGCAATGATATTAGTAAAACTTTACGGTATTTCAGTTGCAAAATTTATTTGTTACTGTATCATGGAAACATAATGGAATGAAACAAAATCCACTTTCCACCAAAAGACTGTCATCACAAATTTCGTATTCCTGCATTAACCTGGCCTAACCAATATAGACTACCAAGTTAGGTTGGGTCTTGTTATTAATTTATCAAAAAGTGAAACCGACCATCCCTGACATGTTGCCACCTCAGGACTACCGCAATGCATAGTAAAATAATTTTTGCAAGCGAGAGAGAAAGAGAGAGGATCAGGTTTGATGTTTGTTGTTGAATTTTGATGTCAGGTTGTGGTTTTTAGATAGAGCGGATGTTATCCATTGATTGTTGTGTCTTGTGTTTTGGATGTTGTTTAGGATGTGTTATTTGATGGATGTGAGATGTTTTAGTTTAATGAAAACCCTTGGCAGACGCTGCCAAGTTTTCGAAAAAAAAGTGGGGGGAGAGAGAGAGAACCTGCAACTGCTTTTCTGCACATGCTCTATAGTTCAAGATGTCATCAATGTCACATTCTTTATCCATTTCCTCTAGTTCTTGCAAAATATCTGTGCTTAAAAACTGAAAATAGCATGTTCAAACAAAAGGTCAACAAAAGAAGCAAAGTTCCTACATAGTAATAAGATACAAATAAGAAACTATGTTTCTACTTTTTGTTAAGTATTACTTTACAAAAAAAGTGTCACAAGATAAAAGCTAGCCTGCTCTTTCTGCAGTAATTCTAACTTCTTCTTGTACAACTTGACATATCTACGTTTGTTGTTCCTGAAATAACAAATTAGCACAAATTACATATGTAATTTTTTGGATTCCTACTATTTTTCCATCTTTGCAATAACCCCAAACATTTCACATATTTGCAAATCAATACCCATATCAAAAATCAAGATTAAGTCAGGGAAAAGAAAAATGACTTATTTATTCTAAACTTTTTTCATATCAAACTAAAGAACTACAAAAACCAAGTTCATAAACTCGGAACACAACATTCGTTTACTTTTCTTGAATTTTAGTTCGCTTTGTTCCTAAGATCAGAGGGTTGAGTATAATTTGCAAATAAGAAGACTACTGGATGTCAGGTTAACAACAATAATACAGATTGTATGGTTAGAGACGAATAGAATTATTTTTCAGGAAGGGAATTACAAATCTATAAAAGCTTTAGGGTTAGCAATTATTAACTTGGCCAAATATTTGTGTCAGGTTAAAAACAATAATACACTCTTAAAATTGCAATTAATATTTACCTACTGATGTCTTAGATTTACCTAACCAGATACTGCTATAGGATAATTTAGATGATCTACATCATAGACTGTGGTTGGTAGTTAGACATAATTTAAGCTACACTGTTTATCATAATATTTAATGGATTTCTAGGGAATGAGCAAGGGTCTCAATCCAGTTAAGGTGGGAATTAGACGAAGAACTTGGGTATGGACCCATACAATGACCAAGAATGAAGTAAATGATCAAGATTGAGGAGTTCTGATTAGTTAATGGTGTTGTTTTCATGTGCTGATGGATGTTTCTTGATAATAAAACTCAGTTTTTTTGTGAACAAAATTATATGCATTAAGCTGGCCCATTGGTACCAGGTTGTGCTACTGATTAACTAGAGATCTGTTAAAACTTGCACACTGATTCTGTTGGTATGTTGCCTATTGGTACCAGGATGTGGTACTGACTAAGTAGATCTAAGACTTTTAGTTTTAGGTCAATGTAGTTGTAAATCCCTACAGCTATCAGGATTATGGTACTTAAAACTTGTGTTTCAATGGAAACGGGTGGTAATAGCACCTTTTCAAAAAGAAATTAAAATGTAAAGACCATTGGGTGCTACATTTCAGGGGATGCACCAAATGGGGTGCAACAGTTGAACTAAAATCAAAAGGATCATAATCAAAATAAAACGATTATAAAGCATGATGTAGAGACTTACAGTCTCTGCCCCAGAGTGCTCCAAGAGGCCTTCCTTAGTTTTTTACGAACCTCAGACAAAACTGAGTCCCGTGCATAGTGCCACCACAAAAGTTGCCAACCTTCTTCCCTATTCAAGAGGGAGTTCTGAGACGGCCTGTACCGACCAAACCTGCAAAGACCAATGATAAAGACAAATTCATAAATAAATGCTGCTGCTGCATATTACAAGAACTAGTTACTTCTTTTGTTTATAAATAAAGAACCTCAGACAATTTAAATCAGAAAGAAAGGTTACAAATTAGAATATAGAAACTCTAATTTAGCTTCTCTTAATACACTTATCCAAAGGAACATACTTTTCTCGCAGTGCACATATGGTGAGATGGTCTGAAAGACTTAGCATTTGCTGGATTTGAATTTCACTTGTTGAAAGAACCTAGAGGGAAGGAAACAAAAGGAAAGGTAAAAAGCACACACGAGAATAAGTTGACAAAATGTTGCTATAGTTATTCTATTCCCAGGGCAAAAAGTTTAACAATGAAAAAAAGGAACGAACCAAGCCATTTAGCTCAATATCAATATCATATTGTGGAGCACCATCAAGCTTCCCCGGCTTATTTGCCTACAAAAAAGTCAAAAGTTAAAATTGCTAATAAAATATCAGATTCAAAAATCAGAATGAATGTAATTTGCAATATGTCACATGCATGAGAAGTTTACTTACTAGCACAGATATAGTTATATAAAATGGTTCAATGATATAATCATCTATGTTTCTCTCTATTTCCAAAATGCTGGCTCGTGATTGCATAAAGTCGCTTATTAAAAAGTTATCATGGCCTTCATCAAGCCGGTTGCAGAAAAAACAAGCATCAAATATTTCAATTATTTTGCTCACTTGCCCAGATCTTGATTTTCCTATTAAAGACCTTAGAGAAGAAGGAAATGTGAATAATTATATTGAAAAGTTTATTTAAGAGAAGGAAAAAAAAGATAAACAGGCTAGAAATCATACGAAGAGAAAGTATGCCTGCTTGTGTCTGTCATTACTGTCAGACTTGAAAATCTCAACCCAAATATGAATTTCTCCTGTCAATGTATCAGCGAAAGATATTGCATAAGTAAGAACCATTATAGGACCTTCTTTATGGCATAGAACATAAAGTATATCATTTTCTTCTATAGCAGAACAAAATATCAAATACAGCTACCAGTGTATGCACTGTTGAATCAATAAAAGTTACGCGGTTCAAACTGACTTCAAATTTCAAAAACAAGAATAATACCTTATTTATGTGGGCGTCAACATATACAACATGCACATTTCGTATTGAAACTTGGATATTGTCAAGAATCTGTAGAGATGGAAGTCAATCACCTTGAATTTGACAAACTATCAAGCAGTTCATTTCCGAAAGTAGAAAGTTCTTTACTAGTTTACAAAACTCTGTTTGTACCTTTGCAGACATATATGAAAGAAATGATTGACCAGTTCGATTATCTGAAAGGAAGAAAAAACAAAAAATGAAACAATCATTGGTAAAACCTATCATCTAATGCCTACTTTAAGTTATCTTGTCAGATAATAACATACATCTCTTTTTTTGGATAGTACCAGTTAAACTAGGTCCAAGTAAAAGGCTGGTAAAATAATGTAACGATGGTAAACAATCAATACTGCAAATGTTGCTGTGATGCCAATGTAAAACTTGGACAGGACCAGCTGGTATATTGTGTCGTATGAGTTTATTCAAAATGACAAAATACCTGTTATACGGCTAGAGAACTTGGCAAGCTCGATTGCATTAAGCTTAGCCATTTTTCCAGCTATTTCTCTTTTGTCAACAGAGTCAAAACTCCACTACAAAACAGGAAATAAAAGTCAATTAAATATGTGGTATAGTGCTTCCACATTTTAAATAAGAATTGCATCAAGAACTCAGATAGCAGCAGCTTACGGTGCATGCAGTGTGGAATAATATAAGCTGGTACAGGAACCATTGCTAGGGACTGGAACATATCAAATAAGGAACATACCTCAGTATCCTCTCTCTGACAAGCAGATATAAAGACATCTTCCAACACTATTATGATTGGGTCCCACCCAAGCTTCTTCCATGGAATTTTTATGCTCAATTTGCCTGCTTGTCCTGCAATTTATGACAATTAGACCCAATTAACCCTCACGTCTGCTATTCAATCTAATCGACTTTCAGTTAAATAATGTTAATTTCATCAATTCTGGATCCACATGAGAGCCAAGACAAAGAAATTAAAAAAGAGTATATTGGGGGTTAAATCAGCATGGGACCCCTTAAAATGGCATTAAATCGTGCTTAAGACGACTAGTAATTTGCCAAAATCAGGAAGATTTCTCCTTGGTAGTGAAAAAATAATGGGAAAAAAAATGTAAACAGAAACAAGAATCTGAGAACATTCAAAAGCCAATTATATGATTTAGATTAGAAGCTTCACCATTCTTCAATGCAAAAGGCAACTGCAAATAGTCAAATGCTTCAAGAATCAATTCAACATTCTCCAACAATATTTCCTCTGCAATGAGATCAGCAAGTGAAAATAATAATTAGTACAATTTAAGTTCAAAATAATGCCTAGTGGCAGTAAAGTGTCTCTTGAGGCAATTAAGTGTCATGCCTCGATTAAATCTACAACAAGCTAAGAGAAAAAAAATATTTAATGACAGAAAGAACCGTAATCCATCTTCAAAAGCTAAAAAATTTGTCTGGTACCCAACTGGTATGGCCCTGGGGTGGCCTGCTAGATAGAAGTAACTATAAGCTGGTTTTGTATCTATATTTATGTCTGTGGTACTGTATTCCCAGTAATTGTCGGTGCTTTGGCCTAGCTCCGGAAAAGGATAGAGGACTAAGGGAAGATGTGACCAAACCTGTCCAAGGTGTTGTACTTGCTCCGGAACATTAAAACTTGAGAAGAGGAGACGAGGGAAAACACTCTATATAAACTTGATCCCTTTTTTTTTTAATCCCAAATTGGGGTTTAAGATTTCACTTTCCCTCTCCCACCCATTCCTCCCCCCCCCCCCCCCCCACACCCCCTCTTATGTGATTCCTCCAAAGTAGAACCTGAATTATAGTCTACAGAAATTTCACTTTAATTCCATCCAAACAAACACAAAATGGGAATTCGGACTCTCATCTCCTACTGAACCTTAGCTACAGGGAGCACAATTTGAAAATTTTCAACCTAAATGTGTGACTCGTTGCAGAAAACAGAAACAAAGCATGAGCACACGATTAAGAGAAAGGGATCATTAGGTACCGTTCCAGATACCGATCTTGAGCTGGTCCTTTTGGATGCCCTTCACATACCGGCCGAGAATCCCTGCAAGCACCTGGCTCACCACCCCCTCGAACATCGCTGTGACAGGGAGAAGTCGATTGAAACCCTAGAGATTAATAGAGCTCAAGACTCGAGACACCTCTCATGGCTGGCACCGTAGCGCGCAAGAACTAGAGAGAGTTTCTTGGAGGAAGGGGCGCGCTGTATCGGAGCGCCGGAACCGAATCAAAGTTTAATCAGGAACTTACAAAACATATGATATGATATACTTAAAAACGTGAATGAATAGATCAAAAACATTCAGTGAATCAGTTTCCTGTTGTGAGCGCCTTCACAATTATTATCTTAATAAATAATTTTAGAATAACTTTTAAAAATCCCTAAAAATAGAAAAGAAAAAGTTTACAAATATATTTTTTAACTTATAAATTAATTGTATTTTAAATTTTATGTAATTTAAAAATTGTTTGATATTTCATCAAAGACATTAAATATAGACCATTGTAAATATTATGTAATTTTGATGGTGTTTGATGGAGTATCAAATAATACTTAAATTTGTATGAAATTCGAACACAATCAATATATAAGTAAAATATGATATATTTATAAATGTTTTCTATTTTTTTTAAATTTTGAAATTATGTGAAAATCCGTTGTTAATATTGTTAAACATATAATTCTTGATTTTTTTTTCTTTTCTTAAATATCTCTCATTAAATATTTTATTACAATCTATCCAAACTGAAAAAACTGCTGTAAATAAAAAAATAATTGTCGATCATAATAATATGACGCAACGTGATGACAAAATTAATATAAATAATAATTTCAAATAAAAAAATACCTCTAAATTTAAAACATTTTCACCGGTGCAACTTTTGCAAAGAACAAATATATTAGAGTTAGAATTAAGCGTTTTTTTTTTCTGAAAAAAATATTATTTCAAAATTGGAGAACAAGGAAACAGTTAGTATAAAAATATTGACAAATTTTTATTATCATCCTATAGTTGGATCTAGAAGCATTAATTATCATAAATTTTTATTTTTTTATCATAATTGTTAATAATGCATGGGGGGTATTTTGTATAGATGTCGGATCGGGGATCTGAATTTGAGTCAATCAAGTACATTAAAATCATACTCTTAACCGTTACAATATTGGATTCAAATGGGATGCAGATCAAATGTATAAAATTTAACTCTATGACCATAACCATAATTCAGTTGTTATTTTTTAAAAAATCACACCTTATCCATTTAATCGGAACAAATATATTCCGGTAATCCGAGGTCAAGACCCCATCAGAATGTATAATGTAATAAAAATAGTGCCTCTGATTTAACAACATTACAAGTACGCAGTAACACAGCTTATGCATTTGCTTCCTTTTCCTCTGGCGAAGAAAGAAAGGTTTCACTTTTATCAACTGGTTCAGTATGTTATCTTATCATGGTTCATCCTTGAATTTACATCGAATTTACACTATATTATCAGTTGAAGTCTATTACTATCAGGTCAGTTTTTTGACCTTGTTTTATGTTTGAGCTGGTGATTACTGTTACCTACCAGCACAGAAAGATGCCAAGCTAATATGAACTGATACAATTCAAAACCTTTTTATGCGATGGCAATAGCCTCTTTTATTAAGTGTATTCGTTTTGAGCAACATTTAGTCATTTAGCGGGCAAAAAAAATTCAGAAATGCATAAAAAAAAATATATACACGCTGTTGTGAATTTGTGATGAATCGACATACAAATGTACCTATGACATTCGAGCACAAACTAATGCCATGCTTTATTTTTCATTTATTCCCTTTTTACCTCATAACCTCTTTCAAACTAATCAAAGTGTAGCATAAAACTCCTGCAATTGACAAATCCTTCCACAGCTAAATTGAAATGAAAAGGATGAAATCAGAGATGCACTCTTCTGACACAGTTTCCAGGAAAAAAAACACTGGATTATTCCATTCAAAATGTACTTGAAATGCAGAAGTTAAAGTGGAACCATGCTTTACTGTAGGATTCAGGACTCCTTGTTCTAACTGAAGAGTGATCTCTTGCGGTTACGTTCCAGCCGAGCCTCTCTCTGTCAGAATTTCATAGAAAAAGAAAGAACAAAAGGAATGTCACTCCACTAAGCAAGATGCAAAGCTAAGGAAACTTAACTTAAGATAATTGATATGAAGAACACACTTCTTTTTTTTTTTTTTGAAAAAGGTGCAAAGCACCTGTTTCATTAATATGAAATAAACTCATACAACAGTTGAAAATAAAAAACCAGAAAAAAAATGGTGTAATGTAAAATCTGTCATTATCTTAAAAATGGTGGAACATGTTTCCCTATAAGTTAGCAAATACCAGAAAAGTTCTCTCAACACCACTTGAGCACGCAAGTATAAAGAAGGAACCATATTTCATATTTTATCCAAATTCAAATGAAGCCATGACAATACTAAATTCATATTCCTTCTCTAGACAAAGGAATCTATATTCTTAAAATTATATATTCCCAAAAAATGCTCTTTAACTGGTAAATGTAGCTTTCTCCCTCTGCAGTTATGACAATGCAACCAAAAAATGAATAGAAAGTTTAATTCATGTTTGAAAGCAAATGATATACTTTGTGATCTGTTCATACTGACTGCAGCTTTATTTTGTTCTGTTAACTGAATCTTTTTTATTAATCCCATGCAACAATAAGTACAGCGAAATTGATCCGATTATAAATAGCTTAAATTAATCATTCAAAAAAAAAAAAGGCAGTGAAGTCAAAAAAGTAATACCTCTTTCTTTTTACATTCTTTATAGTCATCAAAGAATTGTTGACAGTTGCTCTTCTCTCTGTTAGACTCCAGACCTAAGTCATAATTCCTCACCAAATCAGAAAAGATTAGCAAATTATGTGCAGCAGCTAATTCAAAACTTTTTTTTTTTCAATTACACTCAAATTTTACATCTTTGCACATTTGGTTCCAAGCGGTTACACCCTAAAGGAAAGAATTTAGCAGAGCACAAACATGACTTGAATGGAAGGTGAACCCCACTTATATACACTTTGAAATTTTATCTGTATTCAAAACCTTGTATTTACACATATTACATATTTCCAGGGTATGCATGAAAGTACATGCCAACTTTAAACCACCACCACAGGTCATAGAAAATCTGACTCTTACAACTATTCTTTCAGGTAAATTCAACCAAATTGCCCCAAAGAGTTCATATGACCTTCAACATCTATACCAGCACAGCATGAATTTAGTTTGGCCTTGAAAACATAAAAGGCTCACTTCAAGCAGGCTTCAGTTCTAAATATACAAGTATAACAATACATTCTTTGACATAGCACTAATCTAACCTTTAAATCTCATCTGCAGGTATTTCACACATATATTGCATTAGTGATTAATGAAAGTAAGGCGTTATTTACATGTACTGTAGAATGCTGGGAATAATTTGGAAAACATCTCAATATGCAGATTAAGCAGTATAATCTAAGGGACAGCCGCTCTCAGATTAAACCATACAGTGTAATATCTGGTGTGCTACATCCAGTACCTGACAGATCTCTGTTATATCATTTCTGGATACAATTTTGTGTAGTTGATTGTAGAAATTAGAAATTTAGTAACTACAGATTAGATCCAACATGCAGGAAGTTCGATGGCTCTCCTGTTATTATCCTAAAAGAGCAATCAATGAAAGAAAAAAGACACCGTACATGAAGCCTGTATCTGATAGAGGCGTTTTATGAAAAAACAATGGCAGGAAGTTTGCAACTGCTTTGTATAATTACTGTATAGAAATTGGATGATCTGTTGTGGTAAAAAGAGCACCGCTTTTGGGCCTAAGCTGTAGCAGTGTACTGAAGGAAGCCATTGCCGAGGCGCCTCTCGAAAGGAAGTAGGAAAGAAAGAAAGAAAGACGCGAGAGAGAGAGAGAGAGAGAGAGAGAGAGAGAGAGAGAGAGAGAGAGGGAAGGGAAGGGAAATGAGGCGTACATTTGAGGGAGGCAGTGTACTGAGGGAAGCACATCGAGTCTGAGAACTTGTCTGAGCTCGAATACTGCGGCGGCGGAGAAGAGGTGGAGGCGGCGGAGGGTGTGGCAGGAGGAGACGATCCGGCTGACGCCATTGCTATGGTTTCTTTGCGCGAGAAAGATCGATTTCGAGGATATATTTACGGGTTTTCTTTATTTTTTTAGGCTCAATAAGTCGATGGGCTTTCTTTTTTAATTACTGGCCCTCGAATCGATCGGGTTGCAAAAGGAAAATGTCGGGTCGGATCTACGCCTCAGCCCGATATGTAGTGAAACAGTAAACACTGAAACCACTGGTTACCCGGGCACTGACTCTAAGATTTGCCAAGGCTTGTGCAAGATGGCATCCGGTGAAATACTTCATTTATATGAGGTAAAAATTTCTTTATAAAATCTTATCTGTTATACTATATACTACAATAATTATGTATAATTTGTACTCATTTTATTCTCTGAAATAATTATTTACTTCAGAAGAGGGACGTCAAAGATATAATGTTCCGTTGATATTATTTTTCTGGCGACAGCTTGTAAGCAACTAATGAATCTCTTAGAAGTTTTTTTTTTCTTTTTTTCCCTTTTTTTTTTGCTTTAGACAACTCGCTGCATTACATGAAATTGTTCCTGTATATAATTATGGGTTGGTATTAGCATTTTCAATTTTCTTTGATTTTTTATGATTTTTAGCCTGAATTAATATTTCATGATTTTTCAATCGTGTAGCAAGTAAAAACAGGGTTAATGAACTTAGATACAAATGCAATTTGTTCTTTTATCAAACTAACTGAAACACCACATAATATCTAAGAAAAATGAAGCGTGCTCGAAGCATGGGGATCCGCGTCAGCTGTTATTCTTAATGGAAAATAGGGTCCTATTATTCTCCATTATAAACAATGGTATAGATTATTTGTCTAGTTTTTTAGTTTAGAGTAGGGATCTCTTTATAATTATTATTTTAATAATTTTGATAATGAATTTTTAAATAATTAAAAAAATATTTTAAAAATAGAAAAAATTTATAAATATATTTTTTTAACTTATAGATCGATTGTGTTTCAAATTTTATTTAATTTAAAAATCATTTGATATTGCATCAAAGATCATCAAAATTACATGATATTTATAACAATTCATATTTAAGGATATTTGATAGAATATCAAATGACTTTTAAATTAGATGAAATTTGAAATATAATGGATCTATAAATTAAAAAAATTATTTGTCAATTTTTTTCTATTTTTTTGAAATTATTTAAAAAAATTTTGTCAAGATTATTAAAATAATAATTGTGAAGGAATCCTTATCCTAAACTAAAAAATCATAAAAAATCAAACAAACGATCTATATCATTGGTTACAATGAACAGTAGGGATATGAGAATAACAAGATATTGTTTTCTATTCAGAATAACAGCAAGATATGGATCCGATGCGTGACTCATTTTTAGTGGTGTGTGTCTTCCACGCATGTGACCATGCCCCCCCCCCCCCCCCCCCCCCCCCCCCCCCCTCCCCCCGCACCCAAATTATACTAAAAAGATAAAGAATTTTGTTGAATTTAATATGAAAATAATATATATGTCGCTTGCGGTTTAATATTTTAAAAGAAAGACTGAGACAAAAATTGTTTAAAAAATATTAATTAATTCGATGCAATAAATTAATGAACAAGTTATCAACATATTTTCTACAAATAAAATTATCGAACGCCTTTTAAATAAAGCGAGATAAAAGTTTATATTCTCTGAAGCGAATATTATAGCATAAACTGTAGAAATGGCGTTGAGATCAGCAACTCTGCCAATCCACTCCCTCATGGGTTCATACCATGAGAAAATGAAACGGGTTCAACTAAACTAATTCTCCCAGGTCAACCTCACTCCGTCAACGGCCCATTGAATTGTTCTTTCCCCTCTCAGCCTCTCTCCTTGCAGCTCATAGATCGAAACGAAAAAAACAGAGAGAGAGGAAGTAACAAAAGTAAAAGAAATTGTTCTCAAGTCTCTCTTCCACAAACGACTTTCACCTCCTCTCCTCCCCACCGATCTCCATCCACAATGCATATGCTGATAGACTGCTCCAACTGTCACACCGCGCTCCATCTCCCGCCAGGCGCCACCTCGATCCGCTGTGCACTGTGCGGTGCGATCACCCATGTGGTCGCGCCTCGCTCTGTCCCCGCTCCTCAGTTTTACTACAACGATTACCATTCTACCACTCACGACCTCCTTCCTTCTGCCTCGTATGCGCCGTATAGTGGGTCAGTGCCCTGGGCCCCGGCTCCGCCGAGCCGGAAAGGGATCAAGAAGGCCGTGATATGCGGGATTTCGTACAAAGGCACCAAGTACGAGCTGAAGGGATGCCTTAATGATGCCAAGTGTATGAAGTATTTGCTTGTTAATCGATTTGGCTTCCCTGAGTCGTCAATTATCATGCTGACAGGTGGGTCCTCTGCGTCTCAGTACATCACCATAATGCTAATGTTCTATCATTTCAGTATACACAGGTTAACATTAAGAGTAGTTGTAACATGCAGCCATCTCTATGCTACTATTATTTGATATATTTTGTTGGTGATTTACACAATATTTAGTCCAAATCAAAAAAATTAGAACTGTCGAGATGTTCTCTATTGTTTGAAAAAAGGATTGTGTGAAATTTTGGGCGAATTAAAAAAATAATGTGGTCATTCATCAAACAATTTGAAATATTTTATAGGTTAGTGTCATCACCTTCTTGATGGGTGATTCAACCTTTTCAAAATTTGGTTGAAATTTGACTTGGACCATATCCAGATGATGAAGAACGATAAAAAAACTTATATAACTGGATAGTTATTAAATAAGCATACGCTAGAATAAATAACATTTTATCGTGGATCAAAGATTTTTAATGGAGGCAGTCGTTTGGTGATAATTCATATTTTGGCATCAGATCCTTTCATAGGTATACTGAATCAAACAAAATACTACTACATTAAACAAAAGAATTACAAGTAGACAATGAGTTAATTTTGGTCACAGAATAAATGAATTAGACATGATCGTAGAATAAATGAAGTAGACATGATGAATTAATTTTCATCATAGAATAAATGAAGTAGACTCTCTTACTTGCATGTAAAAAAATTCTAGAGTTCTGTCTTCATGATCAGGAGGTTTGAAATTGAATAAATTCACATTATTTCTTTTTATAAATCACTTAATGTGGAGACAAAATGGAGCCACAAAATTTTGGAATATTTTCTATTTTCATTCATAAACTTGCATGAGATTAAAAAAAGGATGAGTTATGGTTATAAGTAGATTATGTGTAAACAAAAGGATATCCTCACTACAATAGTTTGGTCTCGGTGCTACTTGATTCAATGACAGGAAAAATCCAAGTTGTGAAACATTATGATATTAACCTCGCAATTATATGAAAGTTGAGTTGCAGAAGAAGAAACAGATCCATACAAAAGACCAACCAAGAAGAACATACGCAGGGCTCTAAACTGGCTAGTGCATGGGTGCCAGGCTGGCGACTCGTTGGTGTTTCACTACTCTGGACATGGTGGACAGAAGAAAGATGAAAATGGAGACGAGGTAGATGGGTTTGACGAAACAATTCTTCCCTTGGATTACGAGCAAGAAGGGATCATCTTAGATGATGAGATAAACGAAACCATTGTTAGGCCACTACCATGTGGGGCCAAGCTTCACGCCATCATAGATGCATGCCACAGCGGAACAGTGTTGGATCTGCCTTTCCTTTGCAGAATGACTGCGTCAGTTAATTCCACCCTTTTCCATTTATTTGAATTTATTTATAGATCATCCACAATTCAGACCTTTGTGAGGTTGAGTGATTCAAATTGTATCCACTTCTGAAATTATACAGGAGCGGTCAATACAGATGGGAGGATCACACGCCAACGAATGGACAAAATAAAGGTACCCGTGGTGGACAAGTCTTTTGCTTCAGTGGATGTGATGATAATCAAACCTCTGCTGACACAGTGGTATGAATCGGCTAATTTTAGTCCCTTTTTATACAAAAACAAGCAAATAAGCATAGATAATAGTTTGTGGTAATTATTTAGGTAATGACTAGCATCAAATGAGTTGTCTTGCTTTACTTGTTTTCAACTTGATTGTTTGTGTTTTGTTCGAGGTATACATTTCATCAATTAGTTCCAGAAGCGATGCCTTACCAGTACCAGGCTTTATAGAAATAGAAAACCCTTTGATAGATTACTTATTCTAATGTTGCATTATTACCCACATAAATGCTCTAAAGTCTTTCATAATACCTTGTTAGGCTTTGTCAAAGGTCACTTCAACGGGTGCCATGACATTTTCATTTATCCAAGCGATTGAAGAGGGTCAAGCAAGCACATATGGAATGCTAATCAATTCCATGAAGGCTACCATTAGGCACACCAACTTGCTCGATGGTGTCGGGCGTGTGACTTCTCTTTTAACTATGCTAATGCACGGAAAGACCGTGCTACGGGGGCTGAAACAGGTTAATTAATTCTCTCTGCAATTGCTCTTATTGAGTTATTTTATAAAAGATTTTTAAACATCTAAAGATGACATTTTACCATACCATGGTAAGAGAGTTTGATATCAGCCATGACCTGTACCACTGCACAAGGTGACACCAATCTGAATTGGGTAATACTTACCGATGATTACATCATCTCTGCTATGAAATTTAATTAAAAAGAACCCCAAAAATAAATTGGGAAAGAGAAAGAAAAACTGAAAAGAAGAATAAGTCTATAAGGTTCTCTTAGTGCCATTTGAAAATTTCATTGTTGGTTGTCATTTTGGAACACTATGTAGATATACAATTGAGCTGTGAAGTTTATTTTAACCTCTGTTAAAACTTTTTCTCCTTTTCTTCAAGAAGACTGAAATTCCTATTACGTGATATGCAGCTTTTTATCTTTTGTATTTAAGCAAATAAAGTCGCAACCAATTTTTGGGATTTTGGAACAATGAATGATAGCAAATGAAGTCGCAAACACCTTTTCTCTTTGAAACAAAAATAAATAAATAATCTATATAAATTTTCTTTTTGCAGGAGCCACAATTGACTTCTAATGAGCCATTTGATGTGTACACGAAGCCTTTTTCATTATAAACTCCGTTCAAAGTCTTTGACATTTTTGTATTTTGGTGGATTTGGTGGATAACATAGTTAAGTCATTTTGTTGGAGTGTTGTTTGGTTGTCAAATTCACTGCAAATTTGTTTGTACGTGCTTGCAAGCTGCGCATGCTGTTTGATTGGGAACATAACAGAGTGCAGTTCTGTTTTTAATTTTAAGGTACTTACATCACTTGAAATTTTTGCATGTGCAGTCGCAAAAAAAAAGAAAAAAAAACCTTGTCAATTTTGAGGTTGTGTTCACGACAAATGTTTGAATTTTGAAGCGGAGAAAATGCGATGAATCATTTTGGATGTATTTGAATTATTTTTTAAAAGTTTAGTGTCAATGCTGAAGTGATTTAATTAAATCATATAAAATTAGACTGCATGAATACAACATGATAAGTTTAAAAAATGTAATTTTCTACATAAGTTGTTGGGTATATAGAAAGAGTACTAATTATATTTCATCCAATTTGAGCATCAAGATTAGTACTAATTATATTTCATCCAATTCATACGAATCTTCTTTTAAAATATTGAAGCAAAGGTATTAATTTCTTCCTTCATGATTAGTACTATAAATAAAATGAATAAGTTTATTCTAAAGGTTTTATTCATGATTCTATCATCTTTTCTTCCTATCAGTTGCATACGATTTTTTCGGTTTTTCTTGTGTTCTTATGATGTATTTTAACTTCTTACTACAATAACTAATAAATACATAAAATTAATTATCGGAATGGGACAAAACAACGCAGAATCTCACATCTAGTTGCTCTTATTCATTTTCGCAAATACAAATGGCAATAAAATAGCAAAACCAACATCTGGATAGAATCTTTCGTATAGAAATTGTTAGCTTTATATATAAGCCCAAAAGTCACTTTTTTTCCGAATAAAATCATGTTCTCTCTACAACGGCCCAAAAATAACACTTTCTTCTTTCGAATTAAAAAAATAATAACTAGGCCCGATGTACTACAAGGGGCTGTACCACCTCTTCTACCAGTACAACCCGTACGGCCCACTCTGGGGCAACCTCGCGTGGGGCCACTCCGTCTCCACCGACCTCGTCAACTGGGAAGCGCTCCATGTTGCACTCGACCGAACCAACCCGTTTGACATTAACGGGTGTTGCTCCGGCTCCGTCACCTTCGTGGCCGGAGAACCCGTTATCCTCTATACCGATCTCGATCACAAGCAGAGGAATGTGCAGAACATCGCCTTCCCGAAGAACGGATCGGATCAAGGAGGTATCGACCCGGACAACTTTAGAGACCCGACTAATTTATACTAGTTATGTACTTACGTTAAGTTACAACAATGGAAAATGGTATGTCACTTGGTATCATTATCGGTATGCTTGTAGGCAGTGAGAACTAGAAAAACTTTGATTGGACTCAAATGAACTAGATACCTGTCTAAAACTGTACATGATCCGAACCAAACCTGGCCCAACCAGAACCCAGCCTGAGCCAGGGATGTTGAGAAGTCATACTAGCAGACGTTGTCTTCTTACAGAATAACTCAGCCACAATCTGACATTCTGACTCGCTAGAACCTGACCCAAACTTATAAGTATGGGTTCATTGCACACATCCCAGCACAAAAGAACTGCTATGGCAATGCTTAGCTTACATAAATCCTCATTCTCAACTTTTATTCTATCGGAGCCAGGACTTCACAAATTGGAAAAGGAACGGGTTTCCGTTGCACAAATCTGAAAACAGTAGCATGTGGGAAAATGTCCTGATTTCTTTCCTGTATCACTGTCCAGTCGAGATGGGTTAGATCTGTCAGTTAACACAGGAAACATAAAACATGTTCTGAAAGTGGGTCTTATGAAAACCCTGCAAGACTACTACTTGCTTGGTATGTATGATGAGAAGAAAGATGTTTTTGTACCAGATGAGGAGTACGGAGATCATTAGAGGACTTGGCCCGTGATAGATTATGGGCATGTGTATGCTTCAAAGTCTTTCTTTGATGGCAAGAAGAATATGCGGATTATTTGGTCTGGGGTAAATGAGTTGGACAGTGAGGCAGATGATGTCAAGAAAGGCTGGTCTGGCATTCAGGTCAGTGTTTTTTATGAAATTTGTTCTGCTTTGTTCATCATTAATTTTAATGAAAATTGTAAGGTTCAATATGTTATCTTGTTTGCTAGTCATTCCCAAGGGCTATCTGGCTGGATATGGATGGAAAGCAACTAATACAGTGGCCCATTGAGGAAATCAAATCGCTCAGGAAGCAGCAAGTGCAGCTGCGTGATTTTGGATTACAATCTGGAGTCCTATATGAAATCAGGGGAATCTTGACTTCCCAGGCAAGTTCATGATCATACGAATTTTAATGTTTTGCTTGATCTGACGTTCCAAATACTAAGATCATTGTTGATTGTATCAAGCCAGGCTATAACAAAACCTGACTGGTATGTATCTAGAAAGCGAGATATTGCCTAATACCTGGCGGGTAGCACTAGTATGCCTTTGCTTTTTGGTACCATATTACTTTGGATGCTATCACCCAGCATGCTTGATAACTAGGACCGAAGAAATAAAAGATTGAAAAATATAATGCCATGCGCCAAAACCTGGAATAAGGTATATCTCAAGTCAAGCATGAGATAGAAAAATAGATAGGTCATAGGTAAACTAGAGCTTGAATGATCCATTGTACAAGTACAAGAGCTGTCGATCTTATAAGGTATGTGAAGTCAAAGAAATGTGCATGAGTTATTAAATAGAAAAAAAAATTGATCCCTTTATGAGCTTATTAGTTTCTAATAACAGGCAGACGTTGAGGTTAATTTGAACTTCAAAGCCTTGAAGGAGCTGAATTGTTTGACAATTCATTTCTGCTAGATCCTTCCAAGCTCTGTAATGAGATCAGTCTGTTTGATAAGGGAGGAATTGGCCCTTTTGGCCTTTTCGTTCTTACTAATGATGTTGATGGCCAGGAAGAACACACTGCTGTCTATTTCAGGATCTACAAAAGCTCTGGTAAATACATGGCTCTCATGTGCTCTGACCTAAGAAAGTACAGTTTTACAACCTCTTACCAAATTTTTTTGGGGTTCTCCTCCAATATATCGGAGATCTGAAAGTACTGTGACTACCTTGTTTCTTTTGAAATATCCCCAAAGTACTCAACCTTGGTAGAAAGTTTCACGGTTTGTAGGGGCACATATGAACTATCTTATATTTTCTTATTATTTGTTTTTTATGTCCCAAAATTAGCTCATCAAGGAGAGAGGGAGTGTACAAACCTGTTCATGGTGCCTTTGTTGGAGTGGATATAAGCAAGGACAAAAGAATTTCATTGAAAACCCTGGTAAATATTTTATTTCATCACAATATAGTTATTCATTTCTGTGCTTTGAACTTAAAACTTGGCTTTGCCAATCTCGGACTCATACATATTTTATGTTATTTAATTGTAATACTTTAAGGTCGAGGGTTACTGTGAAGGCTCAATTAAGCCTCAACATTCTCCAATTGTGCTATTAGGATCACAAAAGGAAAAAAAATGATAATGATCATCAAGTCTTTGTTCAGTTAGACCACAATTTTTAATTAAGGTGCTTTTTGTTATATCTAGTAAATATTTTATGAACAACAAATTTTTTTATGATTTTTGTTGTATTAATAGATTGTTGTGTTGTACTTTTTTTTGTTGTTCATAAAATATTTACTAGATATAACAAAAAGCACCTTAATTAAAAATTGTGGTCAGCACAATCGTCAACTGCTAGTGCAGTCCTTGGACTAAACCAAGTATTAACTAAATTTTGATTTTTGAGTTCTATTGAGTTTTTAGAAAGTTTACATGCTTTGAGTCTCACTAATGCAAAATTTATGCATGAAAATCAATGGCATTCTTGTATTTTGCCAGTCTTATGTAGTTTTTTATTTTGTCATCAACTGCCTTAAGGATTTATGAAACAATATATTATACGGAATAAAATCTATCAACAAGAAAACCAAACAGGATAATTTTTAGTTTTGTTTTGGTGTTTCTGTTCTTTTACGATAAGAGGAGATGTGGTGTAATTGTAAAAACATCCTTTGACAATGGAAAACAGGGGTATGATTTGTACCACTTTTGTCAAAAAAAAAAAATTATATAACATGTTATGCAAATTCTTGTTATCAGATAGATCACTCAGTAGTAGAGAGCTTTGGAGGCGGTGGTAGAACATGTATGACATTGCGGGTCTACCCACAGTATGTGTTGACCAGTCAAACCTCAGGTCTATATGCATTCAACCATGGCTCTCAAGAGGTGAAGATGAGAGAGCTCAATGCATGGGAGATGACACGGGCTCGTGTTAATTTGAAAATGATGATTTTATTAGCAAGGATTGGATTTAAGTTAGTATCAGTAATAAAAGATTTTCTTGTTTTAAGATTCATTCAGGCATGATTTGTGTCTGCAACTGTGCTAAGCCGATTGATGTGAAATTTTGTTGCAAGTCAAGATACATATTTCAGAAAGCATTAATGTGATGCTGTAGTAATGCCTGAATTTTATTATAGTTTATTTTTCTTTGAAGTTTCTCCTTGAAAATGAAACAGAATTGAACTGGTTACTGATAGCTCTTTTCCTTTCTTGACAAAGGTCAGTTATATTTACTACATTTTGTTTTATTTACAGAAAGGTCCTTCCTTTTTCTTTCTATACTTTTGAGACAAATATCCTTGTTTTTAATGATTTGAGTATACGTGTCATCTCGATCAGCTGCGCAATTTTCCGTGCGATCACTTATTGAATTAATTTGTAAGGCTCTTTAATCAACCAAAGATGACATTTTACTGTACCACAGTAAGAGAGTTCGATATGAGCCAGGATCTGCACCACTGCTCAAGGTGACAGCAATCTAAATTGGGTAATACCAGTATTACATCATCTCTGATATGAATATATAATTAAGTGGAAACCTGAAAAGAAATTGGGAAAAGAGAGAAAAATAAAAAGAAAAAGTCTATAAGATTTTCTTAGCGCGATTTGAAAATGAGAGCTGATATACACATATATCGTTGTTGATATTATCGTTGATATGAACTTTGTTATTCAAATTAAATGAGCTATTATTTACGTTAGCGATTTTATTATGTAGCTTATTTGTATAGTATTTATATTATTCAATTTAAGTGAGTTATTATTAAGATTAGCGGCATTTGAGTTAAATAATAAAATATTATATACAATAAGTTTGATAATAAAGTCATTAATATAAATAATAACTCATTTTATATGAATAATATAGTCTGTATCGATGAAGATGTTAACGATAGTATCTCCCAAACATTTTTCTTTGAAAATTTCATTGTTGGTTGTTCAGATTTTGAAACACTGGTAGCCATACAATTGAGCTGTGAAGTTTATCTGACTTCTGATGAAACTTTTTTCTTCAAGAAAATTTAATTCCTAAAATATGATATGCAGCTTTTTATCTTTTCACTCTTCCTTTTCTTTCTGGGGGATTTAACATTTAAGTGTGCAATTCATCCTTGTATTTAAGCAAATAAATAGCAACCAAAATTTGGGATTTTGGAACACTGGTAGCTAGCAAATGAAGTCTCAAACACTTTGTCTCTCTGAAACACACAAAAAAAAAAATCTATATAAATTTTCTTTTGCAGGGGCCACAATTGACTGCTAATGAGCCATTTGATGTGTACACGAAGCCTTTTTCATTATAAACTCCGTTCAAAGTCTTAGCCATTTTTCTATTTTGGTGGATAGAATATAGTTCTTTTGTAGGAGTGTCATTTGCATATTGTCAAGTTCAAGGTAATTTAGCTTGTAAGTGCTTGCAACTTGCGCGTGTTGATTGATTAAAAATTAAAGAATGCATTTCTGTTTTTAATGGAAGCTAGATTAGTTGAATTTTTGCATGTGCAGTTGCAAAATATAGAAAAAGCATGAATTTGCAAGGACGTTTTCACGGTAAATGTTTGAATTTTGATGCGGGAGACAATGTGACGAATAATTTTGGAAGTATTTGAATAATTTTTTAAGATGTTTGCATCAATATATATTTTTTTTTGAATAAGTTTGCAAATATTTGAATAATTTTTTAAGATGTTTGCATCAATATATAATGAAGGGATTTAATAAGATGGCATAAATTAAACTAGAGTGCTTTGATGTAATAGACTACTACATCGAGTAAAGCTAGGACGAGCTTAAGCTCAATAAGAGAGTTAGTGAATTTAACTCAAAAAATCTATCGAAACAGTTCCAAACGATAAATCCAAGTTGCTCAATAAATTCTTCATATCAAAATCTTATAGGATACCGAAAATTTTCATTTTTAGAGTTTTCTAACTATATTTTTCAGATTTTTTAAAATGGTTCTAAAATAATAATAAAATAATAAATATTTGAATATTAGAATTGGTCATTTAAAAAAAATATGAAACAAATGCTTAAAAAACTCTAAAAATAGAAATTTTTTATATCCTACAAGATTTAGATATAAAAAAATTATTGAGAAAATTAAATTTGTCATTTGAAGTCGATTCGATAGGTTTTTGAGTTAAATTCACCAAACTCCTTGATGCAATATGTTATAAGGCATTGTTAATTATAAAAGCACTTGAGCAATTGATGCTGAAAGTATGTATACAAATATAGGAAATAGTATACAACACACTTGAGTAGTTGACGATGATTTATATTGACAATTTTGATAATATTTTTTTAAATCAATTTAAATAAAGTTAAAAAAATAAAAAATAAATTTATAGGTAGGTTGTTGGATATACAAAATGATATTAATCACATTGCATGCAATTTGAACGTCAAAGTCATTAATTTCAAATTATAAAAAACTAAAATTACTTAATGAACGGTAAAATAAATACTAAACTTGGTCACTTATAGTAGACATGATATGAACATTATAAAGATCACGATTATATTGTTGGATTTCAAATCTAAACATTATTTTTAATGATTATCAATAAGAATTTTCAAGAGATTATCATCACAATTAAGCACAAAACTTCGAAGAAAATTTTAGGTATAACGCTGCATAAAACATATTGAGAGAAAGTGAATTAAGTAAAGATATGATGCGTTATAGAAAGCAGTAAATAAATAAATTTGAATAAGAACTGGGACTATTGAACATAATTAATTTGACAATAGTAAAAAATAATTTAGTCTTTTGAAATACAAATGCTGAAATATGACTATATTTATATCGTGCAAATGAACCATAGTGAAATTTGATGCGAAGTTCACAATTTTACTAAACAATTTCAAACTTACAACAACCTATATCCAATCACCTAATAAAATATTACCGAAGAGAAAAGTACATTCGTAGTGAACTAATAATATTCAAATTATATAAAATTTGATATACAACCGATCCTTAAAGTCTATAATAAATTTACAAATTGCGCCCCATTTCACTCACCACATATAAATATAAATTCCTAACACAAAAGTGAATCTTATGCATCATAAATGACAGACAAAATGAGAAAACAGTTCAAGTAACATTAATCTTCTTCTTTTCAAAATATAATAGAACTCCATTCTTGATAGCCTTTTTCAAAATATAATAGAACTCCATTCTTGATAGCCGTTTTCAAAATATAATAGAACTCCATTCTTGATAGCCGTTTACATTAATTATTTAAAATATGTGTCATCCAATTCCAGCAGAGGTTGCGTATATTGCGGATCGAATCCTAGCACATCCAACAATCATTAAATAGACTAAAAATTTTGAGTTGTGAATCAAGTCAATCAACAATTAATCAAACTCTCAATGGTCATTGATTAAATATTTAAGAAAGAAAACTCATACTTGACATCAAGGAGAGAAAAAGGCAAGAAAGAGGAGGAGACATAACGTGCACGGCTACGCAGCAGGGGCACAAACTGTCATATTTAAATATGAAAATTTCAGATGCTGAAGTACCAAGCAATTTTTTTTTTCAAGAAAATTGTGCAACCATGACGAAAATATGTCATTTATACCGAAATTAACGAAATATAATAAACTATTCCGATGAATATAGTGCAACTCGTTCGATTCGTTTGTTTCTATTTTCATCAGAAAATGAAAATCAGGAAACATGTGGGGGTTCATGCAATTTGGAAAAAAAAAAAACAAATTACCTCCATGCGTGGTATTTTCTAATCTTATAAGCTGCCTGTCGTTTTCATATTACAGATTTACAGATCGAGGTTTTTGGATAACCTTTCTTCTTACTCAGCATCTGGTCAGCATGTCAATTAAAATTGTATTTGGTATAATCTCGCAAATTAACTAACTATTACTTCTTTTTCATAACAAAATAAATTAATGATCCTCTTATTCAGCATCTCTAAAAAATCAACCTTGATCTAATAATAAAAGTAATGTTTTTCATGTGAGAGGTTTTAAGTCCGAAATCTAAATAATTTTTTTTATAAATATTTAAAATTAAGTTATTTTAACCTTTATTTTTATCCAAAAAACAAAAAACATCTCTACAACTATAAAAATAGTGGATTCATTCCACTCAATTCGTAGAACAGCGTAAAATTATCTTCATAGGATTAATTAACTGCAATGAATCTACTTCTAATAAATGGCAGCGAAATTCATTGAGCCTATGTGAGAAATTAAAATCCATTTTAAAAAGTCGATTATAAATTATTATAATATTTTGACTAATGGTCCGGTGCGGATTTATGATTTATCTAATTATATATTGGATCAGAAGATTACCTCCTGGTATGGTTCACGGATCTCAAATGCACAGATTGGTAATACAATTAATGTTTGTTTATTATTGTTCTTTGTTTATCATGCTAAAATACGACCAAAACATGTACGGATCTAAATATTAAGAAACTTCACTTTTTTTTTTTAAATTCAGATCACATCTGGTATCGGGAAATATTCGGATCTGCTTCATGTTTGGCACAGTTTAGATCCGGAAAGGATCCGAGACCCGATAAGCTCCATTCCCAAGTCTCCTTCCTTATAATAAGTGACAAAAATACTTGTTACTCGAAGACTAATTACTGTCTAAAACCACCTCTTTGCTCTGCTCTTCTTCCATCTGGCATGGCTAAGGTAATTCTCTTCCATGCAATCCTCATCCAATTTTGCATTTTATTTAGCAAAATCGAGGCAGTATCTTCTCTCCTGAACCCGAGTTTTCTCCAAAATCAAGAGCTCTGCTCCCAGTTAAACGAAATCGATCCAGATAGAACCGCATTCCATTTCCAACCTACGAAGAACTGGCTCAATGGTAATCTGATCTCCTCCTTTTTCTCTCTCAATCGACTCCTTTTCCATTTTTACACTTTTTACTTCTTTTTGGGAAGATGAAATGGTCTGGTCTAACTATTTCTTTCTTTGCATGTGGTCTTCGGATTTGGGGATTGATAATCGACCAAATAGATCCAAATGGTATGTATGTTTCTCTCATCACTTCTTCCTCTCCGCAGTTCTTTCATTCTTCAATTAATTTGATTGGTATAACCAATGGAGTCAAAAATCATGATGGATAAAGTGCTTGTTGGATAATTACTTGAACCAATCGTCTATCTACAAGTGGTATATTTCCATTGGATCCTCCCAACATCCAAACGTACTTAAATTGGGTTCTATTCATTTTCCAAGTAGCAATCAAATAACAAAGCGACGTCCGTTGAGATGGAAAGAATCTTCTTGAGAAATCGTTACCTTTATATAGGCCTAAAAATGAACTCTTCTTTCGAATAAAAATTCTGTTACCTTTATTACGGCCTAAGATTAAATGTTTTCTTTTCTAATAAATAAAAACTAGGCCCAATGTATTACAAGGGGCTGTACCATCTCTTCTACCAGTACAACCCAGATGGCCCACTCTGGGGCAACCTCGCGTGGGGCCACTCCGTCTCAACCGACCTCGTCAACTGGGAAGCGCTCGATGTCGCACTGGACCGCACCGACCCGTTTGACATTAACGGTTGCTGGTCCGGATCCGTCACCTTCGTCGCTGGGGAACCCGTTATCCTCTACACCGGCATCGACGACAAGCAGAGGAATGTGCAGAACATCGCCTTCCCGAAGAACGGATCGGATTTGTTGTTCCGCGAATGGAACAAACCGGGTTACAACCCGATTATGCTCCCGGGTGAAGATGTTGACCCGGACAAATTTAGGGACCCGACAACCGGTTGGTTTGGTCAAGATGGGTACTGGAGAACAGCGGTTGGAGCTAACCTGGAGGGAAGAGCTGAGGTTCTGATATACAAGTAGGTGTTTATAATAGTTATGTTTAAGTTACAAGTCACAACAATGGAAAATGGTATGTGTTTCTGTGTGCAATTACTTGGTTTTTTCTTGGTTCATTCATCTAATTTTCTGTGGGTACCTTGCACCATTATTGGTATATTTACAGGCTGTGAAAGCTGACAAACTTTGACTGGACCCAAACCAATTGGATACCTGTCTGAAACTTTACCTGATTCAAACTGGACCTGGCCCAACCAGAACCCCGCATGAACCAGGGATGTTGAGAAGTCATACCAGTAGACATTGTCTTCTTACAGAACAACCTGGCCACAATCTGACTTGCTAGAACCTGACCCAACCTCGTAAATATGGATTAGTTCATCACAAATGCCACTACAAGCGAACTGTATGGTAACGCTTAGCTGACATAATTCCTTATTCTTTAACTTTTATTCTATAGGAGCCAGGACTTCATAAATTGGAAAAGAAACGAGTTTCCATTGCACAAGTCTCAGAGCAGCGGCATGTGGGAATGCCCTGATTTTTTTCCTGTGTCACTATCCAGTAAAGATGGGTTAGATGCATCAGTTAACACAGGAAACATAAAACATGTTCTGAAAGTGGGCCTCATGAAAACCCTGCAAGACTACTACTTGCTCGGTATGTACGATGAGAAGAAAGATGCTTTCGTACCCGATGAAGGATATGAAGATGATTACAGGACTTGGCCCATGATAGATTATGGGCATGTTTATGCTTCAAAGTCTTTCTTTGATGGCGAGAAGAATAGGCGGATTCTTTGGGCTTGGGTAAATGAGTCGGATAGTGAGGCAGATGATGTTAAGAGAGGCTGGTCTGGTATTCAGGTGGGTGTTTTAATGAAATTTGGGACTTTGATTATTATTGATTTTGGTTAATTTTAGTTTCCCCCCCCCCCCTCTTTTGGCGCTTTTTGAAAGTTCTAAGGTTTCAGTTTGTTATCTTTTTTTGCTAGACATTTCCAAGGGCTTTCTGGTTGGATACGGATGGAAAGCAACTGATACAGTGGCCTATTGAAGAAATCAACTCACTCAGGAAAAAACAAGTCCAGTTGCACGATTTTGGATTACAATCTGGAGTCCAACATGAAATCAGTGGGATCTTGGCTTCCCAGGTAAGTCCATGATCTTGCAAATTTTGTTGTTTTTCTGGATCTGATGGTACCAATACTAAGAGGATCATTGATTGTATCATTACAGCCTATAATCAAACCTGATTGATATGTATGAAAAAAGTGAGATATTGCCTAATGCCTGGCAAGTGGGTATGTCTTGTATGGCATTGTTATTTGGTACCAACTTACTTTGAATACTTTACCTAGGATGGTTGATAACTAGGGCCAAAAAATGATAAAGAAAAATGAAAAATACAATGCAATGATCCAAAACCTCGAATAAGGTATAGCTGGAGTCAAGCATTAGATAAAAAATAGATAGGTAAACTAGGACTTGAAAGATCCATCGTATAAGAGTAGTTGATCTTAAAAGGTATGCGAGTTCAAAGAAATGTGCATTAGTTACTAAATAGAAGAAAAGAAAAAAAAAATTGATCCCTTTTTGGCACCACTCGTTCAACATGTCAATTTCGTGGCCTTATTTGTTTCTAATAACAGGCTGATGTTGAGGTAGAATTTGAACTTCAAAGCCTCGAAGGAGCCGAGTTGTTTGACAATTCATTTCTTCTAGATCCTTCTAAACTCTGTCGTGAGATCGGACCATTTGATAAGGGAGGAATTGGCCCCTTTGGCCTTTTCGTTCTGACTAGCGATGTCGAAGGTCAGGAAGAACACACTGCTATCTATTTCAGGATCTATAAAAGCTCTGATAAATACATGGCTCTCATGTGCTCTGACTTACGAAGGTACTCTTTCACAACTTCTTATCATAATTCACACTGCAAGTTTTGTGTATTTCCCTTCAATATATTGAAAATCAGAGAGTACTATCGTTTCCTCATTTCTTTTGAAATATGCCTGAAGTACTCAACCTTGGTAGAAAATGTCAAGGTTGGTTGGAGCACATAGGAGCTTTTCTTTGTTTGTTTGTTTTTTTTTTTTTGGAAAAAAAGCGGTACAGCGTAACATCTGTTTCATTACATTCATGAAACACCCTACACGAGCACACATATGAACTATCCACTTTTTCTTATTATTTGTTTTTGATGTCCCAAAATTAGCTCATCAAAGAGAGACAGAGTTTATAAACCTGTTCATGGTGCCTTCGTTGGAGTGGATATAAGCAAGGACAAAAGGATTTCACTGAGAACCCTGGTAAATATTTTTCTATTTCATCACAATATAGTTATTCATTTCTGTGCTTCGAACTTCCGCTTGCCCTTGCGAGTCTCTGATTCATACATAGTTTATTTTATTTAATTGTAATACTTTATGGTCTGGGGTTACTTTGAAGGTTGAATTAAGCCTCAACAATCTCCAATTGTGCTGTTAGGAGCACAAAAGGAAATAATCAACTACTACTGCAGTCTTTGGATTAAACCAAGGATTCTCTAAACTTTGGGTTCTATGAGTTTTTCTAAGGTTGTTTAGATGCTTTGAGCCTCGTTAATGCAAAATCTATGCATGAAAATTGATGGCATTTTTGTATTTTATTTCGGCAGTCTTATGTAGATTTCTGTTCTGTCAATAACAGCCTTAAGAATTTATTTAACAATACCTTACGGAGTAAAACCAATTGAGAAGAAAATCAAACAGGGTATTTTGTTAGTTTTGTTTTGGTGTTTCTGTCCTTGTATGATAAGAGGAGATGGGGTCTAATTGTATACAACATCCTTTAATAGAACAATGGAAAGCAAATGGTACGATTGTACCACTTTTGTTAAAAAAAATAAAAAATAAAAAATGTATAAATTCTCATTATCAGATAGATCATTCAGTAGTGGAGAGCTTTGGAGGCGGCGGTAGAACATGTATGACATTCCGGGTCTACCCAAAACACGTGTTGACTGGTCGAACCTCCGGGCTTTATGCGTTCAACCATGGCTCTCAAGAGGTGAAGATAAGAGAGCTCAATGCATGGGAGATGGCAAAGGCTCGTGTGAATATTGAAAATGATGACTTTATTAGTAAGGATTGTATTTAAGTTCGTAATTAGTAGAAATATTTTTCTTGTTTTAAGATTCAGTCAGGCATGATTGTGTCTGTGACTGTGCTGAGCTGATTGATGTAAAATTTGTGGCAAGTCCGCATGAATATTTCAGAAAGCATCAATGCGATGCTGTAGCAAAGTCTGAATCTTATTTGAGTACAGTTTATTTTTCCTTGAAAATGAAAGAGAATTGAACTGGTGGCTCTTTTCCTTTCTTGCCTAAGGTCAATTATATATACAGTTAACGACTTCAGTTGCTGTTGTAGTTGTAAAAACTTTATTGAATTTTTTGAAAAAGCTAAAGACATGGTAACCACGTGGCGAAAATTAAAGAAGACGTTTATAAACTTGAACTCCTCAAATGCTTGTCAATAAGAATATTTTTTCCAGAAATAGGCCGTGCGTAGAGTGGGCGCACATAAGCCCGTCATGAGCTACTACATACATAGAAATATATAATATAATCTGAAAACCAGGCCCCATATTGTATGAGGGGCGGGCTGTACCTGTACCACCTCCTCTACCAGTACAACCGCGAGGGCCCACTTTCAGGCAACCTCGTGTGGGGTCAGCTCCGTCTCCGTTGATCTGACGACAGTGTCAACTGGGAAGCGCTCCCATGCCCCATGGGCACTTGCCCGCGCGACCCGTTTAACATTAACTGTTGTTGGTCCGGCGACGTTATCCTCTACACCGGCACTGATAACAATTGACAAGCAGAGGAATATTACGAAACATTGCATTCCCGAATGACGAATCGGATCCGTTGCTGAGGAGATGTCGACCCGACCAACTTTTTAGAGCTCCACTACCTGATGGGTTGGTGAAGATACAAGTGTTACGAGAGAACTGGCGTTGGTTTGCTGACCTGGACGGCATTGCTGAGGTTCTATTACACAAGTGAGTGTTTGAAAATTAAAATTGGCTTGCAACTGGAGGAAATGAGGAATGCTTCGGTAACAGTCATGATAAGTCAAATGGTATGTTGACAAAAATCTTACTTGGTTCACTGTGGGTGGTTTCTCGAACTTGAAACCTCGAACAGTACCTGGAGAAACCAAACAGTACTGGTACCAATTACTGGTAGAGGTGAATGTAACGAAATCTGGCAAACTTTGATCTGACTCAATAATTCTCACGACCTGGTCAGTGGAGTCCAACCAAAAACCATAGGATTTAAGAAGTCAAATGATTCAAACACATTCTCTAGATGGTAATGCTGATACAAACCCAGATAAACATCCTGATAATTTTGAAAATTTAAGAGTTATGATGCCCATTTAACAGTTCAAATAGAAACATGTGAAAGACACTAGATCACTTATTGTGCCTATTTAACACTGTACCTGACTTGACTCATAATACAATTACCTAAACATGATTATGCATGCATGAATTTGCAAACTTTTGGATTGGCATGACTCCATTGAAGAAATTTTTTTTCTTTTCTGTCTTTCTTTCTTTACTTTTTTTAAAAAAAAGAAGAAGATGGATTAGCACACTACTGGTAGAAATAGCAGTCTTCTTGAGCAACACTCTATTAACAGTCATCTCATTTGAACTTATGTTTCTACAGGAGCAAGGACTTCATAAATTTGAAGAGAAGTGAGTCTCCCTTGCACACAAATCTCACTGCAGCAGCAGGCGAAATGCACCAATTTCTTCCCCTGTCACTATTCAGTAAAGAAGGCATATTTATGCCTCTAAGCAATCTTATGGGAAGAAGAACAGAATGCGCTTGGGTGAACAAGTCTGACAGGTGGGTCAGATGATGTTACAGAGGCTTTGGGGCATCCTGCATCCGGGTCAATTTTATTTATTTTTAAAAACAAATTTAGACTGAACAAAACAAATTCATGTCAAGTGAAAAATAGAAGAGGCTTTGATTTATCCTTGTAAGTGCTTTTAAGTGTATTTTATGTACAGTGATTTTCGTGCCAGAAATTGATTCTTTGAAGAGAAAAAGTAGAAAACTTCACTTTCAAGCATGGAAGACAAAAGTAACTGTTAATTCATGCTGCATTTTTTAAGTACTATGTTGTAATTTTTTATCCTGAGATAATAATTAAGAAGATGAGAGTTCTTGACTTGCATAGCAAGGAAAAGAATAACAAATCACCCAAGAAAAGCTATCCTTTGCTCTCATGAGTCTCATTGCACCCTTACCATATTTCCTTCTTAAGCACCTTGTTTTGATTCTAGAACTCACAATTTCCTCTCAACACCACACAAAGAAGAAAGAAGAAAAAATGACCACACAAGAAAAAGAAGAGCTGTCAGCTCCAAAGCTCAAACTAAAACTGTTGGTCGACCAGCATTCGAACCGGGTCATGTTTGCAGAGGCTGGTAAGGAGACAGTTGACTTCCTCCTTGGCCTTCTTAGAATCCCTCTTGGCTTGGTAGTGTATCTTCTGACGGGTGAGAAGATCCCTGGGTCGCTCGCTTCTGTCTACTCTAGCATTCAGAATCTCGACGAATCATATTTGATATCGTCAAATCGTGATGAGCTTCTCAAACCAAGGTTGCTGTCAGTATCTCTCCCCCTTCTTGAGGCTGATCCACCTGCACCCGTGATGCCACCACTCAAGAAGTATTATAGGTTTGTGGTTTTTATGTGCTATTGTATTTTTTTTCTCTCTGGTTTTATTTTCTTAAAAATCAAGTTAGTGCAGTAATTACCTTAACTAATCTAGTGCATTTTTTTTGGATTTTACTAGACACAACTATTGAGTCAATTTAGGTTTCATCGGTATGTATGAATCTTGGTGAAACCTAACCGGTTCACATATATATAAAATTACGTACATTAATTCATATAAGATTCATAATGATTGATTAGGCTAGAACATATTCATTCCAGGTGTACGGGCATAGTAGGACCTTGCAGAGGAAACCCGTTATACATGACTGATGCCGGAGGGATGACTTGCCCCAACTGTCGTCAGCCGATGATGATCGAAATGAGACTTGTAGAGAAACCGAAGGCAGATGAAGGTGAATCCGGCTATGTAAAGGAACTAATCACATACCTGGTAATGGATGATCTATCCGTGATGCCCATGTCGACTATATCAGCTATTGCGTTGCTTAAGAAATTTGAACTGAAGGACCTATCTATGCTCTGCGAGATGACCGTTGAATTCGGGATGAAAGAGGTGGACGATCATTCATCATATCTTAATGTTTCATATCCTTGCGATTTTAATTAGATTATGAGATGCATTTGAGGAAGATCAATTTCATCATTGGTTCTTTTAATTTAAAATGAAGTACTCATGGAATGAGGATCACAATGACATAATTCAAATTTTGTAAAAAAATTATCTGGGCTTTGATAATTTAGATAAAAATTATTGTTGATCTAAATATAGTTTTGTAATATGATCTTTAAAAGGCCATACAAACTCTTATTAATTTAATAAATTCTGATGTGGTTCTACTTTTGTAGAGTTTGGAATTGCTGAAGGCTTCACTTCAATCTGTGACAGTGTTGACTGATGTGTTCATTTCAAAGCCAGAGGTGGACATTGATCGGTTACAGACAACATGAAGGTGCTTCTCAATTGTATATATATATATCCATCTTTATTGAAAAATAATATGCAAATATATTCATTCATTCAAATAACTACCAAGACTATTTATGATGATCAAGTTGTTGTGGCTTCCTGTAAGTTTCAGTTGCCACACAGAGGTTATTTATGATTGTTTTATGGTTGCATAGATCAAAATTTGAAGTTATGTACATAAAATATATTGTTTATTTTATAATTTCGAATATATTTATGATTGTTGTATGACTTAGTGAGCATGTGAATATGTGTTCATGTGCCTCAATTCCAAAAATACTACAATTGAATGATAAAAATTAAGGCAAATATTCAAATGCTAGTGAAAAAGCATATGAACTGTCAGAAATTCTTGAACAAACATAAAGAATGCATATATTATATATATATACCATACCAGAGCTCTGATTACGGTGCTTGTAGAGCAGAGACCTAGGGAATATACCGATTGAAAAAGCGCATTCCAATTTCTTATCTGTTTTTTTTTTTTCTGAAACTTATGGGAAGAACATGTTAGATCCTTCCCGGATCTCAAAGTATGAAAGGCCAATTCTCTCAAGAAAATTAGAGTCCGGATTTTATGATTCAATCAGAAATATAACTATGACTGCAATAAGTGTCTTGGAAGAACGAAATAATCAATAAAAGAAAGGTCAAGTTTGTATAGATATATAGGCATATAGCCCATGAAACAACAACATGCGACAAATAAAATACACCAAAAGTTTTTGTTTTTTAATTGATTAATAGCAACAGATGATGATGTTGTGATTTATTAAGAAAATTAAACAGCTTCATATAATACCTTTAGGTTCTGACAAAATTGAAGAGACCCAAGAATACTAAATTTGCCAATCTCGCTCACACAATTTTTTTTTAAAAATGTCAATAACTTCGTGGTACTTAAGTTTGCCTTTCATTACGCTTCAACCAAGTACAAGAGCGTATGTAAAGGGCCTTACATATATGACCCGCTGCACATTTGGTTACAGCAGGAGAACTAATGTAGATTTGGATCCCGTCTAAAGAGAATCCCAAACCAGCAAATCCGATTCTACCATATTGGTCACGTATCAAAAGCCATCAAACCAAACACAGAGAGACAGAGAGATAGAGAGAGAGAGAGAGAGGAGCAGTCGCTTAACTCAGAAGTACAAAAAGAGCACAGAAGACCACATATAGCAGATATAGTCTAGGTCAGTTTTATATAGTCATAGACTGCTATTCGTTTCACAGAGAGAACAGTAAGTAGGCAAAGTACTGAAACAGGAACACAACCAGTACTTATCAGATCTCCATCTCCTCACATTGGACCGGGATAAGGAGGAGGAGGGGAGAAGAAATAGGAACCTAGGGTTAGCTCCAGTGAAGTTGTTGTAGGCAGCTGGGTGTACGTGCATTGATTCTCCTGGTTTTGTTGCAACTGCACTTGCTGTGACTGGTGCTGGTAGTAGAAGCTAGGATCATTGCAACAGCTGAGACCGCTTGAGAATTGAGGGAAAGGGAAAGGTTGCTCTTGATGTGAATATTGGAGGTGTAGTGGCATGTTGGATGGTTCGGTTTCAGGCGCGCTTTTGACAGGGAAGAGTTGCAGTGTTTCGAGTTCACGGGTTACGGCAATTGTTGCCGCAGATTGTTCAGCATGAGAAGGCGGCATCTGCCATGGAGTAGTTGTGTGGATGTCATGTTCTAAACTACCATTGCTGCTTTGTATTTGTGTTACTTCTCCATTTCCATTCATGTTGAACTCCTGAAAAATCAAAACAAAATGTGTACCCATGATTAATTGCATGATATGGAGTAAGACAATAATCACATATCTTTTTTTATATTTAATTTCTTGAATGAGAAATTAAATATACATATATCTTTTCTTGATTAAACATTGTACATTGTATCGATCCTTGAAATGCTTCATCACTGGTCATGTACAGATTGACATTCAAGTATATATAAATATTTCCTAGAAAAGAAAACATACATAAGTCAAGAGGAAGTAGTTTTGGAAGGGGACATACAATGTTGAGATTTCTTTCGGAAAGCATGGGGCCAGTGTAGGCATTGTTTTCTGTTGGTGCAACGCCGTACAAACATGCAGAAGAACTTGGAGTTGCTACACCTGTACAAGAATATAATAATAGCTTAAGAAAAGAGAACAAATCAAATATTTAATAACATTAAGTAGTTGAAAGAGAGAGAGAACAAAAATGACATGAACATTATCATAACCTCTTCGGTAGTTCAATTTCAGAATTAATTTGAAGGTGGAGAGGGAGATCACAAAATTAACAAATTTACAAAAAGAAAATTCTGTTTACGGTAAATTAAGAAAATGAATTATTTGTTATATAAAAATAAATGACAGATTTTATTTTTGAAATCAGGTAACAGAGCCACCAGTTTCATTTAATATATAGAAACTGAATGGAACCACCAAAATGCAACTAGTTTTTCAAAGATGCATTATAAAGTTGTTGAGAATCAACTTAATTAGCATTAAAAAACATGAAATAGAAATGCAACTAGTTTTTCAAAGATGCATTATATATCTTCTCATGTTTACCTCTAATCTAAACCCCAAAAGACATAAGAAATCAGACCCTTCATCAAAAAGGTCTTATGAAATGCAACATATATATACACGTACCAACAGTTGGCGTTAGTGCACTGGGAGAAACCAGGTCACTGCCGGCACCGCCATCAACAGTCGGCTTCATACTGACACCATTGACATCAACCGTGAGCCGTTTCTTCTGGCGTTCACGTGCCTTGTGGTTCTGAAACCAGTAAAACACATTCTTCCCCTCGATTTTGCCATACTGCCTAAGCATGGTTGATATCCTCTGGATCTCCTCAGAGTTCGGTGACCTCATGCCACAGTTGTAGTAGAGGTCCCTCAGTATGCGAATTTGCTCGCTTGTCGGGATCCAGCGGGTGCTTGTCTGCCGGCAGAGGTAACTATTGTTGTTGTTGTTGTTGTTGGTAGTGTTTTGTTGGTGGGTTTTGGTTGTGATGTTGTTGCATTTCTCCTCTTGGTTAGGTTTGAGCTGAGGCTGAGGTTGGGGATGGGGATGGTAATGGAAAGGGTCCATTGGGTAAGAGAAGAGAGGAGATTTTTGAGTGAGAAGAGGGAGAGAGTTGAAGGGTTTAAGAGTGTGAAGAAAGAGGCGGGTCCGGGTATTTGAAGGGTTCGTGTACAAGTCCTAATTGTCTAAGCCCCAGTACATAGCTAGCGCTTGTGAACTATCAAAATAAAAGTAAAAGAAAAGAATATATATATATATATTAGCGTCAGCTTAAGCTTACTAAAATTATTAATGAACTTAATTTAAAATATTATTGAAACGGTTTCAAACGGTAAATCTCAGTAGCTCAATAAATTCTTCATATTAAAATCTCGTAGATTCCTAATCTTTTCTATTTTTAGAGAATTTTAATTATTTTTTTTATATTTTTTTAAATGCCCTACTTTTATATGTAAAAATTCATTATTTTGTTATTATTATTATTATAGTCATCTTAAAAAAATTTGAAAAAAAAAATACTTAGAAAATCTTAAAATAAAAATTTTTAGTATCCTACTAAAGAATTTATTGAACTACTTGGATTTATTATTTGAACCTGTTTCGATAATTTTTTAGTTAAGCTCGCCTTAACTTTACTCGCGCATATATAGCATTTTTTCTGTTCTTGTATTGCCATTATATATGTGCGCTCTTATTTAGGATAATATAGGCTAGTTAAACAAAAATTGTCCATGTATGAGGCTATATATATATATATATATATCCAAAAATGTTAATTATTTTAATTAATTTAGATTTTACAAAAAAACTATATTAGTGGTCTTTATCGACCTTAATGCATATCAAGCAACATAAAACACCTTCAAATTTATATTCTGATATAAATTGGAATGCGCCCTTTAATTGAATTAAATTGTCTAAAAGTGAAAAAATGGAATTGAAATGAAAATTTACAGTTAAATTTTTTTTTACATTTTAGCCCCTCTCTATTTTAATGAAATAGACTCTTCTTAATTTCAGAAAGGACATGAAATAAAAGAATAATACCTTTTTGATGAGTTGAAATAGATTCAATTCCACTTTTTTACTATTTCATTCTGACCGAACATAATTGAAATAAATTAGAAAAGTGATCAATTCTCAATTTCATAATTCTTTAGTTCTCTCTCTATCCCTTGTATTGTCGAACAGGCCTTATATATTATTATGTTCTTACTCCTTGATATGGCAAAAAAATGATTATAGCTAAACTGTTGCGAACATTCTTTCATAGTCAATAAGAGTTTAATTTTCCATTTTTGAAGAGTATTAATCATGATCATACATTTTATTTTAAGAAGAAAGATGCAACTGAATTTTTATTTTGATTTCATAAATTTTGGAGGCTTTCTTGAGCTATTTTTATTGTTGAGAAAATTGTTCCTTTGTAAATTGCAATGTGCTGCTTAACAATTACATTAAGTGACAATAACGGATGCAGAGAAGAAAATTTTCTAAAAATAATAATACAACTCTTTTATATTCTTCTGCATTGATTTCCTTGCAACTTATGATGTGATTTTCTATTATATAGATATGTAGTATCTTCCAAAAAAATTATATTAGTCCAAAATATAACGAATGCTATATTTTTTTTAATATGAAAGTTGTCTTATTTTAAAAAAAAATTCAAATACATATTCTTTTCGGAGCAAAACCTAAAAAACAACCACACTGATTTTAGAATTGTTGCGATATGATAACATAGGGTAGGACAGAAATCGAATTCGAAATTGGAAATTTGGATCTGAGTTTCTTTTTAAGAAAAGCATAGAAATGTATATCGTAATTTCAATTTGATTTTTTTATTTGTTTTTTAGCATACAAATTAAGTTGGTACAAATTGTATATGATCATCTACATGCCTCAGTCAATTTAGATTCGATTAAATCTAATTCTCAACTGAGTATTTTTCCCAAGCAACGGACTTTTTCACCTCCAATATATCTCTTTCATTGTACACCGTTAGCTCTCTGCTCATCGCTTGCAACAATTTAATTTTGTTTATTCGACCAAATCGGCTGATGTGGTTTGTACAATTATTAATTTACTGTCACGAATACTTAATTATCAGAAAAACCATAGACATATAAATAGATAAATAGATAAATTCAATAAATGTAAACTATATATCATATTTGATCAGTTAAATAGATAAATTCAATAATCAAATTGTTAAATTTAAGGAACCTTCATATATTCTTCTTTTTTTTCCGAAAGACTGGCAGCAGCACCTTCATATATTCTTGTATGCTCCAGTTTTCTGCAATTATAACAAAAGTGCAATCTCTATAACTTCCTAGTATTTAAATGTAGGAGCGACATTGTTGTGGCAACCATTCCAACTCTATTGTTATTACTAGGTAATTCATAATCATACCAGTCCTTGGATGTGTCAGTACTTAAAATCAGGAATTCTGATATTTGTTTTGAGTACAGACGGCATGCAGATGAAAGAATTAATTTCTCCGATGTTTTCGTAAGTACGAATTGAATAATTGAAAGAGAAATTTCTGCCATTGTAGAATATTTGACCTTTGAATATAAATAGAAAAAGATATTAATTCCAACATTCTCAAGTTGAGAGAGATCTTAGATTTAATGGTGAAAAGGAAGATCCAGTGACGTGTTTAAAGCTTTTGGCGCTAGCATAGTATGGAGGAGAGAAAACCAACCATAGTCCTAGTAGCAGCGGAAGGGAACTACTCTTTCAATGGATTTAATTAATGGAGAAATAAAATAGTAGACTGAGCCTCTCTATATATGTCTCTTTCAGAAGACAGAGAGAGACAGAATGTGAGAGAGAGAGAGAGAGAGAGAATCAGGGAGATATCTTTTAGAGAGGGACTGAAGTTGACAGGTAGGAGGCTTAAAAAGGGAGGGGAGCAAAGCAAGAGTGTTGAAAGCTATGAGGGCCCACAAGGAATTGCAGCTTGCTGGGCCCACCGAACAAATTGGCATGCAAACACAATCATTACCGCCTCACACATGTCCTGGATCATGGATCATGGATCATGGATCATAAGATCATGGATCCAACCCAGTCATCTACCGTTTATGACGTACGGATTGATTATACGTACACTCTCTTTCAGAACATACATACGTGTATGTATGTATGTATACGAGTGTGCTTGTAAGTTGTGCATCATCTATTGACACGTAATGATAGTATATATAGTACAATAACGCCGGATGGTCTAATTATATCATTCTCCAATTGTTCAATTAAGACAAAAACTCATATTTGATTCGTTTAACCTTAGCTTATAATTTCGTATTCAGAAAAAAAAAGAGAGAAAATTGTAGTGAATTAGGAATGAAAAGAGGAGATCTCAAGAAGGAACTAAGAAAAAAAAATGAAAGCACTCGTGTATAAGCTTGTCCAAGTGAGACTAAAAATCATAAAAAATATGATTACATATTGCTCTTCGTAGGATCATTGCTTTAAAGTGCAAAAATGCGTCCATAAGCATATATATATATAATAATAGTTGAACGTAGACTTAAAAAAATATCATTTTTAAAGCAGCATGTGAGCCACATCCCTCTTCTCCTGACAGATCGTACGGTGTGAAGGAGGTCGGAGTATCTACCCGAATTGGATATTTGGATTGGAGACAGCCGGGCTTATGGTTTCGTTCGATCGGTCACGCGACACAAGAAAATCAAATAGATAGAATAAAAGGTTTTGAAAAAAAGAAAAGGCATAATTTCCTCATTTCACTCGCAGACATTTTGTAGACCGTATATTGTACATGAAGAAATAATTCTGCAAATCATGGTTCTATAATGAAAATAGTTAGTCCATCTGAAGGTTCAGGTTCGTTTTAAACGAAGATTAGTCAGTCTAATGGTTCGATTTAGAATTTAAAAATAATTAAAATATTGTATAATTGATGCTTGCTATGTTGATGGTTTTTAATAGACTATTAAATAATATTTAAATTATAATTTTTTTATGTAATATGTTAAGAGCCTACTATGTAAATTTCATTAAGTAAAAATTAAAAACCATGTCGTCTATAATTTTTTTATTATTTTCAATTTCTTTAATATATTTGAAATTTTATGACGAAAATTGTCAAAATAATTATTTTTAAAAGATATTTTTTAATAAACTTTTATTTCACAAATTAATTACTTTTACAATAGACGCGCAGAACTGAAAAAAAAAAAAAAAAGTTGATTTCAGCGCTGGTGAAAAAGAATCGCTAATAGCTTGATAAGTTGGACACAACATTGCCAATAACAAGTCCAATATTTTTCCCTTTATTTCGAAATAGGTATCAAAAATTTATTTCGGATGCTAGATTGTCAAGCCCGTTAACAACAAATTTCATCACGATATTTTAAAAAAATCAATAAAAAATTCCAGATTAGATCTGAAGGTATATAGTTTCAAGTTCCAAGGAAAACAAGGTTTCAATTCTGCATGCATAGCTTTAACACGCCGTACATAGCATACATGGACAGTTGTGCAAACTCTAGAGAGAGACAGAGAGGGAGAGAAAAGGAAGGGTCCAAATAGGTGACTAACACTGTAGCAGGATGCTGTTGATTGTGTTGTGTGAGAAGTGAGAAGTGAGAACTCGGCGCAACCTCGGGAATATGTTGTTGTAGGTAGTATATAATGATTGGTTTATTGACCAAATTACTACTGTCTGTCTTCTGCACCAATCACTCGCCACTCTTATATTTTCTTTCTCTCGTTTGTGTTCTTTCTTCCTTTCTTTGAGTGCTTTTCAAAGTGTTTGTGTGTATATATATATGCATGCGATTATTTCTTCACACTTGAGGCAGCTTGTGTTCACCAAAATTCCTGACCGGTTTATCAGAACACAAGGTTCTCCAAGACATGAATGAGTGTTGGTGCTCTTTATACTTTACAAAAAAATGAATTTTTATTGCTCCACTATCCAATTCGCAAAGCAATAAATATTATTTTCTTTGTTTCTGAAGAAAAAGAAGAAGTATTCGTGTAAAGAGAAGGACAACTTGATCCTTTCGCCTTTTCAATCAATTGTTAATGATAAAAATAAGTACAAAGCTTTCATCTAATAACTTAATACTGATAACAAGAATTAGCAAATTGTGTAATGCTCAAATAGCTTTTGGATCCTTCGGTCTAAGATACAAACTTGGGTTCTAGTGGGGTTCTCGAATTATTGTTGTACATTTCAATATAAATAAAAAAAGTGGGGATCCTTGATAATTATTTCTTTAATAATTTTCACAACAAATTTTCAAATAATTTCAAAAAAAATTTAAAAATAGAAAAAAAATTATATATCAACTCCCATTTATATATGAGTAGGTTCATGCAATAAATATTAAATAAACAATTGTGAAAAGTATCGTCTTTCTATGAAAATTGCAATTTAAATTTTTACTAAATGACTTCTAAAAAATAATTACCTTCGATGTTGATGAAAAGAAAAAAGTTATTGTAATTATAAGTTGTGTACTTTGAAATTATAAAGATATTTTTTAAAATCAATTGTATTTTAAATTTCATACAATATAAATATTATTTAATACTCTATCAAAGATCATAAAAAATACATAATATTTACAACGGTATGTATTTAATGATTTTTAACGAAATAACAAATGATCTTTAAATTACATAAAATTTGAAACATAATAAATCTATAACTTAAAAAAATATATATCAATTTTTTATATTTTTAAAGTTACTAAAAATTATTTAAAAATTAATTGTCAAAGTTGTCAAGAAATCCCGTATATCCAAGCCGCGGTTACACAGGGAAAGACACAAAGAATCAGGTGCAAAGGTGATGATGCATCCAAACCGACAGTGTAAAAATGGCCCTGCTGTGGCGATCACGCCCCTGTGCAATGACAAGTGCAGCTTCTAAGATAGGAGAGGTAAAGAGAGAACATGCATCACTTGACTCAACTGCACTGTTTGCAATTTCAGAAAACTAACGTGTGAAAGGCAAAGATCTTGTGGTCCTCTCTCTATAGATAATTAATTAATTCCCAACTCGATTCTTTCAGCAAGTACCAAGTTTGCAAAAGTGAAAGTTGTGTTAAGGTGAGTGAGAACAAGAAAAAGTTTTGTGCGGTTTGCATTGATTGTCTGAGGCGGAGAAAATCAGAAAACATGTGTAGCGCCTAGCCCTCATTTATGTGTTTTTTTGGTGACTAGAGGACCTCAGCTTCTTGCATTGAAATGATGCAATTATACACAAGGAAATATTTTGGTCTATTAAATTGGTGGGTTTGCAGGATAAATTTTCAGTGTTATAATTTCCAGTGCTACAAAATGTCAAAAAAAAATAACTTTTTCAATTTTTTTGTAGATTTGAAAATCAAATGTCGAATCCAAAATATTAGTTTTCTTCATATTTTGACCACAAAAATAACGCAACGGATGATCCAGCTGACTCACATTTAACACCACACCAAAAGGAAACATCCAAATGGCAATAATTAATCAATAAATTAATTAAACACCACGTCCCTAAAACGGAGCTCATAAATCATTCCTTTTGCAAATTGCAATGCAGCCTTCCCTGTGGCGTTTTACCAAAAGAAACATGATGTATGAGGTCCTGAGAAGGAGAAAAAGGGGCAAGCAACTGAAACCTTTTTGCCTTTGGATCTTCCTTTTGTTTCTTCTATCTTTTTGTCTACATGAATGAAGGGATCATGTGGTTGGATTTGAGAGTCACTGTAGATAGAGTGCTGGACAAGTGAACTCTTGCAGTCACTCGAAGAAGAAATTGAAACAAAATGTAATGATGGAGAAAACTAGACAAGAGATTTAACTCATTTTACTCGTAGATTCAGTGGTCTTTTAGTGGGAATTTTTTATCTGATTCACTGTTGTAAGAAAAATATAAAAGGGAATAAAAAATACCTAACAGAAGTGTTTTCTTTTGATCTTAGGGTTTCATTATGTTTGATATCTGCAGCGCTTCTCATACCGTAAATCTTTAATTACTCGTCGAATAGAGATAGATCACGAGATTAATCGAGCATATCCCTCTGTTCCACAACTCAAGAGTCTCGATCTTAAGTGTCTCATATAAAATCATCTGTTCTCACTCCTGATATAAAGGAGAAAAAAATAATGATATTTCTCTCTTTTCTCCCTCATTCTAGATCGGTCTAGAGGGTATTTAAAGTAATTTTTTTTGTTAAACACTCACTTAAAAAGATGTAATGAGATTAAATATATATATATATATATAGACACTAGATGATACATTGAAAGAGTATATACTCACATTCAGGGATTTACAATTTTCATTATATTTGTATTTCCGATGACATCTTGCCCCCCTATTAATCCAAACTCAAAAGTTAACATTAATAAAAAAAAAATAGCATGTGAGTATAATTACTATAAGTATGACAGTAGGATGTAGGCATAGTTTCAAAGTAATTAAAAGAATTGTAAATATTTAATAATGAGGTCGCGGTAAACTAGATAGCAAATAATTAAAGCTAAGAGTGATGTGTGATGAGAATAATTTTTTTTTTTAAGATTATGCAAGACAACTAGATAAGTATATAATTTTGGAGCCTGTATATATTTATAACTCATCTTTCAAATCAAATTAGATCCATTAAATTTCTCTTATATGTTAGTCTAGATGCTTAATTTTTTGTCCAACCTTCTGAGAATCACATTACAATGATAAATAAAGCATCGTAGGTATATGGATTAAAAATATATTATTTTTTAAAATTATCAATTAATGATTTTTCAAAAAAAATTCTTTCGAACGAAATTGTCTAATCATATTATAACGGTCCATTAAAGAAGTGATATTCATGGGTGCTAGATTTTTTTTCAATATATCAAAACACGTAGGATCGAACAAAATTTTTAAATGAAATGTATTTTTACAATTATTTGAATTAAAAGTATATATTTAATTTTTTTAATAAAATAATATATATTTGAAAAAAAATTTGGCTAGAAGTCTAGCTGGTTCCGTTCGTGAATGCAAATTTGTCCCTCGGCCTCCCTATGTAATAATCTTGGTTCACCTCTGATCACATCTTGTGTCTCTATACAAAAATCCGACAACAATTATTGCAAAAATAAGTATCAGTATTTGATTTAGTGACAAAAGCAATATTCTCTGTATGGAAAGTCGCAGGTTCGAAATTCGAATGGATGGTTATTTATGAACATATAAACTTAAATGACTTATCCTTATTTTTATCTCAAAAAAATAAATCATTGTTGCAAAAACTAATCAACTTAATTTCTCTGTAATATACTGTAGCCCAGGCCCTTTATTAAGAAAGTTACTATGGATCGATGAAATTACTACGACAAGTTAATTTGATATATAGAGTAAAGTTAGCGTGATTGGTGAGCTTAACTTAAAAAAAATTATTGAAACAGCTCCAAACGATAAATTTGAGCAGCTCAATAAATTCTTTATATTAAAATCTTGTAGGATACTATTTTTTTCTATTTTTAGAGTTTTTTTAACTATTTATTTCATAGTTTTTTAAAATACGCTACTTTTATATGCAAAAATTTATTATTTTATTATTACTATCAGAGTTGTCTTAAAAAATCTGAAAAAAATAATTAGAAAATCCTAAAAATAGAAAATTTCGGTATCCTACGAGATTTTTATATGAAGAATTTATTGAGCAACTCGAATTTATTATTTAGAGCCGATTCGGTAAGTTTTTGAGTTAAACTCACTACAAAATTTGATAAGCTTAATCTCACGCTAACTTTACTATATATATATATATATATATATATATATATATATACATACATTTTGTACTCATTGAGAAGCATTTAAACTCCTTTCCCGAGCTTGTGCTTGAATATTTCATAATAAATTTAATACTTTTATGTTTCCTACATAAAACAAAAAAATAAGCTAGCAATTAATAAGCATATCCTCTTAAATGATTTTTGATGAAATACTAAATACTTATATTATATGACATATAATACATAAACAATTAGTAAGTCTGACGAACGTGATATCTATTTTTTTATTTTGAAATTAAAATGATGTCAAATCTCTCAACTTAAAAAGTATTTATAGAGGATCGACAAATTTCGTATAAGTTATTGTGGTGATATTTTTAGTTTCAAAATCTTTTGATTGAATATTTGAAATAAAGATGAAAGTCAAGTATTTCAATTTTAAATATTAAAAAAAATATCATTTGAGTTTCGAATTTACATTTTTTTATATAAATAATATTGTCTTTATTATTAACTCAAAGACAAATTATTTTCCTTACTAAATTTGAAAACTACCTTTCCACTAATCAAATTTTGTTCTCTTCCTAACTGGATTTAAAAAATATTATAAAGATCCATGATAAATCATTGTCAAGTCTGTCCCTTAATTCTGTATGCATTTTTCAAAGGATTGTGGTAAAAGTGCATATTAACTTTGAATCTAGGCTAGTAGGTTCTCTGTTTATGTCTTACTTTCAAGCTGTCAAACAATATATGGATGCAGTATTACCTCAACAGTCAACAAAAAATATTTCCCTGCAGTACAGAGTACAGACTGTACAGTTACCTAACAGTGAAGATTAGCGTAATTAAGTTCTGAGGTTTGATCCTGGAGACCCCAATCATTTCTCCATAAGAACTGGGCTTATTCTATAATAAATATTCTATGACCTATATATACGAGGAGTAGTAAGTAAGCTAGCTCAAAGTACAAAGCTAAAAACCTAAAACTAAAAGCCCAATCTCTGTATGTTGCTTTTTGTAAGTAGATTTACTGTTCTTATTATTGTTTAATTAATGCTGTGACTGTGAAAGCTTTGATGCATTAAACTCGGCAAGAGTTGCCCCAAAAAAGACTTCTCTCATTCTCACACATACAGGCTAAAGAAAAAAGAAAGAAGTGAAAGTTGGATTCCTCTTAAAACTAGGCAAAACTCAAATTAAAAGTATGTTGCATCATGTAATGTAATGTAATATATTTCTGCTCAAGTAAATATCTAAAATTCATGCATTTTTTTATCAAGTCTCATTACTTCAATATTTTACGGAAATATTTGAGACTAACTTAAAATACATGGGTTTTAGTTTTGTACATCGACCAAGAAATTTGAATCAAATATGCATAAGCAGAAATATACTTTCATTTCTCAGAATCTACTTGTGTAAAGAAAATAGAAGAATAAAAATTAAAAACAATTTCATCTTATATGCTACTAATTAAAATGGCATCCATTAATTTGTACCTCACCAACGCACACATGATTGGATACACAATAGGTGTCACAGAAGAACAGTATAAATTCTCGGGATTAACCAGCCTATAGTAGTAGGATGTGCAACAGCAACTGGTTGGAAATTTGGGAAGAAAAGGGAAAGCAAATCTCATGATGGCTGCTACATAATCTGGCTTAGTTTAAAAACCCAATCTGAAAAGGTGTCACCTTAGAATAGGCTGCTTTTGTGCTACTGTGCTCAGATCATAGGCCCCACATGCTTGACACAGGCTTTCTTTCTGGAAGCAAGTTGAAGTCTGGAGTTCTTTTTGCTTCACAAATTTATGAAACAATCTGTCAAGAATGTTTTGCCATTCACTCAAAAAACAAAAAAAAAATAATTAAAAAAAATTACATCATACATGCATACAATGATGCGCCCAAATAAACACAAAAGAAGAATATAAATCCCATGAGAAATAATTTGGTATCATTTATGCAGATGGATTTGCCAATTCACAAGTAATTTCCATGTTTTGCCAGAGCCTTCTAAATTTCTATATTGCCATCCTTTCCTTTTTAGGCTCTTATCTGGCTATCAACTTCACTCTCTTTCTTCCAAACAGATATCACTAAGATATGAATATGATCCTCTTTCCTTCTCTCACCATAGCACTATTACATCATTTTTCTCTAGGACCCTTCATGGTCCAACTTGTATTATTATAGGTACTTTCTGTATCCTGTAGAAATATAGAATGGAAAATGTTATGGAGATACCATTATTGATACCGTCATCGATACAAACTTATTTATATACATTAAATGAGTTATTATGCATGTTAATGATTTTATTATGTATAATATTTATATTATTTAACTTAAATACCATTAATATTCATAATAATTCATTTAAGTTGCATAATGACAATACTCTACAAAATAAATTTGCATAATAAAGCCATTAATATGCATTATAATTCATTTAAACTGCATAATAATAATATTATACAAAATGAGTTTGCATAATAAAGTCATTAATATACATAATAACTCATTTAATGTATATAATTAAACCCGTATCGATTACGATATCAATAAGTATATCTGTGTATCAGCTCCCATATAGAATTAACATGAAGAAAGAAAATAAAAGAAACAAAAAGAAGATTATCCTAACAGGGGTTTTAGAAACTCCCAATTCTTAGAATTGCATGCTGTTGGGCTAAGATTGTTAAATATTTATCCAGCCCAAAACAAATCCAAGAATAAAATTGGTCCAGAGCCCTCTTGGAGGTACTCACTATTTGCAAATTCCTTTGCATTTATTTTTCTTTCTTTTCTTTTTTGAGACAAGCCAGCATGCCTTTATCTTTTGAAACAACTAATGAAAATATAAAAAGAAAAGAGACGAGCAAGAGAATTAGCAGTTGGGTTTTTTTGGTTCTTGATCTTCTCTGGTGCTTCAAAGTGAGTTTGACAAAAGTTTAGCGTGAATCTCGATGCACACTTGACTCTCCGGTGACGAGCATATCTTGGCGGGGAGGTCGGCAACCAGAGTATTTGACTGGGATTACCTCACTGCTTATTATAACATTTTAATAATTCATAGCAGTTTTTTTCAGTTTAATGGCGCATAACTTTTTGTCAACTAGCAACAAGGATGGGAATTTAGACTTACAAAATTCAGCTAAAAAACTATTTCGAAAAGAGAAATAGTCACAATCCAATATGGTAAAAATGCATCTCAAATGAAGTCTCCCTGAGCCAATCTGTTTCTGTGTGGATGCCACATCAGCAGATCTTTTATTGCTTTCTGGATCGAGTATATCAGCACAGATTTCATTTGAGGGACGACATGAATCTATTAATTGACAAGATCGTAAAAGTGAACTCATCAAAATGACAGTAAACAAATATAACAATCTTTTTTCTTGTTGTCAAATAGCAGTTCCGATTCTGATTTTGTCCAAACTACGACTCAGTGAGGATTCTAGGATCATCAGAAATCAAAATACAAACAGTCAGAAAACCATTACTGCTTTCAAGGTTCATAAATACAAACACAAGCACAGCTAACCAAATCAGTAAAATTCCAGAACATAATGAATACTCTTTGCCAAATTCCAGCTTTAATTTCATAAAAGGGCCATCTCTATAGCTGCCACTATAAGTGAGCTCTCTTCTAATTTTTCACCTAAATCCAGCTTCAAGTTCATAAAAGGGCCATTAGCCTACCTATAAGTGAACTTTATTTTTCTTCAATTTTGTTTTTTCCTTGCTCGCTCCATCTGAGAGAACATCTTTTTCATTGCCTATGTTTTCAAGTACCTTTGTTGCTTCTTCATGTGGAAGCAAGCCCCACTCGATCATCCTAATAGAAGACACAATAATTTAATTTTTTTTTAGAAACTATTACAGAAAGATAAATATTCTATTAAGTTTTAAACCATTAGAAATTGGTACAATAGAACATTATAAAGATTTCAGCTCCATATCTCTTCGATGCTAGTGATAGAAATTATAATGGAGAGAAATGGTTTTGGTACGAGTTGCTATTTCAACCCTGACTGGTGTCTATGTGCTGACTACAATCATCTTTTTGGGTTTGTACCGCTTTGACAGTGCTGTGTGATGGCAAGATGTGTGTGAACATGTTTATGTATTTATATGATTTCATTTCATGGTTTAATGGATTCAGTGGCCCATGGAGGTCACTACTTTAAAAAAAAAAACCTGACTAGTGTACCTGTGACCAAATCTGAGAAAAATTTCCAACTAAAAAGGGAAAACTCACCAACGTCTAATGAGTTCATCTTCCGGCAGTTGCTGGTAAAGTGACTCCAAGAAAACCCTAAGTGGGTCCCTCTGCACGCAGCAATTTATACTTTATGTATCTCAATCTCCAAATACTGAAATTACAGTACAATTGTACCTTGATGCTAGTCAAATTAGCGGAAAGCATGAATTTCCACTGTGGTTAGTGATTTAACAAATTTTACTAATTACTGAAACGGGTCTCATTAAGACATTTTAGTATGGTGTTTTTTCGAATCTCAAATGAGGCCAGTCCTGCAATAAAGCTATATGCAGTCCAATTCTAACCCTATTTCAACCCAGACCATTAACTTTTTGCCTCAATAAATACTCAATCTAGCCTCTTATGTCTCTCAAGCCATGCAATCAAAGGAAGAAAAATCAATAACGTGGCACTGGTTTACGGCTTTAAAAGCTCAACACAGCAATACTTGATCAAAAGACATACTTCATTAGGAGTTTCACAGATTTGACCAGGTAAGCAATACAATTTTATTCCCTCATTGCTTGATTCTTCCTTCTTCTTTCTCCTCTTTTCTCTTTGCTTCTCCTGTAATAATTGCATGGAAAGCAAAACTCCAATGAATTAAAATTGTCGGGGAAGGGGGTTAATGGACCCATGTAGTAATGGACCCATGTAGAAATGTAAGGAGGGTTTTTGCCATTGAACTTCAGTTGTTTCATATTTGACAGCAAGCTCAATTTATGCCTTGAGAATAAAAAAAAAAGATAAAAATAAAGGCACCTAACTCTCCAACAGGTCTACCGTCTACAAAAGCAACAATTATACCCAGCATAAAAGAAAGGAGAAGAAAAACTGAAGTGCAGAAATCTAGGAAGAATTGAGAATTAATTACTTGATCCTTTGGCTGTTCTCCTTCCTGTGACGAATCCAACTGTTGGTCTCTCTTTCTCTTTTGCTTTTTCTGAAACAAGACATCAATTTTTCATCAAAGTGGATTACGGGACACTAACCAGATAGTTCCATTTTTCAATTTTATTACTTGCATTTGCACAAACCGCTAATCATTCCGTAAAGAGGAATTAGTTGACAAAAGCAGCTGGTACTACTAACGGAAAGGACTGATTTATTTGGTTTTCAAATAACAAAAAGGAGGTGAAATGACACCTTATGGGGTTTATCCTCCGTCTCAGATCGGACCTGTTCAAGCTCCTCCGGCTCGCTGGTTTCTCCAAGCTTCCTTTTCTTCGCCATGGATGAATAGAAAGGAAAGGACTCGCTGAGTCGCTGTAAAAATCGGACTTGCTCTCTAGCTGGAAGTCAGAGATTGAACTTGCTACTGATTATTTGTTAAAGTGGGCCGATCTGATCTGGCCCGTAATTGGATCCATACCTTCCGATCTACATTGAACAGTCCCGATCTGCTTGTACATTTAATAAACAGGTTTTCTCAAAATAAAGACGCTGATAACGGCCCATGTATCCCCTTCTTTTGATAGATTGATCACAAAGAGGCCTTTCTCTAAACCAAACCCCCCCTTCCTTTCAGAAAAAGTAAAAACGATTTCGAAAACAGAGCCCCCTCTCTTCTTCCATGGCGGATCCATCTCCATCTCCGGCTCCCCAACCGCCTGCGTCCACCTCGGCTCCTTCTCTGGTGCCACCTCTGTCACAACCTCCGTTACAAACCCTGCAACCACTTCCGACACAAACGGAGTCACAAACGCCATCAGTCGCTCCTTCACTAGTCAAAATCGAGGCGCCTTCTGGTTCCGCCGCCGCCGCTCCACCGGAGATCGCCGCGGCACCGCAGCTCCTCACCCCCGCCGCTGCTTCCACCGTCACTTATACCATCATTATACCAAGCTGCTCAGGTTAGTATTGTTTTCTTAATTACATGTTTCGCTTGCGTAAGGATAAGAGAAGTAATTAATTTTAAAATTGGCTCGCCTTTTTTTGCTTTACCTGTAATTGCAATAGCGTGGTTCTCATGGGATGAAATCCATGACACTGAGAGGAGGCTTCTGCCAGAATTCTTTGACGGGAATTCGACTTCCCGCAATCCCAATTCATACAAGTACATCAGAGATGCTATAATCTCGAGGTTCAGAAGTCAACCTACACGTAAGCTTACTTACACTGAGGCTAGGCGGGGGTTGGTGGGAGACGTAGGGTCCGTCAGAAAGGTGTTTGATTTCTTGGAGGAGTGGGGGCTGATTAATTACACTCCGCCAAAAAAGGGAAAGGAGGAATTGGAGGTGAGAGGTGCAGCGGCAAGGAAGGATGATAACTACGGTAAGAGAATGTGCACAAGTTGTGGTGCTGCGTGTAGCCTTCAGTGCTTCACCACTGCCAAGGTATCTGCCTCCTACTTGGCCATTATTATTTTGTAGATCTCCAATTAAGCAATGGGCAGAAAAATTCCATATTAAGGTTAAAGTACAAAAACCTTCTGGCAAGTGTCCACCATCGTAGTAGATGTCAGTGAACTGACAGTACCTCTAGATGCCAGTAGAATACCATTATGTCCTGGATATATTTTTTTTTAAACCTGACCTTTATGTTTTTCAATTAGTGTTTGATTGGATTTTGATATACTGTCTGATGTACTGATAATGCTCCTTTTTTTGTTTTGATGTAAAGGCAAATATGACCCTTTGTGCAAAGTGCTTTGTCAAAAGCAACTACCAAAGACCTGGGCTCAGCTCGGCAGACTTCAAACGGGTAGATTTGCTGGAAGACCCAAGACCTGACTGGACTGATAAGGAAACTCTCCACTTGCTTGAGGCCATTTTGCATTATGGCGAAGACTGGAAAAAAGTAGCTGAGTATGTGGCGAGTCGCCCAGCAAAAGACTGCATTGCCAGGTTCCTTATCCTAACTTGGCAAAAATTTCGCAAACTATATCTTTGCTGAAAGTTAAGAACTTGACTGTCCACTTTACAGGTTGGTGAAATTACCTTTTGGGGAGCAGTTCATTGGGCTCAAAGAAGGGCACAATGGTGATCCAGAGCAAGGTGGAGATGACGTCGATGAAATTGAGAGTGTGAAGAGGCGGAGGCTCAATCCATTGGCTGATGCCAGTAATCCTATCATGGCCCAGGTTCTTATATGATCTGTTTGAGATGAAGTATCTAGTTTTCTAATTGAAGTACTTATCTGCAATTGTGGTGATTAGAAATGTTTTTCCAGGTTGCATTTTTATCTGCAATTGTGGGCCCACATGTTGCTGAGACCACAGCTCAAGCAGCCATCTCTGCATTATCCAATTTGGACACAAATGAAGCAACAGATGTAACCGAGCCTTCTGCTACTGAAAAAAAGGAAGAAGGTAGGAGTTAATCCGGTACTTAATGAGTTTTTTTACAAACTAGACCCATTATTCTAGCAGATTTGCAAATAGCATCCTATTTTTCTTTTTGCATGTAACGCTTAATTTTTTTCTGGGATTTGCATTTTGTGGGGTTACGAAGTATATTTGATTAAATATCAAAACATTTGCCCTATTTTTAAGCGTTTTGTTCCTGACTGTCGATTGAACTAAAATAAACTCAAGCTGGTTCAAATGTTGGTATCTTTAAGTAAATGTGAAAATTTTGTATTTTTACGACAAGTTAGCTACAAACTTTTCACTTCACTTCACCTTGTTTTGCTGCTTGTGTTATATTTGCAAATGAAGCAGAAAATACTGGGTGTTTAGTTCAAGAAATGATTGTTGTTGAATTTAAATCTTAATTTGTATAAGTGGGGGTGTTGAAGTTTTGATTATGGTGTAATTGCTTCTAAGTAATGTCCATCTTTTCTTTTCTTCTTTTTAGTATTATTCTAACTAGGTTTTATTTATTTTCTAGACTTAGCAGCAAAAAATGCCACTGCAACAGCACAGTTGGAAATTGAGAAGGAACATCAAGATCTGGAGCAATCTATATCTGATATTATAGAAGTTCAGGTACAGTGTTTGTTTTCAGTCTATGACTCTACATAATATGTGTCACTCTGTATGTTTATAAAAGTATCTTACTGAACTCCCAACTTGTATAGATGAAGGAGATGCAGGAAAAGATTGTACAGTTTGAGGAGATGGAGTCAATAATGGAGAAGGAAAGGTTGCAAGTACAGTACTTGAAAGATTTGATATTGGCCGACCGGCTAGCAGTTGCGCAGCATCAGTACAGAGGGGCTATGATGGCTCGAGAGAATATGAGTACTTGGGAGAAATTGAGATCTGTTAATGATGTCATTGATAGAGGCACCAGTCTTCTTTTGTAGTGATTTCTGTAGTTTTAGTGTGTTTTATTCAACTTCTTCTTTTTTAATATTTCACTAGTTTTGTTTAGGTACTAGTGTAAGTCCTGCATATACATGTGGATATCTGTTTCATTTATGCTTCGCCAGATCTTGCTATCACTGTTGGTCAAATTGTGTACCAATGATCTAGATATTCTTGGAATGCATAAGAGAGACGACTAGAATCGCTTACTGTGTTTTTTTTTTTTTTTTTTTGGTTCTTATCTATGGTTACAAACTTGCAATTCATGGAGAAAAAAAATGGCCATTCTGGATTTCACAAAAGGGCCTCCTCAATTTGTAGCTGTAGAAAACGTATGAAGAAAAACGATGGTAAAATGATGATAGGCTGCATCTACTTTTTCTTAAATTGTCACAAATCATAAATTGGTCATTTATCTTTTTTCTTTTTTTCTTTTTTTTTTATTCTTGCAAGCATCCAAACTTTAGTTAGTTTCTATTAAATCTCCACATGAAAATAATATGGACAGTTTTTGAAGATGTGGACATTCTTTTACTGAGGTTGACAAACTTTTTACTGGATCGACTTCTTTCGCTCACATCAAGCTAATTGTTCGTTCCTGAACCCCAATGAGTACCTTCATTAAAATAATATATCTATATAAATTGTTTATGTTAAACATCATTAACTTTTGGATGAAACATGCGGTGCATCAACTTGATTAGAGCATATCAAAATCTAATGATTTTGAAGTTTAATAACAAATTGCAATATGGGCCACCCTTTTGTCATTTACTGAAGCTGGAATAGAAGGCAAGTTTCGTGCCGTGCCTTCCCAATAAATTTACCATAATAGGAAGCGATTGTGATTTGTCCAATTGGTTGATCGGCATGTTCTCAAATTCTGCCGATTTGGTATCTTCACAGTCTCCGCTCCCGAAATTAGTCACGATTTCACGACGAGTGTCATATCGGATGGTCCCAGACGGTCCTAATTTGAGGAAGGCTGTGCACAAAAAAACCAAAAAAAAAGAAAAGAAAAGAGGAGTCTGATGATTTCCATTTTTGTGTTGTGAGCGAAATGACCTTTACTATTCTTTCCAAAATGAGAAAAGCTGCTGCTGCTGCTGCTTTACAGAGAGAGAATTCCCAATCGCTTTCCAAAATCCACATGATTGTAAACTTGCAAAGAGAACTCTTTCTGTGATTAGTTAGAGTTTGATCCTTGATCAATGATTGCGCTTGGAGAGTGTTTTCTCTAACAAATGAATTACTTAGTTTAGCTAATTGAACTAGCAACTGGCAACGAAGAAGCAAGTGCAATGGGATTATTTACTTCCCTGTCTTGTTTATCTCCCTTGTAACATGTGATATAAATTCTGATTTTAGTGAAATGAGAAATATATGAATTGTGACTCTGGCCCCATGATTTGACTGGTAATAACAAGATTGGGTGCGTGAATATGTCTTTTTCGTGTTATGATGATGAAAGAGTACTTTTTGTCTGGATGTCAGGTCAGAAGTGTACTGCTCTACTCTCTGTTTTGGAGAAAAATAAAATAAAAAATAGACGCCGGAAAGCATGTCATTTGGACAAATTTGTGCTTGAAGCACAAACTCAGCCAATTAACACTCTATTAAAATCGTTAACAATAAAAATTTTAAAAAAATCGAATTCTAAAAGTTGCATGTTAAATTTAGAGTTACAATTGATTTCTAAAATCCAGCCTCGGTACCGTTGTTTTGAACAGAAATCTATGATCTAATAATGAAACAAGACTGAATTTTGAATACAACAATATTTTTTGAAAACAGATTAGCCGTAATTTTAGATTGTGATCTTTAATTTGTTTGTTTAACTGTATGTTAACCTCGTTCTAATTTCTGCAATTTCAATTCTGGAATATCAATTTGCTGAGTTTTTGTTTCCAAGTTCAAACAATTTTTATTTTTATTTTCTCACATTGCCTTTCTTCAAAAGAGCATTCAACGAAAATATGTTCTAATAGTATTTTAAGATCATTCAAATTGTTATAAAACTCATTATTTAGATATTTTAAGTCAAATTAAACATTTTATCAATAATAAATTAATTTTAGAGTAATTTTAATGTACATTAATGTACATGTCATTTTATGATACATCTCTAATTTTAATCATTAATTTTATAAGGATAGTAAACTCATTTACACACTATAAGCTAATTTTGGTATGAGATGAGTAATTGATTTTCTGTTTTTGAATCATTAAAGTTAGCTGTAATTTCTGATGGAAATTTTTGAGATGTAATAAATTATAATAGAACGATATCTCAATATTGGAATTTGGAAGTTTATAAGATATATTAATATCTCATTAATATATAATTTCTTTTGGCATATAATTTTCTCACGTATAATATTTGGATGGTTGTTTGTTTATTTATTTTGTCACTCTAGTCCAATTTCAAGTTATTTTGTCAGCAACAATATAATATCTCAATTACATATGACTTGAATTTTTTTTATTGTAGTTAAAATGATTTATTATAATATTTCAAATGCATAATTATAGTGTTAATAGGAAAATTAATATCAATCATGCAATCACTTCACGTAATTATTGTTATAGAAAATATGATGCATTATATCTAACTTCATAGTTATTAAGTTAAGATAATATGTATTTTTTCAGAATTTCAAATAAAATTATTGCTTCATTATTTAACACAGATAGATTATATACAAAAAAAATGATACGATTTGATAATTAGCAGTTCAATGATCAAAAGCCAACAAATATTGTTTTTAAGCTAGTACGTTGGTAATAGGCCTCTTCTCTCTACGAAGAGATGTAAGTTTAAGTTCCATAAAAGATAATTTAAAAAAATAAATATCAAAATTAATAGGGGCTCTTATTTAAAAAAAAACTTGGCCATGAGTTTGAAATTTGAAATAGTAAAAGAAGCAATTTCCAAAAAAAAAAATTCCAACCAAATACATATTTGGAAACAAGCAAAATCTATGCTTAGAAATAAGGAAATTCATAATCTATTGGGAGCAACTTAATTAAATATTACCTAGATTGTATCTTAAGTAAATATTTTTCTTTTTTTTTTCAGTGCATTAGCTTTATCAAATTCTTTCTATTTATATTTTTTTTGTGTATCCTTCCTATTTTTCGAATTTACATGACAAAAATAATGATTCTTTACATTTATTATGATGTAATTACAACCATTATATGTAGTTATGTAATATAGAATTGGATGTATATAAATTTTTAGATGTATATTAAAATTATTCTTAATTTTATAGAATTCGGCTAAGGTGCTACCATAAACATTTCGGCGAAACATTTATGGGTCAAATTTCAAAATTTTGCGTCCGAAACAGCGATCTAAATAGCTCAATAAATTATTTATATCAAAATATTATAAAATACTAAAATTTATCATTTTAAATTTATTAACTATTTTTAATGATTTTTGAAAAATGATCATTTTTTACTTTCAAATGTTGGGATGTTCTTTTATTTTTAGGATCATTTTTCAAAAATCATTAAAAATAGTAGAAAAATTCTAAAAATTATAAATTTTAGTATTCTATAAGATTTTGATATAAATAATTTATCAAACTACTTGAATCGATATTTCTGATATGAAATTTAAAATTTGATCCGTAAGCGTTTCGGACCGAAATGTTTATGGAAATATATTAGCTCAACTCATTTTTATAATATATTTAGAAAATAACTATCTTTCTAGACTGAAATGCGTATGAAAATATATTAGCTCAACTCATTTTTATAATATATTTAGAAAATAACTATCTACCCAAATATAATTTCATCACGCATCAGAAACTCTAGATTTAAATTTCAAATCGAAAGAGACATCAGAAACTCGATAATTAAATTTGAAATTCAAATGGACACTGGAACAAATAGAAAGAGACAAATATCGAGTTGGTATTGGAAATAGTAGGAGTCGTCGAGGAGAGTAGACGTTTCAGTGACACACAAATCACACACGTCATTTATTATGGGGATTCCGTGATTCAAGGATATATCTGCATCTCAATTCAATCGTCTTTCCGTCGTTAAAAAGGAGTGTCAAGGCCAGGCCAGGGGCAAAAATGTCTTTCACCTCATAAAACCCACTGAAAAAGGTTCGGGTAGTGTTTCGCATTTTATTTTCCCTCCGATGGTCTCTACTCTCTGCGTGTTGCCTTTTCTCTTCGACTTCTCTCTCCGCTTCTCGCGTTTCGTTTCGCCAGGAGCAGTCGAGCAGGTATGATACCATTTTTCTTGCTGTAGCTTTTATCATCTCTTCTCTCTGTCGTTGATCGAATCGGAAATGTTCCGAGTCCAAACCACAGCGATCACCTTTGTTGATGACGTGGCATCATCACATTGGTTAAGTACGTCTAGTCCGTACAAACTTAGAAGTGAGACATTTCATCCAAAAGTCCCCCCTGATGTGGAATTTCGCTGCTCCGAAGGAGGTGCTGTGTACTTTTGAAAAAAATTGCAGAGCAGGAGGATAGTGTCCTGAGTCTCAATTCTCGGTTCGCTTATTGACGGATTGAGTATCTTTTTTTGCAGAAGGAGCCGTTTATTTATAGAATTTGAGTTACATTCACTAAATTTCTGTTGTTACTGCTCAAGAATCTGATTATATGTGTCTATGCCATCCAGATTGTTGTTTTGTCCTCCAATTTTATTTAGTACAAATGCATAGGAAAGGTTGGAGCAGGTAATACAGTTAAAGGTTTTCTGCAGTTGTTGAAGTCAAGTTCTTTCTTAGAGGGAATGAATGCAAATAGATGCTGTTTTCCTACATTTTATATTTAGTAATATGAGTAGAAGGGATTTGGTTAATAAAATCTCTAAGTAGGCTATTTGTGTACTTCCTCAAAAAAAAAAAAGAATTGGAGAAATGATGAAACAAAACTCAAAATTGCTAATTTTGAACTGTGGAATCTGTGGACCATCTTTTTGTTCGCAAACAACGTGTGCAAACCTACTAATGCTAATATTGTGTAGAAAGAAATTATCTGTCTGTGAATTAAAAATGGGGTGCAAACCTTGTTTGTGAACTCCCCACTTCTAATAGTACTTGATTTGTGTTCATCTCTCGTCTTTTCTCGGTTTCATATATGCGATAAGAAGGTGCAATTTCTTCCTGATGGTATTTTGACTTGGTGTTTTCCTGTTTTCATCTATTTCCAAGGAACTGTGTCTTTGTATGATGTGTAAAGTTCCTGATCTGTCTATAATGTCCCATTTCATATCCCGTTCATCTCTTTTTTTTTTTTCAAATTCCTTATGGCTTTGACATTTGGTAATTACTACCTTATGCTCTTCAATGCTTGCGTATACTTGTTCATTATCTTCCTCTGTTATCCAATCTCACTTGTGAGTCCTTTTAGAGTGCTTACTGTTAACCTACCACATCTACAGTAATTTCCAGTTTCTAATATTGACTGAATACTATTATATGAATAGAAGCTCTTTTTTGTTTTCCATTTTTATGTTCACATTGATCACCGGCCTTCATGTAAATACACTTAAAATAGGAAATACACACAAACTGTCTGTATATCATTTGTACTTTAAAAACTGAGAAATGGCTTGTATACTTGATTGAAACATAGGAAAATACTCAAACAAACCTTAGCTTCCTCATTCAAGACAAGCCTATTTATCTGTTGTAATGTTGGTAACAAACAAAAGGTGCTAAAACTTGGATAACAATGTTTCCTTTTGATTATATTGTCTTACATAGTTCTTTCTCTTTCTTCTCATAGTGATGAATCTTTCCTTGTATGCTTGAATTGCATAAAGCAAAGAACAATAATCATTTAAATGTTTCAACTAGCCATTCTTCATATTTCAGCTAGTGATAATGGGAATGATTGACAAGTAAAGATTTTTGTGTAGCAAGTACACCATTTCTTCCACTTTTTTATAATGACACAACTGAGGGACGGAATTTTGCACAATTATGGATGACTAAGCGACTAGTAGAGGAAAAGATAACTATAGAGAGGTTAACTTGGCCATAAATTGAAAAAATCTTGAATAGTTTTGTTTTAATTAGAATGATTGCTCTATGCACATGAGCTCTTGTAGCCAAGCAAAACCTATTGTTCAGTTACGATGAATCAAGTCACTTAACCTATATAAGTTAGTTAATATTGGTAGGTAAAGCTCCTGGTGATAATGTTAATCTGCAAAGTGTTAATAGTTGAATAGTTCAGACTGTTAGATATAGCTTCGTGCGAAAAGCAAAAGGTTGGTCTGTTTCATTAAGCTTCTTTATATTTGTTGGTTATTTCAGGTAAATTGGAGAAGTCAGATCCAATGCTGAACTTGAATGAACCCCCAGGTGTGGAAAAGCAAGATAAGCAAGGTATAGATATTATTACCAACCAGACCTCTTTCTCACCCTCCTCTGTACGTATGCTGTATTTCACTGGGAACTATAATTGAAACAAGATATTGCTATTGCAGAGAGGTCTCAGATTTATGTTGCTTTGCAAAAGGACAACAAGTCAATATGCCGAACAAAGCCAATTGGGCTTCCTTTTCATCTGTATGTGTCTCCTTCAGAACTAATATCACGTATATAACTGCTAAAGCAATGATAAGTTGCTATCTTTAGATTACTAGATTATGAAGATCTCTCTTTCAGAGAAATGAAGTGCACAGCATCTCTTGTGAGTATTTGCTGTTTTTGGTACTTACATCTATTTTGTCCATTTGGTTTGAAAATTTCAACAGGCAAACATCAATATGGCAGATTACAAAGTTCTATCCAGTTGAACGGTACAGAAAATCTGATTTCCCTCAGTTCCAGTTGTTTCCAGAACCAGAGAATCTGCAGCAAAACAAAGAGTGGCCCATTTTCATGAGGTTCCTTCATGATAGAGAAAAGGTATACTTGGGTGCAGCTTCAAAGCTATTTTTTAACATTTAAATTTAAATAGAAACTTGTATATTGCCAACTGTGGGCCCTGCTGGTAACATTGGCTATAATTGATCTATCCTATAGTGACAAATGTGGGCCCTGCTGGAACTAAAATAGCTGGACTGGTTCAAGTTGTTTTCCGCTTCTAGCATTTATAGTTTAGTAATTGGTTAAGCATACTTTTTCAGCATTTTGTTTCTAGTTTAGTTTGTTCACCATAGATTGAATATTGGACTCAAATATGGGGAGTCGGTACTTCCTTTTGTCTTAATTTACATTCTAGATAAGCTTTGCTATGTACATTCTAATTTATTTCTTTGAAAGGTGGCATTGGTAAGTTTGGCGGGATACGAGTTGTACATACAAGCTCCTGAGGGCAGCTTTTCATATGCTGTTGTCATGTATCGCATTCTGACTCCACCTTTTGTTCCGAACCCCCCGATCCATGTGCCAGGTTCGGTTTTTATCATTTGGGTTTCTCATTTTGAATTATCAATGCCAAAATAGAACTCAGTTGACCAAAGGACTTCTGGCAAGCTAAACTCAGGATAATACTACTTGCACTGATAAACACGATGAAGTGTACTTAATTATTAGTGAAATTTACTTCATATTGTGGAGCCGCATGCCCTTTTGGAGGGGGGGATACAACTGTTATGGAGACTTGCTCTTGTTGAGCAAGCTTGTATCATGAAAACAATGCACTTAATATCCCTAGGCAATTTACTCCATTTCAACAATATAGAAAAAAGGTAAGATGGCTGAGACCTTTCCCCTTTTTTTAAAAAAAAAAATAAAACTGCCAGTCAGCAATTTCCTGTCTAAAAGAAAGGAGAATAACTGTAGACAATTGATGCCAATCCGTTTGAATATATGAATCTTACTTTTGGTACCAGTGAATCATCAGTTTATGCAAAAAAGGTATTGGGTAGCAAACAAAAGAAATAGAATGATATGAGAGATTAATCTTCCATAAAGATCAGAAAAAAAAAATATGGTTATGTATCAAATGGGAGCATTTTTTTTAGAAAAATACAATTTTATTTCTAGCTTGGTTCTCGATCCTTGGTTTCCAAACACCTGTTAATAGCAGTCCAAGTCATATGCTATGTTGACAATAAACCTAAAACTGTCTGCCTTGAAAATTCTATCAGAGCCAGTGTGCAATTTAACAGTGCCGACCCCACCCGCATGCGATAGAAATATAACTGGACTTTTGGAGGTTACTGATGACAATGTAGAGTCATTTAGGAGGGAAGTTCATACTTCTGCTCCATTATCCTTTGGTGAGATTACTAATGTCCCAAAAGTCCCTTCTGTGGAGAAGAATTTCTCGAGCACCCATCCGACCTATCTGAAGACCCTGAGCCAGACTCATGCTGGTTGGATTTTTGGTGCAATTGCTGAGCTGGTTGACAATTCTAGGGATGCCAACTCAAAAAGGTAATACACCTTGAACTTCCTCAGACCTACTATTACCTGATTTGATGCCTTGTTGGTCCTGCAGGATGCTTATCAAGTATAATTGGATGTTAGAATTTTTTTCATTTTCTAATTTTATAAATGTACAAGAAGGCATGAATCAAAGGCATGCAACATAAAAAATGCACTTCAATCTTGCAAACTTCAGACTTTCATTTGCTAGAAACAGATCCTCACATTGGCGGAATTAATCTGAAGCTCCATGCATGTAACCTGACAATGTAAATTGAAAGAAATCTCTCATTCTTGGATCAACTTTTTTCTTCTAAAAATAATTCATGCTATCTGTATCAATTATCAAAGAGGAGGTTTTGAATAACTCGTAAGGTGTTTTCTTTAATAGAAAACAGCTGGTACTTGTGCCACTTTAATAAAGGGAAGGATTCAAATAACTTCCACTTTATGTGCTTCCATCATGCCTTCACTTAAAAGATAAACTAAAATATTAGATATGATGTATGTTTTTTCTTTATATGCATGTAATAAACTCTCTATGTTTCATTTTAATGGGCTTTTGTAAAATGAACTGATAGGATGATTCAATGGGCACTCTTTTTTTTTTTTTTCTCGTTGTGAAGCCACATAATGAAATCAAAATGTGCAGTAGTTTACATGTACACGAGGAAATGATGTAAATCACATATATTTGTGGATTTTGCCATTGTGAGTTTTAGATCTTTCATTATTGCTTTTCTTTTTACGAAACTTTTCTTCTCTCTTTCTGATTTTAAAACAAAACGTAAGGAATAGCGAGGTTTATGGAGGCTGAAAAAAGTAAAGGTTTTTGAAACATCTGTTCTGTGCCTCGAAATTATATTAATGGAAAAGCCATGATGCTTTTGAATTTTTGCTTGAGACCCTTGTAATAATATTCAGCAGTTTATTTTGTTGATTGTTCCAAATAGTAATTACAATTTGATCTATGTTTTATATACATTACTAATAAAAATTGTTAAACTGACCTTTAAAAGTACTGTATTATGCAATATCACATGCTTATGTAAAAATAAATCCCAACATATTTTGGCTCACTCAGGAATGCATATAAAGAAATGTTAACATATCACAACAATCTTATATGAGAACAATAACAACCCTCTGGCCAAATTTCCTAAAGACATCAGAGCATTCTTACTGGTAGCAATTGTAAGGATCAACCATTTGGATTGGGATTGAAATCATCCTTGAAGATGAAGCATGTAAAGTTCAGGTCAATCATGTTTTACATGGGTTGGGTTACCACATAGATGGTGATTCTTTTATTGTTTCTTACCATCTTGGGTTCTCTTCTTTGGTGGAACAGGTTAGACATCAATATAGAGAGCCTTTTTTCAAAGAAAGAGGGGAAGAAAATTCCTGTTCTGTCAGTAGTGGATGACGGACATGGGATGTCACATGAGGAGATAGTGACCATGATTGCATTTGGACATAGCTTGCCAAAGGGACAACAACCTGATCATATCGGTAGATTCGGTATTGGCTTTAAGGTGGGTTTGTGTATTGGTACCTTTTGTTACATTTTGTCTGTGGTTTCTGCTGGTTTTCAAGTGAAGCATTCAAGGGTGTATCAATCCGTATTTTAGTGGACTGTTGTGGCTTCAAAATATCTCTTTTTCATTATTCTTCCTTTTTTAGGTTAACAAGTATTTGTCTTTGTCTTTTGGAAAGCAGCTGTTTTCCAGTTTATATTTTACATTGATCAAGTCAATTAATACCAATTAGTACAACAGACTGGATCAATGAGACTGGGAAAAGATGCAATTGTGCTTACCCAGACGACCACCTCGCGGTCCGTGGCTTTGCTATCTCAGTCCTTCAATGAAGGCAAGCCCGTAAGTTTGCTACTTTTCTGTTCATCAAAAATGTACTTTGGTCATTCAAATAATACTTAGATTGTTATCAATTCCATATTTTCAGAATCTTGAGATCCCTGTTGTCAGCTATTGCAAGCATGATAACTACATGGAATTTGATTTGAGTATTCAATCAGAGGCATCTGGGGAATACACTTTGAAGGCTATTAAGGACTTCTCTCCATTTAATGAATACTTTCTTGGTGAAAAACTAGGGCTGTTTGGTGGGACTGGTATGTAATGGTGTTGTCAACTTTCTATGCTGACCAATTGATTCTGATACCAGCTGATTTGTTTTCCCAGCATAATCACATATGTAAGTTTGGATGTAGAAATGCAAAATAAGCCATGCTCGCAAAGATCAACTGATGTGGTTATGTGGTGTAAATAATTAACACCACATGTATTGTTAGGTTATGTCCAATTTTCATCGTTTCCAATTTCATTTGGTGTTATATTAGTTTATATGTATTGTAGTTCTTGTCAGAACAACCATATATACATAATTTTGGTCATTTTGCAGGATAGATAACTCAACTCTCATGTCCCAACCCACAGAATAATAAATATATTGACATACCCCCAAAATTGATGCTAACAAGTACAGGGACCCAAATCTATATATGGAACCTTGACAAGTGGGGACAGGATTACAGCTTGGAATGGGATAACAAGGAGCATGATAGAGACATCTTAATTCGCTCCAGAAGAGTAAGGTCTCGTCCTGGTCAAGTATCTCTGAAGGTTCTTCTCTTTTGATCCCTAATGCTCTTTCCCTTTTTTTAACTGTACTCTCTCAGAATCCCACAAGAAAACCCAAATTACTTATAAGATAAATTGTAACTTACAGTGCATATACATTTTAATGTCTCGATGTAGGTTCCATTGGACTATTCCCTTAGAGCTTACATGGAAGCCATTTTCTCAACTCCTCGCATGCGGATATATATCCAGGGTTCCTTGGTAAATATCACATCATTAGTTAAATTACATATATACTTTTTATTCATTCATTAGTTCATTTGTTTGAAATGTATTATGAGTCTTTTACAGGTTAAAGCCCGTCCTTTGGCGAAGTCGTTGAATAAGACAGCAATAGTCAATGGTATGATTATGGGGAAGCCTCTTCAGCTGACACTTGGAAGAAGCAAAACTGAATGGGAGAGGGCAAACTGTGGTATATTTTTGTACTGGCATGGCCGACTCATAGAGGTTAGTATCAGTTTCTTCTTTCTGGTAGTTTACTAAATTTCTTATTGTTGATGCTTTTAAAATATTTTAGATTTTTTTTCTTTATTATTCTATAAGGCATACAAAAGAGTAGGGGGTCAAGTTTACAGTCCAGACGTGGGGCATGGAGTTATTGGTGTTGTCGACATCACTAACTTGATGGTACGTTTTATATAATATCTTAATCATATTTATATTATGGAATATTTTCTCTAATTGAATTTTTTTGTTATCCCATTCTCCTCGACTTTTTTGTTACAAAAAGAATTGCTGATTAAAGAAATTGTTGTAGGATGATGATGACGGTAACCCCTGGGTAATGAACAATAAGCAGGGGTTCCAGGATTGTGAGCCATATGTCAAGTTGGAAGAGTGGCTTGGCAAAATGTCTGTCGAATATTGGGACAAGAATTTTGACACACTTGACTTGGTAAATTTCTGATAAATTGTTGTCTATAAACATATACATAGATGACGCGAAACAATTTCCTGTGTGCCTTTGCAAAAGTCAATGCTGGTCCCGGATTGTTTGCAATCTTCCAAAAGATTCCTCTTTTTTTTTTACAGTAGCGATAAACTATGAAGGTTGCTTGGGATATTGCGAAGTAACAAGAGTAAGAAAATATCCAGGAAGATATTGTTCATTTTTCCAAGGGGTGATTTTGCATATATTTCATGGAGCAATGCACACACAGTATTACTTGTATTGCAGGGTTGAATGAAGTATGTGCTATATTGAAATTGTCTTTTGCATTTTGCTCCATAGATAAATGTATTCATCTTTCACAGCCCACTGCATTTCTTGGCTGGAGCAAGATATGGATAGTACTTATGTATTGTACTTCGATATAATTCACTAAAATGAAAATGTATTTTCCAGAAGAAGGGATCGGATCGGTATAATCCAGATCATCAGTGGGTTCAGTGTGATAAGTGCCGTAAATGGAGAGTTCTGGACTCAGATTTCGACACTGATACCTTGCCCCTTGACTGGTAATCATTTTTTACATCATCATGCAGAAGTAAATCTCTCCTCTTTTAGCGATATGATGGCAGTCAGTATTTGCTTCTGGGCGTTTTCATCAACTTAATCCAAATTAAGAAAAGATACATGCTACTTCGGCCTAATTTAGAATTATTAACTATTCCTTTGCTTTATTAGGTTCTGTTTTATGCCTCCTTACCTTGGGAGATGTGAAGATCCTGAGAAACAAGTGGGCTGTGATGTGATTACGATCTCTGCCAAGAGATCTGGCTATGGAAAAGAAAACATCGTCAGAGAGGATCAGGAATCTCCACCAGTTGGCCCCGGAAAGGTTTTCTTTAATTAGCCATTTTAGATCAGTTTTTTCAGCTCTTCGGTATGTTTATTACTTTGTTTATTTGTTTTTTTTCTGTTCTTTTAGCGTGGAAGGAGAGTAACTGTGCCAATTTCAAAGCGACATTCACCTGCTTCTGGCAGTTCTCATGCTACAGAGAGAACCCATACTGGCACCAATAGCATTTCTATTGATGGTAAATAAATTAATTTATCAGAAGAAACTTAAAATGTCTTGGGTTTCACTGTACTTTAAATTATACATTTCAGTAAGTTTACAGTTGTCTCTTTGACCAATCAGTTCCCCTGAAAGGTTATTTTGTCTCTAATGTATTTTGCCGTGTTGATTTTTTTTTTAAAAAAAAAAGTGGAAAATGCACCTATATCATCAAAGCAAAATTCTTACAAGTGGTATCAAAGCCCTATTAACGAAAGATCCTACGATAAGCTAGCATTCATAAATCACAGTAGCGCATACTGTCTAGAACCTAACAAACTAAAGAGCAGCAAAAGCAGTCAATATAAGCATGTAAATCATACATCTCCTGATAAAAAAAATACACAATCTACTGAACTTTTAGAGTTTCAAACATCATCTCTAGCAACAGCACCGGTGATTTTTTTTTTCCCTTTTTTTGTTTTGTTTTGTTTTGCATGTAATCAAATAATGCATTAGTTATTTCTCCTTGCTTTAACAGATGGAGATTTTACTGGAACTAGTGAGAACATTGAAGAAACATGTAGGACAAGAAGCCTAAGAAGGCTTAGGCGGGGCCTGCAGAGAGGCGGCAAATACTAGCCGAGAGGAGAAACCAATAACCTTGTTGACTGTTAGCTTGTTCTGAAAATATGACTTCTGGTAGTTTTTTTATAGAGGGTATATATAGCATAACATGGATATGTTTCAGATTGTTCGTTACTGATGCCTTTGTTTTTCAAGATCTCTTCTGTTAATGCTGTTATAAAGGATATGGTAGGTGTTTGCTGCTCTTGTAAAGTCGATGGCAGTACAAAAATTAGTACATTCACAACGTTACCATCTTATCTTGATGTTAACATTTTATCGGGCGATGGTTTCCTCGCATGGACGTGCACGTGCAGTTTTTGACAAAAGATGAGCCTGCTATGACTAATTGATACTGCGGTTATTATAATGAACAAATAGAAAAAATGGAAAATGTTTTGAATATATCATAGTCAATATTGATTTTATTATTCAGATTAAATGAGTTAGAAAAAATTTATGTTTTGGTCCCTAAATTTTAAAAAAAAAATCAAATTGATTCTTAAATTTTGATTTGTATCAAGTTGGTCCTTGAACTCTTTCAAAAAAATCAAATTAGTTTTTGAATTTATTTAGAAAAATTAAGTGGGTCCTTTAATTTTAAATTCAACCAAATAAGTCTTTAAATTTTTTTAAGGAATGTAAGTATTAGTCTTTAAATTTTTTCAAAAAAATAAATTAATCCCCGAATTCTTTGCACCCATTTAAAAAATAAAATAAAATAATGTCAGGCTAACCCAACTTGACCCATCTACAACCTTAATTATTTGCACCATTTTTATTATTATTATAACAAGTAATTAGCTGAAGGTTGGTCTGGCTTTGATAAGGTCTACTCGTTAGATCAGACTAAGAACTAATATTCCTAGATGCAAATGAAAGTTTGGGGATCAATTAGTTTTTTTGGAAAAATTTAGAGACTAAAACTTACATTTATTCAAAATTTAAGGACTTATTTAATGTAATTTAAAGTTAATGACCGACTTGATTTTTGTGAAGAAGTTGAAGGACTAACTTCTTTTTTTTTCTGAAAAAGTTTAAGGACCAACTTGATGCAAATAAAAGTTTAGGGTCCAACTTAATTTTTTTTTAATAAAGTTCAGGAACCAAAACATAAAATTTTCCAATGAGTTATCATTTATATTAATTACTTTATTATGTAACTTATTTTATAAGTATTTTTATTATTCAATTCAAATACTACTACTATGAATAATAATTCACTTAAATTGAATAACAAAAATACTTACAAAAAAATTACATAATAAAATCATTAATATAAATAATAATTTATTTAATTTAAATAATAAAATTAATATTAATTATAGTATCAATTATAGTATCTATATATATCACCTCCCCAACCAAATAATGTGCTTGTTACCTGTTCCATCCCTACTTTGGTGTTGCTCTCTATATATTAGCTATTTCTTCATTCTGATTTCGGAGGTAACAGTGGTCCACAAGACCATGACTTTGTTTGCAATGGATAACCGGTGTTGCAAGACCCGGCTTTCTAAATTCTTTCGAGACCAGACACTTATCAAGAAAAAAGCTCCAACAGGCAATAGCTAAGTCGAGTAAACCTATCTAGTATTAGTGAGAGGAGAAGAGTTGGTCGAAATCGAACTCAATTGGTATTTATATTAGAGGAGGGAATTCAATTTTTATGATCATTAATATTAAATTAATGATTATAAAATTAAATTCTAAATAATTATTTATTAAATTTTTAAATAATAAAACTAATTAATTGAACATTTTGTATATATCATAGTATATAAATACATAAAAAAATTACATTATTTCAACTTTATTTTGATATATATCAAACACTAACAAAAATCAACGCATCAAATTTTGTAATTTAATTTGTTCTCTTGATGACTATCTAAATAAAGTTAAAATCTAATAATTTTTTATATACATGTTATTGAGATGGATTAGAATAGATCTAACGGTTTATATATATTAATTAAAATATAAATATTAAAATAGACATCATGATAACCAATGACCATCGACATTGAATCTCTCCTATTTATGGGCAATCCGACCACTTCTTTTTTTCTTTTTTTGGAAATTGAATGCTTAACTAATAAACTAAAGATATCAGTGATCCATGCTATTTTAGGAATAACTAGCATTTAATCCGTGCATAAGATTATTTGCATAGGCTAATTCAGCTATTTCAAAAACTCTTTTAAATGACACGTGTTCTTTATTACATATACTAATTGTATACCTCTTTTATTGTCCAAAAGGAAACGATGATGGCATCTTGCTTTATACATTCCATGTAAGGGGGTCATCATTAGCAAAAAAAAAAAAAAAAAATTGTGCAAACAATTTAGAAATAAATACATAAACATATATACGTAGACAGTTTACTCAGAATAGTTCAACTAAAAGTTTCTATCCGAATGAAATTCAGATTCACATTGTTTGATTTTCTCCTTTTATATATGGATATTCAATGCCGCCATCCGTCGGAACTAATTCTTATAAAATTAAATAGCTACAAAATAAAATAAATGAAATAAGTTAAAATAAATAATTAGAATTATATTATCAACCCGTCACCGTCCTTAAGTGTATTTCATTTTCTGTGTGCAAAATTTGGAATCACAATCAAGATAATTTAGGGTCATCGCTCCTTAAAATACGATTATGAAAGTGACTAATGATAGCTTTACAATATTCAGCATAATATATTAAAATAATATTTTGGAATGATATTGAGAAATTATTTGATAAATTGTGTGAGAATTTTTTCTGGAAATATATCGATCTAGCTATTGCAAAGGAATAACTCCACTTCTCTCTCTCTCCCTTTACTGAATATATAATCAATATATATATAAGGTTAGGAGATCAACCGATTAAGAACAAAATGAATTTGGCAAATTAATGTTATTTACTAAGCAACGGCTACACGTTAATGTAGCTGGGAATTGCATTGGATTTAATACAATTGATGAGCTAATAACAATAACGGTCAGGGAATCAATACACATAAACCGAAATTGAGTTGATCCATTATACTGGTCAAACTGATTTGGATCCATCATAAATGTATACTTTATATTTATAGAAATAAGAACAGATAATAGTATTTATATTGAACAAAAAGAGATTATATGCAAAATATAGTTTAAAGAAATTTTGAGTTTTCTAATTTATAACCAACACCATCTTCATGAAATATAATCAAAATAGTAATTTTTAGGGTATCTGCCAGCTTCGGTCCTTAGTCGAAGCCAAATCCCCTCCAATTATCTTTTCTTCTTATTTTTTTATTGTTTAGTGTGTAGTGTCTCTAGAGTAAATCCTCAGATAAGAATAATTTCATGAAATTTAAGTAAGAAACTCTGAAATTCATTGAATTTCTCATAGAGGCCCCTACGGCTATTGAGTGATAAATCTCGTCTCTTTACGAAGAAACGCAGTTTCAGATTTCGTAAAAAATATTTAAAAATACTAAGTTAACGGAAGTTTTTATATATAAAAAAAAAAACTCATTTCTCATCAGAACAAAACAAATTGGGCTTACAAATATTTCGTCCCACAAGCCCATGATCCGTTGTCTTCTATTAAATACCAGAACTAATCTCTCTTTTTGTCTTTTTTTTTTTTCTCTTTTTTAGATCCGCACACCTGACAGATGATGGCTTCTCCTTCTCTCGTCGTTCCTTTTAGACCTCTTCCTCTTTTATCTTCGCCAAAGTGCTCCAGTTGCCGTGGTCCAGTTAGGAGGAGCGCTCTCCCACTCCGTTCGTCAGTCCGCGCTTCTCGACTTGTGGGCCCCACACACGCAGCTCCGGTGAGCATAGTTCATGCCCTGGCCTCCTTTTTCTTCCTTTTTTTTGTTTCTTTTATGAGAAACTCTGAAGGGGAAACTTGTGGTGTACAATCGTCTCGGAGTTAGTTTTGGCTTATACTGGTCCAGAAACAAAGAAATGAAAGTTCAATTTAGAGTTGTATTCTTGGGTTTTTATAATTCTAATTAGTGAGACAACAGTGTAGAAATCTACAGACATAAAGGTAGCGTTTTGTCGGAAATTATGGACGGGTGCTTAAATAATTCATGCTTGTATGAACAAGGCCCTTTGGATGTTGTCTTTATCCTATAACCTACAAAAGGCTAGCACAAAAATGCAACCTGACAGTTAGAAAATGGTAGTTTTGGATGATATTGTGATTTGCAAAATATGAGATTTGACGATGATATTACCTTTGTAATATACGCGGGGCAGATTGTATTTAGAATTTTAGATTAACTTCCTTTGATCATTTGAAGGTAGGCTATATCAATGGAGAAGTTGAGACCAGTTCATTCTCAAAATATGACGGAGGTAAGTATAGTTTAATCCACAACAATACCGAAATTCCATTATGACTGAGGCTTATGTATAATCGTATAATCTAACAAAATTCTAAATGTCATGGCTGTAGTGGAGAAGCTCTGTCTTAAGACCAAGGATAAAAAGAGCGAGACCAAAACAAGATTGCTATTGCATGCATTTCCATGTAGCATCATATCATGGCTAAGTCTGACACAAGCCGCACAGTCCAGCGAGGGAACACGACTGAACATGGTGTATGATGTAGGCGAATTATTCGAGTTAGGAATTCAGCTGTCATATTTGCTAACACTGCTCGCCTTACTTGGAGCTGGCACCTTCTTTGTCATTCGTCAAGTTCTTGTCAGACGGGAACTCGACCTTTCTGCTAAGGAATTGCAGGTAAATTCTTATAATTTTGTTTTCATGGGCTTCTTTACGGATTTACTTGGCTTTTCTATGTTTCTAACTAGTAATTAAATGCAATTTAATGGTATGCACTAGTGAGATTAAGTTCAGTTACTTCAGGGGAACAAATTACTAGTTACCAATTTGTGATAGAGGACCATCTTTAGTGACCTCCCGGGAAAATAACCATTCTAATATGCAATTTTGTTGTTATTGTTATTTTCTTCTTATTTCTTTCTTTCTTTTTTTTGGGGTTGGGGGATGTTTGGTTTCATGTCAGGATCATTGTTTTGCAATTTTGAATTCAATATGTAGGAGCAAGTTAGGAGTGGCGATGCATCAGCTACAGAATACTTTGAACTTGGAGCAGTAATGCTAAGAAGAAAATTCTACCCGGCGGCTATCAAGTATTTGCGGGAAGCAATTGAAAAATGGGATAGAGATGATCAAGATCTTGCTCAGGTCCTTATCATTCTCCATATTACATGATCTCCTTTTCAAGAAACAAGTTAAATCGTACTGCAAGTCAAAATACTTGAAATTATATTCCAAAACGAAAAAGAAGATTGAGAATACAAAACTAAGCCTAGACACACAGTATATCCAAATATAAAGAATGAGAACAGTTGCCCCTCTTTTTTCTGTTCTAAGATTTATTTTTGTTTCCTTAAGAAACTTCCATATAATTGTTTAGTTGCATTTTGCACTAATATATTGGGATTTTTTGACGAATCTCTTTTAGAATGAGAGAGGAAATCAGCTCCTAGCATTTTTTATTTATTATCTAAGAAAAAACAGATAAATGAATTCCTTCAGAATTTAAAAGAAGGAGAAAATGTCCCAAAACCTCTTTTCTTTTCTTTTCTGGAAAAGATTCTTTTGGATGACGAGACTTAAAAAACTCGTCATTTCTTTTCCAGATTCTGTTGGATGATAAAGACAAGATCCCATTCTGTTTTACTATTTGTTTTAAAATTTACTCAGTATGAACCCTGAAAATTATGTTGAAGGTCTCCACTTCCAACTCTGATACTCATAAAATGATTGGTAAAATCTATTTAAGAATTATATGATGCTACATTAATATATCGTTGATCCCATAGCAGAAATTTCTATATTGGCCCCTGCCTAAGAACAAACCAAATTCTTTTAACAGGTGTACAATGCACTTGGAGTATGTTATGTGAGAGACAACAAGGTAGACAAAGGAATTCAACAACTTCAGAAAGCGGTGAAGCTTCAACCGGGCTATGTAACTGCATGGAACAATCTAGGAGATGCCTACGAGAGAAAAAAAGAGGTCCGATCTGCACTCAGAGCATTTGAAGAGGCTTTACTCTTTGACCCGAATAATAAAGTGGCGAGGCCGCGGGTAGAGGCGTTGAGAGATAAAGTTACTATGTACAAAGGAGTGTCTGTTAAATCAGAGGACCGGTGATTTTGGAATTTTGATCTTGTTTGTGGCTGATCAGCGTTTTGTTTCTTGTTTCAACTGTGATTTTGGATTAGCTTTTATAGTGCTGTGAGGATGTAGACCAATAATTGGAGAGTTTGCTTAAACATGCCTTCCTTTCTTTCTTTCTTTCATAAAAGAAAAAAGGGTACTAATTAGGATTTTGGCGTTATATTTTAGTTAGCTAGTTGTGAATAATATCACAAGAGGGTGGTGATTGAATATGGTTGATGCACTCAGAAACAGGGTAAGATATAAAAATAATATGCATTTATAAGGTCTAGTCTATAAACACGTCGGATTTCACTTGGTATGATTTTTTCCTCGTATGGACCTCCAAAGAACTTTGTAAGTTTTTAAAGTTGACTGTTTTTATTTAATTATAATTGTTTTGTAAAATTACCTTCTGTTTAGGCAAGTAAAATTAAAGCAGAGAAAAAGTTAAATCACTTAATTCAATTTTCAAATATTGCGCAAATAGTGAAGGTGTAGTAATTAGATGGAGTATTGTTAAATAAAAATTATAAAATGTCATATTAAATATTAGAACTATACTTAAAAGACCAAAAGACTATATATGTGCTCGGTAGGAAGATAAGATGAATAAAAAAAATGATATAATTAATGGAAATGACGTCTAGAAACTAATTCTAACTAACATAGTTGGTAAACTAATAATTCTAATAAAAAAAAGTTTATTATATATGCCTTTTTTGAAACAATTGATACTAAACTTAACTAGAATGACAAAAAAAGATTAAATTCAAATGACTTTTTTTGAAATGTAATTCTTATAAGGTTAAAATTTGTTTATTAAAGTTAAATAAAAAAAGATATAATCTTTAATAAAAAAAACAGCACACAGTCTGCCATAGTAATTATGTTCGCAATTTGAATTTAAACACTTTATTTTCAATGATGGTCACTACCAAATCCTATTCAAATCTGGAGATTTGATTAAAAATTGCACACATAATTAGACGTATAATTTCTGCTGCTCAAATTGTAATCAATCAGGTAACATGCCAAACCAAACACGTGTTCTTTTGCCAAAAAAAAAAAAGAAAAGAAATAGAAATGACTTTCATCAGAATCTATACTTATCCAGCCTTTTCATAAGGTGCTTTGACCAAATTGAAAATTATATATGCTTGATGGTTGAGGGAACCTTGTAGACCCCAATTGCCAGATTCAAATTGAACGGTATGGATAATAGACTGCACATAACCTGAAAGCTGTTAAGCTTTAGATGATGATGAATTAATGTTCAAGTGCATTTTGACCCCTCTGATTTGCATCAACTGGTCTGAATTTATCCAAGACATTTCTTGATCCAGCCCAAAATTGAGAGGAGACCAGGCCCAATCGAATTAGGCAGCACTCAAAAAGTTCTTTTATAAAATATCACTCGTCAGGCGAGGCATGAGGCATGGGAACCCTCAAAGGCAAAGCATCTTTATCCAAAAGAACCAAAAAGAAGTGTGTATATGATATATCAAAAGAGAGGGGATTCATTTCATACATTTTGTCAAAGCATGATTAGCATGCGAGGTGATCTCACTACTGTAACTTTACACTGTACCTAATCAAGGACTAAGAAAACCTGTTCAACGGTAGCATAGATGGAGCCTTATGAATCCTCATCTTTTTTATTTACCTTTACACTGTGGGTAATCAATAACTAAGAAAACCCTATTGATTTGCATCATTAGGTGCAGAGAAGAGAAGAGGAGAGAGAGGAGAGAGAGGAGAGAGAGGAGAGAGAGGAGAGAGAGAGAGAATGCAAACGGTGTCAGCAGAAGGGGAGGAACCTGTTTCCCTGTATTCTCACAAGACTGTCAAAGCATAAAGTGGCTGCCTCTTTTCATTTCATTTTTATCGTTTTTATCTCTCTCTCTCTTTATGCAGCAGAGCCCCTATTGGTGTCATGCCTACCTCACCATGTAACCCCTTTTTGTTGATTGTTTATCAGCTCTTTTCTGAGGCGGCCTGATGAGTCCTTTTCTTTTCTTTTTTCTCTTCTCACTGAGCCACCCTCAGCCCACTCACTGTGTAGGTTTTTGGTTGCATATATTGACACGTTATTCTATTTCTTTGCTTAAGAAATAAGAACCAAGGATTGTATGTTTGAGTTGAAAAACCAAATTTCACATCAGTCACAAAGTAAATATTGGGTTACCTTTTGGATCGGACTAGAAAATGTGTTTGTTTCCAAAAGAAAATAACAAATTAATTAATGTACTGTGTTTTTTTCATTTATCACTTAACTCGTGACAAGAATTATTCAATTTTGCAACTAACTAATAGTTTTGCTTTCAATTTTATAAATTTAGCTCAAAAATTTATTGACGATTAATTAGACTTCCTCTCAACAACATTGAAATAAACTGAAGTAAGAGAAAATTTTATTTCAGCAAAGTTAAAAACACTAAGATAGGCATTGTAACTTTAAAGTAACATTTACTACACTTTAAATCATAATTTTAATATTTAATATCTCATTTTATATTTTTATTCAACATTCAATTAACAAATTACTACATTTTATTTCAACATATCATCAAACATTAATATTTTAAAATTAAATTAAGTGATTTAATTTCTGTATCACTTTAATCTTACTTCGTTTGTAAAAGAGAGTGCTATTTTTCAATAGAGCTTTTCTTTCTCCATGTGCTCTGAAAAAACATGGCATTGCATAGCCTCCAAAAAGAAACAACAACACTGGGGAAACTAAACCTATGGTAGCCTAGCACCCTGGTCCATGATTCCCAGATCCAACCTTTATAGAGCTTTTAAACAACCATGATCCAACGGCTCTGATGCATTTCACCTTTATAGAGCTTTTAAACAACCATGATCCAACGGCTGTGATGCATTTCATCTGGACTCAAAGGACTGGTTTTACTCCAGTCTAGTCTTTGGAACTCCAAAAGGAATATTATCTTCACTTTCTTTAATCAAAGTAGCAGTTCCAAGGACCTTTCAAACAAATTAACAACAGATGCCCATTTCATCTCATGCTTTGATTAATTATTTGTTTAGAGAACTAGTTGATTAATTAATTACCAACATGCCCCTTGTCGTCTGTCAAGCTAACATTTTATTTATTTATTTTCCTGTTATATATCCTCTCCAGTGAGAAGCACGGGAAGAAAAGATGAGATAGAGATGAGATTTTAAGTTAATTTATTTTTTAAATGTTTATAAAAAAAATTTATTCAAATTTCTAATATGTGACTTTTTATATTGAGAGAAATATGAAAAGAGAAAAATACTACTAACTACTTACCTTCATTTTCCTAAACAAAAAAGATTAATGTACTCATTTTGGTTGTCTAATTTTTAACATAAGGCATGAAGGATATGATGACCTGTGAGTCACTAATTGTCTAAACAAATCGAAAGCATATTAATTAATGAAAATGGATATATAGAACTAATCCAAGAAAGCGAAAAGGATCATAATAATTCTATATGTGCAAGAACTGCTTGCTACTTTGGGATAAAAGAAAATTTTAAAATTTGTAGTTAGAAACAGCTAAATTTCATTATAGAAGACGTGATCAATTTCACAATTTGTAAGTTCCGGAAGAAAATTTCAAATTAAGAGAAAGAGATATTGTACCAAATAGCATTGATGGAGCTTTCCAAAATAAAGCAAAACTTGATGCCTTTGGTCTTCTTTCTCTTTTACCACATATATTGTTTTCACAATTGATAATCTTGATACTATTAATTCTTTTGTGTCCGCTTTTTATATTATATATTATAGATTTGGTTTGTCTCTCATAATATCATTTTAGGGAAACCATCTTAATTCAGTCTCATTGCAAATGATTAAAAATGGAAGTTCTAACGCGCATTTAAGTTTTTATTTACATATGTATAATTAGCGCACATCTAGAATAATAGAGTGGACTTCCATTTAAAAATGGTAACATGACAACCTTAATAATGGTTTTTTTAAATAAATTGAAAATAATTATTTAAAATGATTAAAAATAAGAAAAAAAAATATAGATTTATTTTCTTAATTTATAGATTAATTGTGTTTTAAATTTCATTAAATTTAAATATTATTTTATATTCCGTCAAATATCATTAAATTTAGACCGTTGTAGATTTTATGCAATTTTGATTATTTTGATGAAATATCATATGATACTTAAATTATATGAAATTTAAAACACGATAAATTTATATTAAAAAATATGTCTATAAAGTTTTTCTATTTTTAAATTTTTTTTTAAATTTTTTAAAATACCGTTTTCAGGATTGTTATAATATGACTTGCATAAAAACTTGAGAACATTTTACCAATACTAAATTTTTCAAAGTCTGATAGGATATGCGTTACGACATAATATACTCAAATAAACTCTATTTGGATTGTTGTCATTAAATAGAATATTATATATTCATTCATATATTATGTATTGCTAACAGATAGTTTGGTACAAGGGAAACATGGGTGGTCTAATATTTATCAGACTAACTTTATGTGTTTGATGTAAAAAATAACTGTTTAATAGTATCGATATTTATATATAAAATTTATTCCGATACTTCAATACTCACATTTTGAACGTTCTCCTGTTCCTTTTGTAAGAACTTAAAATAAATAGTCTGGTGTGGAATTTGTGATTACAATAGAACCATTTAACAGATAAGATAGTTATTTTAGTTGAATGCTTTAGATTTACATAGAAGACGTGAGAACTGGTGAACTGGAGAGCACCGGTGATTGTCTTTTAATTCCCACTTTCCCCCTCCTCGTTAGGTCGCACCGAGCACGCGTGCTCCTCGATCTCAGTGCGAAATCACAACCGTCCAAAGGAGGCGATCGACGATCTGCACGAATTACGATGCATGCAGGTGACGACAAGCAGGGAAAAGGCAAAACGTAGTCAAAAGTTTGGTCTCTTTTACAGGAATTTAATTCGCTTCGTATTCCGGCATTTTGGATTTTTTCGGCTGTTGGCCTTGGCACCGGTCCTTTCCATATTTCTCACCTGCACGCGGTCCATACGCTGACAATTGGGAGATATGGGGTTCTCCGTTCTCTTTACAAAAAGGCCCTCGGAAGGAAATTATTTGTGAATTCTGGACGGATTTATAGTAAACTTGTTTAAGAATGCTTGTTTTGTCGGAAGCATACAAGGAAACGATAAGCACCATTTAATGTCTTGCTTTTACAGTGTAGTTTTTAGTTTTTTTTTTTTTTTTACCAATGTACCGCGGTAAGTAATATTTTTTTTATGCATCTTGCATATATAGATTGTTGAGCCTACTGATTAGAAACATTTTAAATCAGTAGAAAAAATTGCTCAAATTATTTATATGTCTTTACATATTGATTGTATTTTAAATTTTATATAAGTTAAGTATCAATTAAAATTCTATAAAAAATTATTAAATGCGGACCGTTGTAAATATCATATAAATTTAATAATCTTTAATAAAATATCAAATAACATTCAAATTATATGAAATTTAAAACACAATCAATATACAAATTTAAAAATATATTAAATTTTTTTTCTATTTAAAATTTTTAAAATATTATTTAAAAATTTATTATTAAAATTATTAAGTTTAGTAGTAGTCAAGTTCCTCATCATTGATCTGTTTCTCCAGTTGCTGTCGTTATTTATTCAGCCATTTACCTTTTGGTGTGGAGATGAGTAATAACGCAACAGTGTGTGGGGTTTCTTGTGTGGAATCACTGGACAGAAGGCAGCTCCGACAGTGACGTCACCATGCATGCCAATGGCTGAAAAGACTGCGAACTGCGAACTGGGGACCACCACCCCGGGATTTCCTCCGCACTGTGGGGACCAGCACTCAGAAAATTTCTGGACACGTGGCAGCTTTACGTGGCCCAATTACTCCATCTTTATTACATGGTAAAAGGATGTTTGTGTTTATTTCTTAGAAAATGTTTAGGGATTATTTTATGTGCATGCTACAGAAGCATTGGGATTAGGAAAAATAGCTGCGGAATGAAACAGTAACTGTGCTGACGTTATTTCAAAATTAATTATTTTCACCGGGTTTTATGGAAAAAATGCCACATCCGTGTTAATTTTTTTTATAAAAAAAAAACAACTCAATTCCAAGCATCAAGTTGCTTTTTCTTAATGTGCAAATATTAATTATAAAGCACACATCAAACAATATAGGCGACAGGATTTGTTTTGTTCTGTTTAAAGTTCTGTTTATTTTTTAGAGATTAAAATGTTGTTTACGTTTGTTCTTTCTGGATGAGTAAATTGGAGTTCCCATTGCCATAAAAAAAAATACATGGCAATCCTCCTGCACCCATCCAAACATCTTTTTTTATTTATTTATTACATCAAATTTAAAATTTTTTATAATCAAAATTAAGAATCTTCTTCTTTTTTTTTCATTTAATTACGATATTAATACAATGTATATTCATATTTAATTATCATTAAATTACAGAATTACCATTTTACTCTCACTTTCAAACACTCCAAACCAGTAGAAAAAACTAAAACAACCACTCCTTAATTTTACCAAATAAAAAATTGAAAAAAAAATTTCAACATCGTCATCATGATATATTGAATAAAAAATTCGATTGAACCGAATTTGAAAATGAAAATAAGAAGTATTTTCTGCATTTGACAAGTGAAGTAAATAACAATAGAATGAAATCACTCTAAAATATTATTGTTTGATTACAGTGAAATAAATAAATAAAATACTAAAAATAAAAATATTAAAAATTATAAAATTTAATAATTTAATTTTTTTATTTTTATAAATATTTTAATTTATTTTATCTTAAATCGTTCCGTTTGATATATTAAAACGATTTAAATTTAAATTATCCTTCCTTCACTTGCTAAACGCAGATTGTATTATAGTTTTCTTTCTTTTATTAGATATATCAGCAGCAGTGACGGTTGGTCTGTTGCCGTGAGCCGAACTCAAATACTGTGATGTGAACAGTGCAAACCCAAATAGAAAGAAACAGCTGTTGGAGCTATCAATTATAACTAAAGAGAAAAAGTAATTCCGAGAGACAGAGAGAGAGAGTGAGGGGGGGGGGGGGGGGGAGAAACCTATCAGAGGTGGCAGTGTCCTGTTTTCGTGTAGAGCTCGTCTTTCTCTGCACCTAAAGCTGCCATCCGAGCAAAGAGCCAATGAAACCCTGCCATCTCAACCTAGAATTATTAAATATTACTCGGTGCATTTTAACCCCCCCGGTGATGGCACCTGTTTGTTTCACTGACACGGAGCTTACTCGAAACTGTTCCCACTTGTCAGTGGCAGGGTATCTCCTACTATAGCAACAAGTAGCAGCAACGCATCATCATTTTTCTCAAACGAGAAAAACGCAATAGTGGAGAGTAAAGAGAGAGGCGAAAGCGAGAGAGCATAGAGAGAGGGAGAGGGAGAGAGAGAGAAAGGGGAGGGAGGGAAGGGGGGGGGGGGGGGGAGAGAGAGAGAGAGAATCATGGCTTCTACCATTGAAAGGTCAGCATCTTTATGTCAGGCGAGTTGCAAAAGACCGATTAAAAGCACAATTCGACCACTCGTATCATGATTATTATCTCTCTCTCTCTCTTTCTCTCTTTCTCTCTAATTTCGGCGTGCCGAAAACGAGCGCTTTTTATCAAACACACCTGGTCCAGATGCAACCCCACTCCAATTCATTCAGATTTTGAAGTCTCTGTTTTTGCCTCTTCAATTTCATTCAGTGGGGGCGAGAGAGAGAATCGAATAGGGAAATTAATTAAATTTGAGTCTCCTTTTGGTACAATATAATAAACTAGCTAGCACGAGAAAGATGATGCTTGTCCATTAAAGTTGGGATCTTTTTGCTATTTTGGCTGGTCGAAGCATATATAGGTCCTTTCCACCTTAATTTCGCGTTGATTAATTTGTGATGAGTTCGCTTCAAGACCAGGTCAAGGCCGGCGGAGGTTCAAGCAACTCAGCCTCACTGTTTGATGAAATGAAGCTTTTGGGAGAAATGCGAAGTAAGAATGAACTATACTAGTATATATACTCAGTTGTAAACTTCTTTGTTTTTCCTCCAATGCAATCCTTGTGTATATTTAATTTGTTTTCTTTCTATATATCTGCAATGTTTTCTATCTAACATTTAAGGCGGTTTTTTTATCAACTTTTAAATTTGAAGGTTTCAGTTTCAACTTATAACAGTATTCTTTCTTGTAATTTTGTGGTAACTTACTTTAGACACGAAAAAGATGATGAATTCTGAGTTGTGGCATGCATGTGCTGGGCCTCTTGTCTCCTTGCCTCAGCCCGGTAGTCTTGTGTACTATTTCCCTCAAGGCCACAGTGAACAGGTTAATTATATTGTCTTTCTCGCCTTTTAAATTAATCCTATTTTTTTTTTCATTCGGATAGATATTATATAGAGTATTTCCAGTACACATCCAACTTAATATTGTACATCTAATATTATGTTTCATTCAATGGTTATTTTGAATGTACATTAATAATGGATGTATTTAAAAAGTTGGTTGTACACTAGAATTACTCTATTATATATAAGGAGAGGTATCACTTCATAATTATTTATCTTGAATTTTTTTTAACAATCATCGAATTAATTTTTTTATCTGACATTTTAGTCATATGACTTATGATGCATGTATCATGCTTATAGAAATTAATAAGATTTGGGACATGCTTTATCATTAATTGAGTGATTTAAAATATTCCATGGTATGAAATCAGTGTCCCTTGATATATTATCAAATTAACAATATTTAAATTGCAAGAAATTTTATTAGTTAATTATCTATATATCTGACAATATAGTTTTTTTAAAATAGATATCCAACAAAATATTTCTAGATTTATTTTTTAATTTTCAAGTTTATTTGATGAATTAAGCTATTGTAAAAATATTTGTGTGTTGGTTGAAATATAAGAGGTCCAATTCTTTCTTTTTCATATTTGAATGTGCAATCTAAGCCATTTAATGTGATTTACATCTCAAAATCTTGAGAAAACCAAACTTTTCTATTTTCCAAATCTTGGAATGTTTTTTGGATTTTTGAAGATGGCCCTATAAGGCAGGGAAATATTTGTATTTTTCCTTTATAATAGGGTCATATTTCATATATCTAAACAAATAATGAAAACATTTTAAAAACAGTAAATTCGGTATAAATCCCTTACTGTATGATGGTATATCTATATGTTTTAAGGGTGTACATTTTGAGATTTTGGATAAAGGTGTAAATCAAACTTGACTCTTTCTTGAGCTACTTAGAATTTACTCTATATTGAATTTTGAAATCTCTAAATTAGGTTGCAGCGACTACTAGACAGAGTGCAAACTCGCAAATTCCAAACTACCCAAGTCTGCCATCTCAGCTCATGTGCCAAGTTCATAATGTCACATTACATGTTAGTATCCTTGTCTCTTTTGGAAATTGTATGCATTTTTTCATTCAAGGGTTGCTGTCACTGCTCCATGCCTGACCCAACCCAACTAAAACTAAGCTTTTGAATTAATTGTTATAGTCACTCTCTGCATCAGAGGGACTTGAATCACTATGTTACCAGACTGGTATTGAATTGGTATAGAACATTCCTCGACTGTGGTGCAGCATTGAATTAATAGTTATAGTGGAAATTGTTGTTTTGACTTATACACAGGCTGACAAGGAAACAGATGAGATATATGCACAAATGACGCTTCAACCGGTCAATTCAGTAAGCAAAAAACTTCCTATTTGCAATTCAAACTAACTATTTTTTTTTTTGATAAAAACTCACCAATTAATAAAGTCAATTTATAGCCATGCCAATATAACTCTTTGTCTCCTCTCCGTTTTAGGAAAATGAGGTTTTACCTATACCTAATTTCGGGCATATGAAAAGCAAACATCCAACAGATTACTTTTGCAAGAATTTAACAGCAAGTGACACCAGTACCCATGGCGGATTCTCAGTGCCTCGAAGAGCAGCTGAAAAGCTCTTTCCTCAATTGGTAAATTTCAAATCCAATTTATAAAATAAATTTTGTACTGACTGTGGAGGAAGGATTACAATATTTGTCAAGCCCTCTTGCCCCACAAAAACACCAAAAGGAAAAGCCTTAATAGAACATAACCCCTGCAACTTTTCATTTGTTTTCCATAGCCTTTATCTGTGCCTTGAAACATCCCTCAAAGCAATATGAATGATGGATCAAATTAGTGATGTTTCAGGCAAAGAGTACCAGAATAGTACATAACAACATAGGAAAAAGAATTAAAGGAGAATGACAGATAATCTAAATTATACAGTACCTAAGGCTAGTCTACCAGATCAAGTAATGGTACTTCAAAATTTTGTTCAACACTTGATTAGTGGCTGTTAAATGCATATTTTAAAGAATGTGGTGTCTGCAATACTTGAGATATACTTAAGGGCTTATGTGCAATTAAGACAGTTCAAATGAGAAGACTGGCTCGTGCTGTGTCAGGTGTTGTGTGGTAACTCCTGATTTGAAGTATGTTACAATTTTGATTTTTCTTTTTTTCAGGATTATTCAATGCAACCACCAAACCAGGAGCTTATTGTAAGAGATTTACATGACAACGTTTGGACATTTCGTCACATTTATCGTGGTAAGACCATTTGTAATTTTTAACGATTCATGTTACCTTTTGTAATTGTATGCAGAAAATGATCCTCTTTATTTCCAATTCAACCAGATTATTGAAGTTTCTTGTTAAATGCAGGGCAACCGAAGCGCCACCTTCTGACGACTGGTTGGAGCCTTTTTGTTGGGGCAAAACGGCTCAGGGCGGGTGATTCTGTCTTATTTATTAGGTACATTTGCAAATTTTCTTTATATCTTCATTGAAATTTTATTTTTAGTTAGTATTTTGATTCCCCTTTTTGCTTGTAGATTGATGTTATAATTTTGATTGAGAATTCAACAGAAAATTTAATTTGGTACAAACAAATTTGGCCGTGTGTTCTCTATCCCATTTCTGAGGCCTAATTCTAGGTTAAATTCCAAATTCCAAGTTATCTTTTGTAACTACGTACCATTTAATAATATGCAGGGATGAGAAGGCCCAATTACTTGTGGGAGTGAGAAGAGCCAACCGACAAGCACTGACTCTACCATCATCAGTCCTCTCCACTGACAGTATGCATATTGGTGTGCTCGCCGCAGCAGCTCATGCTGCTTCTAGTCGCAACCCCTTCACCATCTACTACAATCCCAGGTTAGTTTAACTTCTATTATTTGCCTTTTTTAGCAAATGATAAGTATCTGACCATACTTGCAAATAAACCCAACATTTCTTATGATTCGCAATTTGCTTAATATATATATATATCTTTTGAGAAGCTTTCAAATTAGATCCAAATGCATATGGTGTAGCAGAGAATGTATTTTCGTTTGAAATGTTAACACTTTTGACCTCTACCCCTATAAACCCTCTGGTAACAATGTTGTCTTGTGTCGAACTGTTGAAATGTAGTGGAGGTCAATGAGGCTTCCTCATTTAGCCATATTGCATAAACTAAGTTTGAAGTTGTAAGATTGAGCTGATATGAATTTATTTAAGGGAGAATTAGTGCTTGCGTGAAATGTGCAAATGATTCAAAAGAAAATTAGAAATTAGGGCTCAGCACAATAAGACATGTTGGAAGTTATTGCAATTATTTTATTGTTTTATTAGCACTGTACTGCTTCTTAATGCTTTGAGAACTAACCGATGTAAAAGGATGCATATATGAGTCTTGATGTTATATGATGTGTCACATTGTAGGTGATATTTGTGAATCTTTTATTTACTATATATGTGTGATTTTATAGGACACAAGTCTTGATGTTATATGATGTGTCACATTATAGGTGATATTTGTGAATCTTTTATTTACTATATATGTGTGATTTTATAGGACAAGCCCATCTCAGTTTGTTATACCCCTTGCAAAATTTCACAAGGCTATGTACACACAAGTCTCAGTTGGAATGCGATTTGGTATGATGTTTGAGACTGAGGAGTCTAGCAAGCGCAGGTATTTTTTTTTTGTTTTTCTGAAAACTATCTTTATTAATTTGAAAACAAACTGAGCTTATGAAAATTTTGGTTCTCGTTTTGTAGGTATATGGGTACAATCATGGCAATTAATGACTATGATCCCCTGAGATGGCCGAATTCTAAATGGCGCAGTTTACAGGTGAGTTATTTAATCCCTCGACCCGAGGCATTCAGTAATTGTACTGATGCAATATTTAGCCAAATTTTCATCCTGGTCCCTGCAAATGGAATAGATCTCATTCCAGCTCTCTTATTTTCTTCAAGATCCTTAAACTGTCGGTCTCCTTTATAATTCTAGAAGAGAGTACTGGAAACATAGGTTCAGTATCTTCATATGGGATAGTCCCTTCTATTATTTTTGAGAAGGATCATTACCATTTTCAATTCTTTGCCCCTATTACTAGATGCAAAATTTTTGAAAATTACTCACAGATGTCAGTTAATTGGTTAGGTTGAATGGGATGAGCATGGTTATGGAGAAAGGCCTGAAAGGGTTAGTGTGTGGGAAATCGAGACACCTGAGAGCCTCTTTGTTTTTCCCAATCCATCTCCTGAAAGAAAACGCCAATGTATTCCTCTTCCTGGATTCACTGGTAATTAATCTTTTCTCAACAGTAGCAACAGTTAGGTCAGGAGGTTGGCCAATAACTACTACCTCTGGCTGGCAGCAACCATAAATTAGCATCTGTAGTAGTATTAATAAATACCTGCGGCGGAATTGTCTCTGAGCAAATTTGTTTTTGGTCCTCAATGGTTTACCTAACTAACAAATGACCATAGCAGCAACGATTTTTTTTGGGGGGATGTATGTTTGGCATAAGAACCAATTAGTATGAACTGGTGAAGTGGTGATGCACGGATATTTAACATTCTTTTAGTGTATCCCCTTCATTTTGTTATTTTTCTTTGCAAAATTATTGATAGTTTATTCACAGTTTCAGGGTCGGAGTTAGGGTTAGTCGGTCAAAGCAACATCTATCAAATCTCACACCTGGGACCTGAATCCATTGTGAAGCTCCGAACCTGGCCAGAAAATCCAAACTCTAATAGTGGGGGTTCTTTGGGATGCCATCAACCTATACTATCTAGCATTCTTCAAAACATTCAAATCAACAACCCGATGACCTACCTTCTTGATGGAATCAACATTTCAAATTCCAATTTGGCAATCCAAGAGTCAATTCAGAAAAAGAACCAAACTTTGGTTTTAGAATCCAGATGTGCATCAGAAAAGACTGAACTGGGAACTAATCGAAGTCCAATGAACCGGATCACTCTACAAAATCACAACATAAACCATACGGTTTCCGATATAACCTCTTCTGACGAGTCTGATTTAGCCTTGGCTTCACAACCTTCCGAGAAGCTAGAAAATCAAAAGATGCACAGCACCAGTATTAGTCCAGAACCTGAGCTTAATGGTTGTGCAGTAAGCAACTCAAATGATCTGCCGAGTTGTATCAATTCCTCTAGTTTGGAAAAGATCACTGATTGGTTGATGCAACCTTCAAATTATCAGACACGGCCAGATGCTCTGTTTCTATCTGCATCAGAAAATGCACTGGGGATCCATGAACCGTTAGATACTTTTCAGGAGTTCATGGACAATGCTGATATAAACCCATTGAGCTACCTCTCAGGTGCCGAAAATGGGAAGTTTGAATTTGAAAGGTTTGACACGGAGGGTAGTGATTTCTTTGGTGTCAAGGGGTTTGATTTTGAGATGGGGAATTGTTCAAATATTGTTTCACAGGAAATGCAATCGCAGATAACCTATAACTCTGGAAGTCTGGTACTAGATACATCATCCGGTAGTATTGAAGCGAACGAGTGTAATTTTGGGGCTGGTAAGAAGAAGCAAGTTGGGCAACACCCCATGCGGACCTACACCAAGGTACAGAGCATGTAGTTTACTATTTTATTTATTTATTTTTTGGTTGGGTGGGGGGATGGGGGTTTTGGGGGTGGGGGCTAGCACTGTACTAATTGCATTCTCTTGTTATTTTTTTAATTGAATTATGAACACTCCTAGCAATAGATACTGTTGCCATAAGCAACTTTTTTGTTCTTTCCACTTGTGGTTAAGGTACTAGCATTAGATGTAGGTTAACATCTGCTTAGGTCTGAGATATTTGAACCAAATTGATGTACTTCAATAACCATCTATTATGTGAATATTGTTAAAAGGTACAAAAGCTGGGATCAGTTGGGCGGTCAATAGATGTGACAAGATATAAAGACTACAGCGAGTTGAGGTCTGCCATTGATCGCATGTTTGGCCTCGGTGGAAAGTTGGATGACCCAAGCATTTCTGACTGGAAGCTTGTTTATGTTGATTATGAAAATGATGTGCTTCTAGTTGGAGATGATCCATGGGAGTGCGTCTCTCTCTCTCCCTTTCTCTCTCACACACACACAGTGTCACAAGCTCCAAACATGAACATGATTTTCTTTTCTTTCAAGAAATTCAGTCTTACTGAACTGGGCTGAGCCCTATATTTTAAACATCAAGATGTGACCACAACATTATTGATTACAAAGCTTGTCAGTCTTATATGGTGGTCCTGTATCACTCTGGTCTAGTGCAAGTATCATGTTTGTATGTACCAGGTGCATGGTGTAAGGAGCCATTTTCTAGTTGCTCTTTGGACCTCAATTTGACCGTACTTCCTTTTTCTTTGTGTAATAACATGATATATTCCTAAATTCAAACTTGACAGGGAGTTTGTCGGCTGTGTAAGATGCATCAGGATTCTTTCCCCTTCGGAAGTGCAACAGATGAGTGAAGAAGGATTGCAGCTCTTGAGTTCGTCTCCTCAATCTGGCCAATAGGAAATTTCTTTCATGGTCTGTAAAAATTTATGTAATGCTTCCTTTTGATGTAGGCAGAGATGAGGATGTATATGTAAAGTTGATGGCTAGAATAGAAATAGGCAGCTGATGAGGAATCAGGATTACTGATAGGTTTTTTTTTTTGGTTAGATTTATTGTTTAACTTGCATTTTTTAGGTAATTTAGTATTTAGCATTGGAATTATCTCATTCTAGTGTGTAGAAGCCAGTTTAATCATCTTTTATTTGTTTTTGTCATACCGATTGCATATTAGTTTTGTTTCGATTGAGAATAACATATTCATCATGTGGAATTTGGACAATAATATCAGATTGTCAGTCAATGCTCATTACATGCATATCCAACAGAAGGAAGTTTATCAGTAAGTAACATATAAACGGTGTAACCAAGCAAAGACAATGCTCAGGCTAACTGTTTGCCACCGTCTGGACAGTAAGTTATGTCACTTAAGAGTTCTGTGTTCTGACGAATTGTCTGATTCAAGCTCGTCTTGATCTCAAACTGCAATTTAACTTTTGACACACCCAACTTGATGTATCTTACCAATAACGGGATAGCATTATTATTTTAGCCAATTTTAACGTTTTCCTCCGACTTAAACTACAGAAATGCTAGCCTATCAGCAAAGCTCTTACTAGATAGACAGGGCCAAAGGTAGGCAGATGAAATAACAGGCCTCAGTCAGTCAGTCAGTGCAAACTGCATCCCAGAATTTGTCTAAAGTACTCAAAAATACCAGAAAGGGTACTATATTTTCAGAAGAAATTGAATTCAATTGACCCCATATCATCCACATGACACCAACATTGCTGAGGCAAAGATCAGGAAGTTGGCTACTGATACTACCAGGCATGACAGGAGTAAACAATATTTCAAAAACTGTCAGATTTTAGCATTTTAATCAGACACTCCCATAGGCAGAGACTGAAAGCTTAGATCAAAAATCGACATCCGATTATTATAAAAAAAGAAAAAACTTGTTGTGTGTATGATATTTATCCATTATAAATGTAACTTTATCATTAAATTATAATTTATCAAATAACGTTTAGATATCTCATAAGTCATATCTGATGCGGCCCCTGACCTCCCCATATTTGGGTTTTAAAGGGCTCTTCGCTAGCTCAGTTCTCTTTTCTTTCCTTCTCTGTCTAGTGCCCACCCAGTCGCATATTCGCATCCTCTGCTGGCGCAGTTGAGCGAGCACCGAAAAGTCGAAAACTAGCACCCCATAGCTCCAACTACCACCACCCCGACCCGATGGATACACCAACAAACACCGCGAAATCCAACAAGCGACCTCCTGATACAACAAAACTCGATCCAAGAACCCACCAAGATGGCGCCGCTTCTCACCCCTCCTCCGCCAAGAAATCCAAACCCAATCACTCTACGCACCACCATAGCAAACGGGGTCACGAGCGGAAAGACAGACCCGATGGTGCCAAACGCACCTCCAGATCCTCCGTTCCTTCTTCTTCTTCGAATCGACAAGTAGTGAAGGCGTCTCATATTCTGATAAAGCACCAAGGGTCCCGGCGCAAGGCCTCCTGGAAGGATCCCGAAGGAGTTGTCATATCTGCCACAACACGCTCGGCTGCAGTGGAGCGGCTGCAGCAGATCAAGGAGGAGATCGCTTCGGGAAAGATCCGGTTTGAGGAGGCTGCAACGCAGCACTCTGACTGTAGCTCGTATAAGCGCGGAGGTGATCTCGGTATGTTGATCCTTTTTTTCTCTGGTAATTTTGCAAGTGGTTCAATGTTTTCAAAAAAGATGGAAACTTTGGTAGATTTTGGACTAGTTTTTATGACAATTAGATGAAGAAACCACTAAATCAGTTAGAAAGCATCAGCACCGGACAAAGTTATCAAAGAATTAGAAAAGGAGGGACTGTTAATTTGATCTGGTATGCGGTGATTTGTACTTGTACCAGCAGTTGATATTGCCTCCGAATAGTAGAGAAGAATCGTGCATGGCTTTTAAGCTTTTCTGTTCTGTTTCAATTAGCAAGCCAAACCGAGAGCCTATGATTTCTTGCAATCCCAAATAAATTCCACTATTTATGTGTACTCCTACAAATCTCTGAAAAATAAATAAGAAAATCTTACATTCTGTTTCTCTCTAGAGAAAGAATTAGCAGTAGGTACAGTAGAAGATTTGGGTGTTCTAATAGGGGTAGAATTGGTATTTTCTTGTTTTGTGCATTACTTGAAAGTGAATATGTTTTAGATTTTGAGATGCATGCATGAAATTTCCCCAAATAAAAACCCATAGGATTATGAAACTCAAGTCTTGCTGTCGTTATTTGATTAGATGAAACAATTAGGGTTTAAGCTCGAGACTGTTTGAAATGGTTGCTAAAAAGAAAAAAAAAATGTTAAGCCCTAGAATCCAATGTGCACAGGTCCATTTGGGCGTGGCAAGATGCAGAAGCCATTTGAAGACGCTGCTTTTGCACTTAAAATGGGAGAGATGAGTGATGTTATCGACACTGAAAGTGGGGTCCACATCATTTTGAGAACTGGCTAATTAAGCAAGTTGTCATTTCGTGCTGATATGAACTTGAAGTAATCTGGGCTGATATTAAGTTGGCATTCTTTTGCTAAAAGAAATGAGAAATGAAAAATGAGAAGAGCTCAAAAGGGTGACATGTTAAGATGATTCTGTCTTCTTCAAGCAAGAAATTGATTAACATAAAATTTTGTTATTAAAGATTTTTTGAGCTATGTTGTAAACTTGTACCGAATAATTTATGTAGTCCAAAAGAATAATGGTTTCATTATCTTTTTTTTTTGTTTTTTGTTTTTTTGTGTCTAATGACAAATGCTTATACGCTGTACCAATTTTCTTTCAAGATTGTTTTTCTAGCATGTATTGTAACATGATATGGGTTAATAATTAATACTTGCAATGATTGTTAGGGGATTAAAAAAAGGTAATTATTCCGGCTGAATGATGAGAAGATAGCCAATTTCATCTATTAAGTATTACTGGTTTGAACATGTACAGATGAAGTAATATCAGAAAGAAAAAGGAAGGGAGGGTTGGCTGCAATTTGTACCTCCACCGCAAGGGCTTGTTCTAATTTATGGGTGGAGAATAGGTGAGCCGGGTTGGATATAATTAAATCTGTTCTTTCTGGTTTGGGTTAATTTCAGATCTTTGGATGTTTGTTTTTGGTCTTCACTTCTTCAGTCATTTATGTTTCAGAGTCAGATCCTGTTCGAGTTTTAGTCATTTCTGAGAATTCAGACTAATTCAGTTTATTTAAGGTTGGGTTACTTTGTCTGGTATGCAGGGGTTCAGTTATAAGTTCTAATGGTTAGTTTCCAGTTGCTCAGCTCTTGATCTGGATTCTTATTGGGTCAAGTCTGTTGTTTCCTTTTTTTTTTTCTTCTTTTTTTTGGGAAAAAGTGATGCCTGTTTCATTTACTTTGAAACAATCTAGGTTTGAATACAAATTGATCCCTGTATCGTATACCATATCCCTGTATATGGGTCAAGGCTGGATCATGCTTTGATTTCATTTTTGCTGTTATTATTTCTCAAGGATCATCATTTATCAGTACATGTTGTCCGATCAAAAACTTACTGACCCGATTCGCATGAAAATTTTCCTTATTTACATAGAAGGCTCAGTCTAGTTCATCCATTTTAGATTCGATAGTCCAAAGACCAAACCAGAAAAACAACGTTGGTCCGGTGCTTTATTTAACTCTTGAGAAAGTTTCTGATCATGTAACATTTGGAATTGTAGGGGTTAATGTTTTCAGCTGAGATAATATTGTTGATGGCTCTATGCAAATTTGCTAGCTCCGTATACAGTTAAATGGATAAAAACATAAATGCAGTGACTCGGGATTTCATTTACGTGACAAATTTTTCGAGCAGAATTTGTTCGTGTAGATTCAGATTTTTTTTCACTGTTTTGAAACTCGCGCTGAAACAAAATTTGAAGGACTTAAATAAGTCTTGGGAACGACCTATGGTAGATACATGAAAGTGAATATTCAATGTGGGTGCATATATAATTATCCAAAAAGGAAAACAAATAGAATGTACTGCCAATAGCAGAGCATTTTTGTGCCACTTCATTGACATAAAAGAAAAAGATACTAGTTTAGTTTGGCTAAGTGTTATAAAGAGTTCACACTTCAACACTTATATTTATCTAATGAAATGTAATCTCACTTGAGTTTGCATAATTGCATTATGAGTTTATGACCGTCTTGCAATTCTACTGGATATGATGATGTAATATTCATAACATAGCAACCGATGTGGCATTTGAAAGCTTACCAATGTGCTTTTTTGAATTAAAAAACGTACCAAATCTTTGTTGCTTTTATCCTTTCGAGTGTCAACTATAAATAATTTTCTACTAAAAAATAGCTAGAACAAAATCATTGCTATAGCAATTAATTATTGCATGCATGCCTCACGATTAAACCCATAATAATGGTCGCCGCGGCACTACGATGAGCAATCTAGTTTAGTATTTATCTTTTAATAAAGGATTTAATGTCAATAGTTATCGGTGTTAAACGGTATTAATTTTATTATTTATATTTAAGTCTATAAATTTAAATTGTTAGATGTTTTGTATATCATCAAAATAACGTGTATATAAAAAATCATAAGATTTTGACTTCATTTCGATACCTATCAAAAGAGGGAGCTAAATTATTAAAATTTGGACCGTTGATTTTATTAGCTCTTGATGCATATTTAAATAAAGTTGAAATAATTTTTTTTATGTACATGTAGTATATGAAATATATAATATATCTTATTAGTTAGTTTTTATTTTTATAAGTTTAAAAAATAGTCATTTGAATTTTAGTTTCATTAGCACCGATTTGACACACAAAATTATTGACATTAAATCCCTCCTTTTAATAAATCATCTCTTAGCATAAATTGCATGTTTGCTATTTTTACATACTACAACTCCACAAAATCATGACAAAATGATAAATGTATGCATGCATGATCATACAAATTATGTTGACATTTTTAAAAAATAAACTATAAATATAATTTACTCATTTCAATCAGATAACTACATAATGACAGTAAAATATTTTTGGATAAATATTTATTACAATGTTGATGATAAATTAAGATATAATAAGATATTAGAGGATAACTAACTAAAGAGCAGTGTATCATAATATCTGGTTTGCATTCGTAAACATCCTGACAATTCAACCACTACCAAAGATACGGACTGAAGCACCTTTTAGATTTTTTGTCCCCTATAATATATTGGATTTAAGTTCTTCTGTAGAAAAATAGAAAACTCAACGTGTTTTTTATCCTTTTTTGAATATCAATTCATTATCTCGGATGATAGCGTACGGAATATGCTAACAAAAATTTTCAGATCCATGCGCACTCATCAGCTGTGCACGATGTTACATTTTGAGATTACAAAAAGATACTCTTGTTTAAACTAATAAATGCTCATACTTAGAGCCTGTTTGGTTGCATCTCAAAGCCAGGCTGTGGGAAATTAAGGAATTTTCAGAACCGAATACATTCAAAATTGGACTCATTTGAGAAACAAGGATGAGTGCAAATATAATAAACTTTTCAAATTTTCAAACAACTTAATAAATAATCTATTAGTTTCTAAATTACTTCAACAACACACAACTTATATTAATATAGAAAAGATAACTACAAATTATTTTTCCAACTTCAATAATTGCTTTATGACTTGTCACAATTTGTTGAATTCTTATCCTCTGTTACGCTGTACTGTACAGTGCAGCATGTGGTCTGTCCAATCGCGTTGAGATTTTGTGTAATGTAAATCTCAAAAAATCTTTCTATAAAATAGTGGTGTAAACGGATCGGATATTATCCGATTTTATCCGGATCTACATCCAGAAAATAATAAAATCGAATATTTGAATGCATATATTATCAGATACGAATACGAATACGTATATAATTTCAAATATGATATCGAATACGGATACAAATAATTATATGAAAATATCATTTAATCGGATGTCTGAATTTACAACAATCAAATAGAGAGACGCCCATTTTAAGGTCCATTTTTATGAGTCTCTTGCTCTGCTCTGAGAATATCTAGCCATTCTTCGTATTTTATTTTGTCCCAAAGATGTTTTTACCTTTTGCATGATAGCCACAGAAATGATATCAAGACTTTTCTTTATTTATTTTTTATCCTATGTGCTTTAGAAAAAAAATGTAACTTGTTATGAAAAATATTAGATTTAATATATGAATGAAAACATTATATTTATATATTATTTCTTTATAATTTGCATCAATAATTTTTTTGAACTATTCGAATTATATTTATATCTGCATTCATATTCATCCGATATCCGATCCGTATTCGTATCTGTATAATATTCAATTCGTATGCATATCCGAGATTATCCGTATCCAAAAAAAATTATAAAGGATAAAGATACGATTTGAGGATCCCAATTTGTTAATGTAACAAGCCCTTGTTACCAGTTGCGCCTCGTTTAGCTTCAGTGGATTGGATGTTTTGGGTAGAATATCATTTCCGAATAAAAAATCTGCCGTGGGCCCCGCACGCAGTGACGCAAGTACTCAGACCGTGAATACTACGTCTCTCCTAATATTTGCCACGACACGAACCAATCTTTCTCGTCTCTCGGCCCTTCGAGATCGCAACAGTCATAATCAGGACTCGGTAGCGAGAGCGAGAGAGAGAGAGTCACAGAGAGATGGGAGCATCCAGTTCGAGCGATCGGAGCTCCGAACAGTCGCCGGAGCAGCAAGAGGAGTCTCTTGCTGCCTCCACGGGATCTCTCCTTTACCTCCGTGCCTCTTTCTCTAAGCTGTCCTCTTCTGATTCCACCATCCCAGTCTCTGCTCTTCAGGTACTAATTTGCTGGTAACATGTCAGAATTCAGTTTTGAGTTAAGATTACTCCATAGGAAAAATGAATTCAAATGAATTCATTTGTCTCCAAATCCAGTACACAGCTCTTATTGTTTTGTTTAACTTTTTGTTTCTTCAGGAAGCGCTCTCTATTAACACATCGAACTTTAGATCAGAATCTGAATTGCTTCTAGTACCAGAGAAATTTCCTGAACTGCTATCTCATCTCGGCTCCTGTATCACCTCTCTTTTCTTCAAAACCACCACTGCAGGATTAACCTGGGTAGATTTCTTGCGAGGTTTCAATAGGTGCTGTGTAAAAGCACCTGTATCTCAATCCCTTAACATACTCTACCAACTCTTTTCGGCAATGTGCAATGAGGCTGGTATAGGCACAAATCTGAATTTTGATTTGGGTGAAGATGGTACAGGGAAGGTTACTGGCTCACTCGTACCGACCCAATTGGTCATGTTCCTGTGGATGTGCTGGGTACTGATGCATGGTGCACGGGTCTCGAAGCTAGCAAAGGATGAGAAAAGCATTTTGGTCTTACCAGACTTGACCCATTTGTTTAATTCTGCATTGGTTAGTAGTGGCCTCATTGGGGATGATGGCGATATTTGGAAGGTTGATTTTTCAGCTTTTGATAAGGAAATACCAGTGCAAAAACTTCAGGGTTGGGTTTTGACTACTGTGGTTGGAATTTCACGTAGTCTTGCACAGTATGTGCAACAGAAGATCCAGCTGTGTGCTACTTCAGAGGTCTGTGAAATCTGTGAAGTGCTTTATATTTAGTAATTGGTGTTTTCTTTGCAAATTGTTTTAAGGCCTATTATTCTCATGGTACTAGAACTCTGCAATTTTTGATAGTATCGATTGCATGGCAGCATTAAATACTAAATATGTACTGTGTTCATCCTTATAAAAGTAGTGTGTTGTCCAAAGTATCAAGTACCAGCATTTATTTTGATTTACTGAAGGCTTAAGTCTAAATTGTGCCCTAATATGCACATTATGCCCGGCCAGGAAATTACATGGAAACATACTTAAAATAATTCTTCCTCATCAGAGTATATTTGCACCATCCAAATTGACCTGATTAGTTCTATAATCCCTGCTTGTTTTTTATTTGTACTTCCTATCTTAATGCAGGAAAATGATGGGGAATCAGTATCAGTCGGTGACAGCTCCGCAGAAAGTCATGATACAAATTTATTAACACGAGGTAGGGCATGGGCCGTCTCACTTTCTCTTAGAGGTGCTTCAAGTGATCAACTCTTGAATGCATCCTTGATCAGAATGGATAATGATGACCTTCTTTATAGGTTTGTTGCAATTTTTTGTACTTCTCTACTCTCATCTCTATCAAAATATACTCTTGGTTTCTGAGACAGTGAAATTTTCTTACCTATGGAGATGTTGATGATTTGTTTGTTTATTTATGTACTTGCTCATTATTATGTATATATAAAGGCATGTATTGATCTGCAAATGCTGAGTGAGCTTTTAATATTTCACAAAGTCATACATTATTCAACAAAATATAATGAATATGTCATGTGGGCTTGCTAAGCTTGGACCATAGCTATTCATAAAAAAAAAAAAATCATGCAGCCGGATGATATCATGTAATTTGAATTGGTGTCTCTTCATGAAATTTCAAGAGTTATCGGTGAAAATTTTGACTTATAGACTGACATAAGAAAAGGCAAAACCTGCAGTGTATAGAGCAGTATAGGTAACTGTCATGTGAACCTGTTTGAAGAAGTCATCTTAAGTAACCTTCTTAGGTTTTATGCACAAAAGTCTTGTGGCCACAGAAGAAATTGCACAACTGATCCTTAAAAAAAACATTCAGTTCACATTTTTCATCCCTGAGAATTGTCCTGCCTTGGACTACAAACTTTTAATCTGTTCTTTTAGTCAAAATATGAATGTTGGTTGTGGCATTGATGTGGATTAAGTTGTACCTGTATCACAAGATGGGTCACCAGAGTGACATATTTCGTAGTACAATTGAACTAGCTCATTTTTGGGAAGAAAATTAATGGCAGCACACAAACTAATATGAGATAGAATGTGTGGGGACCAAATGTGCAACTTTGGACCATATTATTATTTTTCCAAAACCTTCGATACATGAGGGACCGTTACATGGAAATGCTGTCAATTTTCAGGTTGTCGCTACATGGAAGGGGATTGAGCCGGTTCTGGTCGAATGTGGAAGGATACAATGGTCCTACTTTGCTTTTAATTTCTGCCATCTTGTCCAACTCCAGTGAAGCTGATAATAGAACAACTCCAAATAAATGGATTATTGGTGTATTTACTGAACAGGGACTTGAAAGCAGAGATACCTATTTTGGAAGCTCAGCATACCTTTTTGCTATAGACCCAATTTTTCGGGCCTTTCCTCCTTTAGGTTACTTGTTATTTATTTTAGTATATTTTAAATGCATGCATCCTCATGCTCCAGCATTGAAATTGCCAAAGGATCTCACGATATCTTTGAAGTTCTAGAAGTTAAATACTTTTGAAACTTTGTTACCAACATGCAGATAGACCAGGGGCAAGGTTATTTGCTCAAGCTTTCACTTTCTTTTGCTGAAGTCATCTCTGTTATATTGAAATTGTTAATTGTTACAAACCAATAACTGTTTGGCTTCAACACCATGTAAGAGTCAGGTCCTGTACACACTTAATGATGGGGAGACTAAGAAAAATTCCCATGACTGTGTTTGGTAGCGAGATTGGTGATCACTCAGGGATGAAGTAATCCCATGTTAGAGGTGGGGATAACAGTATTCCTGAGTCATCCCTCTTCCAAACACAGCCTATGGATGCTGGTATTGCAGGAAAGGAGAAGAACTTTGTGTATTGCCACCTGCAACCTGCTAGGGTCTACCAAGCGAACCCTAAACCTATCGGCATTGCATTTGGTGGGAGCCTTGGCAACGAAAGAATCTCACTAGATGAGGATTTTTCTAGGGTTGTGGTTCGCCATCATGCTGTTGACAAGACTTACCAACCCGGCCCTCTCTTTCCCAATCAGGTTTCATTCATCTTTGTTTTATCTTATTGAAGGAATTATTGTTAATTTGTGATAACACCAAATTATTCCAAAGAAGCCTGATAAGTGGAAATGGATATTCCGCAATGAAACTCAATTTTAATTGTACTTTGAAAATAGTTTGTTAAATATTCTCCATCCACCCCCTCCAAGAAAAAGAAAAGAAAAAAACGAAACCCCAATTCAGACTAACATCAATTTGAACAAAAACTACATTTTGGATTCCGTGCTAGATTGAACTCACTGTAATAGATTTGGTTGAGTGTGAGGAAAATTCAGACTAATAATCTTTTGCTTCATTTGAGATGTTTTAATAGTTGTATTTTGTTTGTAAAACCAATAAGATTATTAGTTCAATTGACACGAGACATGTCCAGAATTATATTTGCAAGTGCTATTACCTAACAGCAGTGATTTGCATAGCTCTCCAATGAAATAGTTTTTGCATTTTGGGATTTGTGCAATCTAGGGCTTCTTACCAACTGAAACGGACATACTAGAAGTGGAGGTCTGGGGTTTGGGTGGAGAGAGTGCAAAACATCAGCAGGATTTGTACAAGAGGAGAGAGAATATTTTCACTGAGCAGCGTAGAAAGGTTTTCATTTTTCAACATTAATATCTGCAGTAATAACTAATAGCACATAACATGTATGTTTACTCAGGTATGGGTTGTAACAAATTGGTTGCAGACCGACATTAAGCTGATTTCCTCTGGAAGTTACCTTTTGAAACTCTCAAGTGGAGGATCAATCAAGCAATCTTTAAGCAAACAAATATAATTCTAGAAATAAGAAATTAGGCGCAACATCGAGATGGTAACCTCTGTTGTTCCAGTACCTAGCAATAGCAGTATTGGGCATCATAATTCTGGTTGTTGGTAATTTGGAGATCTAACAATTTTTACTTGTGTATATTTCTTGTCATTGTTGTTTCTAATCCTATGCAGGTTGATTTGAAAACATTTGGGAATTGGGAGGATTCTCCAGAGAAGATGATGATGGACATGGTTTCTGATCCCAACCGAGTCAAGAGAGATGATCGTTGATTTTACTCGCCTCTTGTTTCTAGGTTTCTGGAAGAAACATATATTCTGTTGAGTCTTATTGGTTTCTCAATCTGCTTAATTTATATATATTTATAAAGTTTCCATACATGAAATTCATTAGTATCAATAGTATATATTTGTACTGTATAAATTATTAAGGCATTGCACAGATACAAAATCATGAAGAAACACTGAATAAAAGAGAGACGATTGTTGGATGAAATAGTTTATATTGACAATGTATTTATTCAGTTGTCCTAATAATCACATCAATGCTTACCAAAGTTTGAATATCACAAATATGTTCTTTCTGATTTCGACAAGTTGTATTGGTGCAATTTGAAAATCATGATGGGCTACCAAATGATTTTCAAATTTGATATGCATTTTTATCTTAAATGATAAAGGTCATATATACAATTGAGTTCTCAATTTAGATTTTGGATTCTGGGTTGTCAAGTTAGTACGTTAAGTTTGGTTCTTAGTGTCTCCATCCTTGTTTGATATGCACAATGGATTATACTGAGTTTGAATTAGTTGTGATGTGTGTACATCATTGAAAATATCATTGTATGGGTTCAAATGTGGGAAGTGGCGCAGCTCAGAAGCAGAACTTTAGTTACTTCGGTAACAATGGGTTTCTTGAACCGAAATAATTTGTCTATTAATTCTTCCTCAACCTGACCGGATTAAAATACACAAATAAGATGTTTACGTTATTCAATGGTCCGACAAGTGAATTGTATATTATATTAAAATTTTAATACTCAAAATTCTAAACTGTTTAGATCGTGGGAATACATCTACAGCTTTTTCTTTTTTAGATAAAGATATGGATTCAAGTTTCCCAACTTTACATATTTAGAAGAGATTTCAATTGAGTTTTAAATATATTTACAATTTTAATTTACGTCAATTGTCATAATTATTGAATTTGCCGATTGTTATTGATATGTTATCCTTTACATATTTCGATCTTTTGACAGAGCCAACAAAAATCTACTAATTCATAAACATTGTATTGTTGATATAGAGTTTTAAAACTTTTTTGGAAAACTTTTTTAGAAAGATGTTATGCGCTCCAGAACTGATCCTACTATAAATAAGCGCTAATTTTGCCATTGATTTTAATTGTTAAAGCTTAAAATAGACAAAATCGAGGAGCTAATCATATACATGTATGAGCATTGACATTATAGAATTAAGTGAATTTATTTTTTAAATAAAGTATTGAGGTCTAACAAAAATCCTTTATGTGAAATTCAGTCTTAAGATCTTTATAAATATTTAAAGTTAAAAAACTTGAGTATACCATTTTAGATAAAAAAAAATTGAGTAAGTTACACAAATGGTTCTTAATATTAGTTTACAATACAATGGTTATATTTTAAATTTTTATTCATGAATTGAATGATTAATAAATAATTGTATTCCTTGAGTTTTATTATTTATGAATCATCGAGTTAAGGACTTGAATTGTAAAACTCTATAATTAAAATAATAAATCCTATAATATCTTTATCATAAATATCAGACCTTGTTAAAGTACATCGTGGTCATGTGGGAAATGTAAGCAACACAGATTTCAGTATGAGAGAAAATATACAGAAGATAAAAGCACTAACACTTTGAGTGAGTGTAGAGGAAGGGAGCAAAGGGGAGGAAAAGAAAATCTCATAATTAATTTTTATTTGATTAAATATTTAATAAAAAAATAAAGTTAATAGAGATTATTTATTTAATATTTTAATCTTTTAAAATTTATATTTTATTAACAGAAATTAATAAAATAAACTAAAGTGTTATCCAAACTCATTTCATTCTCTTCCCTCCTTCCCTTTACCTCTCTTTCTTTCACTTGGTGTTATCCAAACAAAGAGTAAGAAGCATGGAAGGAATAGCGGAGATAAAAGAGGCTGGTTGCAACTGGTGCATTTTCCTTGATCGCGTCGAAGCGGCGATTACACGTCTATTTAAATAACAACGCAAACAGATTCACTAATTTTCGGACAAAATGCCAAACTAAGCCAAGTCCATATGACAAAATCCCCGAATCACAATCTCCGTGGCATTTCTATTCAACGGGTAGAAGGAAGGGCAACCACATGGGTCGCTACACATGATGTTACAAAAGAAAAGCACAGAAGAACAACTAGAAAAGATTTTAATGATAGAAATCTTAGAATAGCAGGGAAGGATCTCCTGCGTCTCTTAAACCGTTAGTTCATATTTATTATGACGATGGTGACCGGTTTAACAAGAAATTATACAAAAAGAACGAGAGAATCTCGGTGGGACCCGCTTTCCAGTGAACTGCGACACGAATGGAGAGCACTATCACCGACGGAGGAACTTATGATTCTCTATTACGATAAAAACCGCCCAAACCCCAAAAAAAAAAGAAAAAGAAGAGTAAATAATAGAAAAATAGTCGTCACTCGTCAGACAATTCCAGAGCGGTGCCTCGTGTAACCGATAGGGTTTTCTTCTCGCTTGCCTCTCTTTCTCCTCTCCCTTTATCTCTCTCGCCCGCCGGAGAGAAGGAAAAATTGAACGCTAATCGACGCGATTAGGGTTTGAAAAAGTAGAAATTTATTGAGATCCTTAGGTTTGGATCTTTAAAGTTGTCGTGTCATTTCAAATCCGTCGATTTGATGGTACAAATGGGAAGAACACGGCGATTGAAGAGGGTTTCATGGGCCCCTGGTGTCAATCTTTGTCAGGTATAATCCAATTCACACATCGATCAATCCTAATAAGCATCTTTGTTTCTTTTCCCCTTAATTCCATAGTAAAAGATTTGATCCTGTTCGATGAATTCGACTATTGCTGAATCGAGGTTTATCTAATATTCCGTAAAATTGGTTTAACTTTTGTGAATTGGAGTGGTAAGTAAGATCATTCCCAAAAGTTCAATGCATGCTACGTTTTGTACAAATTTGAGTGAGATCCGTGATGTACAAAAAATATGCCCAACTATAACTTGAGAAAATTAATGATGTATTCCAAAAACTGATCTATTATTAAAACAACTTCCTGTGAAGTTCTGTTGATTAAGGCAGTAAGAGTATGTTGCATTGCAATCTTTTTAATCATTGTTATTTGTACTATTTTAAAAACTTTATTTCTTTTAATTAAATTATGCCTACTAGCGCACGAATTTGGATTCCTAATATCCCAATGAAACCCTCCTGTAATATCCAGCTGTAAAACATAGATCAAAACGACCTACAGAATCAAGGCAGCTGCCTTCCAATAGAACCTATTAAGCTTTCAGCAAAATTGGAGCCAAGTTATTGCGTTTTAAATTTCCTTTTATTTTTTTTTTGTGGGGTGTGTTGGTGAAAATTTTCTTCGTAATGAAGAACAGAAAATTAGTGTACTACTAAAGCTTAAGCCTATGTATTTTTTTGAACTTTTTTGAACAGACAATAATAGCTTGAAAGAACCCATCACAGTAAAAGTGCTTTAAGAAAATCAATGCAGAGCAAAATTATTTCTGAAAAAAAAAACTGGGGAAAAAAGCCCCTTAATTTGAACCTGTTTGTTGAGGTAAAGTCAGTGCCAGTACTGTACATCAACAAAACGTCTGATCTGTACCAGGCCTGTTATGCATTATATCTATTTTAAGGTCCAGTATGGACTAAGCTTGTTGGTACTGAGTGCACAGATTGATTTTGAAGTCTAAAGCAAATTATGACTTCTGAACTTGGTACAACATCAGTTCAATAAAAGATGGTTAGTATGAATTCTGAAACAACAGGGAGGGGCTCTCTGTACTTAGCTAAGAAGCATGAAGGAACACTGGTAACTTTAATCCAACAACTTCTTTTCTGAAATTGTATAAAACTTCTAAACCTTCTGTTTAATATGATTATTGAATGAAGGTTCCAAAATTAACATTAGCATCATTTTCTCAAGTTTCATAAATGATGAAGTGGTGAATGACAATTTGTAAAACTGAACAAAATTATTACTTTACTTTTGTTGCCCTTCACACACACAAAAAAAAAAAAGAAGAAGAAGAAAAACTATTTCAAAGGGAGTTAGTAATACAAGAAGGCTCAACCTGATCTATAGAAAGACCAGCATCGAGAATGAAATTTGTCTAATTTACTTGCAATAACAAACACTTTTTGAAATCACATAAAATTGATGGTAAAATCATATGGACATGGTTTTGCTGGCAATTCTTATGAATTGTTTCTGCACTTGGGTTGCACAAGTGCCATATGGCATGCGCCAAAAGTGTCCATGAAATTAAAAAAAAGAAGCACTAAAATAAAAATGATGTGTAATAGAATTTATGAGCAGGTTAATTCACCAATTGCTCAGGTGGTTCGTGCTAAATTTAGAAAAAAAAAAGCAGAAAATAATGTCAGGAGGTTATTTCCAGTGCTAAACAGAATTCAATAAAAATTTCATGCTGGATCTTCTTTCACTGTCCCATTAAAGATCACGGACGCATTATCCTGAACTACACCTTGCTTAGAGTATGAAAAAACTAGGGAACAAAATTATCACCTTAGTTGATGACAGTATGGAAATTTTGACTATTCATTTATAGAATTCAATTTTTGGAGCTCTAATATCAGCTTTTGGTGTCCAACATTCAGAGATGTGCAGTGTAAACACAAAAATCAACAACAGTTCCTTTGCAGTGATACTTCAAATTAATTTATTAAAACAAACAAGTTTTGACCCTTAATATTTTTTATTGTGTAAAATATATGACATCATTAATCTGTAATTACTTGCAAGGCACACAATTTTTTTGTTGCTTAATCTTTATCTGCTTGTTCTATTGGAGACTTCTGTATACTGGTACAGATTAATATAAGCAGAGTATTTTTCCTGAATCTTGCTTTACTGTTGAGAAGGGGTAAAGGAAATATCAGAACATGAAAATTTATATAAATCAATGAACATATGGAGATAAATCCTGTTTTGTACAATCATAACTGGTAGACATTTTGTTTATAAGCTGTCCAAGTGTGCTCATATGTTGTTTGTATACTCAGGTCCGGCTGTTTCTGTCAGAAGATGCACCATGTCAGTCTGGACTCGGCTCACAAGATCATCTTCAAGCAAAAGATTCATGGGCAAGTCATGCCAGTACTGGGTCCACCTCTGACGACTCCCCATTGCCACCTGGCTTTGAGTCAGTTCATAGTCAAAACCGCCCCAAGACTGATATATCCAAGATCTCTCTTATTCGCTGGAAATGCCCTCCCAAGGTATAGTAAATTTTCTTTTACTGCAGGAGTTACTTTGATGGCAAACTGATTTTATGTGTTGCGGAAATTTAAATCTTGAAACGGTCTCTTCTTATATACAAGTATAATCATCTCTTTTAAATCATTTTGTCATGTTAACTACAGATAGTGTTGAATCCAGAGTGGTATGTAGTATCTGGGGAAGAAAGCCAAGAGATAGCTAAACAAAATCAAAGAAATTTTGCGGTGCTTGAAGCAATTTATCCACGTCAATCTACTATTCCTCCAAAGTAAATATAAACCTTTTTTTATTCAAATAATGCCTTGTTGAGTATATTTAATAAATCACTATAATGCAGGTACAAGCTGGTTAATACCTGAGTTGTATGCTTCCCAGTGTATAAAAAACCAAGGGTTTTGGACATATGCCCAGCATCTTAACCTATTTCCAATAATATCCTGCATTTATCATATTTTAAACTACATCTCCAGGATTGCAGACTTCTGCAACTGGTACTTCACAATTTAGCTCAGTTTCTTTGGTGTAGGTATATTTGAATAGATATTCACAAAATTTCTCCAACTCTGCTATTTTTTCTTTCCTTTGCAATAAGCACAGACTTGAAATAAAATTAGGCTAGAAAAAAGTAGAAGTTGGGATTCAATATCCTACTGCCTTACTGGAAATTGTCAATATGAAAATTGTAGGTTAATGCAGTGAACTGGATGCTTGGCTTTATATCTGATTATGTTGGGTGGGTCTTGCTTGCCGATTACCTCAAAAAATGGGGGGTGCTTAATTGCAAACTTGAGAAATGTTGGCATTCTTTTTGGCTTATACAATAAAATCTGTGAATATTTTTCAAAAGACCTGTGAAAAACATGTTTATGAGAGTCTATTATGACTATCCTTTTTCTAATTGAGATGTATAAAACTTTCAACCATATGGAAATGTCCTTACCGGTACTGTGCTTTCAGTGCTTTTATTATTTATTATTATTTTTTGTATGTTTGTGTGTGTGTGTGTGTTTTTTTTTTGGGGGGGGGGGGGGTGTTGCACATGATTTGTACGAAGGAAAATTAAATTATTAAAGGTTGTTAACATTGATTCACTAGCTCTAGAAAAACATTTTCTTCTATATTCTAAACTGGTCTTTGCTTTTATGTTTAGTCCTAGCATCTCAGCTGAAGCACAAGAATCCTGCCGTGATGACTCTTTGACCCGTCTGGTTCCTCTTACTGCCATAGAGGATGATGACCCATCAGACTCATTCGACTCTCAAGCCCAATCGGAGCCTAGCCTGATTGAATCCCATCAATCAAACACAGTTTCACACTCATCCATTGCACCTCTGGCGCAAGTCTCATCAAGCAATGTTAGTGTGAGCCCCACTCTTGCTGACATGTCGGTGCTGTTATCAAGACTTGGTGCGCATGCTGATGTGGCAGCTGCCACTGCAGCTGCAATAACCGCACTAACAAGTGGACAGCAAGGAAATCTGATCGATCAAGACCTGCTTATAAAAATCTTAAGTGATCCCTCTCTGATTGAGAAGTTGCTTCCAGAGAACCGAAAACCTAATCCTAAACCACCACAACCAACCACTGCTGGTATGGCCATGTCAGCTCCACTCCCTGTGCCGCCACCGCTGCCACCACAACATTCTGCTCATTTGTTTAACAGTGTGAATGACCCTAACCCTAGGCCAACCAGACCTATGGTGCCTACCACTGTTTCAGCCCCTCTACCGCAGCTGCCACCACCACCTCTTCATCACAACAGTCCTTTGTTTAACCCCATGAGAAACACTAATGCGAACCCTAGACCACCCCAACCAATGGTCACTAGCACAGTGTCAGCCCCACTCCCACCACCACCTCCTCCTCGGCCTCATATGATACCTTCATTTAGTAGCGTCAGACCTAGTATGGTCAATACAGTTGCCACACCACCGCCGCCTCCGCCACCACAAATAATCACAACCACCGTCAGACCTTCGCCAAGTGTTACTCCAGCGAAGGACGCAAACTACTACAAGAGCCTTATAAAGCAGCATGGGGGTGAAAATCTAGGAAGTACAAACCTGGATGTAACTGGAACAGGTGCTGGTGCAACGCAGTTTAAGGGTCAGCAACATGGTGTTTCAGGTACATGTGATGGTACAAAGTCTAAGTTTCAAAAACCTTGTGCCTTTTTTAATACTGCGAGAGGATGCCGGCATGGTGATAGTTGCATGTTTTTACATGATAGTTCAATAAAATCAAGGGATGAGAGACCCAGCAAGAGAGTTAAGCTAGATAGTAATGGTATTGTGGGTAGAATTTGATGCATCTCTGATATGCGTCTTTTCTTTTTTCTTTTTTTTTTGGGAGGGGTGAGTGGATTGTTGCTATCGGTTTTCCCTCCCTCTCTCTCTCCTTTTTTTTGTTTTGCTTCTTGTGTTAGGTTCAGTGGAATGATGTATATCTTCCAAGTTCCTGTCATATCCTTATTCCCTATAGTGGATTCTTTGCTTAATTTTTCTAAGAAAGATCATTCCAAAGAAAAGAGAAAATGAATTGTGCATCTTATGAATTGGAGGCTATGGTTATCAAAGCAAAATAGTTTTTCGTGCTTGTTTTTTTAATGATGTTGCTTTGTCGAAACTTTTCAGCTGTTTGAGTTATTTTTCCTTGTTATCTGGTAAAGTAACCTTGTTTATTATTGGGATTCCAGAGCATCAATTGATTAGTTCACATGGAAACCCAGAAATCAATCTATTTATTAGGGTCCAAGGATTATACACAGTTTGAGGATTGCTGATTATTTTCTGGGACGTGTTCACTTTGGACTTGTCTATCGCTTCTCGTCATGTCTTCTCGTCATACATCAACAGTTGTAAATGCGATTCATACTTAATTTCATACTTGACATAACAGAATTCATAAGTGGTTTAATTTTATGCTTAACATAATATAATTCATACATGGTGTGTTGAAAATAATGAAGAACTTGTGGGCGGAAGTGTCCCCGTGCGAAAAATCAGTTCCCTATGCATTTTTATATGTGCAAATAGTTGCAGACATAAGTTTGTTTTTACTCGTTAATTTGCAGCAAAAACAGCAACAAAGTAAATAGTAAACAGAGTGAGATTAGAGGTTACTGTAGTGAACTTCAGATGATAGTCCTCGCTGGAAAGAATTCGGAAGGGTCTTTGACTCTTTGTGCACTTTGTTTTGGTTATTAAAATCTAAATTTCAAATTATAAATTTGAACTGTAAATTTTGTTTGACGTCGCAGATTATATAGGTACATCAGAAATAAGAAATATTAAATTTCAGAATTTATCTGAAGTTCAGAATATACAAGTCAATGCACCAGATTACCGAAATAAAACCCACAAAGAGTTTTAACTTCAACTTCTTGTTTTCCTAAAGCAAACTCTGAATTTTCATACTTTCTAAAACTTGATTAATATTGGAAATTCGTAGTTTGGATCAAGGTTCTGGATGTTCAAATAATAAAAGCCTGAGACGAAATCGAGTTCACAAAAGCCAGACTTTACAAAGAGATTAACACTTGATATTGTTCACCTTTACAATTTCCGACAGTATTTTTCACATCTACTCAAATAAAGACAAAAATTAAGAAGATAAATTTATAGATATATTCCACAAATAAATGAGAAATTATTATTGCACCTCATATTTTACACCCCTTATCCGCTCACCAAAAATATTTATACGAAATATATATCTGAATTTGTAAGGATTTCTAATTAGTATAGAAAATATTTATCAATTTTTCTTTGTTAAATGATTATAAAAAAAATTCAAGTTCAGAACTTTATTGTTTAAATAAAAATACAACTCACATAACTTTAATCCTGATAATATAAAATATAAATATTCTTATTATTAAATATAAATATTTTTTGAAAAAAAATATATAATTACATCCCAAATACAAATAAGAGATGCAATTAAAATGTACAATTATCATTCCTCCAAATAAATATGTTGTTGGACATATGAATAGTCCACTAACAATAAATTCATATAATTTAAGTATTATTTCATTATGCATCAATAACCATTAATTTTAAATGGTTGAAAAATTGAATTAATTGATGATGCAACGAGAGTATACAAGCGACACTTTGGCATCACAAAACCACAAAGTCCGGAATATGAAGGCTATGAATTATTCCCGAGGAGAAAAAAAAAGAATTCCTAATACCCTTCTGGTCTGCAAATGCTCGTGATTAGACATTTTCTTGGACATTGAAATTGGCTCCCAAACAAGTATCAATAAAAACTAAACTAAATTCACGATTCAGACATTTCTGGAATAAATTGAAACAGAAGCAGACGGAAATATTCGTCTCAATATCTAGGTACTAGACGTCACAATAAATCAAAGCATATAATACTTTAAGTGTAGTACTCCAAACCATATAATACAAAAAAACAACACCCCACACCCTCAAAAATAATAGAAAGGAAGAAAGAACCGAGGCCCAAACCTAAGAAGCAGGAAGTCTCTATTTTTACAACAACATAATCACACACCAAGCTGCTGGCCTCGTCTTACTTTACCTCAACAAATATTAAAACACTATAACAAATAATCAGAAGGAACAATTAAAATAATAAATTGATTCCGAAGCAAAGAAAAATAAAACCACTAGAAAGCAATTCACAGATAAAATATTTGCTAGATTGGACACCTCATATTTGCCATCTCTTATCTGAAAATTGAGCAAAAGGAAAATTAATGTTAAGGGGGCAATGATGCAATCCCATATTATGTACTGCAACCTTGACCAGCTTTTAGTGGTATAGATGCTATTTGTTAGGGTAGCACAAACCATATGAATTTCTTTAGTTAGTCTTTTCCTAGTACACTGCATGGTTCAGTCTTGTAAGAACATACACCAAATAAATTGAAAAAGAAACGCTTACCAGAAGAACCATGTGACTGGGTCCCATTTCCCTTAGCATTTGCTTGAGCCTGGTGCGACTGAGACCTTTGCATGCGTGGGGATGAATCTTTGCCCCCAGCCCCACCAGGACCAGCAATAGGCAACGAGTGTCGCTTCTTCCCACTCCCATTAGTCTCACTGACATCCGGACTAAGCTTTGGAGATACACTAGAGTGCAGTTTTGCACGGGCTGACTCTGTTGCCTGCATGTAGCTAGGTAGTGAGCTGTTACTAATCCGCGGTTCTGTGTCCCCACCATGACCCATTGATCCATGTCGTTTTATCACCCCATTGTTGTTATTACTTGAGTCGCTAATTGGGCTGTTAAGTGACCTTTTGGTAGAGATGCTATGTCGTTTTTTCTTTCTCTCTCTCCTAGTTTTCGTATTCACTGAGCTTTGGCTTGAAGGAGTGCCATGCATGTCGGTAACAGTTGTAGTCGTATGACTTATTGGAGTCCCTTCTGGTGACTGTAAGAGCCTCTCAACTTCAACGGATTTGGTGGCGGTGTTGATGGACTCTTTTGGCTCTTTGGTTGGTTCAGGTTGAGACTGTAAATCTGGGTTCTTGGCTTCAGCTTCATTTTGGGTTTCACTTGTCACAGAATCCGTATGGTTTTGGTAATTTTTGTTTTCTAAGGCACCAATTTCAAGCACAATTTCACCTCCTTCAGTCTCAGATCTGTCAGGTGAGTCCAATGTAGATGAGATAGAAATCTCGGTTCCACATTCTGACACAGCTTTAATCAAAGCTCCTCCAGCTGTAATATTATTAGTTTCATGATTTTTTATGTTGTTATCATTCTTTGATGAAGCATCATCATCCTGTGAAGGAAAGGTGAAAGATTTTGAGTTTGAGATTGACCGACCCACACTCGAATTTGAACTCAGTTCTTGGAATTTCATCTGTGCTGCAACGAAATTTGGATTTATTGCCTTTTTGTTACCACCCTTCTGCACATCACTCTCTTCCAACTTGGTTTCGGTCAAATCATCCAATTCAGAATTTTCACAAGATAGATTATTCTCAGGTTTTGTTTCCAATTTTGGGAATACATCTGAATTTTCTTCATTTAATTCACTTGCATGAACTCCATTCTCAGTCAATTTCTTTTTCAGCTCTCCTTCTGACATGGCAGCTGTACCCAAATCATCTTCTGGTTTTTTAATTTGATCATTAGATTCGAAATTTGAGGTTGAGTTTGGAGCATCTGACAGCACTGTGCAGTCTGCATATGAGTCTTCAACATTTGATTCTATTGTACCCATCTTTGATTCAATGATTTCCTTCTGATCAGGTAATTGTGAGCCATTGGACAGGGTTACAGTGTAAGTCCACCTCTCAAGCCATTGCCATGTGGAGTCTGGTTTATATGGATCACATTTAATGTGAATTGCTTTTGTCTTTGGCATTGTATCCAATATCTGACAAGTTCAAAAAAATAATATAAATGAAAAAGAACTATTTCCAATTTACCTTTCAAACTATAAATACTAAATAATTCAAATGCAAAAATTTAACATTATACTTGTCACTTCTAAATTGGAAATTAATCATACCTTGCAGGCAAATCCATTCAAAAGCAAGTTATCATTGGAAGCACATGTTTTATTTCCAAGGCTGAAGCCACCTCCATTCCCCTGATTTTAGTCACAAAATATGTACTTTTAACATGAAATCAGCAAAAATAATATATTAAGCAAGTGGATTACTGTACCACCATACTGGCATCCATTCTGACATGTAATTAAGCTAAGAAAATTAAATAAGTATTGTTCAAGAAAGGGGAAAATATGATACTTTTCTGGTACTGGCCCAATCATTATTAATCTGATTACCAGGTCAGTACATGCCAGATAGGTCACCAGTATCTGGTACTGAAATTTTTTTGGCAGTCTGCATGTTTACGCACCTGAGTTATACCCATTATGTCAGACTTTTTGGGTGTTTGACGGAACCGCACCACAGCCTGCATCTTGATAATGGCAATGAGGCATCTCAACGTGCCAACTGCCTGACTCCGTACCAGGAACCCACGTGCCACTGCTTGAATCTTCACAACCTTCTTCAGTACCACTGTTTCTTTCCTAGCCTAAAAATTTTATTTCCAACATGAAAAGTCAAAAGAAGAAAAGGAGAGTTTTAAGACTCATAAAAGATATTCAAGTAAATATCTCGACTGAAGATACTGCTAAGAGTTCTTTTTCTATATTTTATATGTTCTCCAACAAGTCGATGGATGGTTCTGTAGCAACTAGCATAGATGTTTTCTATAGTTTTGCAATGTTAATTTGATCTTTGCAAGACGCGTCCATACAAAATGAAACAATAAAGACAAGAAAAAGATAAGATATTTACCATGTAGCCCCTAAAACCAGACTGGATGACAACTGCTGCCTGCTCAAGATTCTCATTTTTCTCAGGGATGTTAGTCGTGTCTTCAATTGTTGATAAGTTGTCTTGCTCTAAATTCACTTCCACATTTTTAACCACCACGTCCTCCTCAGGCTTCTCTTCCTTTTCTTCTACAACCAAATTCTCTTTCAACTCATCATGTGTTTCTTTGACACTCTCTTCAATCACTAAATCATTCTCTCCTGGTTTCTCATCGATCTCTCTAACCACAATGTTACTCTCTTTTGGTTTCTCTTGTTCAACTGTTTTATCAGTAGCTGAGGAGTATTTTGGAGAATAGATGTTGTTGCTATCATTTATCGGATCTGCATTTGGATTTTCCTTATTGTTGCTAACAGTTTCCACCTCAGTGGCTTCATTATTCCTGAGTACCCTGTGCCGGGTTGATCTTCTCCTAAAACTCCACCTGCTTTTGTCTGACAGTACTTTGCTCTAGCAGCCAAAAAGGAAAATAAGGTAAGTGTAATGAAACTTGTTAAAAAGAAGTATAGTTGGCTGGATTGGTGCAAACATCAGGTCACGCAGCACTTCGGTTTCACTTCACAATTCAAATTTTCAGAAGGCAGATTCAAACGATTGATCTTGTTCTCCATCATGCTGCCCAGACATTGTAAAATTTTGTTCATTTTGTACAAGATCAAGAGGCAAAAGATATCAATAGTTCACCTGATTTTCCCAACTTGATCATGTACAAGAGGAGATTCAATTTTTCAATTTTTTTACTTACATGCAAAAAATGAAGCATGGAACAATATCAACAGTTAGGATTTTTGGAATTTGCATGTTGAATTATCAATGCCGACGTGCTGTTATCTTGTGCTGAGGTGTAAGGTTTTCTAATTGTAAGATATGATGATGCTAGACTTGTGACAATGACAGAATAAGAAAATATAGTGTGAGGTTGGCACTTGAGGCAGAAAAACCAACAAATTATCTAACCCAAAAGCGATATTTCCAAGTCTAATGTTCAGATACTTTGGCTTTTGATGTGAGGTTAGAACCGTAATTAAGAAGAATAGAGGTGCTTTATTTGATTAAATCATTAAAATAACTATTGATCTTTGGTCACCTAAAAATTGACAGATTAACTGCACTGTTGAAACTGCATCCAATAAAATATTTCTTTCTTCCTCCCTTCAATTATATGATCTTCCAAAGTTCCAAACTTTTACCCCAGAATAATCTACTATCCTATAAATTTACAACAATAATCCAGTTCAGCAGGCATCCGTAGCAAGCAAACTCAATAGCCCAAACATGATTGAATTGCTACTAAAAACAAATGCTTTATGCTGCTTCAGTTTAAGTAGGTCTGTGACTCTTGTGTAGATGATATTCAAGTTCAACGATGAAATAGCTTGTTTAATGGCGATGACAAAGCATGAAGGGAGTTCAAGGTAATTAAGAGCACAAAAGGAAGGAGGGATATTGAAGATAAAGAATTTTAAAAATGAAGTGAAAATTTGGGAAATCAACGTTACTGTTGTCTGCATTTTTATTGGTAATTAAATTAGAACTTTAATTCCAAAAATCACAAGACTAACATATCCACATAACAAAAACAATTGTCCAAAAACTTTAAAAAAATCAGTGAAAAATATGTTGATTATAATAAATTTAAGTGGAACCTAAGACGAAATAAAACTATGTTAGATCCGATCACCAATACAAATTGAACCGGTCATTTTACTCTGTAAATTATCCGTACTAGAAATGTCAACACCTCAAATTAAAGTTTTAATACATGATTGCCTCTTTGATAAAAAAAAAAATCTTCACAACATTTCTAAAATGTAGGGACCTGCATTGCAGTTCACTGTTTATGCGCCAGCTGTTGGCGAGTTGCATTTAGCCACACTAGATCACCCAGAGAATTCGAATTTATAGATCTGAAGTCACTAATCATTAACATTGTATAACAAACACGACTTTCAGATTCAAACTAATTAGTAAATATGAACACTAGACTGTAATTTTCACTTCCATAAACTTACTAGCAGAAAGCACTTTGAGAGGAAGAAAAGCGAAAGAAAGGTTAAGAAAAAAACAAAGTTGGCGAGTGAAAATGTAGATCTGAGCAAATGACCGCTTAATCGGATGCAAAATGAGAGAAGAAAAGTAAAACACCTCTTCGCAGTGGCACTCATTAGCGGCAGCTGCTGAATTCGTCGGATCGGCGGCGACATCACCACCTCCGCCGCCGGCGCCGGCGCAGGTGAGGATACTGAGGCACGCATTCTTCGATTTCCCCATTCTCACCTCCTCCTCCTCCTCCTCCTCCTCCTCCTCTCTCTCTCTCTCTCTCTCTCTCTCTACGCCTGAATATAGTTTACGCTATTTATTCCCCCCTCATAAGCAACTCTCGGTCGTCTCTCTTTCTCTCTCTCTCTAGATAAAGGAATATCTCTAGACAAGCACAGCGCAGTGTCTTGACTCCTGAGCTACTGGCCTACTGCTCTTACTCGACTGTCATCTCTCTTTCTCTAATGTAAGTGTAACACCGTGTTTTCTTTTGTTTTATTGAATATATATTTACTTTCTTTTTCTCAATTTCTTTTTGGTGTAACGTGGGTATCTCGTGAAATTAAAGATAGATTGGGTGTGAGAATCCGAGACGTTATATTGCGCCGCAGGAGGAAAGTCTCTGTTCCGTTATTCCACAGAACTTTTGTAATTCAATGAACCACTTCTCTGTGAAAGAATCTGTAACGAATGATAAATGTAGAATTTGAATTCGCTACACAAAGGGCCGTGCTATAGAAAGAGCAGGCGAACATGCATAACGGGTCGGGCTGTGAAATAGGTTCCAGCTACCAGCTTAATTGCATGTAGAATTATGATATGGTGATGGTGATTTTTCTTCCCGTTTGAAGCGTTGAAGTACACATATTCTTATAGTTCATTTTTGACTATTTTGATAGAGATGTGATAACCGTTGCTCATCGTCTAAAATCTGCTCAATTTTGATTTGTCCGTCAAGGAATACACACTACATCTAAAAATGCCAACCTTTTTTACAAACTTTACATAGAACATAAATTATGTATAAAACTTAAAAAAAAATTATTGTTCCTTTTAATCAAGTAGAGTATCACCCTTTAAGTAATTACAGTAGATAGAGTAGGATAGTGACAACGAGGAAGCCAGAACAAATTTAAAACGGGGTCAATTTTAATCAAAATCAATAATGATAATGATTATTATTATTATTATTATTGTTGTTGTTGTTGTTGTTGTTGTTGTTGTTGTTGTTGTTGAAATAAAAAATATTTGACTTTAAAATAGAAGGGCTAGAATTTGATACTTATCATATAAATAAAACATTCAATTTGCTTTGTTTTTACAAAGTTTAATTTGTTGTGCTTTTCATTTTAAGAGAGCAAGAATTCGATAGTTGTCATATAAATTTATAGAAGTTTGTATAGCATTTTTGTAAAATTATTTTTATGTTATGTATATATATTAAGTTTTTTACAATTTTAAAATATGTAAATGTGTGTGCGTTTTAATGGACAATATTAACTTCTCATGAATTGAGAGAAAATATTCTATATTAAGACAAAGATAATTGATCGTATAATAACTGATAAACTTTTACAAATTTGATAGTGATTTTTTTAACATTAGGTGTATACCATTTGGGAAGTAAATTATTTAAAAAAATATATTATGTGGAGGATCAATTAATGGAAGGGTCAAAGATTATGCATATAACATTTTTGGCATTACCCCCTTCCCTCCGTCAGTGGATAGTGATAATTTCAATATATACTTGTGGTTTTTCCTTAGACACGGTTGAACTTTAGAGAATAATTGCAAGGAGTAAAGTCAAAATTGGAATGGCAAGAAGAGTGTATATGTTCAGACGCAACATGATGAAGAGCAAAAGAAAGGCATTTCTAATCTGACTTTTGTTACAAGTTTGAAATTTCTATACTAGATTGAGATATTGTGGTAATGAACTAAGTAAAACTTGTTATTTTTAGTCTGCATGGTAGATGTTTTAGTATGTTTTGAATTTCAATTTAGTGTACCAGGCTGTGGTATATAAGACTTTTTAGTTTCGTAATGAAACTTGTGGTATGATCATTTTTTCAAACAAAAAAAAGTAAAGGAAAATGTTTGGGAGATATCAAAATCGATACCGACTTTATTATTCATATTACTTATTTTATTTATGTGACTTATTTTTTATATTATTTTTTATTCAATTCAAATACCACTAATATAAATAATAACTCATCTAAATTGAATAACAAAAATACTGTACAAATAAGTTGCATGATAAAGTTTTTAATATGAATAAACAATTCATTTAATCTAAATAACAACACATTTAATCTGAATAATAAATTCGGTATCAATTTTGGTATCAATTTTGGTATATATATATATATCAGCTCTCAATTGATAATTGCAATTGCAATAGCATGCATGCATTCATTAGTAGGCAAATTGGAAAAAAAACGGATTCCGAAAAAATAAGACCGTTATCTACTTTGAAGTTATTATATTTACGGTTAATGTATTATTCAAAACAATAATAATAATAATTCATAATCGAACAGACAAAATTTAAGAAATGAACATTAACGCCTTAAATACAATACAGAACCGTGTATTATTGGGCAATAATACCAACAAATGGGTTGGTGGGGCCTGGGGAGTTGAGACTTTAGTTCCGAGAATTCAGCTCCTTTAGCTACATCAGTTTACATAATTCTTAAAATTTCTTCAATTTCAAAACCCCTTTTCAACCACCATACAATTCACAGACACACACATATAATAAAAAGCAATACATACCACGCGATAGTCATTAACAATTTAAAAAATAAAGGCGCTAGAAAACAGCAAAATTTTAGCGAAGCATGTGGAAGGAAGCATCTAATGCATATATGTTATTATAAGCAATCAAAGTATTACAACAACAATTTCTATTGCAGAATTAATAGTCTTTGTTTCGCTATGTTTGGTCTAGCTTTCGCTGAACGGAGCAGTTTCCTTGTATATCTGCTGTTTCAAAAAAAAAAAATGGAGACGAAGAACACGATATCACGAGAAAATCGGGCGGAGTACCACAACGCATATTGATACATCTGGAGACGAGATGAGACGAGACGAGAAACGGAGAACTTATTCTTCTTGTTTATCTCGTCGTCATGGTGGGGCCCAACTGCCCGCTACCATTCACGTGATAGGAGGAAAAGAGAAAACGACCCGTTCCGGCCCTCGGATAAGGCCTTTCCTTTTGGGAGAGATCTCTTGGTATCTTGTCCCCTAAGAACATCTTTGCTTACCGTGTCTGTATTTCGCAGTAGATAAGGCAAAGGCAGATCACTAGACATGGAAAAGACGATGCTGTCTCGGATTCTAAGGTGTGTGTGTCCAAATTTTGATTGCGCAAAGTTACTCTTTGAGCATAAACTGATTTTCTTTTCTTTTTTCTTATAGGTTAGACATATTTATCTTTTTGTAAGTAAAACAAAGCAACTATAAACATGTTTGGATTTTTTTTTTCTCAGCAGATCTAAATAGTAAAAAGTGTTGCTAACTATTTAACAATGTGTTACTAGGTACGAATTTTCATATTTTTTCTAGATTGGTTATGTTTTCTAAAATTTAACCATAAAAGAAGAGACTAATTTTATGTTTCTTAGAACATATACTGTAAACGATTCGTCACATCAGACGTAGCTCTTACGATTCAATTTTTATGTACGTAGAGTTAGTAAATTGTCTAAAAGGGTCATACAAAATTTTGTAATTTTTCTTAGATATATCCCCACAATTGCGGAAGATTATTCTCTTTCTTCCCGTTTAACAAGTAGAATAAAAATAATTTAAATACTTTGAGACACTTTAATGCATTAAACAGAGATAATTTAAGATGAAGTAAAGTTAAAACATCTATAAAAACGGAGTAAATTAAATCATCAAATTTCATAATTTTTAACACTTCATCTATTACTTCACTAATACCAAATAATAATACTTTAAAATGATTTAACATTTATTTCATTTTAATTTTATTTCACTTGTCAAACGGGGATATAACTATTATAAATTGTTAATGTCATCAAATTAGAAATTATAGAGATAGAAGTATTATGAAATAAAAATGCAGAAAATTGTTAAATTAATAATTTTTATGTGACAAATAATTTTTTTTTCTGCAATTGAAGGGATGAAAATCCTCTTGGATTTTATAATTATTTTCAAATATTGAGCATCAAGTGAAAATTGGTGTTATTTGAAAGCTACACTTAATTTTAAAAACACTATTTTAAAAGGAAGTTGTTAACATAAAATATGATATAATAAAGCAGCATGAATTGTTTAAAGCATGAATTATGCATGAGAACTTTGTAGCTAATAATATACTAAAATAATTAATGACAATATTAAAAGATTACACTGTAAAAGAAATTATTTATAGGCTCTACTTAATTTAGATTTCGACAAATATATACCAGTAATAATAAAAGTAAATATCTTTTTTTTCACGGTATTAGCTAAAACCAATCAATCTCTCTATTATTTTTTTTCGATGAGGCAATTCTTTTTTTTTTTTACTTATTCACCAATTTTTACGGGACACATGTAAACTATGTATAAAATAATATATATATCATGTTTATGGTGTCATGAGTTGGGTCTGAGTCATTAATGTTTCAATATTATTTATTTATGTATAAGATCCGTACATATCTGATCTGTAACGAGTGAAAAACTTGTAGCCCGTACTCTATTCAACAACCTAGTAATAAATTTTGAAGAACTATAAACTATACATATTTTGAATTTACACAGAGGTTCGTTTTCATAGATGAAGAACGTGACGCAATTAATTCATAGACGAGGCCGAAGCAAAATTATATACATGGGAACAATTTGCAATTCTGCCATTTCGTGGTCCCCACAGGTCATTGGAAAGTGAGGTGGGCCCCACATAACAGGGGCCGTCCATCCCTCGTAGTAACGGCTCCCATCTAAATAAAATTCACACACAAAAAACAGAAGAAAAGAAAACAATCTCTAAAATTTTTATCATAACAAATGTTTAATGCGAAAAGTAATTATGTAGAAAGTGAATGAGTAAATTTTTAACATATAAAAAGTATAAACTTGATAATTTCATGTCTAAAAAGTTGAGAATAAAATTAGTGAGTGCGCACTCATATTTTAAACACATGACATATAATAACGTATCTAGATTCTGAACATGTTATGTCAGTCATGTGTTCATAACTTAAAATCTATAACACAATATCTAAAAATCTAGAAATTCAGTCACGTACCTATTAACTCAAAATCTATAACACAATATCTAGAAATCTAGAAATTCAGATTCTGAGGATGTGATTGGATTCTATAATTTAAATTTTAGGTTTCTGAATACTAGATTATGGATTCTAGATTTTGACCGTCATGTTTTCAGAATCTAGATTTTGAGTTTTTGAATATTAAGTTATGAATTCTAAGTACGTGATTGATAATAGCATGTTCAAAATCTGAAAACGAATTTGTCAAACTCGTATTTAGAAGTTAATAATAAAATTGTCAGTCACGTAATTAGAGTTGTGTGCACGAATTTATCACCCCGACTGTCAAAATTGGTCTATCATTCTCACATAATTAATTAGATATTATTTTTTATATAAAAAAAATTCGGATCGTATTAACAACTCCCATCTAAACTTCACAAAAAGGATAAAAAGAAACAAACTCCATATGCCGTCACGTGTCACTTAAAAATGCGGCCTGCCACTCAACCTGTCACCGCGGGTCCATTGGACCCGGCACGTGCAGAGAAAGTCTTGTGGGGTCCACCGATTGGTTAGCTACTTCGGGTGCTATTCCGAGTATCTCTCTGGTTCTTTCTTCTTCTGGCTTTATCTCCATCTATTATCTATTTTCTCATTCTCTAATCTCTACCAGCCTACTTGTATTCTTCTTTATTATTTTTAGGTAATGACTTTATTATTATGCTCTGTTTGATTAATGATTAATCAAAGCTAAGCAGAGGATGTGACTGTCCAAATGTTGGAACGCACTTTTTTTTGTCATTTGGTACAACTAAACAAAGAAACAGATTGGATAGGATTATGGTGGATTTAATGTAAGAGAGCACGGTTTTAACTTTTATGTAATCAAAAAGTGTTTGTATAAAATGCATATTTATTTTAGCCCCAATGTCTGCACGCCACATAAATTTCATGCGTTTTTTTACTTTATTTTCTTCTTGTATTTTTGTAATTTTTCATATAGACTTGCTAATAAGTTTTTTTTTCTTTATATTTCCTAAATTTTTCTAATTTGATTTGAAACTATGTCATTAAAATTGTCAATGAATTCTAAATTTTTTCTATCTGTTAAATTAATCTAACTATGAACAGAGTGATTTATGGCATACTAGTTAACCTGGCATGTACAAAAGTACCAAATAAAAAAGAATGAAATAATATTGCTACAGTAGAAATATTCACATATAAAATCATTTTAATGCCATTTGAGAGGTCACTTGTCTACACTTGTAATTTATTTAATTAGGTGGTACTTAGTTGTGAAAGAAGTTTCTTTGACTTTCTTTATCCATGTTATTAATTGTATGCTGTCCTGTCCTTATGCTTTTGGAATAATTAATAATCATTGCCAGGTAACAAATGCTGCCATCTGTACACTTAGTAGGATTACAGAACCTTTCAAAATCTATACAAACAATCAACTGAAAAAAAAATATAATTAAAAAATTGGTTTCATCATTTGATAGCAACAGAACTCTTTCCTGAGCTTTAGTAAACAGAAGTTTTAAGAGATGGTAGAAGTTATACTGGTACAGTTCAAATTAGGAGTTGACATCCAGTAAAATATTTTATATGTAAGGATTAAAAATCTCTTCATATAATTTTTTCGTATGAATCTCAATGTTATTTATTATAGTTCGTACTATAGTAATCGCGTGTGATTTCTGTCCACTTCAGAGGATGTGGATCCATCAAATTAGTTCGATACCTATGCATATTAAGCAATTTTTTCATACTATTTTCTTGTTGTGATGGTACTATTTTTTTTTACAGTATTTGCACACATTTAGATTTTGTTGGGTTTATTTCTCCTTGTCAGTTTAGATTTAAAAATTTAAAAATCTTATTATATAATGTATTATTCACGTATCATGTTGTTAAAAAAATAATGAGATTCTATATCTATTTCATCATATATCAGATAATTTATAATTTCAATTGTCTAAGCCGTATAACAAGTAATTTATAATTTCAATTGTCTAAAATTCATGATAATTGATACAATCATCAAACAATATTAAAATTATATAAATTTAATTGTTAGAATATTTATATATCCAATAATATCTATAAATATATCTTTTAATTGCTATACTGCCAACTAGTTAAAATAATCATTATCAAATGATCTTCTTCTTAAATAAAATTTATAATCTTTATTTATTTCAAAAACATATTCGGAAAAAAAATAATAAAATAAGCCCTGTGCCTTTCTCACTTTTCTTTCTTTTAACCAGGTCCAGAAGTGTTTCCTTTAGAGATATTTGAACTTTCATCTGTCAAATAATGAAATACCCAGAGCACTTCAATATAAATAAAAGAAAAGGTAAGGGGGAAAAAACTAAAGCACATGGAATTGAGTACATTACACGAAACACCGATCTATTATTAAACTCTCAGTCTTATATCAAAATTGATATCAATTTTATTATTCAACTCAAATGTCATTAATATAAATAATAACTCACTTAAATTAAATAATAAAAATATTGTACAAGTAAATTACATAATAAAATATTTAATATAAATAAATAACTCATTTAATTTAATTAACAATACATTTAATCTTAATAATAAATTTAATATCGATTTTAATATTATTATATCACCTCCATTTTCTTTACTCAACTCAGTAGAAGCTCCTCAAGTCAATGACAAGCGCACTGGATGTTGTCGCACATTTTTACAACAGTTTGTGTGTTGGAAGCAGGCATCGTCTGAGACTATATAATTTGTATACAACACCAGTGCATCCGGATATTTTACGGCGCTGCTGGTAAAACATAGTTTGTGTAGCATATTCGGAGCTTTGCACATGCTGCCAGCCCCATTCTGTCACAATTATTGCACGCAATTTGAACTGCCTTTATTGTAATTGCAGGGGTCTGATTGTACTGTGATATTGGAGGCAAGAAAATGAGATCTGTGCGGATTAGAATGTATTAATCGAACTAAATTACATATTATAAATAAATGAGTGATATAATGTATATGATTATTGGTATTACATATATATATTAATACAATTAAAATTTTAAATGATTATTAAATAATAAAATTAATTTAGTGCATATTTTATTTCAATATGTATGAAGAGCTAACCAGACCAATAAATCAAATTTGACAATTTAACTCTCTCTTGATAGATATCAAGATGAGTTAAAACCACATATTTTTTTATATATATGTAATTAAACTCAAATAAAAAATTAACACATTGAACGATAATGATAATGAACATTAGATTCCTCATCAATTATAATTATGTTATGTTGATAATAATAATAATAATAATAATAATAGAATATAATGACTATTACATATAGTATAATAGCTCTATCTTGTTTTAATTATATCTCTTAATCAGTCAATTATAATTTATAATTGATGGATACTCCGATATAAAATCTAGAATTGCCACCTTGTTTCTTTCTTAATGAAAGGAATTGCCACCATAGTTACATACACTTACATCACTATAATTGATATAAGACATGTGGCCAAACTAATTAATAAAAATCCAAGTTACATACACTTACATCGCTATAATTGCACAGAAGCTAAGAAATTGGGTTAGCTGTTGCATCATGTCATGTGATACATACATGATGTAATTCCAAGTTGTGCAATAAAAATCCAAAACAAACTCAAAATTATGATTCACTTTTAGTGTTGCACGGATGTCCCCACAAATGATCCAAGATTGAATCAACCTTATCAATTGGCCAGTGATGAAAGGAAAAGTAAATCCAAGCGATAGATAAAGGCGTTGGGGGGGGGGGGGGGGGGGGGGGTTTGGTGGGTTTGTTGGGATGATGATAAAGAATTAAAGATTAGATTATCACTTCAAATAAATTAAAAGAGGTTATATATTCAGGGGAGTCCTTGTCAGATGGTTGGTTAGCAGTGCCAGCCTATTCCATGTTGCTTCACAAGGAGAGAAATAAGAGACACTAAAAAAGTGAGAAGGAAAGGTGTTAGTGTTATTACTAGCTATGTATGCTACACCATTGATTCTCCTCCTCTTCTAGAAATGGATGCATGGGGCAGAGATTCTTTTACAATGGTAGTGATTTCCTCTGAAGAATTAATGGATTTATGATGATACATCAAGAAGGTTAATTAATCTTGAAGTTTATTAGTGGCACAACGTTATTCGATCTGCTCTCATCATTTATTTTGATCAAATGAATTATCCCCGTTAAAATGTTAATGTAATTTCTAAATATATGTTTTTTTTTTGTGTTCCTCTGCATGAAACAGTGTGACTAATTATATTATTATTACTATACATGTATTTAGCATTAAAAAAATTGTATATATACAGCATTTAGTAAAAATAAAACTTTTAATAGAATTATCTTCTTAAGGATATATATTTTTTAATTGATTTTTTGTTTCCTCAGAATGAAGTCCGAAAAATAACATTAGTAACGTGTAGGGAGTTAAGTATTCAAGCTTCTCAGCAAAATCATATTGTCATGCATGTATTCATGTTTTTTGCTTCTCATTTATTTGGATATATATTTTTTTGTTAAATAATATCTTTAATTTGTTATTTAGTATGATTTTCTGATTGGGAGAGATCACTTGACAGTGATTATTTTAACAATTTTGATAAGGAATTTCATATAAATTCAAAAAAAAATTTGAAAATAGAAAAAAGATATTTATAGATTGACAACGGGATTTCATATTCTTGAATTTATAGACTGATCGTATTTTCAATTTCAAGCAATTTAAGTTATATTTGATATTTCGTCAAAATCGTTAAATATAAATTGTTGCAAATTGTATAAACTTTACTTATCTTTGATGGACTATCAAATAAAATTCAAATTATATGAAATTTACAATATAATCAATCTATAAATTCAAGAATACATCTATAATTTTTGTGTTTATTTTTAAGATTTCTGTCAAATATATTTAAAAAAAATCATTGTCAAGATTATCAAAATAACCATTATTTCTAATATGTCCATTATCAGCCTTTTAATAATGATAGAGATAATCTACCACAAGTTGCTTGAATGACGATCAAAAACTTTCTCGTCTAACATTGTTGTTTCAAAAAATATAAAAAACTTCTAGAAAAGATGATCAAACACATCCCTGATTTTTTGTATGAAATGAAACATGATTTAAAGTATGTAAAGGCCACCTAAATCCTTCTTTTCAACCCTCTTGCCTTTAAATATATTTCATCTCTAGCGAGTACTTATTGGTCTAATATACCAATCACATTTATATAATATATATACACATTGATTAAGCTATGATTTGTGATAATTTTGGACCCAGCAAAAAGTAGTTTAGCATGGCAAGTACACTGTCTATTTAATTAGTTGTCAATGAAAATATATCCAGACCTAATACTATTTTGACAAAAACTCTCACAAAACATAAAAATTAAATAATTGGCACATAAGGTACATCCTTAGTAATAAGTAATGATGTTGATCTTATATCCACAAGACATCAAATAATTAATAACAGAAAAAAATAAATCTAGTTTGCACATCACTGAGTATGGTAGTGACTGATCCAATAGAATTAAACAAAAAGAGAAGATCTCCATTCAATTAAAGAAAAATAAAACTTGTAAGACAAATCAACCTCAAAATATACACTAATCCAAGTAATCATCCCTACCCAACATATGAAAATTCCCTCTTCACCAATAATTATTGTAGAAAAATTATATTAACAATGCTTTGGATGCCAGTAGGTACCTCCTCCTACCTTCTACCTAAATGAGAATCAAATAATCGTACCGTACATTTCTGTTCGTGATATTTTTGTTTGATTATGTGATATATATATATATATTTTTTTTGGTAATGGTCAAATGTTAGGTTCATATATCAATTTAGCTAAAAGGATTGCTCTTCTTTCTGGTCTAAACCTACACGGCACTTTGTTGTAATCTTCAATCTCACATTGCTTTGATCCAAAAAAAAAAAAACAAGAATAATTAACATCAATGAAAAATTTGTACAAAAAGGATGACAATCAAGTCCAAAACCGACCAAGGCTTATCTGACCCGAAAACTAGTCCAATATGGTTCGGGCATTCGATAAATAGGTCCAATTGCGTTGGGTCAGTTGTCCGGTCAGGCCTAGGCTAGGGGTCATACCCACAGAGAAGCTGAGTTCCAACGTTCATTAAAATAAATTTTAGTCCGATGGACAAAGTAATCGTTCGATGATATTAAAATTCGCATAAAAATTTCACTCTCATGTTTTAATAGTCGTGCGAAATATCATATTTGATAATCCAACAATTATTTTGCTTATTAGATCAAAATTTGATCCAATGAACGTTGGAACTCTCCGTGTTCTCATATCCACCCACTCGATCCAATTTAGTATAAAAATTAAATATATTTAATTAATTAATTAATACCGTTAAGACATATAAATTTATTTTTCTTGTATTTATTTAATTTTAATAAGTTATTTTTACGTTATTTCTAGTATGTGTATTTAAGAGGTTTGTTATTTAATATCAATTAGTATTTTTATTTAGAGTTTTAAAAAATAGTTATTAGAAATTTAATTTTACTGATACTGATGTGATGTGGCACCGATAATTATTTTGTATGAATTAATGTATGGTAATCATGCAAAATTTTATTTTGCATGATTAAAATAGACTTGCTGAAGTTATTATTATTTAGCATGAGTAAATATGATTGGGGATCCATTGACTATAAATTCTGACAATATTGACAACCATAAAAATTAATACTTTTAAAATATGATAAGTAAAATGTAGTTTATATTTTATTCATATCGTATATATGAAAAAAAGATGAAAATTGATTTGAGTTTCACCGTTCATCAAATGATATAAAATGTGCCATGGTGCAAAATTAACAATATTTGATAGTACATCAAATCATATTGAAATTGTACAAAAATTGATACACAAACAATCCATAAAAAAAACCAACATATCTATAACTGCTTTTCAATTTATAAAACTTTTTGACATAATTTGAATAAGCATTATCAAAATTATCAAAACAAACTATGTCAACGATTCCCTATAGTTTAGAACTGAAAAAAATATTTTCATGATGACTAGCCGAGTAGGCGAGTAGCAAAAGGTTAGGCTGGAACTAAATAAAAATTGTGACGCAATCAATCCAGAAATTTGAAGACAATGACATGATTGCAGGATTAAACAAATCGAAATATTGAGACGACGAACCTCATCTCGAACTTCATACAAATCCGGCCCAATCTAAATTCGGTACAATTCCTACCTCCACACTACTTGGAATCCAATAACGTCAGGCTAATTAAAGAGGTCCAAATTCGGAACAAATAGATCTACAGACTAGTATTAGGCCCTTAATTGATCCAGGCTTGGTAGTACTGGTAACTGGTAAGGCGCTTGGTTCTGGTTGTCTGTTAATTGGTGGTACATACATCAATACATAGTAGTTTCTGTACCAATTACCGGTACACGTTATTATGCCCCGAGACCGAGAACATCATTTCTGATGCACGGCACCGCAGATGTGTGTACGAACTATGTGTGGTTATGTGATTTGACTGCAATTCCGTGTGGCTTTGAGTCGGAAGTATTTTCGATATGATTTTACATCCTTGGTGCGGTACCTCGCTGAAACAATCAGCATTTAATTCAAACTGTTTTTTTAGGAATTTTAGAACTGTCCATCTCCTACGTATTTGATATTCCTCGCGTAATCGGACGGTGCAAATTGTCTAGACTGATCACTCATTATATGAGGTGCCCCCAAAGATATCTTTGGATAGAGGGTCTAAACTGTTACTTCTCAAGGAAAAAGAAATATACAAATAGTCCTTTAAGTATTATTTATTTATTATATCGACCATTAAAATTTTAGAAGTATTATTTTAATCTTTTATTTTTTATTTATACCATATAAATTCATCCATTATAACGCTAGAAGAAAACTAGATGGAAATCCACATTAGTATCGATTTTATAATGAGATTTTATGATGAGATTTATGTAAATATTACTTGTCATTTATTTATAATGAAACTTTAAGGGCAATTTGTGTAATATTGTGCAGAGCCGCAGAGTGAAGGAATGTATAGTTTTAAGAACATTAATTTAAGGGACACTGACAATTTTTAGGTACACTTTAATATAAAAATATAAAAGCATTTGAAAGATAAATCATTAAAGAACTAAATGAATAAGTGTTATTTTAATTGCATCCATTTATCTTATAAATATATTGTTTATTATTCTCCCTGCAAAATGTAATATTTCCTTGGATTCAAATTTACTGCTTAGATCCTTCCTACGACTTGATACATTACTTAATAATTTGACCTCAAATTTAGTTGTATAGTAGTAAACTTGTCATCGCAATCATTCTTCATATAGCAACTAACACTAGAAATGAATGCGTGCACATGTTACATGTTCTTTTGAATTGGCCAAGTTCATTGCATCAGTAGTGTATTAGCTTACATGTGGGACCCTTAGGCGTAATATCACATGAACATTGGTTGCTTCTATGTACTAGAGATTCTAGACATGATTGTCAAAACGCAAGGAAGGATGTCAGAAGCCCATGGTATTAACCCAAGCAAATCTACTTGTGGCTTGTCTATTTCTCTATAGAGTCAGAGCTCGGAAAACAAGTTGGAGATCTTCAAAAATATCTAAAATTATTGAGCCCCCCAATTTAAATCATTCATGTCATGCGTGTACGAAACGTTGCGTGTATATATAGTGACCGTAATTTTTCATTTCCAGGCACAAATCAATTAAAAATCATTCATTTCTTCGTCATTCTTCTACTTGCCCCTCCTACCTTAGCTCAAGATCTATTTCCAAAATCCAAGTTCCACAACAATGGGAGGCAAGTTATATTCTCTCTTCCCGAGATTTCATTTGACAAGAAATAATTCTGAGGTAGCTGATGTACCAAAGGGTCACTTTGCTGTGTATATTGGGGAGAACAGGAAACGATTCGTCATCCCAACAGCGTACTTGAGAGATCCCTTGTTTCTGACGCTTCTGGAAAAAGTTGAGGAAGAGTTTGGGTTTGACAACAAATTAGGAGGAATCACAATTCCGTGCTCGGAATGTCATTTTGCTGGGATTGTAACCAATTTAAGGCAATTCAAGTAGATACTGATACCATTTTTGTATGTGTGGATGAGTTGTTCCCGTTCAAAATTTCTAAACAAAATAAACAGACAATTTTGTATTTTTTTTGTTCCTTTTTAGCGGTCTATTTTGGGTTACAAGACTTCCAACAAACTTTTACGAAACTGCTGGAGCAATTTTGATATTAAGAGCGAAAAACCAAAATGGTGACAGAATATAATGCCACCATGATTCGGAAGTGACTTTCACCGAGCGAACAAAGATTGTACATTGTACATCACTGAGGAAAATGACAAAAAATTCCAACCCCAGATCTAGTTTTGAAATCGGAGGGGTGTGTGTGTGCTGGAAAAAGGAGGGGAGGGAGGGAGGGAGGGGGGGGGTGGGGGGGGGGAGTTGAAAACATAGTAAAATTCTAAACCTTTCAATCTTTCCTCTTTTAGTGGCAACAACAATAAATAATCAAATCAGTGTCAACCAAAATGATCCAAAAACATCAGCCTAATTAGCAACACACTAAAATCAGTATCAACTCACATCAACTAATCACCTAGCCTTACCCCTCTTACTAGGCTTGCCTTTGGTAGATACACCCGCGGTGCTGCTGTCGCTCTTCCGTGGTCGACCTCGTCCCCTTCCCTGTGGTTTTGCTGGTGTGGGAGTTGATTTCCCTGAATTGCGACCACGGCCTCGGCCTCTTTGGGGGGCCTTGGCCCCGCGTTTCCCTTTCCTGGCATCAACATTTGCATCATCTTCTTCGCCATCCTCTTCTTCACCTTCATCTTGGTCATCACTCTCTGAATCAGATTCATCCTTATTTTGCTTTCTCTTGCCAGAAGCAGAGTTACGGCTGTGTGCCTGTCCTTTCTTTTTAGTTGCATTATTCTCATTGTCCTTGTTTTCTAGTTCCACAACGAAAATAAATAGATTAGTTTACAAATAAGCAAAACAAAAACAGGCAAAAAGAAAAGCAAATAAAGCAGTGGACATGAACAAGACAGAATTATAAGGTTGGTCAAGTTTTTCTTTCATGTGTCATTACAGTATAATAATAGCTACGATAATCTGATAGAACAAATGGACACCATTTTTGTAGGAATTAATTTAGCATTTACATTACTAAAGTATTTCAAAGATTGTTTGTAGGGGAACAACAACGTGTTTGTTTGGCACCCCTGAAATATGGGTATAATTGAGAATTATTTAATCGATTCCATTCTCTTAAATAGTGTTCGGCAAATGGGAATAATAAAATCGAGCCTATTGTACTTCATGGAACCCTACTCTAGAATTCTAACCCCCCCCCCCCCCCTCTCAATACCAAACTATGAAATTGTTGATTCCACTGGGTGAAATACATGAGGGGCTTAAGTTCAAAAGGAGGGTTTTCTATTAAAAAATTCCAACTCAATTCTGCAATTCCACACTTCTATTAAATTATAACCCTGTTTGACAGATGCTCTGGCTTAATTCCACCCTTTTCAACCGTTCTACCATCACTGAACATGCCAAATAGTTATAAAAAATTGTCAAAACAAATAGAATTGTACCCTCAGATGATGGAACACCATCATACACCTCCAGCTGAAAATTATCAAACAATGAAGATTAATTAATACAAATTCTATCCATAAAAACAAAAGCATAAAACAAACTAGGATATAAAGATTAGAATTAGATGGCACAGCAGACCTGATCTAGCCGATCACTGGCATTAGCTCTATCTATCACAATCAGAGACATCCCCGCCCCACAACCAACACTAAAGTCGAAAATATTGCCAAGTTTAATCAAAATATCAAAAAATTTTGCAAGGTACATAGCAATCTTCTTTGGATTCCTTCTAGGAGATCACTCTAGCTGATCACTTACCTCAGGACATGCATTCCCTCTAGGAGATCAACCTTCTTTGGATTCGCAGAAGACCTAGGCAGAAGTTGTCAAAACATCAGACGTGCATATTTCATAAATTCACAAGATTTTAATGATCCTATATTGCGTCTGAGTTGAGCAAACTTACTTCTGGCCTTGGGGGCCATAGCCAAGCTCTCCATGTTGTGCAAAACCCCAGCTTATGCATGAATCATCTGCTCCTACAACATGATGCATGTTACCAGATGCCATGCACCTTATATTCCAGCCACTGCATCTCAAAAAATATAAATTCCATCAGAATTACAAGTACAGACAGATTAAATGTAAATCAGTTAGCTAACTAGACTATTTAGAAGCAGAAGAAGACCTCAGATCCATGAGGGGCTTAGGATACATCCAATCATCTCCAGTGTTCTTCAATTTACCCCACATGTACAACTGCCCTCCCCCTTTTATGTAAAAATAAAAAGAAGAGACATTTAAAGACATAAATTTTCTGTGAATAAAATGTTCACAGTAAAGCAAAGAAACATAGAAACAACAACACTGTCAGTGCAGCTTTAGCCAATGTAATTGTGTATAAGCCAACAGATACCATGTTGCAACTTGTGTATACCATAAATATAGCAGCCTGTACCAGTTCAACAACATTGACACCAAAAGAGAAAAATCCTCACCTACTCTGCAACTTTCTGATATCTTGGCTGGTTTAGTGGTTAATTGAGGGTAAAATTGATCAATAGAGGAAGGCATAGTCAGGATTAGAGTGCAGAATCAACTGCTTATTTAGGACATACAAACCAAAAAGTAAAAATCAAAATGATACCAGCAGTACAAGCAGAACTCGAGGCACCAGCTGAAACAACAGCATTAGGAGGAAGCACATTATGTTTCTGAAAGACTTCAACCAACCGTGGGACCCATTCATCCTTTTGTTCTCGGTGTCCCAATCTATTATTAGACCAATCTAAAAGTTTAGTTTAAGCATATATTGATGATACCTGAAGTGAAATTTATTTAATTAAGCCGAAATCTAATTCCATACCTTCCATATCCACCATTTCCCCATCTGCATCAAATCAGTATAAGTAGTAAGTAAAGCCATATATTAAATATAGACTGACAAAATTAAAAATATAGGATGAATAAAGATTAATAGTGAGTGCACGTACGTGTAAACAAAGCCACTGGAATCAACAGCAACTGAAACAGAACAATACCAATTAGCTCATTGTTATTTGAAAAACATGATTGTAATGTAGAAAATGAAACCAAAAGAAATGAACCTGTATGGTTTGTTCCACATGCGACTTTTACAACCTTTTTCTCAGAAAATGCAACTATAGCTCGTGGTCTAGGCTGAGCCTCATAAGCTAGCCTCACTGACGAGTCTTTCATATTATACTGCAAATTCCATGAAACAAACATCAATATAATGACAGACAAGCACAGAGAGAGAGAGAGAGAGAGAGAGAGATCCTTGGCAGCCCCTGCCAAGTTCTCGGGGAGAGAGAGGAAGGGAGATAAGGAGAGGGGGAGAGAAAGAGTTGGCAGCCGCTGCCAAGTTTTCAAAAAAGACAAAAAGGAGAGAAAGAGAAGGAAGGAGGGAGGAAGAGAGGTAAGTCAGACCTCATTGTCAGTACCATGTCCAAGTTGCCCATATTGTGGAAGTCCTGCTGTACTGATAAATTTTAACAAAAATAATATCACTTGAGAATAATATGTTTTTTGTCATTTCTACCTGAACCAGCTACAGGAAAGGAGATTTGACAATGGAAACAAGCATCCTTTGGCAGAGTAAACTTTGCATACTACATGCCACTGTATCAAAAATGAAGCCGGTAGCAATATTTATGGAATATTAATTAACTAAAATTTTGGATGGGAGACATACAGTATGGAGGAGCCTTCAACTGACGTCAGCCAGACCGTAAACTCAGCACCACATGTCACATGAGTGGCATCAGAAACCAAACATAGAACTGGAGATGCCTCAGTTTCTGCACAATATCAAGTTTGAAAAATTCACTCAAATGTTCTTTGCTTCTTTTGTGCACGAGCATGTGCTCAGGAATGAAATACTAATAAAGGCATACTGACCACTCCTTGCAGAACCAGTACCAAGCTGGCCATGCTTGTTGTGGCCGAAAGACAAGGATTTGCCTTCATCAGTTATGACAACAGTATGGTTTCTTCCAGCACTTGCTGAAACAACTTTGTATCTGTACCATGCAATGAGACAATTTTGTAATAACCAATATATGGACACCAGTTTTGTCTACATGCTACTTAAACATTATTTCCTCCAGAGATGCCACAACACTGAATCTAACACAAGCACATCCAGTTTCTTTCCAGAAGCTTTTCCTCATCCAAGCTAATATCAAAATCTTCAAAAGAAAGTTTAATGACACAAAGAATATATTTGACCCCACAAAAATAAGCTACAACACTAGGAAAGTAAGTATATCCTGAGTAATATAAGGATACTTTTACAATTGATTTGCACTGAATATTTTGCAAAATAGATATATTCCAAGAATAACACACATTGTATGGATCTCAGAAAAATAAGTCGAATTACAATAAAGACAATCAATATCACATTGCATAGAACAAAATTAGAATTGAACATAAAATCTAAATTTGAACAACAACATAAAAAAAAAGGCCAAAAGGTGACCCGAATATGGACTAAGGGTGACACAAATATGGTCAAAAACAGGTGCCCGCTCTCTCTGCCTTATATTGTTTGAGGATTGCTGCAGAACTATTATGGACTTGTACATTGTTCAGCCTTATTTCAAGGTAACCATCTTTTTCACTAACATGAACCAAAACTTATGATATTTTTTCCAAATGAAGAAATCTGTGCTCTCCCAAATTATTCCCACATTCCAATACTTTGACCATGCCTCCAGCACAAAAATTAAGAGCAATTTTTTTAAAGCGTCGAATATCTTAAGTGGCATCTATGTTACCTACCCAATATATTTTTCTTTTTTTTCCCTTCGACCTGTTATGTTGACCCATGGTCCAAGAATTAAAGTGCTGCATGCATGTGTGTGTCTAGCAGTTAACCAAAGCACGGTATCTGTGTGCATGCATGTGTGTGTTTGCAGTTAATCAAAGTACAGTATCTGTGTGCATGCTTGTTGTGTACTGATGTGTGTCTCAGACAGAGGGGGAGAGAGAGAGAGAGAGAGTTATCTAACTTGGATAGAGATGAAACAACTGTTGGCGAATAGCGTAGAAGAGTGTCCCCGTGCCCAAGCTGCCCCTTCTGAAAAGTTGCAGGACTACATTATGTATACTAGAAAAGTTTGTTTTGAAGTTACCATTTGGACAAATTGCATAGCATAATTAACTACGACTCTACGAGACTAGAAGTTCTACAATTTAACAAGCTACCAGCACAAATCTAAATACAAATGGACTATTAAAAGTGTACACTTACTTGCACACTGAATGAATTGTCTGAATTAGAAAACACACCTCATTTCTTCCCCAAGTGTAGCAACGACCTTCCACATCTAAAGCCACACAATGACATGAAGCTGCAGAAACAAATATTTAACGACAAATTTAGTCATAAAGTCTAAATTTATGGTGCATTTGCGTTGAAACAAGCGATTGCACTAAAGCAAATGCACTTGCCACATCCAGAGGCAACGAATCGGATATTGACCCCTACGAGAGGCCTAAGCCTAGTCGGAGAAACGAGATTTCCATTCGAGCTGCCAGGGCCTGTCTTGCGACCGATCATGTCGAACTGAGTCGCACCACAGTACACCAGCTCACCGCCTGACGCAGCCGCGCCGTCCCTCTTGCCTCCTTCCTCTCCTTCCACCTTCTTCTCCGACTCTGCGGTCGCCATTTTTCGGGTTTTGGGAAACTAGGGTTTTATTCGACCTCAAATTTGGTTTGGACAAAAGAATTGAAATAAAGGAAGAGCGAGAGCCACAGAGAGAGGGATTTTGGATTTACTATTGTCTACATGTAACGGGTTCGGAGTCGTAAGACTGGCGGGAGGAATTATCTGCTCCTCTCCAATTTTTGAAACCGGAGAGCACCATATTTCTCCCAACGTAAATATAATAATTTTCCTTTTTTTATAAATGACCAAAATTCGAAATTTCTAACAATTTTTAGGAATTTTCTTTCTTTTTTTTTTGCGGGATCCACTTTTCATTGTGAGAAAATTAAATGACGAGAGTATTTCACTCGTCCTTTGACTTCTTTAATTTTTCAACAATTTTCAGAAATTTTCTTACTTACTTTTCAGCGATAAAAGAGGAAAATGTATGCAAGAGGGAGAATAGTCATTTATCCCAAATCTTTTTTTCCCTAGATTTATGCCTTTAACTCATTTCAAAATATCATGAACTATTTTTGTCATCAAAAAATTTTCAAAATTCCCCATATAAAATATAAGTACACGCAAAGCTTCAATATAGTCGAACTGTGATTAAATATAAATGTATGTGAAATGTGATATCTTTAATTGATTTCAAAATAAGTACTTTATAAATAAATTGCTTCGTTTCATTTATAGATAATCTATTTAGTACAGTGCATTTAAATGGGGTGAGAAATAGTGTTAATCTGAACTAATAATTATTCTAAACCGTTATTTTATGTAGATTGGAATTTTTGTGTTAGCAAACCATCATTATTTTACTGATCCAACCAAACACAACCTTTCAGAATCACTAAGTTAGCTGCTAATCCTACTAATCCCATCCTTTCATTCTAACTTTAGCAAATGTTGACAAAAACAACAAAGACACACACACAGAAAAATATATAGTTTGTAAAGATATTAAAATTGTTTAGTAGTGTCTAACGTCACGTCTAAAATAACATTATTTGACATTTATTCTTGTTGACATAAAAAAAAGTAATAATATGACACAACAGATGTTATGATTTATTTCATTTTTTTCCAACTAAAGTTGAATGTACTTTAATTGGAGATAATACAAAACAATTGATATTCTATCCTAACTGATTAGTTGTATGGGATATATGTCTTATCCCATTTTTTTCATTTTGCTTGTATTTTATTGAAAGAAAATAGAATATATCTTTTATCCTTATGTATTGTTTTTTATTAGAAAATTTGGGGAGAAATAAACAAAAAAGTGTTTTAGAATTTAAGGGGTACTTTAGAAACAAAAGATTATTAGAAAATAGAGTGTTTTTATTGCCCTATCTTGAGCTTATTTAATTTCTGGACAAATATTTCTAATTTTGTGGAGCATCTTTATCGAGAGGATGTGATGGTCATTTTTTATTCTGACGACTCGGCTGGAGAGGAGTAATGTGGACTTCATCTGTTTTTTGTTTTTGTGTTATAAATATTTGGATATTTTACTTTTACCATTTTGTTCTCAGCTTTTTTTGTTGTATATATCGGCTGAGTTTTTATTTTTTATTTAGAACTTAGTCTTAGTACTTGTATTTTGTGTGTTGTTTTCTTTTTGAACATTTTATCATGTATTTATTTTTAGAAAGAAGTAAAGCAACTGACATATTATCACTATTAAAAAAAAAAAGAGTATGGAATTCGTTTGTCATAATTCAACATAAAAGTACAAACATATTAATATTGTCACTCGTGCGTAGAACTAATTTTATTCTTTTGTTGTCTTTAATCCTCGTACTACAAGAACATAATTTCTTTTATCATGATTCATTTTCTTAGTTTTACTTCAAGTGATTATAAAATTTAATGCAAATAAGTATTTTTAATTGAGACGCAATGGAGCGCGTTCAATCTTAGCATAAAGTCATAATTTGTCCATTATGAGGATCACAAATTTCTTGCTAAGTACGTTGACTTGACTTCCATATGGAATTTATGGATAAGGCCGAACTCATAAATGGGATGTAATTAAAATTCCTGCGACAACTTTTCATGTAGTTCTCTGTGCAGCGGGTCTATAAGCTAGAGAAAGGCATACGCACGAATATTAAAGGATCATCTTTGTCCAATGACCAAACATGAATTAATATTCCGTGAACACTGATAATTTGGTTATTTATCTAATTAAGCTATACAAAATTACTTTTTTTTTGTCAAAAATGTTTCAAACAATTGTACTTATCCAGTATGACCCGTTACAAACACGGAGGAATGATAAGCGTGACAGAAATTCAAAACGAGTACAAACAGAGGAGGCAGAGTTTCGTCTGGGCCTAGCAGCCCAATTTAATAGGCCAGCAGTCTAATATTTTGGAATTTGACAGTTGTTGGATATTTTATTCTGTCCTGATCTTGAGTCATCCATGACTCGTGTTCGAGTAAAATCTATGTTGAAATTGGTACTTGGAGATTTTCTACTTAGCGCGGATGACAAAAATATTGTGAGACAGAGAATTAGAAATTCAATAGAGAAAGCGTTTTAATTTTGTCTTTATAGTTTTAATTACCACATAATGTTTCTTACACTATAAGTCTTTGAATGTTCATTGTGTTTCATATTATATTTTTACAAACGGTCAATTTAAATTACTCAATCTGTTTTATATATCAAAGTCTTATATTTAGTTTCAATGAAAATAGCAAAGAATTCTATAAATAATAAAATTTCTTATTCTACCAAATTTCGGTAGGTAAAATATATTAAGTTATTTGAATCGATATTTGTGATAGAGATATAATTTGGACTATTTATGGTTGAAATATAAATGTCTACGATAACTAAACTGAAACCAATTCTCTCCAACAAAAATTCCCCATTTTTCTTAATATTTGGGCCGGATTTCCAGCGTTTTACTCCGGGCCTCTTTCTCAGATTCCAATTCAAATCTGGAGAAATTTATCTCCTCTTTCACTTAATGCACCTTGAAAAGTCAAAAATGTGATCTCTTACCAAAATGATTGTTGACATTGACAGTCAATTTCTTGACTATTCTCAATCCCTGGCATTGCACGTTGGTTGCTGCTAGTCAGTGATCATTAATTAGGCATGCCACTATGTTGTCAGAATATTCTACTCTACATGCATAACTTGGAGAAGATTGTTCTTCGCATAACTATCCTATGGAATGGTTCCTTCAAGTTGCCAAAGATTTGAAACATGAGCTTAAGAACAGTTATCTTTTGTCATTGCTGATGGAAAAATGATCAGTGTATCATTTCACATATAAGTAGATAAGATTTGGACGCATCCAAGGAAGGACAGTTGAATGAGATCACGTTTTGATCAACAAGAAATCCATCACAAAAATAAAGAGAATTGGGGGTGGGGGTTGTTATTTTTTCTTCTTATTTTTTTTTTTTGCTTTGAAAAATATTTTTTGGTTTAGTGATAAATATAATATTTTTTGTATGGAATGTCATATGTTTGAAATTTGATTGAAGGATTCATTATGAATATTTTAAGTTGAATGATTTGATTTTTATTTTATCTCCAAAAAAAAAATTGTTCAAGTTGTGCTTCGTTTGTCAAATTTTTACTTCTAGAGATGGTTATCTTTCAATTTTTATAAGTGAATAAGTGATATTTATTTTATTTCGCGAATTCCAATTTCTTCTATTTTCTGGGTATGTTGTTATTTTTTTTATATAATTTGGACATTGTGAATTAATTACCAAAGATTTTTCAGGTTGTCATATGTTGATTTAAATTTATAATTTTTCTATAGTATCAATATTATTCAGATTATAAACCCAACATAGTAACATTTTTTTTCACATACTATTAGTATATAGTTAATTATTTGTCAAAAGGTATATTTTCTCAGCTTATTAATTTGTATCTCCAACTAGGGGTGGATCTACGTACTTGGATAGAATGAGACCAATTGACTCCATTCTCTTTTCCAAAATTAAATGATTATACATTATATTATTAATATACTATCAGAAAAGGTACTCTTTTACACTTGGCAGACAGAAGAGTTTGTTACAAATCACGTGAGGCTGGGTAGCTGAAAGCGTGCCTCCTTCAGTCAACATGAAACTGACACGTGGCAGGAGTTCCCTGGGCTTCCTTTCAAGGTGGAAAAGAAATCAACAATCTGAAGAGATCTTCTAGAACACAAAGTGATTATTAAAATAATTTAAGAAATCTCGGCTGCTTTAGATACATCAAATACATCTTTTATAAATGAGAAGGAAAAACATACATTTTTTTTATCAGTTATCTGATCAATATAAACAATGAAATATAGATAAAATCAGACAAACCAGTTGGAGACAATCCTCCTTACACACCTAACCGTCTTCATACAAAATTCCAACGGAGCACATTGAACTCTAGTTGAAGATTCTAAAGCTTTTAATGCAAAGCAAATAACTTCTCCATCTTTGCTGCAAATTAATTGACTTTGTTTGGTCAATTGCTATCACTGTTGACGCACTTCCTTTTCAAGTTGGGGAAATTTAGAGATGTATCAGTCGTCCGTAAAAAAAAAAAAAGAGAAATTATTTTTACGTCTTAAATTTTATGTATGTTTTTAATATTAAATATAAATATTTTTTAAAAATATATATTTTAAAATTAAATAAAAAATTGTATTAAATAACTCTAAATATCATAGGTGCAAGTAAAGATATAAATAAAGAGTGTAGTTATTACTTTTTTTTTATTAATAGAGTATTTTAATCTAAGATTCAAATATTTCAGGTGTAATCCATAGTAACACGAGTAAAAGAAAAATAAATAATCGAACGCAAAATTTACAAAGCATCCTAATATATTCATGTCCACAAAAAGTTCTTTGATTGACAAGTAAATTTGGTTGTCAACATAATGATAAATGTCTATGCAACTACATAAATTCCTTAAGAATTTTGTGCATCACAGGAGAACGATAGTGATCTGGTCGAAAAAAAATATTAAAAAAACAAGACTTCTATAGGGAAGAGACGTAACCTAGAACTCAATTCAATCTAAAAGTTAGAATAGGGGTCATTTATCTTTGTCAATTTTGTTGAATGCATTGTACTTGCGAATTATAAACTTGTCAAGGCAAAACCATGAGTAGAGAGGGAAGAAAAATGAAACATATTAGGCTATTGTTTTGTCAATTAATGATGAATTTTCCATATATAATATACAAATGAGAATAAATGATGATTAGTATATATTGTTGACAAAAAAAGTTCAAAGTTAATTTTGTAACAACTTGTTCGATAGAGGTAGAAATTTTGAAAAAAAAAATGTGGTGTTAAGTTGGATTTAGAACAAATTAATTGTTTTAAATAAAACGAAAAAGCAAAAATGAATTGATATATTAAAGTTTGCGGTCAAACTCTTCTCACTCACTTTAGTCTATATGGATTCATATGGAAAAACTAAGTAGTGCAAATGGCTTATTTTAAATGAGTCATAATAGACCAATTTGTTTCTATTCTGCTCGGAATAAAATTAAAATAAAATAAAATGATCCAACTTAATAAACTTTTCATATTTTGGTAGAAGTTACGGATTTGTAAATATATCCTATCTTATATGTGCCAGTTGGACATGTTGTATTGTATTTTTTTACAATAATATTAAAAAGATATTTCTAACGATATGACGCGTCTTAGCACGCTGTGTCTGTATGTGTTTATACGTGTTTTAAGTTTTTTTGTTTTAAAATTTTTATTTTAATTGTTAATAATATCTAAAATTCAAAAAATCAGAAAAAATAGGTAAAATTCCATAAAATGGAGTGAAAAAAATTACAATAATATATTTTTTAATGTACTTATAACAACTATGAAAACACATTATAGAAGTTATTTTAAAATTTCATAAATATGTCTAGACGTGTTATGTGTCAATTAGATACTTGAATATACCGTGACATAACCGTTGTGCTTATTGTCTAACACGAAAACACCGCACATCCAAACACACATGCTATATTTTGATCATGTCCGGACACATACAATCCATGCGGTGCCCACGCATCACGTTCTTTTGTTAATACATTAACACAAACCTAACAATTTTATTTGGCACAAAGGTGGTGTTAGAAAAATTTAACCTAAAATAAATAAATAAAGAATAAAATAAAATAGAGTTTAGGAAAACCAAACAATGGTTCGGAGAATTCTTGTCAGTCATGCATTCTTCATGCTAGCATCCAAATTGCCGTCAATATATGTCTATTGTAGAAAATCAAAGCTTACTCATGAAAACACAAGTGCTATTTTTAGAGAAATATTCGCATCATATGATGTAATGGATTCACGACGATCTTCTTTCAAAATACTTCGATCCCTACCTCCTTTGATGCGTTGCACCCCGCATAAGGAGCGAAGTAACAATTGCTTAAAAAAATTGGAATATAATTTTTATATATCTTTCAAAAAATTTGCATAATTCTCTTTTCCTATTCCATGTTAATAGTTGTGTTGATCTTTTCCATTTTCTCGGTTTTTCTCTATCACCAAACACATTATATTATTAATATTTATAGAAGGAGGAGGTAATTAAATGAAATAAATTGTATTAATTTTCTTCAATGACGTAACCGAACTTTAAGGCTTATAGACTATCACTCGTATGACTACATCAACTAAGAGTATACCATGAATAATAAACACAATGATATTTAAGAGAAATTTCAAGTTTTAGAAAACAAGCCTGAAATTTAATTGATACTCTTATTAAACGTTTATCCATCAAGGTTAGTCACCGTTATTGCCATATGTGCTTTTTCAGGAGCTTTGATTCTCAATCACATAACTATCACTGAAAAGAAGGGTAGACTCCAGAAAGAAATATATTAAGTAATCGTTTGAAAGCATATAAACATGATCTGATTAAATTACCATCAGATCTTATCATCCATCAATATATGGAACTCTACACAGCAAGATCTAATTTTATAACATCTAAATGATTTTCATTTATTTGGTCTGTTATGCCTTTTCTTATACGTCATATGATAACTGACCGAGATTAATAGACCGATTGAAAAATATAGTAGCTACACCAAGTATTGTAAAAGGCGTTGATGCTATTCATGACTCTACAAAACTGACCAATTTACTATAGAGCTGTGAGAGAAGTTCATCTCTTTATTGTCTATTTATCAATTCATTATTTATTTATTTATTAATGTCAATTACGTATTTGTTAATTAAATATATGTCATTATAAACTAAGAAAGTTTTAATATTTTTGTATGAAATGTATATAATTTTGTGCATAAAATGATTAAATTTTATTAGTTAATAATAATATATTTTTAGTTAATAAATATATAATTGATGTTAATAAATAAATGGATCGATAAATGAGTGAAAAATAAAAGAATGAACTCTAAACATTTTCGTTTACTATAATATGTAATGTACCAACTGAAATGTCAAAAGCGGATTACTCTCAAAATCCAATGGTCGTTATTTTTTAATTTCTCAGATAGCGTTCTACTCTTTTATTTTAGATCTTTCCAAATATTACTCATCAATTATGTCCATGCAAATATCCAGACATTATATTACTCACAATTTTTTTTAAGGATGCAACTTATATTTGTTTTTGTTTGTTTTTATTTCCATATCGCACAATGTAGCAGAATCGGTTTATTAACATGTGTAAAAAAAAAATAACGGTCTTGAAATCATGATAAACAGCGTTACAAAATTAAAGATAGGAGCTAATAACCTCTGATGATTTCAGCAAATCTGCTAGTTATTAATTTGTCTAATATAGTTTTTAAATCCTTACTTCCTACAATTTCTTCACACTTACAAAGATAAATATAACACTATTTAATATATATGCCACGTATTAGATTATTTAATTTCTTTTCACCAAGCATTGCTTGTCATTATGATAAAATAATTTTTCTAATCTTTACTCAAAAAATTTAGACTTAATATAATTACTTCTCTAAAATTGTTAGAAAAATTTAGCCTAAAATAAATAAATAAAGAATAAAATAAGATAGAGTTTAGGAAAATCAAATAATAGTTTGGAGAATTCTTGTTGGTCATGCGTTCTTCATGCTAGCATCCAAATTGCCTTCAATATATGCCCATTGTAGAAAATCGAAACGTACTCATAAAAACACAAGTACTGTTTTTAGAGAAGTATTTGCACCATACGATACAATAGACTCGTGGTGATCTCTTTCCAAGATATTTTAACCTCTGCCTTCTTTGATGCAGTGCACCCCGCATAAGAAGCGAACTTGAATTTGATTGTAATGATAGCTCAAGAAAATTGGATTTTTGTATTCTTTCAAGAATTTTGCATAATTCTCTTTTCATTTTCCAGGTTAATAGTTGTGTTGATCTTTTCCATTTTCTCGGTTTTTCTCTATCAGCAAACACATTATGTCATTAATATTTATAGAAACAGCTACACTGGAGAATGTCATGGGGAGGTAATTAAATGAAGTAAATTGTATTAATTTTCTTCAACGACGTAACCGAACTTTTGACCGAGTAAAATAATAAAATTCTAATTAATGCTCTACCATTAAAAATAACAGTTATCAATTCCAATTAATTTCCTTTGTAACATATTTGATCACGTTAAATCCTCAATAACGTTATGGTTGACCAGCCCATAACCTTATCAAATCAACTGTATGTAATTAATATATTAAAGAATAATTTAGGACTGATGATAATAACGCATGTAAAATCTTAAAACATAATATATAATTCGGTAAATTAAATTTCTAGCAGGTGGTAGATGGATGCTGTGGTAGTTGGCACGAAGCATTCTTCCTCTTACACACACACACATATATATAAGCACAAAACCCCTATCTTTAGTGCACCGAATCAAGCCATTTTGTGCTCTTCTCTATATTTCAAACATAAAGAGTGACTAATTAAGAACAGAGAACTTGTGCCTAAACATAGAAAGACAATTAAAAGAGAGAGAGATTTTTGTAAGAGATCTGAAACAAAATGGCTCCGGGTACCCCGTTTCTCCCCACGATTTCAGACGAGAAGACTCTGAGGGATTCGTTCGTGCGTGACGAAGATGAGAGGCCGAAGGTGGCATACAACCAGTTCAGCAATGACATCCCCGTCATTTCTCTGGAGGGAATAGACCAACAGAGCGGACAGCGTGCCGAGATATGCAAGAAGATCGTGGAGGCGTGCGAGGACTGGGGTGTTTTTCAGGTGGTTGATCATGGGGTCGACACCGCACTTATTTCTGAGATGACTCGCCATGCCAGGGAGTTCTTTGCACTGCCTCCTGAGGAGAAGTTGCGGTTTGACATGACCGGTGGAAAGAAAGGCGGGTTCATCGTCTCTAGCCACCTTCAGGTAGTTAACAGATGTCTTTTCGAAATCTGGCATAAGGTTCTCAGTTTGCTAATTAACAGATGTCCTTTTGAAAAAAAGGGTGTGCATTTTGCGTGTTACCATTTTTGTAGGTACATGGAGATTGAGAACTAATGAAGTTCAATTAAATGTTTGATATTGTCGGTTCTTAACATATCAAGCCCCTTATAAAGTTTCTGATAAGTCTAATTTCTCCTTGTCCGAGACAACCGGATTTAACAAACCTGAAACTGAGCTTCCTTTTCTCAATGCATGAAAAATGTTTTGTATAATTGCAAGAATGACTCGCTGGTCAAGGCGCCAAGTGAAAACAGGGTTGAATACAAAATATAGACTGATAGAATGTAAAAACATAACAGTGATTTCTTATTTTAATAGGTGTGATTAATTAATTATGTCATTGATTTTCTTTAGCATGCAATTGATTTTGTTAGTTAAATTTGGATTTAAGAAACCACACTTATGATTAGAATTCTTTCAAATAATTTAAGCAGAATAAACTGAGACATATGCCGACACCTTTTTGTGCAATTCTCAATTTCAAGTTTTCAACCACCTTTTGCTTTAGTTAGAGTACCAACCATAATTCCAGAAGTGAACTGGAATATCTTCTTGCTGACATATTAGGACAACATTCAATCCTCTTTTTTCTCATGAATTTAATGAAGTTGACCCTCCAATGTAATTTAATTCAGCACCTCATATATTAGTCATAGTTTTTGACAGTCAAGGATATACTGGTAATGGCTCATGTGGATCTAACTCACTATGTGAAAATTCTTTACAATCCTGTATGGCAACATGTCTCTTAGCTAATTGATTTGACCACCTCAACTTTGGAAATACAGGGGGAAGCAGTGCAAGACTGGAGAGAGATAGTAACATACTTCTCATACCCACTTGCCAGCCGTGACTACAGCCGCTGGCCCGACAAGCCCGAGGGATGGAGGTCTGTGGTGGAGAGCTACAGTGAGAAGCTCATGGGCCTGGCTAACAAGTTACTAGGGGTCTTGTCAGAGGCCATGGGACTTGATTCAGAGGCCTTGACCAAGGCCTGTGTCGACATGGACCAGAAAGTCGTCATAAATTTCTACCCCAAGTGCCCCCAGCCTGACCTGACACTTGGGCTGAAGAGACACACCGACCCCGGCACGATCACTTTGCTTTTGCAGGACCAGGTTGGAGGGCTTCAGGCGACCAAGGACGGTGGAAAGACATGGATCACCGTGCAACCAGTCGAGGGGGCCTTCGTGGTTAACCTTGGTGATCATGGTCATGTGAGTGTCGTGTCTCTCTTTAAGTTTTGTTTGAGTGAAGATGTTAGATTGTCAAAATTTTGTTATAACCCTTTATATATGCTTTTTAATTGTTATCATAGTATTTGCTTTTGAAAAATATGGTTGACTGTGATGCAGTACCTCAGCAACGGACGTTTCAAGAACGCAGATCACCAGGCAGTTGTAAACTCCAACACCAGCAGGCTTTCAATTGCAACCTTCCAAAACCCGGCACCAGATGCTGTTGTGTACCCGTTGGCCGTTCGGGAAGGCGAGAAACCCATTTTGGATGAGCCAATCACCTTTGCTGAGATGTACAGGAGGAAGATGGCTCGTGACCTGGAGCTAGCCAAGCAGAAGAAACTGGCCAAGGCAGAGCAGCAGAAGGTCCCAGAGGTGACGATTGACAAGCCCAAATCTCTCACTGAAATCTTGGCTTAAGTATGTCGTTAACTGATGATGGTGTTATGGTTGTGTTGCTTGGTTTTTTAGTTACTGTTTTGTCACAAGAGTGAATTTTAAATAAATCTGTTTACCAGTGGAGCTTCCTTTATGTTGGAAGAATCCTGGAGTTTCATAGATGGTTTTGTGTTTTCATTTCTCATTGTACCTTTCATGTTCTCAAATCAGTTATAATGGAAGTATTTGCTACTTAGCCTAGTTTACTTCAGTAGACATGCTGAATGAATAAGCTGAACAAAGAGGAAACAACACAGGCAATGCATATTAGCAGAGAGCTTGTATTGGTACCAAAGCATTTTTCATATTGAACATACATCCAAGTTGGGATGAATACTGTCTCATTGGCTCATTGCCTTTAACTAAACAATTGAATTTAAAAAAAAAAACAAATGTAACAGAGAATCAACAAATGTAAGATCAATTCTTACCACAAAGTGATAAGAAAAAAAAAGTACTTTTTTTTTTCTTATTTCTCTTGTGGTGTGGTTTTCTTTCTTTTACTCAGTTTTGCTGTAGACTTGAAACCTCCTCCATATTTTCTCCTCACAGCCTCTGACTCGATCTTTTCTTTTAATTTCTCCAAAGCTGTTCAACAGAAAAAAAAAAAAAAAGGGAAGCTCAATCAGAAACGGAACGGCATGACCAAATGCATGTGTTTACAGGAAGGATCAAGAATATATACCAATAGAATAAAGTGGAAGAAGATTGTCTATAGACTGCGAAGGTAGAGTGCGAAGAATGCATGTGTTATTCTCAGATTTTTCGAGCATCGAGTCAAATCGCTTCACCTAGAGATATATTAATGCGAAATTAAAAAAAGCTCAACTGCAAAACCTATTTATATGTTTACTAAATACTGATGCAAACAAAATATTTAAAATATTAAACATGCATCTAAACCCAGAATAAAGGGCAGGAGGGAAGGGAAGCAAATGACAAATTTCCTTGGTAAAAACAAGTAAAGGTCTACCTAACACTATCTGGTAACAGATAATAGGGAATAAGACATTCATTAACAATATATCTATCATTACCTCATGCTTGCGAAGCATAGTAAAACATGAACCAGACAGACCAGCTCGGGCAGTACGGCCAGCACGGTGTATGTACGTCTTTACATAAGGCGGCATGTCATAATTTATTACATTTCTGATCCCTTCTACATCCATTCCTCGAGTCATTGCATCTGTCGCTATCAGCACTTGGATCGTACCTTCTCTAAATGCTTTAAGTGTTTTGCTTCATTATTGAAAAAAATATATGGATTAGGAACATCCGAAATTATGAAAAAAGCAAGACTCTCTTGTGCAACCAAAAATCAAAAGCATCGACTCCTGCTCTAGCTTTAATCAAATATAAGTAACTTCTCTCATTTATCAAGAGAGAAATGGTGAGGAAGGGAGAGGTTTCCATAACATTTTATAAATGGAAATACCAATATGGGTATAGATGGCATTTGGATGATTTACACAGCTGTGCATGGCACTTTGGCTTTATCAAAAAATTTATTTTAATGACATACCTTCTCACAGATTGTCTCTGTAAGCGTGAGTATTCACTGAACTGAAAAGGTAGATCTCCAAGAAAACTAAGCAATGTGCTTAGCCTGTGTGTTGATTCAACAGAAGAAGTGAACACAATGCATTTCTCCCCTTGTAGTTCTCCAAGCAATGCCACTAAATAAAGAGGCTTCAATTTTGATTTGCATATCTACAATAAATATGCAAAACTCTAGGATCATGGGAAAAGAAAAGGAACAACTAATGTTAAAACAAGGATCAGGATCAGAGCAGGAGCCACCAAATAATTAAGAGATAGTTAACAGACCTGAATATCACCACCTATAAGGCTGGTGCTAGTACTATAAACATACCATTAAGGCGCACTAATGACACACATCAGCACCAGCTAACGTAAATTTTTTTTTTTACCTCTAAAACCCTAATAAAAGCAAAATAACACTCTATTCACATCCCGGGTTCATTGGTGCTAATTGTCTAATTTATTTTGGAGATTTGTCCCTCAAACTTGTCTGGCATGGTGGCACAATAAGATTTGAGTGAAGTTGGGAGGACGTTACAACTTTGGATTTAGGCTCCTCTTTTTGTAGGTATAATGTTTTATGGAGTAAAGTCACAACACAGTTGGGGTGTTTGGATGGGTACTATTAAGTCATCCTAAAGGTACCACTTAATATCATTTCTAGGTTTCTTTTTAGTACTTTTATTAACAAAGAAGTAATGGCTCTTTAGATTTATAACTTGAGCTTTTAGGATAGTGGAAGCTGGTGTAGATTCACTCCCTATTATTTTTTTTCTTAAAAAAAAAATTCCATCCACAGCACAACGGTGTGCACGGACCTACACCCACACCCACACCCACAAAAGAGATAGAGAGAGAGAGAGAGAGGTACCAGCTTAAAAGACTCTAGTTTCTCAGGCATCCGGTACCGTTTCATACCACTAGTGAGCAAGATGGGGTGCTGTAAGTCAAGTTGTGAGAGCTTGCTTGGGTCTTGAGTGAGAGTAGCTGAAAGAATAATCTTCATCAATCGGGGGTAGCATCTACCTTTAAAACCCATTTCTACACCTCTGAAATGCATAAAAAGGAGGAGATGACAATAATATATTCTAAAAAATAACAGAATGTCTTGTGTGTGTGGAGAGAGAGAGAGAGAGAGAGAAAACCTACGATCTCCTAATTGTAGTCAATGAACGAGGCACAGAAACTCTAGAACTTTCACAAGAAAACAAATCCTGATTACTTGAACTTGTAAGTTGAAGCACAGTAGGAAGCCACGACTGGTACGCCTCTCTCAACAGCCTGTCTGTCTCATCCACCACCTGAATGGCCAAAGAAAATGTCAGAAGATATACTTTTAATTCCACTCATGTCAAGCAAATGAAGTACCAAATAAAAAATAAATCAAATGAAAATTATACAATTGAAGTACCAAAAAACGAAGATGCTCCAAGCTGAATCCCTTGGTCATGGTAATGTGATCCATTAATCTACCAGGAGTTGCCACCAAAATATCGACTGAAGTTTCTGGTTCAATTTGGGTCACATATTCTGGATCGAGGCTGGAATATCTCTCTAACCTGGGCCTTTTTATAAGCCAGGAAATTTCATCAGCAATCGATGATTGACCAACTGCCGACCCAACAGTTAAGCCCACAGCTGGTGCAATTGCCTCGAATACCTCTTTCACCTAAAAAAATTGAGAAAAAAAGCGGTGGTAAACATGTGTTGCAAGGCAAATGATTAGTTTGTTTTCAGGTTTCAGAAGTGTTCAAGTCATTTCAGGCCATTATCACAACAAATTTTATTAGAAGTAATATTTGCAGTTCATCTTTTTTCTTTCATTCTTTCTATTAAAGACAGATCGGGTTACTTTTAGCTAATTAGCATTCATAATGCAAACTTTGTTCATTTCTTGGCCGTGTCCCGTGAGAAAATAAAGAGACTTAATTCATCATTGATTTGCATTTCCTCAATGACCAAATTTTGGTTGCTATCAGGTTCTTTTTCCAATGCCCTTGGCTTTCTGTTCAGGTTTTTGATAAATTATTTTGTCAGTTGAGTTCAGGTACCTGATGATACATTACCAGTTACCAGTTGGCATTGATTCAAGTCAGGTCATTGGATACTCCTAAGAAAAAGGAAAAGGTCCGATAAGATTGGACTAAGTCACATAGTCGTTCTTTTTCCAGATCTGTTAGTACCTTACCTCACAGGATTGATACAGCTTAATTCATACAGAGAGGAGTAGAACCAAGGAGAAACACATGGCTGGTACCAAACCAGTGACGATACAGAAAGAAAACATCTAGCATTACTAAAACCCGAACATCTGATTAGACCACAAATCACAACAAAAGAACTTTCAAAGTCCATCATGACTGATAAGGCACTTAAAACTGGTACTGTGATTGAGTGTACCTGCAAGGCGAGATCACGAGTAGGCAACACAACTAAGGCGCGAAGGCATTTGATTTTACGGGTAGACAGAGATTGCACAATTGGTAAAGCATAAGCTAGGGTTTTGCCGCTTCCAGTTGGAGAGTTGACACAGATGTCTCTCTCAAAGCCACCTGGTCCAATCGTTTCAAGCCATACTGCCATCTGTACTGGGAACAGGGATTCGATTTGCATCTTGCGTAATGCCTCCGCCAATCTGTAACAAGTCCATGGCGAATGGTAAGGAAATAAATTCAGATCAAACTCGCCTCCTCTCAGGAAACGGGATCGAAGGCGTACGAATATTACCTGGGATCAAGACAGGTAACGCGATTGAGGGATCGTTCTTGGAATTGGTCGATGTCGATCGGGTATCTCATCCATGGCAGATGAGCAATTCTCTTCGGAGCCACCACCTCCATTCTCTCTTCAGTTGGATGCTTGTTAGGGTTTAGAGGGTTTTAGTTTTCTCCGAAGGTGAAGAGAGTGGCGCAAAGAGGTAGACCGTAGACAGCATTCCTGCCCGGTCTAATCGAACCCGAACCCGTACCCGAATCCGAACCCAACAAGTCTACACTGTACTGTTTGGTGCTGCTTTCCCCGGTGAGAAACTCGGCCTATGTGGCGGCCCAAAAGATAGTTCAGCGCGTTAAAGGATCTAAATTTTATGAAACGATCGGGCAGAAGCATGGGAAGCATACGCGGGCAGAGCCCAAATGAGAAATTTTAAGAACAAAAAAATGATTAGAGAAGGAAGATCTGGAGAGACCTAGAAGGCCACAACTTAGATTGTAGATCAGTAGACTAGAGGTGTACAATGTATTCCAACAAAGAGCGAAGGTCGTCAATGTCAAACCCGAAATCATTGATATCACATAGAAATATATGCATAGGCTGATAGGCGCATGAAAGTGGAGTAGATGGAGGTTAATTGACCTCATTTTTTTAACACAGAAATTTAGTAAAAGTTCGGTTTTTATTTTGACCAAAAGAACATTAAATGAACTGGCGACTGGTCTTCGTACTATTGTTACAAAAATTTTATAGCGTTGACCCCTATACTCATAAGAATTAATAAAATTAAACTTCGATTGTGGCATGCATGTAATATCAAAGACTCACAATACTAACTTTATATAAAAAATAGGGAGAGGATTCTTCACAATTAATGATTTGATAATTTTGATAATAAATTTTTAAATAATTTTAAAATAAATTATAAAAATAAAAAAGTTTGTAAATATATTCTTAAAGTTATAAATTGATTATGTTTTAAATTTCATTTAATTTAAGTATCATTTGATATTCTATTATAAATAATTAAAATTATATAAATCTTTTAACGGTCTAAAATTTTAATAATTTTTTATGAAATATCAAATGATCCTTAAATTACATCAAAATTGAAACATAATTACTCTATAAATTACAAAATATATTTGTAAAAAAAATTATATTTTTAAGAATTTTTAAATTTTATTTTGAAATTATTTAAATAATAATTTATAAAATATTAATTATCAAGAAATCCCCTCCTACAAAATATGTAGCAATACATAATTTACATTCCTAGACCAGAAAAACAATATATTTGATCTTCTTGTAGACCCAAAAATTTTATAGTATATTTGGAACCAACAAAAATAACTATTGCACGAATTTTTCTTTTACTCTCTTTTCTTTTTTCTTTTTTCTTTTTTTGAAATTTCATAACAAAATTATTGTTTTAGTCATAATCAATGAGCACGCACTTCGATGGAGTGGTGAATAACAAAAATTGAAGTTATTATGATTTTGTTATGGTATCATTATTTTAGTAAATGTGACAACAAATTAATATTAAATATAATATTAAACTATTTTGAGGAGTAGGATTGCGGTACTTAAACTAATGATAATAGCAATTTGAAAATTAATAGTATTCTTTTAGTAGTCATAATTAAAGATTTGAACCACTTCTATGTGACACGTGGCGTTACATCATTGGCAGTTGAGAGCCTAAGACAGAAATAGTATTTTGACACAGGTTGGCATCTTTACACATTTAATTAATAGAGCTGCTTAATTAATTACACGTGTCATTGTGTAAAGTATAATGACAACCTTAATTATTAATTGTAGATGCTGTAATGATTTGGCTGTTAATTAATGAAACGCTAATTAATCAACATTCAGGAATTTTATTTAGTAAGTAGTCAATTAATTAATTATCCCAGAAATGTTTTCAGTGCAAATTAATTAAATATCCTGTATCATAATCCGAATGCATTCATGATCTTCCCTTTCAATAATTCAACAACTTTGCAATTGATTGAGTTAGTTCAAGATGGTTTTGAGGTACTTAATTTTTATTTGAAGAATCGGTTAGGATTATATAAACTATATAGTTAACAGCTAATAATTAATTTGGTCTTGTTTTGATCAACAAAATGTTGCCACGTATTAATTGGACGATTGATCGATTGGTTTGGAGATAGATGGATACTATGAATGATTGAATTCATGCAATTAATTTGTTACTAAGGTTAGATTAATTATATATGCTATAAATAATTATATGTGGGAGTGCTTACCTACCTAAGGATATATTAACTATTATTATTATTTTTTTCTCCCTTTTTGAGGAGAGATCAATGAGTAGCAATGTACAATGAACTGAACATTTTTTTTGGAACCGAACTAATTAATTAATAGCCAAGTTGAATTTATTTAACTATGTTTAATCAATTAGGAGGAAACTATATATCTAAAAAGCACTATGATTGCAGAACCTAGTATCTTAATATATATCAGAAATATGATATTTTTTGTTAAGAGATCTTTTACTTTCAAAGGTCAAAAACTCAAAAACAATTTTTTTTTGATGGAATAATTTAATAGAAGAATATTGAGGGGTTATCATCATTGATACCTCATTGATATCGATTTTATTATTTAAGTTAAACGAGTTATTGTTCATATTATTATCTTTATTATATAATTTATTTTATATAATATTTTTATTATTCAATTTACATATCTGAATAATAACTCACTAAAATTAAATAATGAAATTATTATACAAAATAATTTCTATAATAAAGTCAACTCCAATAACGATATTAATAACTATATGAACTCTCAATTTAATAAGTCATTTGTGAGTATTGTGGTAGCGAATTAAAGACTCTAGATATTGAAAATTCAATTTTAATTTGAGGAATTTGAAGGAGAGAAGTAATTTGAGTCTAGCTAGAATGCAAAAACCAGATGATGGTTTTGATAGATGAAAAATATTTGAGAGATCTCAAAATTGATACTAAAATCGATACCGATTTAATTATTCATATTATATGAGTTATTATTCGTATTACATAAGTTATTATTCATATTAACTACTTTATTATGCAACTTATTTTTAACAGTGTTTTTATTATCCAACTCAAATTCACTAATATGAATAATAACTCATTTAAGTTGAATAATAATAAAAATATTATACAGATAAACATAAATAAAGACGTTAATGTGAATAATAATTTATTTAATTAGAATACTAAAATTGATATCAATTTTAGTATCGATTATGATATCTGTATACGTTAAATAATAACTCATTTAGTATCAATTTTATATGAGCTTTCTTAATAAATAGGGATGCAATGAGATAAATCATAAATGTTGTAGACAAACGGCACTCAAGAAACCATGACTTGGTGCATGTGGAGGTTGCATGTGAGTGGCTGAGGCTGAGGCTGAGGCTGAGGCTAGAAGGCAAAAAATCACACAGTGAAATTTGTGTAGTGTTGAGGTTGCAAATCTGCATCCAGATTGTGTGAGAGGTATTGGATGGATGAGACTGCACATGCACTCAGGCATTGTATGACAAATTTAGCGGCTCTGATTATTATTTATCATTAATTTATTACTTGCCATCTGGCAGTTGTCATCCTCTGGATACAATCCGGATAGGTTTGTGCCATTTTATGAGCAAATGTTAAAAATGTAAAAGAGAAATTATTTTCGCGTTTTATTTATGTTTTATGTTTTTTTATTTGTACATCAAAAGTATTCATAATAAATAAATAATTTATTTATATTCGTATGTATAAGAGTTTATAGTTAGTACAGAAAGAATTAATTATTTTTCTCATTTCTGAATGATATAAGAAAATTCAAATTAAAAATTTTATTGCGTAAGTAAAATACAGCTTATAAAAATTCTAATTCAAGTAATGTATGATATAAATATTTTTATTATTAGATATAAATAATTTTTGAAAGAAATATAAATATATCTGAAATGTAAATAATAAACATTGGTTAAGGAGTGCAGTTAATTATCACTCCTCATTCATCTACACTTAATAAAAGTGATTGACTATCAAAACTTTTAATCATGTCATATTATCATTTTTTTATGTAAATGTATGTTGTTGTGTTTAAGATGTTACTTAAATTTTTAAAATGATATAACATTTTTGTATTTCTATATGAAATTTTTTATGTAACTAATTATAATATTATTAATTATACAAATAATTTTTTCAAAATATATATTTTTTAATTTATCACATATAAATTTGTAATTGAAATTTATTTTATTTTTAATACTTTTCTTTAATTAATAATTTTCGAGGCGAAGCTCAAAAAACAATCCTAATTTACCATAATTAATATAAAATTCAGAGATTCTACTCTTGCCAAGCCTCATTGTATAAACATTTCCTTCCATTAATAATCTCACATGAATGGATCATGAACAAATCCTCACACATGAATGAACATGTCAAAATATATAATTTTTTTAATATTTTTTTCCCACATAATTGTGTTTGACACTATCAATCATGAGCATGAAATAAAGAGTCAATCTTTTTTTTAATTAAATCACCTCACTGAATTTTTAATTTGCAAATTGCAACTGATCCAATACTTAGGACTTGGGTTTATTACTATACATATGAGGCCACATATATTTTCCGCAATAAAATTAATGAAAGCATATAACACTGCTTAATGATTTGCAATATAGATTACTTGCATGTGCAATTGCCATATACTCATATGCGAGTTGATTATATTTATCCCCATTCCTAGTTTCTTGCCACGTATAACTTTCAGGCTGGCAAAGCATATATTTAACAAATGCCTAAGAGTTAATTAAATATGAAAATGGTAGGAGTTAATTATAAGTATAAACTATCAGCATCTAACTCTGAGCACAAACACTTGACGATAAACCTTTAAAAATTTGGAAGTAAAAGTATAAACACATAACGATTCCAGTTTAAATACTTCATTCTATAAGTATAAACACATGACTATATAACCTCAAACATCATATAATTGTAGCATAAACATATGATTATGCTTGTGTTGCTAAGTGTTTGTGTACGATAATAAATATAAAGATTTTCCCTTAAGTGAAGAAATAAACATCTATGATATTAATATTAACAATTGACAGTACCAGTTATGATATGAAAAACTCAAAAGTATTACTAAAAAACTCAAGTAAAATTTCCTCATAGGACAAAAGAAAAAATAAATATAAATAACAAAATCTAATCCTTTTTCAAATGCTTTTTACAAAACTATAAATAACTTTACAGGGACGGGTGATATTTTAACTTTTTTTTAGCATAGCAGTATATCAAAAAAATTCATAATCTTCAAAAATCTAAATTATTTCATAATTATTAAAAATAATGTTGTTGGTACAAAAGTAGCAGGTACAAGATCCAGCACTAGCTGAACTCACAGTGCCTTTACAACACATCATCCATATTTGAAAAAGATGAAAAAAAAAAACATTGCATTATTTATAAAATTAAGCAATTTCCTCAATCACTGAGCCCTCCTAATTCTTTTACTAAAATAAATACATACTCTAATCATAGAACCCCTAAAATATTATTTATAAAATTAAGCAATTTCCTCAATCAACTCTTGATCTCTTTGTCTAATTATTTTTTAGAAAAAAAAAATGAGAGTCATTTTTCTCATCTTTAAGTATCAAGAAGAAATAATTTATTCGAATTTAAATTTGTAATTTCTCACATAAAAAATATTATATTTGTCATATTCCTATCAAATTATCAAATAAACGTCATTTTTATTTACTTCCCAAGTATTAATCTAGAAAAATAAAACCATTCAACACCCCCACCCGAACATAAAAATGTGTACAAAAAATGAACAAATTATAACCTCTCAGATATACAAAACACAACTTGTTGCTGCGTGGGAAAACATTTCCCTGAAAACAAATTTTTTTGTCAAAACTGAGCTCACACTAAAAAAAAAAAAACAGAACAAAAACAAAAGAAAACAAAAGAAAAGAAAGAGAAAAAAAAAACTAAAAAGGTTGTCACAAGAATCGGAAAAGGCGCTGTCTTAGAACAGCTGCCGTATAACTGGTACTATACAAAACTACAAAAAATACAATCATACAATCATACAATCATAATATAATACAATCATACAATCATACAATCATAATATAATACAATCATACACAATGCTTTAGCCTTTAGATCCAGCTAAACCAGTAGATGAGAAAGAGTGTGGTGCTTTATTAAACGGACGGTACGAACGCCATTGTTGGTAGAGTTCAGGAGTTATTCTATCTTCTTATAGAAACTTTTTCACCTTAATTAGTTTAAGTATTCTCTCCTTTCTAACTTTTTTTCTTTCTTTTTTATTGTGTTTTCTTCCATTGGAACAACACCATGGGCAGTGTTTTTAAATGATGTCATAAGAACTCCGGATGTTTATGAAATGTGAGACCGCGTGTTTAGAAATACGTTATAATTTTTAAAATTTTCATCGTATTAAGTTTATAAAATTAATCATATGACATCTATCATTTAAAAAAATTAAAATTATGTTCATATATCGTGTAATTTAATTCTGCTTGAACTCTCTATAACACGTTTCTTATTATTTAGTTTTATAGTAACAATTTAGTATATTATCAATTGAACAACTCAAAAATAGATAATGCAGAGAAGATTAAACATTAATAAATGGATAAAATATTAATACTTTGTAAATAAGAGTTTCATAAATCATTTGGAGTTTACTTGTCCAAATAGCAAACTTTTATTGAAAATTTGGAATAAAAATATATGAACATATTTTTAAATCTCACATCCAAATTTTCAACCTCCCACATAAAAAATAATATTTTTATCACTAGACAAAAAATTAGTTCTCATAAATACGTGAAATGTTTAAAGATATAAGTAGCAACTAACATGATTGTTGTCGCCTATTGATTGCATTGTACGAGAAGCTCTTTACATTTAGTTGACTAATTGGAGATGCAAATAATTAAGAAATATAAATAGCTTAACAATTAAATTTTATACAATTTAACTACATTCAATAATGCATTAAGAATCGTTCAATTAGAGCGTCGAAATTTCAAATTATATAAAACATACACCAAATCTCTCTTGTAATAAAGATATAATATATTAATTATATAAATCATATTTATAGGGTTAAATTCAAATTCAAATTTTATTTTCGTAATATTGTTAAAATAAAAAAATTGTCAACGCAATCCTTCTCTACACAAAAATCAGTGAATTATCCAAAACACCACCGAAGTCACATTTTATTATAATAACTTTCTAAGAAAAAGGCATGATCTAATCAATCTTTACATACATCATCTAATATATATATTTGTAACTACCACCTTTACAAAAAAAAAATTAGGAATTGGCAGATGGGGGCAGAATTAAAAAATTTTGAAAAACAAAAAGGATGGGGCAGAAACAGAGCTTGCACATGGGTGGGCTCATACATAACAGTTTCACAATTTATTTTATTTCATGGGTCCCAATGATAAAAAAAAATAAACTAAGTATTGTATATAAAGTTTCTTTTTTTTTTCTTTTTTTTTGAAGTTGGAAATCAGATTTTCCTGGTTTGTGTGCCCAACCTGTGATAACTGGTTGAGATCTTCTGTGGCGCATGAAACAATATCTACGTGGATGGAGCCAATAAACCTACTATATTTTGTTGAAATTTTGATTAGATGAAGAACTTTTTTAGCGCTACTTCCAAAAAAAAAAATGAAAATTTGTTCTATCAAAATTTATATAAGAAATAAATAAATAAATGTAGAGCATAAATAATCAGATGTTTTTTAAAAAACACTATCCATCCGTTATATAGCATCTGTGTTTCAATGAGCAAGAGAGGTGGCTTTATACTTTTCTGGAAACCAAATTAATTTTTAAAAAAATTAGATAAATTACACGAATGATTTTTACGGTTTCATCCGTGTATATCTTTGTCCTTATAATTTTAAAAGTATCAACTGGATCCAAAGTATTATTTTTTTTATAATTTTAATCATTAAAGTTTTAAAGATATCTTTAGAATCGTATCACTAATTTACTATCTTAGTTCTTAAATTTTTTATTTATAAGATAATAGTCCTATAATTACCACCAATTAAAAGTAAATAAAAATTCATGTTCACATCCATATTATAATAATATATCTTGTATTATTTATGAAAAAATATATATAAATATTATTTTTACTTAATTATAATGGCATGGAATTATATTATTATTAATAATTTAACTGAGCTCCGATGCCATAAATAATTGTATTTGTTTTCACATTATATGCATTATACAATGACTACATCCAATCTAGTTTTAATGCTAAAAAATAATGCTAGGTAGAGAAAATAATATTTTTTTCAATGAATTTTAAATGTATGACTAATTTAGTACGAATTAAAAACTTCAAGGATTTAAATTGTATCATCGAAGCTTCAAAGACAAAAACGATGACGAAATGATAACTTAATGATCAAATTAATATCTTGAAACTTCGAGGGCCAAAGTAATAGATGTGTGATACTTTTTGGAGTATTTGTGTAATTTACTCTAAAATTGAGTTGCATAAATAATTTTGATACACAATAAATATATAAACTACATAAATAAAAATATTATTTATGTTACAAAATAAAATAAAAGACTTCTCCTAAGATGATCACGTCAAACAAAATAACCACTCATCAGTTTTTAACTTTTTATAATCACAATAAAAATTTTAGAGATCTTAATAATGTTAGTAGAAATTTACTATTTGCAATATATAAAAGACATCTATCCTAGTGTAATTTCAATGATAAAAACTTAAACATGAGAATTTTAACTTTATTTTTAACCAAAAAAAATGTTTTTTTTTGTTAAGTTTATTTAGTAGAGTGTTAATAGAGTTATATGCATTTATTAGAATTATGACTATAATAATTTTTTTTATATAAATTTCCACGAATAAAAGATACTAAATTTGATATTGTTATTATAAATGTATTTTCTTTCGTCACTGATTATTATTCAATATGTATGTTATAAATAGGATATATTTAAAAAATTAGATGTACTCTAGAATTATCATACTCTGAATATTAAGCCAAAAGTATTTATTTATATTTAGATAAGCAATTAATAAAAATAACACAAATTCCAAATCCATTTTTTCTTGATTCCACTCATGAATTATGATCTATCTACTAATGAACTACGTTTGCATAGCATCATAAAATTAACATATACATAATTTTTAAATAGGTGTCCACAAATCACCACTCTAAGTGTGTAATATAAATAATTTACATAAAAAAAAGGTTTTGTACCATCAATCCAATTGGACAAGCAAAGTTTTGATATTTTCTCATAACCAAACATACTTTTTTCATCCTGTTTTGTAATTTGACACACAAAAATTTCTTGGCATGTCCTGCACGGCTGTGCTCCATAACCATAAATCCATAATCAAATCAGCATTGAATTTAATTCAAATTTTTCTTTACAAATTTTATGAGAACCGAAAGAAGGTCATGTCACCTTTTCACGTGGTGGGTTTTTATGTTATCATTCCTCTTTGGCCACACCACACGGTGTCCAATCGCCGTTCCAACAAAATCAAAAAGTATAATATTTGCTTTTGATTGGTTGGTTGCTTCGTTTGAGATAACGAACAGTTGTACCGCACGAATGCTTTACCAGTAAGTAGTATCTTTTGCTTGACTGGTACAGAAATATCCTTAGTTTTCTTTTCCGTTTTTTTAACGAGAAATGCTAAAATATTCCTGATAGTGAAGATATCTCTTGAAGAAGAGGTGTATAAGTGGAGAAATGAAAAGGTTTGCTATCTTGATCTTGAGTAGATTTTCTTCGAAATTTTGTGGGGGGAATATTTTTACATCTGTCAAAAATAGTCGTGTCGCTTTATCACTATGCTCATCAGTATTTTTGAGGCTAGAATTATTGGTATTTAATTGTGTAAATCAGTTGCCAGTTAGTCCAACAGAATAATGCAACCATTATTTGCATAAATATCGGCATCCGCAACTATTTTTTTAAAATAAAAGTTTTAACTCGATATTTATTATCTTTTAAATATTTTTTATAAATTTAAATTTATATATTTAAATAAAAATACGAAATTTATCATTATATATATTAGACTTATAGTTCCGACAAATTGCTTTCTTAGTAACTTTTTCTTGATTTATATTTTTTGTCATTTATTCAAGTCGATTATCAGTTTAAAATCTTGGTATTTAATTATTAGTGAAGTAAAAGAAAATAAGTTGACGACGCCGATTAAAATGTGACCAAATTTTTAAATTTTTTAATACAATTAAAAACTCATAACATTTTAGCGCAGCAAAGTTCACAAGATCATAAATATTTTCGACCTTGATCAATTTATTTCAGTAAAAGTTCCTACAGTTCCTCCACTGTCAATTCTTCTTTGCCAATTGACAAAGAAACCAAAAAAAAAAAAAAAACTATGTCGACTAGACGAAAGATGTCAAATATGAATTGAATTTTCTGTAAGCAATTTTTGTACGGGTGCATGAATGCAAAGGTTGATTGAGAGAGTACATGTCAAACGCTAGCAAGGGGAACTCACATGGCTGTGTGACGCCTAAATAGTAGGTGCTACTCATCAACATCAAGCTAAGCATCTTCTTCTTATTTGGGGAATGAATTGAGTGGGTTTCCAAGTGCGCTTAACATGCTCTCTCTTTTGTAGATGGTGTTTAGTATCTTGGAAACAATGTATCTAATCTGACTTTGCTACGGGTAGGGTTGTCTATGGATCGGATTTAACGTGATTTACGTGCGAATTCATTAAAGATTTTTGTAAAATTCACATGTGAATTCATATCTAATTAAAAATTTGAGGATTCAAATGCTAATTTATATCTATTTTTTTAGCGGATGTCGGATCATATTCGGATCATATATTGAATTATTTATTTCAATGTTTAAAATCATGAAATATATGTTTAATATGAATATGTGTATATAATTTTACATTATAAAAATATAAATTAAGATAATAACTCTAATCTAATTAACTCGTATGACTTAAAAAATATTTTTTTATAAGATTAATGTGATCTAATTATTACAATGAAAATTATTTTAATATAACATGCAACTATATATAATTTTTCTTTTGTAAAAATAGATAAAATAGGAAATAGTGAAAATTATCGAGACTTATTTAATTAGATTACAGTTATATTTATAAATAATTATAATAATTCAAAATAAATCATTATTATATATACCTTGCTATTAAAAAACTTAAAATAATATTATTTTATCAGATTTGTAACGGATTTAGATTCAGATTATATATGATTCAAATGCGAATCTAAAAAATAAAAAATCTATATACAGAATCCAATAAATTATTGGATATATCTTTTAGATTCACGTGCAGATTCAAATCGGACTTTTGGATCATGAATATCCATTGAGAATCCTAACTCTATGCGTCAAGCATGGGAATGCAAGAAATTAAGCGTTAATTTTGTGTTGACCTGTGCGATCGCATGTGCCAATTACATATTTGCATCGTAGTGATATTTGTATGAAGTAAAGAAACTAATTTTTTTACCTGGTGTTTAATAAAGAGAGTACTTTTAGGATATTTTTCAGTGAAGTTAAAAAAATGTAAATCGTTTAAGATGGTTTGAAGATTTTTATATAAACTAGAGTTGTCTCCCGCTCTTTGCTCCAAAATAGAGTTGTTTGGTGTATTAATGGTTATATGATTTTTTTTGGAGATATTTATTTGACATGAAGAATCTAATTATGTGAGTTCACAATAAATTATAACTATAAAATTATTTTATATTTTTTCATCGATAAGTATTATAAAAAATAAAATGCAATCACAAATAATAAAATGCGAGACATTGATTTGTAGTTTTTATTCAATTAGATCCTCTTAACTCTTATAAAAATGAACTTCTTTGTTTTTCTAGTCTTACCCATTAAATTATTATGAAATGAGATAAATTTGACCTCACATATTAATGACCAAACATTTATTTTTTAAAGAATGAAGTACAAATCAGTGCTTGGAACAAATTAACACATGAATTATGACTGATTCAATGAATGAAAAGCCTTGTCGATGTAAGATGATTGAGGATCAAAGGTAGTACACAGTTGTACACATAACACATACTAAATATGTTTTTACTTTTTAATCCTTTTGAGTTTTTTTTTTTGAAGAAATACTTACTTTTTTGTTGAAACATAAAGATCTGCTTCTCTTAAATGCATGCATACATTTATGTATTTTGAACAGAGAACCGAGACAAAAAGAAAGAAAATGCGATGCTCGTGATTCAAAGAGAGTCAAATTTGATCAAAAGTATATACATTGGAGTTTGACTAACATACTTATATAAGTATTTTGGTCTGAAATGATTATGGGTTGAATTTTAAAATCCCGCGTCCGAAACGAGGATTCAAATAATTCAGTAAATTCTTTATATCAAAATTTTTTTGAATACCAAAATTTACTTTTTTAGAATTTTTGAATTATTTTTAATGATTTTTTAAAGATGACCCTAAAAATAATAGAAAAATATTAATATTTGAATGTCAAAAAATAGTAATCTTTAAAAATCATTAAAAATAGTTAAAAAAAACTTCAAAAATATAAAATTTTGATATCTTATGAAATTTTGATGTGAAGAATTTATTAAGCAAATTTGATCGATATTTCGGATATAAAATTTTGAAATTCAATCTGTAAATATTTCAAACTAAAATATTTATAAAACCACATTAGCTAAATTTTATATATTGACGCATAAAATAGAAAAACTATTCCCCTCTGGCCATTGCAATTAATTGTTTGCTTCTGTTTCTTCAGGATTCTCTCATTCATAGACATGTGAATTGGGTCAGAAAGAAAGATGCTTGGGATGGTTCCCAAAGCAAAATTCAGAAAAACAGTGAAAAGAAAATCGGAGATGGTTCAAGAACAAGATGATTATTTTTGTACATAGTAAAATTTTCTCAGTAATAAATGATGATTATTTTTGTACATAGTAAAATTTGCCACAGTACACATGTAAAGAGACAAAATTCTGAGAAAAGGAGATTGACTTGTTACACGAGAGAGGGCTTGACCACTGACTTCATCTCCTATTCTCGCATTTATTACTGCTTTCCGTAATTCCGTATAACATTAACAAGTGCCTTTCCTTTTTCAAATTTAAATTATAAAATTACTGTAGTAAATAGTAAATAATGCTTTCTCGTTCAGTTGTTTTCAAGCAATTTGGTGGTGCATCATATATGGTTACGATAAGTAGATGTTGGTTTTGGAAGAGCATCTTCATCGCTCTGAAATTATAAAAGATTATTGTTTTTTTCATCAGTAAATTTTAGTAACTATTCTCAATCAATTAGTTTTAATTTCAACCGTGTTAGTAAATTTGTAATTTGAAGTCTTATTCTTGTAACTGTAATTGTAGATCACAAGCTAATTATAAATGATATGACGTTTTTAGCAATATTATTTAAAGCTAAATTAACAACTGATTAATATTCTGAATTTTGTCATTGAAATTGCAATTATCACATAAAAGGAAGATGCTCTACTTCTCAACTTCTCAACTGTCAGGTAAATACCACACAATTAGCTCTTCCAAACTTACCTCACGGAATCCGGATGCAGCGGTTGCAAAGTCTCGACTTCTCAACTTCTCACGGTTGTCGCTTTCACACAAAAAGGAATAATAAAGTGTAAAAAATAATATTATTCCGGTTCCCGGTAGAAAACTCGTTGAAACAATTTAAACAAACAGAGGGAGGGATGCTACTGTTGGATTGGAAAAATAAAAAATAATTAGGGGCCACTTTCCAAATTCCAATCCAGAAAAAAAAAGAAAAAAAGAAAAAAATCACCATAGAATCTCATCCCCACTTCCAATAATTTGATTCCATCCAACCAACTTTCCTTTCCTTCATATATAACACTGAAAAAAAATTCCCTCAGAAAAGAAAAACAAACACTTTACTAAACTACTCCCTTGACATTTTCGTAATTCCTTCGAAACTTCAAACCCATTTCCATTCGGAACCATTGCAATTTGTTCTATAAATCCTACTCCCCACACTCCATTCCTCCCTCCCCCTTCACACTTCAGTGGGAAAACAAAAACCTAAAGGGTAATTAAAAAAAAGAGGGGAGAAAACCAAAATCAAAATCAAAATCAAAATCAAAACCAAAAAATGGGTTCGAAATGCAGTAACAAGATCCGTTGCATTGTTCGCCTCCGTCAGATGCTCCGGCGATGGAGGGCCCGGGCAGCCGCGTCCGCCGGACACGTGTCGGACGTACCAGCAGGACACGTGGCAGTATCCGTGAACTCCCATCGGTTCATAGTTCGTACCGCGTACCTCAACCACCCGGCTTTCAAGCAACTCCTCCACCTCGCCGAAGAAGAGTACGGATTCAACAATGTGGGCCCGCTCGAGCTGCCCTGTGACGAGTCGCTTTTCCGTGTCGTGCTGAGACACGTCTCGAGCTCGAAACGGGGTGTCAGTCTAGATGAGTTGAGGAATGGTGTTTGCGGGTGTGGATGTTGTAGCATTAAAGGCGGGCCCACCGGGAGGTGGCAACCTGACAGCCTCCCCCTGCTTCGGGGGTTCGTTGATCGAAAGTCGGTATGGTGAAACCGCCTCTCGTTGCAGCCCGGTACATTTACGGCACCTTTTTTCGTCTGTCGTCGCGATTTCGGATTCCTATCACTCGTTTATTGCGGCATCTCTGTGTTACGGAACCAGCCGATCAGTGATCCGAGACATACATCCTCTTTGCAACATCAGAGGAGGTGAAGAGAAGACATTACACCTAGAAGCCCCGTGTGAAGTTGTCGAGTGGCATGTATGTTGCCATTGCCATGTGCTTGAGCTTGCAACAGTTCAAGGGATTCTTACCCTTTTGAATTTTTTTTTTTGTGGATTATTGGTTTTTGGGGATGTTTGGTTTAGTCTTAATTTTGGGTCTTTTCATTTTCCCTCTTTTTGATTTTTGGTCAATAATTTTTACTGGAGGGTTCTTCTCTCTCTCTGAGAAGTTTGTATTGGTTGCCAAAAGGAGGTGTAAAAGTAAGTGCGATGGCAAAAGTGGCTTTTAAATTTTGCCAGAAGTCATCCCTTGCAAAATCCGATCCGATCTACCTTTTGTTTTAGAAAGAGGGAGATAGCTTTAGAGCATTTACTCGAGGGGATTATACCATTTGTAAATAATTGTAATTCCTTTTGACGATGGAATGAAAAAAAATATTTTTCATTCGGCACATTTCCCTTTTTTTTTGTTTGTTGTTGATCCGCAGAGCTTGTGTGATGGTATAACTTTATTTTATCTGTAGTGCTATATTTTCCTAGGTTTATTTATACGCCACACCTCATTTTACAACCAAATAACTTGAGTGACGTATTTGGTGATTTTCATTTTTGTGCTAAATGTTGGTGTTACATAATTATTTCTGAAGGTAACACAATCTTTATATGCTCTATTAAAGTTAAACTAGATTGAATTCCTCATCAGTTTCTCTAAAGTTCAAAAATTCAAAAGAAAATCAAACTCTTTCTCGACAGAATTTCTTTTCATTATGGTCTCTCCTGTTCTCAAAACAAAATTTGCAACTGTTCCTACAGAACTAAGTAGTCGGTTTCTAGTTTGTACACATTCTTGATGTTTCCATGCGTGTAGGTTTCTACAATTTAAAACTTATTCCAACGTATTCTTTTAAGTATAATTTTGTGTTGTGGAACACTTTAACAGTGGTACTTTAAAAAAAAAAAAAAGGAAGAAGAAGAGAAAGTTACAACATTTAAAGGAGTGATACTTCTATCAATTGGGGAGATAATACAACACCGTATAATACTATGTATTACCTTTCAAAATTTATGTTCAAGCGTCTACAAGACCATGAGAACATGAGAACATGGGGGGCTACACTTATAACATATTAGTACTGTTTTTATTTTATTTTTATAGACATTTATTGAACTTTTAACGAGCGGTTGCCAGTGCCTCTGCAGGCCATGATCATTTATGAGTATGTATCTGCTGTCACAAACAAAATTTATGATATATTATTTATAGTTCAATCTTAAATCGTGAAATTTGATTTAAACAATTCAGATTTTATTCATAAAAATATTTTTTTATTTATATTTTAATAAATTTCGTGTATCATAGACTCAAAAAAAATAATGACATAAATATATCATTGAATAAGTATGATAGTGGATGTAAATTCATGATTTATGAGAGTTATAAATTATCATAACATTTTGTTTTGGGAATAGATAATTGTCTCCAATACAAATCCCCCGTTCAAATCCCTCTAGATTGATCAACCCTCATTCTTCAAACGTTTCCAAATGGTTGCAATTTAACTACTAATATTTTCAGCAGATATATATACTTATATATAAAAAGTCTAAATACCTTAAACATTTATATTTTTTAGAATGTTTTAGCACCCTCTCTCGAGAATTGACTAACCAATGAAGCTATTAATATTTTTTACAAACAGTATGTACACTTATATATAAAAATTTTAATACTTTCAATACTCATATTCTTCAAAACGTTTTAGTACCTGTATTTAAATATAAGAAGTCTTGACAAACAATATCAATATAAAATATTTATACTTTTATATTGAAGCATTACGATTTCATGATGTTATTATTAATAGTTTATGCATGCTAATGCTAATATTTGTCAATCATTATATTCAGAAATATTAATAGATACACATTAAAATATTAAAAATTTAAAATAGAACTAATAATAGTTATACATTGAACCATTAATAGTATGAGCGTGGAGAAAAAAAATGAAAATTTTGAAAAAAAAAGAAAGAAAAGAAAGAACGTTAGGGAAGTTGGTTACAGACAAATTTGTTATTATCTGTCCAAATGAGTATCAATATGAAATATTAATATGAAAGAAGTATTTATACTTGATAATATTAGTATTAATATTTTTTGCATGATAATGCTGATACTTATCAACCATTATATTCAGAAGTATCAATAGTTATACATCGGAGTGTTAAGTTGTATATTTAACTATTAATAGTACGAGAGGGAAGAGAAAAAAATTGGAAGTTTCAAAAAAGAGGAAGAGCGGAATTTAGTTCTAGACAAATGAGTTAATATTCGTCAGAAAAGGTATCAATATTTAATATTAATACTTTTATATTAAAGTATTAATATTTGATGGTACTAATATTAATACTTTTTACATGCTAGTATTAATATTTATCAATCATTAATAATCGTACATTAAAGTATTAATAGTAGGAATACTAATAGAAAATAATTGAAAATTTGAAACAAAAAGGAAAGAGCAGATATCCAGAGAGTTAGTTATAAACATGAGTTTTAACTGAAGTACAAAAATGTTAGATATTAATATGGGGGAATATATCCTTTGTCTTTTGTTTAATCTTTTTTACTGATTGTGGTTATTTTCATCCTATCAATCTAGCTTGGTCACTATGTATCATTATTTTTTGCACCATTCATTTAAAAACAATAAGGGAGATATACATATATTGTTATTAATATCGTATTTTATCATTCAAATTAAATGAATTATTATTTATATTAATGATTTTATTATACAACTTATTTATACAATATTTTTGTTATTTAACTCAAAGTAAGTTATTATTCAAATTAGTTATATTTGAGTTAAATAATAAAAATATTGTACAAAATAAGTTATATCATATATTGGTTGGTTGACCTGAATAATATATGATTTTATATGAATAATAAAATCGATATCAAGGAGGGTATCTCCCCAATATTTCTCTAAAAATAAATAATTCCATGAGCCGTTAATTCACCCCTAACTGCCTGTGTCAGTTCCTATCAGCATCAGGTAAGGTTCAGCCTTAAATATCAAAAATAATTCAATTAACAGAAATAATTATCTAATAGATGTTGTGTTGTTAACTATTTTAAATTTTAAAATTTACAAACGTTTTATATTTGAATTGCATTTTAAAAAATTCAATTTAAATCTAAACGCATATATAAATAAGGTTTACATGATTATTTGCTGTAAACATACATTGGTGAATAATTTGAAGCAATTAACGGACAAATAATTTATTAAACATGCAACCTTGATTCTCAGCAAGTGAACAATGGAAAACAGTTGTGCAATTGTACTAATGTAATGATTTAAATAAAGTCTTTTAATGCGAAATGCTAATGATTTAAATAAAATCTTTTCATGTTTGAATGATCAATTCAAACATGTTAAAAAAAACTACATCAAAAAATTATGTAGAATACAAAATTTTAAAATATAATTCTGTTCAATATGCAAACGTTGATTTTTTTTTTGTTATTTGTAAAATCATCTTTGAATAATTCAAAAAATATTGAATAAATTATTAAAATCGTAAAATTTATTATTCTGAAAAATAATACAAAGTATTTGAAAAAAAGGCAGCTTTAGCATAATGTTCAAGAAAAATATTCAAGTATGGTATTTATGCTTATTAAATTTGAATCAATTTTGACAATTACTGACCTAATTTTAAGTTTCTTTTCAATGATTTTATTAAATATAATTCAATCAAATTTTAAATTATACTACCTAAATGACTCAAACACATCTATATTTTTTTTAAATTTCTATTTAAATAAAATTTCCAAAATATCAAATAAATGCGGCATATTGTACTTTATAATAATAACACCTGGAAAGAAAGAAAGAAAGAAAAAAAAAAAAAGAGATCGGATCTCACTCCTCCCCTCCCCACAGCAGGGACGTAATAATTAATTTCAATAAAGGTAAAAAAAATTTGCAGGGACAGAAGCGCAATTTTACCGTACGAAACGAGTACCTGCAAATGCAGTTGCCTGCATGTTGTGAGGTGGGCCCCACACATGTGAAGGAGAAAGAGGCCCAATCAAGGCCTCTCATGAGGCGCATTTCCTGGCCTATCAGGCTATTATTATTATTACTATTTCTACTGCGCCTCCAGTTTTTTCTCTGTTTGAAACGGACTGCTGATGTATACAACCAGTATACTGTCATTTAAATATATATGTGTATATATGTTGCTTTTTGGGCAGTTCAGTACTGACAAAAGGCGAGGTAGGGGTAGCTAAGGAAAGAGAGAAAGAAATGCCTCACATCACATGGCCGTGACTGTGCATGTTATCGTATTTGTATCTGAAGTATGAAGAGATGCGATCGCAAGTAATTAATTACTCTTTGACTATATCTGAGCAAGCAGCATTTCTATGTTGATACTTGATATCTTTTGCTAATTTCGATTGTGGGAAGTACTTATCACCGGACGTCCGGACCACTATTTTCCTTTCTGGTACCAGTTGTGAGGTGGATATGCATTGGGATGTTAACGGGTTGGATAGGGTTAGATTTGATCCGACCCGATTAGAAAGGAACGATTGGATCAGTTATGGCCTGTGAAATCGTGGTGATTTATTTGAATTGCTTGTATCAAATAAATATGTACGATTTATCTGAGAAGAGAAGTTATGTATACACATTATTATTTCTTATATCGGACGTCAAATGGTATGTGTCACTGGTGCTCTTAAGTACCTGAATATTGGTTGTTCATGAAATAATTCTTTTCTTTGAAAATAAATTAAACTTACAAAATAAAATATGAAAACGAAAGAATTGTTTAAACTACAATAGCAATTTTGTATTTTTCTTTTTCAAGTTTAACAATTATAAGTGAGATTAATATATGTGGACTTATTGTCTTGGATTGAAAATTTTAAAAAGTTAATGTCAAGAACAAAAATGTGGAAACTATTTGTCACAAACCAATAATTTAGAAATGTTTCTTGGTATTACTTCAAACCATTATGTTCTTGTGCTAGTTCATTTAGTATGTATTACATACTTATAATTATGCAAGTTTTACAATTTTATTAGTATGCTCATTCAATTTTCATTCAATACTTGTTTGTTATCTGATAATTAAGGATTTAATGTAGATAAAACAAACTCTTTTCAATGGATGTGAAAAATATTTCAATTTTATTTGTATCCAATTGAGGACAAAAAATATAATTTTTCTCTAAAAAATTACAGACAAGATAATGTATATCAATCCAACACATCACACTTATCAGGTATTCATCCTTTTTCTCGTGTCCCTACAAATACACAAAGCATTCCCTACTTCTATTTTCAAGAAATCGCACAGTGCACAAAGCTCTCGTTCCTTACTTAATCCAGAGGCAATTTTCTTTCCAAATGGTGGTTGTAGCTTTGTGGGGATTAATTGATTGGATTATTCAAGCGTTGCATGCTTTGTAACGGGAATTGAATCATTGATTGATCGTTTCAAATTTGGATAATGTGGGCTCAAATCGTCTAGAAAACTGCCTGTTAATGAGTTGTAGTCAATTGTCTCAGTGCATGTGAGGAGCTTTCAATTCGTACCTTTTTCAGGCCCATAGATGCAGTTTGTACCTCAAATAGCGGATTAAATCAAGACAGCGAGGCTGATTAATCAGAGGTGCCTGGGTTCTTTGTGCCACCAACGCTGTGGAGGTTCGTGTGGCGTTGTTCTATGATGTAATTTGTTACTGTGAGAAGTAGGATATTATTCTGTAATTTCTCAAATTCTCATGATAACAAGTTTTATCATTTTCCTCTTTCAGCCAAATTGTCATTTTCAAAATTAGATAAACTTACATGTGTTTTCAATGTGATGTTTTTAGGTAAAAATGAATAAAATCTCTCTTGAATTAATTTTTTTTTTGAATATGTTGTTTTATGCTTTGATTTTCTTTCGAAAACGAGTTCATTATGGTTAAATTCACTTACGCATCATTTCATATAATAACATTTAATTAGTAACTAAAAATATTTTAGATTAATACGAGACAAATAGATTTTAAAATATTTTGATATAATTTTTCATTATAATTTATATTGTTGTTGTTTGTTGGTATATTTATTTATTTATTTATTTGTCATTTAATTATTCGGAGTATATTAATGTATGGTATGATATGAAATCTGAACAGATGGAGTGATGGACAAGCCTGGCTCATGTCTATGCTTAAAATTTGCAAATAAAGCTAATAAATTAATGCTCTCTTTTTTTGGATCAAAACTAAACTAATTTGGATAGCTTGTGTTGTTGGCTTAACTCTACTCTACTCGCCTACAAAAATAATGAAACTATCAAATAAGTTTTTTGTCCAATCTTAATTATTTATTATATGTGTGGACCGGTCACTAGTTGATATTGCATGATTATATCATTATTTAGTGTAAATTGTCAATTTTATAACAATATTTAGAATCACGTCCAGTGTAATCGGTTAATTAAGATAATGCTTTCTTGATAGGAAATTATTAGCTTGTAATTCGGTATCCTACATACATCAACGCTAAATTAATTTTATTATGGATCGAAATTTATATTATAAATGATCGAAGAGATCATATTGAAATTAAATAAAATATCTTGCTAATTTTTCTATTCTCAACGCTAATCGGAAAACTCACATTCTCATCTCATAAAATAAAAACAATAATAATTGAGCGACATTGTTCGTGATATGATCTTAAATCATGTCATGTTCCTCTTGACATTCTTCTAATCTCATCCCTTATAATGTAATATATAAAGTACATTTCTTTCATCATTCGTTTTCCAACTAAATAAATAACTACAGGAGAGCGCAAGTGATGGTTTTGGGGGGGGGGGGGGGGGGTCCAATGTTGGGCCTACACGCATGTCTGTTGTCGTTTGACAAATGAATACCAACCACCTCCAAGAGTTGTGCGGTCGCCATGATTTTGTGGCCAGGAAAGAATCCTAACACTGTGACATGGCAAGTTCTTCATGTCAGGCTCAGGCATGCAGCCTTCAGGTGCTGTGTCGCTGGTGTTCATCTCTTATCACACAGATGCCACTACTTAATGCCTCTCGAAACTGGTTGACACTTGATTGGTTTCCCATTAAACAGTGAGAGAGCTCAGTGATTGCTGTCATTTGGTAATTAGCTAGGTAGATAGAAAAAGGTCACTTTTGGTGGTACTTTTTTTTTTTTTTGCTTTTTTTTTTCAAAAGGAGCAAACAAAATTTTCTGATGAAGAAAATGAAAAAGATCAATTTTGAAAATTTTGCATATTAAGGAGGGATGAACAACAAAAATTATAGAGTTTTATGTAGAGTCATATATCGTGAAAATAAAAAAAAGGATTAACGGTTGGGTTTATTATTTGGATTTCAGATTTTTTGAACTATAAATAGAAAAATAATTGTGAAATGTTGTGTCACTAAAATATTACAGTATTAGGACCTTTCTCTCATTGAAATAATGTACGGTAAAATCATTTGTATAATTCTTATTATGCTATGGTACAACGGATTGCATTATCAATTAATGATAGCTTGGCTCATCCTCTTGTATGTTTTGAAAATTACCATCACTTTATTAAATTTACTATGCAATTACATGTACTGAAGTTCTAACAAAAACGGAAATATTTGAAAAAATATTCCATCTTTCTTGAAAATGGTCAACACATTTTCTTTTTCATTGGATCTTTTTCAATGAAATTGTCATTTCATTGAGCAAAATTTGGTTTCCATTTTATTGGGAGTTCGCTAAACTTTTGTTGTTCAAACAAATTCTTGATTTTTAACCAATATGAATGGGAATGGAGATTAATTAGTGATTAGTTTACAATGAGAACAAAATTTATCCACTGCGGAAAAAATTACTCAAATTTCGTTTTCTGACAGGTGGGGTCCTCTAACGATCTTTTTGTTACCATCGCACTCTTCTGGTTTATATTTGGGCCAGCTCAGCCTCTTTCCCTTATTCGAACCCCAAAGAACCCACTTATATTTGATTCAAAGAGAACCGTAGGTCTAAAACAGTAATGATAGATTTTATTTCTCTACGGAGAGATGTCTGTTCAAGTTTCGCAAAAGACATTTGAAAAAAATAAATGTTAGAATTAACAGAAGCTTTTATATTAAAAAAAATATATTTGGTCCAATGGCAACCACAGATCAGACCTCATTTTGTGAGATCGCCAAGTTCAGACCATGAATTCGAACCGTGCGATCTCAATTAGACAGTTCAGATTGAAGGACCTCTCGGTTTCCAAAAATAGTTGTACAGACTCTATGCTTGGATCATCTTGCTCTAGCCTGTATCAACAGGTTCTACTCTCTCTGTTTGATATGGATGTTTATATAGACTGGTACCGATCAACTAGGTAAATTGTTCATTATCAATTTATACTTCTGTTGATCTTGTTAACCTCATTAAACAAATTAATTCAAGAGGCCGTTACCTGATGACTTATTCTCTGCTTGAAAAGCTGCAAATGTCAAGATTCATGTTTCTGTGTACCAGTAAACCACATTCGTCTGCTAACTTTTTATTTTCGATTTTTTTCTTCTCTGGTTGGTTGAGTTGACAAAGTACCACAAGCCATCTGAAACCAACTGCAGTAAACAAAGTGCCAGCGGAATCTGTCCGGAGCTTAAAAACACACTGAATTGTACTTGAATTGATAATTCCGACAAGTTAATAATCAAATATCAAATCAACCAATGACTCTGTTAAACCAGAAAAATGTTTTAGCAGAAAGTAGATACAAACCGGACTCTGAAGCAGAATCCAAAGGAAATGCAATGAGAACCTGAAAATTAACACGAGTTAGACGATTTGTTCCAAACTAAATCAACTACTGTACAAATTGACTTTATCAGAACTGCTATCCAAAATGAAACCCAATGATAATGTGAAAATTAACATGAGTTACACAATTTGTTCCAAACTAAATGAAACACGGTCCAAATTAACTTTAACAGAATTAATACCCAAAATGACCGTAACCACTAACTTTACCAACATAGGAGCCCGGATGATCCATACTGCAAATGTGCTGACCTGTAATAATGAATTGCATTTAACCTAGATTAAGCTAAACTTAATTTAATTTGCAATGGACCTTCCTGTTTGAACCCCTGGATTGATGTCAATGTCACATATTATGTACTTATGGCTCAGACTATCTGTATATTTTCAGATAACCGCGGGGGTGGGGGGGGGGGGGGGGGGTAATTCCCTCTAAATTAAGTAACAATCTGCTGCTTTCGTACTAGTATAATCCTATATTGGCATGTTTCATTTTCTTACTGTTGTTTTCTTAATACTAAATTAGGCATGGGTTGACTCGTCCAAGATCAAGTCACAAATTCCTGGCCTACAATAAGAAACTCAACGATTATGACGCTATGGTTCAGAAGTCAAAATTTGTCGATTAGTTTAGTAGTCGATACAAATGAGAAGGAATACGGTATAACATTTCAGTGGGCTACTGGTCTGTTGTTGGTTTTATTAGTTGATCATTACTGATCAGATATTTTGGTGGCGATCGCCATCATTATTGAACTACTTGTTTGTTTGTTGATCTATATAAATGTTAGTCTTCTAATTTACACCATACTTACCTTAAACCTGGTTCTACATTATTATTCTTGTATTTTTGTTAGATTTACAAGCTGGCACATAACCAGCATGGAAGGAACAAACAAGGAAAGATATATGTAGGAAAGGCAATCTCCAAAATTCGTATATAAATCAAATGAGCTGTAATAGGATCTGTGATTGATTGTATTGTAATTATTGAATTGTAATTTCTAAATATAGATAAGGAGAAACAAGGATAAATATAGGCATAGGCGCTATGTACTAAAAAAAATAACAGAGAAGAAGAAAAAGTGTGTAAAACTCTGATTTTTCTGATAAATAAAATTAAGGGAGGGAAGGGATTTTCTGGGAGTCTTGTGTTCTCTAAATTGAATCATGGTATCAGAGCTTTGGTGAGATCTAGCTAGCCCTTTCTTCCAAACAAAACCGCTGCCAGAAACGACTCTGGTAACAGCACCATGGCCGAAACTAATACTCTAATTGAGAAACTAACACAACTAATTACTCTACAGCAAAACCAATTACTAGCTATGCAACAATCCCATATTCCACCACCACAAACTCCAGTCGCAACCCATGAACCAACCTTGCATACAAACCTAATACCCATAAAACTCGATGGAAAGAATTACCCATTGTGGTCCCAATCAATTCGCATGTGTCTTAAGGCTCGTGAGAAACTGAAGCATATCTTGGAGTCACCTCCGGTTGAAAACGACCCACTATTCGCACGGTGGGACATTGAAGATACTGTGGTCAAAGGGTGGATTTGTAACTCACTCGACAAGAATCTCTACGGCAAGTTCCTGAGATATCCAACGGCCAAGGAGGTGTGGGAAGCAATAGCCACAACCTTCTACGACGGAAGCGATGCTGCTCAAGTATATGATTTAAATAAAAAGGTGAACAAAACCAAACAAGCCGGTAGGTCTGTAGAAGAGTACTATAATGAACTTCAGGACCTATGGTTAGAAATAGACTTCCGACGTCCAAATCCAATGGAGTGCACAGCCGATATAGAAAAGTTTAACAAATTTTTACAAGAATCAAGAGTGTACTCCTTCTTGGATGGGCTTGATGATAAATTCGACAACGAACGAGCAAACGTGCTGCAAATGATCCCGTTTCCTACCCTTGAACAAGCCTTTGCTCGGGTAAGGAAGGAGGCTACTCGGCAAGATGTGATGAACACAGGTGTTGAGGCCGAACCACAGCTATCTGCTGCTATGTACTCAAAGGGACACAAAGGTATTGATAAATCTCATTTAAAATGTACTCATTGTGGTATGACAAAGCACACAAAAGATCAGTGCTTCAAATTGGTGGGCTACCCGGACTGGTTCAAAGACCGGCGCAAAGAGAAGGGAAATTGGTCGGGAAGAGGACATGCCGCTGTAGCACGAGCAGACCTGGCACACGCACCAGAAACCAACCACCAGGGTGCAGGCACAGGTCCTGGGGGCGCAGGCACATGGTACCGGGCTCCAGCCGAACAGCCTGGTACACACCACTTAGAGGCGAGCAGCAGTGGTACTGGCAATGGAAGTCAAGGTGCAGGTAATGGTTCAAACTCCATCCCATCAGGAAGTGATCCCAACAAAGGTTCGGCCAGTGCCTATGTAGCATATCAAGAAGGTACAGGTAATGGTTCAGGTAATAATAATATTACATGGAAAAATTATAATGAATGGGTATTAGATACAGGGGCTACAGACCATATGACATTTGATAAAAACGACCTCTTGAATTTTAAAATACCTAGAAAAACCGGTATTGTTAATGCAAATGGTATATGCTATCCTGTTAGTACAGTAGGAGATGTAAAATTATGTCCAAACCTGACACTTCAGAATACATTAGTTGTACCATCTTTATCCTCCAAACTAGTATCAGTCGGCCAATTGACAAAGGAATTAAATTGCATGGTCAACATATTTCCTGATCATTTTGTATTTCAGGATATCAAAACCAGGGAAATTTTGGGCCGTGGTACTAGGAGAGGTGGGTTGTATTATCTTGATGGTTTGAAGACAGGAGAAGCATTACTTACTACATACTCAAAGGAGAGAGAAACTGAAATTTTATTATGGCACAAAAGATTAGGTCATCCATCGCTCGGGTACATGAAAAAACTTTGTCCTCAGTTATTTAATTACAATTATGAGAGAATTTTGTGTGAGACTTGTATTAAGGCCAAAAGTCACCGGTCTACTTATCCGCTAAGTAATACTAAAGCATTAGCTCCATTTGATTTAATTCATACTGACGTATGGGGACCATCCCCAATAATGTCAAAAGCTGGTTATCGATGGTATATAATATTTGTCGATGATTTTTCAAGACTAACATGGTTGTATTTATTAAAAACCAAAGAACATGTAAAAGACATATTTAGAATATTTATAACTATGATTAGAACACAATTTGAGAAAAATATCAAAGTAATTAGAAGTGATAATGGAACAGAATATATGAATCGAGAAGTGCAAGAAATACTTCAAAATAACGGCATAGTACATGAGACATCATGTGTAGGAACGCCTCAACAAAATGGCATTGCAGAACGAAAAAATAAGCATATACTTGAAATTACGAGATCTCTTTTAATTGAAACTAATGTACCAAACATATTTTGGGATAATGCGATTACATTTGCTGTATACCTCATGAACCGAATGCCAACCCAAGTCAATCATTTTAAAACACCATTACAAGTTTTTTCTGCACACTTAAAAATTAATTCGTTTTTGAATCTACCTCCAAAAATTTTTGGGTGTATAGCCTATGTTCATCTTCAAAAAAAATACCGATCAAAACTCGAGCCAAGAGCGGAAAAATGTATTTTTTTAGGAATGGGTCAAAATAAAAAAGGATATAAATGTTTTAGTCCAAATACAAAAAAAATTTTCACCACCATGGATGTAAATTTTATAGAACATGAACCGTATTTTAAAATTCCACAAAATCCAATTCAGGGGGAACGTATAAATACATCTGAGGAAGAATTGAATTTTGAGTTTCTAAATTTCACAAGATATCATGATACAGTAACCTCATCTACCCCTGTACTAGATCAACCTCACCAAATACAGCATAATTCGGAGGAAGAAATAAACCCGGATATAAATAATGAAAATGACATAAATCACTCAGAGAGAAACGAAAACACTGAAGATCAAGAAGAGATGATAATACAACCCGCCAATGATCCAACACGGCCTGAGACTCCCAACGAGGTAAGTTCTTCTGAACCATTATTTACTTTACCACCAAGAAATAATAGAGGAAAACCACCAAAACGGTATGTCCCTGAAGATAGGACAAGCACAGAAATGTATCCAATTGCAAAATATACAACAACAAATCATTTGACAGAACCTTTAAAGGGATTTGTGAACCAAATATCATCGCTAACAGTACCAAAAAAACTGGAAGAAGCCATAACAGACCCAAAGTGGAGACAAGCAATGAACGAAGAAATGAGTGCACTATTGAAAAATAATACCTGGGAAGTCACTAAGTTACCTGATGACAAGAGAATTGTGGGGTGTAAATGGGTGTATACCGTAAAATACAATGCACAAGGAAGGATAGAGAGATACAAGGCGAGGCTGGTTGCAAAAGGATATACCCAGACATATGGAATCGATTTTCAAGAAACTTTCTCTCCAGTTGCTAAGTTGAACTCCATCAGAGTCATTCTATCTATTGCAGCAAATTTAGAATGGCCACTGCATCAGTTAGATGTGAAAAATGCGTTCCTACATGGAGAATTAGAAGAGGATATCTACATGGAGATGCCGCCAGGTTATCAACCACCAAATATGATGGGTAAAGTATGTAAACTAAAGAAAGCGTTATATGGGTTAAAACAGTCACCACGGGCATGGTTCGGGCGGTTTAGTCAGGCCATGAGGGGGTACGAGTATACCCAAAGCAATTCAGATCACACAATGTTCTACAAGAAGAACTATAAAAAAATTGTTGTTCTCATAATTTATGTTGATGACATGATAATAACAGGAAATGATGAAGAGGGGATACGAGAATTAGAGGAAAAATTGTTCAAAGAATTTGAGATGAAACATTTGGGTGGGTTAAAATACTTTCTCGGGATAGAGGTAACTCGGGATAAAGAAGGAATATATCCGTCACAAAGAAAATATATACTTGATCTTTTATGTGAAACAGGAATGCTAGATTGCAAGCCAGTTGATACACCAATGATGCCAAACTTGAAGTTAGAAGCCTACACGGATCACACACCCACCAATGTAGACAGATATCAAAGACTTGTGGGTAAGTTAATTTACTTGGCTCATACCAGACCTGACATTGCGTATGCCGTAAGCGTAGTGAGTCAATTCATGCACTCTCCCAAGGAAGAGCATCTAGAAGCAGTAATGAGAATTCTCAGATATTTGAAGGGCACACCCGGGAAAGGTATAGTTTTTAGAAAAAATTCACATCTTCAAGTATTTGCATATAGTGATGCAGACTGGGCCGGATGTGCTATGGACAGACGATCAACAACAGGTTATTTCACATTCGTGGGGGGAAACTTAGTCACATGGAGATCAAAGAAACAAAATGTGGTGTCTCTGTCTAGTGCAGAATCGGAATTCAGAGGGATGGTTAAAGCAATTTGTGAACTCCTATGGCTAAAAGGATTCCTAACTGAATTAGGCTTTGAGCCAGAAACCGAGATGAAATTATTCTGTGATAACAAGGCAGCTATAGATATTGCCCATAATCCAGTGCAGCATGATCGAATGAAGCATGTTGAAATTGACAGGCATTTCGTTAAAGAGAAACTAGAAACTAAAGTTATATCTATGCCATTTGTGCGATCAAATGAACAACTTGCGGATATATTAACTAAACCTGTAGTAAGTAGAATTTTCAGTGAAACAGTTAATAAGCTAGGAATGAAGGATATGTATGTGCCAACTTGAGGGAGGGTGTTAGATTTACAAGCTGGCACATAACCAGCATGGAAGGAACAAACAAGGAAAGATATATGTAGGAAAGGCAATCTCCAAAATTCGTATATAAATCAAATGAGCTGTAATAGGATCTGTGATTGATTGTATTGTAATTATTGAATTGTAATTTCTAAATATAGATAAGGAGAAACAAGGATAAATATAGGCATAGGCGCTATGTACTAAAAAAAATAACAGAGAAGAAGAAAAAGTGTGTAAAACTCTGATTTTTCTGATAAATAAAATTAAGGGAGGGAAGGGATTTTCTGGGAGTCTTGTGTTCTCTAAATTGAATCAATTTTCAACACAGTTATTAGCTTCATTCTATCATGTAAGATTATTCAAATTATGCAGTAGGTTAGTTTATTTCATAATTTCTATTCTCCAATAGACATTGTCATTACTCATTCATTCATCTGTGGACTTGTAGCAGTGCATTTACTCCTTAATAAAAGGTACCAGAAGCTGGCCACAGTAATTCTTAGTACAAATGCAGGAGTTGATTTTCTGGATATTGCACCAGTTATTGCTAATCATCGGGTACACGGCCATGGGACCGTGATAGTGAGTCTCTGATGTTTAACTCAGAATTTTCTTCAGGAATTGACAGATAATGCAGTTGGAAACTTGGACCGACACAGATTGAATTCAAATTTCGCGTAATTATTTGTTCGCACTGATGCTGATAGCAAATCAGTATAATTCGGTGGTGGCGCATGCCAGCAACCGAGATATACATATATATACTCTCTCCTTTCCTTTGGATTCCATAGTGGTATTTTCTCCTCTGTATAGCGATGGATAGTTGAATGATGATTGGTCAAGATATTCACCAACTATCTAGAAATTTAATGATGAGAAGGTACCAACAGGCAAATTGGGCCCAGGTTGGCCCAATAGGCTGCGTAGAACCACCATGGCATGTCGCTCCAGCAATCTCAGCCTGGGACCCACCTAGATTTGAATACTCTTTTGGTGCTCTTCATCTCCATTTTACTTAGACTGAACACACTCCTGTTGATTAAGTTGGCATTTTTTTTATAATTAATCACCGCATATTTTATAAATTCTAGATTTAAGGTCTATAATATGATCTATGACATACATATGAAAAATGATGAAATAATGCATCCTTTACCATTTGTCAAACAAAATAAAAATTTACAATTGTTTGTATTTTGTTAATTACTTTTCATGAAATAAATTAAACTACACAAAAATTGCATCACATTTAACATACGATACGGTTATAAGTCTAACAATATTATACAATACTTCCGAAACTTTTTTAAATTGATTTGCAAAATATCTAATTTGTTGTGTATAAATAATATCTATTAAATCATAACTGGATGTTGACTATTTTTCGATAAATTTCACTTCTCTCTCATCATGTATATGTTTCATCCATTTATATTTTAAAATTACCATAGAGTTTATTTTTCAAATATACATAATTCATCTTTTTCCAAATAAAGAAAATGATGAAATTTGTACTAGATATAATCTAGACGATTTTTTTCCGAACGAGCAAAATCATTCATGTAAATTGTATTCCATCTGATGACAAGAATTTTGGTTTTCGCTAGAATTGACAATTTGTATATGTACATGTATTTTTCAACTGCAGGAATAATTTCTTGTGCAGTTCAAAAAATAACAATTCATTGAATCTATCTAATAAACTAGAAGTTGGTCATTGAAATTGCTCTCTGTCAAAACAAAAAAGGTCATATTCCATTGGAATTTTTTTTGTTTTTGGGGGGGGCATGACACACAAAACTATTTATCACGCTTGAGGGCATCAACATTTCTCCAATGGAGAAAGATCCGTTGATACACTGCCCCTTTTGGAGCAAGGGCAGGAGGCCGTACATGGTAAATAGAATTTTGTGAAAGCTCAGAGGTCACGTGATCTCAGACCGCAAGTTGCTTTGTGAGAAGACTGCCCAACTGCACGGTCTCACGTTGCATTGGTCCTTGTGAAAGCTCAATTAGATCTGTGTGTGGAGATTCACTCAACTCGGGCAATGAATTTGGCACGTAATAATTGATTATATTCTCTACATGTAACTATCTAAGGCCTTGGCTGCTTTGTTATCATCTTTGACCAGGCTCAATCCGACCTAATTAATGAAGTCCTTCAAAATGTTTTTGGATTAATAAAAAGATCACCTCAATATCGTTGAGATGTTAGTTTTACAATTGATTTTTTGGAAGTTTTTGGATGGTTTTTAATTATATATCGCAATTTAATATGAATGTGAACACACATATATGTTGTATGCATAATAGCTGCATATGTTTACTTAAAATAAATATATGTTATAGTTTATCGAAAAGTGAGCAAACGCGTATATGCAGTTCTTAATTTATGTATAATATTATCTTAAAAATATATAAATTATTCTAAAAATATATACATAATTACATGTAATGTAATATTATGACAAGTTTAGATATGTCATCTCTTTTGTTTTTGTTTTGTTCTTTTTTTAAAATTAAAGGAGCGTACAATTTGGCGTTGTTGAATACTAACTGAACTACATTTTCATTTTGTATTCCTTTTCTTTTCTTTTATAATTGAAAAATTAATAAGCCTTTTAATTTCAATAGAAAATGAAATGACACATCATGCAAAAGAAAACAATTTTTCATATTGGAAGTCTCAAAATACTTTCAATCAAAAGGATAAAATCAGATATGACTCCGTCATTCAAATCTGAACCATTAAATTAAAACGAACGATCATATTTATTTAAAAAAATTCCTTAAAATTCAAATCAAATCAATCCAGTCCATTCGTTTAATCCAATGGCTCCAATCAAAATAACAAAGTCCCACTTTCTTATTTAAAAAAAGTAGAAAATACAGAACCCCCCCCCCCCCCCCCTCCACACACACACACACACACACACACACACACACAGAAGAGTAACTTCCACTTCAGTTTATTTATGCTTCAACGACAGTAAGCTGGGTCTACTTACTTTGGATAAGCACCCAAAATAAAAATTCCCCATGGAATGTTCCAGTTCCAATACCAGCACCAAGCGATCTATAGATATCGACGCCAGCTGAAAGAGCCTTAATTCATATATAACGTCATTCTACCATAAAAACCTAAACAATCTTCACCAATTGGGATAGATGAATCCAAAACCTCCATTTATAGAGTAGATATATATAAGTATAAGTGGGTTACCAGACTCAGGTGGAGTGTCTCACTCTCAGACTCATCCAATGATGCTGTGTAAAGTAATTTGTGTATCTGTTATGCACAAAATCTTGGGATCATTTTCACACTTGCATGGTTGCATGCAGTTTTTATTTGTTTAATTTATGAAATAAAGTTACTTAATTTTTCACATATATATATCTAGAGTGAGACCAAACATTCTTTTAGTGATATTTTCATGATAGCGTTGAGATAATAATGATATAATGTGAAGAACAATTGAGATATAACTAGGCTGGTCCCACTTAAAAAAGCTAGTGGGCCTAAAGCAGCAGATGTGGTGAGTAACATGGTGAGATGTACTACAAGTCTGTAATATTCTCGTTGGATCTGTTGGGCAAAAGCAAGGAATTTTAATATTAAGTTTCAATCACAAATTTCGATTTTTTGAAATTAGTCTAATAAAAAAATAACACAAAAGCTCTCAGCTATATATAATTCTAAGTTGCACTGCAATAGATATTGCATTGGGAAGTCTTTAGTTAATTAGTTCATTTGGTGATTAATTTTTTTTCTCAAATGTTGTTCCTCATCAAACTATCAATTGTGAGAATTTTTTTCTATTTTGATTTTTAATTAGTATAACAACAATATTCTTATTTAAACAATTTTACGACACAATGTCTGATTTCTGAATACATGTGTTCGATTGTCAAACTAAATTCATATGTTTAGATAACTGAAAATGCTAAAAAAAAAATCAAATTAGCCGACTGAATAAAATTTGAATGCACGCATTAAGAATGAACCGTGAATGCATGTGTTTACAATTCATTCTCAAGACATGCACTGAGTTCTTCAAGTTCAATTTGATTGTTTGATAGTTGAATTAAAAAAAAAAATTTCAGTTGTCTAAATGTACGAGTTCAATAAAAAATATTAATTGGACATGTGCGTCTAAAAAGCAGATATCAAATTTTCAAACTTATTAAATTGAGGATATTATTGTTAACGATTTTGAAAACCGGGATTTGAAAAAAAAAATTCCACTTTGTCTTGTGAGGATCTGGAATTCTAGATTATGATGAGAAATTTTTACATAGTTTAATTAGGAACATGTCATGTGCATGGTGGCCACACCCAATGTAGAATGGAGCTGTCATCATGGAAAGAAGAACCCTATTTGATAAATCATTTTTTCTTTATGGATTTCCATAGTTAAAGCTAGCTGAGAAGTTTAGGTAGTTGCATGGCTCAATTAATTTCAAAGGCACCTACTATTTTCTCTCATATATAGTACATGATAGTACACACCAATGCACGGATTGTGGTATATTATTTATTTACATATATATGCGCACGTAAATTTATTTTTGCTACCAACCCATGCACTTATTATCCATTGTAATTTTCTTCCCAATTAATGATCACTAAATTTATAGGCCCTTACGCATGCTTAATCCATTTTCACATTGCTCCTACTTAAAAAGCTCAAATTTGCTTGTATAAATTGATATTTCATTCTATAATTAATTATCGTCATCTTGATTATACAAACCTAATAGATTAATTGGGCTAGTTAAGTGGTTAATACATACAAGTTTAATTCTCTGCGATAAATGAATGAACACGGAGGTAATTTTTCTAAAGAGATAAAATTTACCAGCTAATTATTTGAGTTTACAATATAATCAAAATTTTTAACTACCAAATTAATTATGGAGTTTTCATTTAACAAAATTAATCTAAAAATATTACCAATATATTTTGTCAAGTAAAAATATTATTCAAAGTAAAATGTCGCTTGTTTGTCATTGTTTGTAAGTTGTTTGTTTAAATAAATGGATTAGGATCCCTTGACGACATTTTATCTCAACAACTTTGACAATGCTTTCTCAAATTATATCAAAATAAATTTAAAAAAATACAAAAAAAATATAAATTTGTTGTTTTCCATATATATATTTATTGCATATCAATTTACATGCCATTCAAAATTATAAGTTTTTCATGTTTAATCAAATTCTGTTAAATATGAATCAATTGTAAATTTTATATCATCTAATGAATAGTGAAATTTATATAAAGTTTCATCATTTTTCATGCACATGATATGTATAAATATAGATTGATTACATTTTATTTGTCGGATTTCAAAATTATGAATTATTTTTACGGTTGATATATAGAGTTATTGAACTAGTTAATTGCCAATGAATTTTCACCTTAAAATAAATATTGTGTATTTTAAGTGTTCTTTGGATATATAATCACAGAGTCAAAGACCAGTAATGATAAACAGATATATCTAAATTATATTTAATGAGCAGTAAAAAAAATGTAAATAAAACATTTTAATACAAAAACTTTGTCATTTTCGTTTGCACAGTAGAAGTACAGTGTACATAATCATTTAAATTGCTTACTCAGATGGTACACAAGAAATTAACTAAGCTAGCTAGCTCCTTAATTAAACTAATTAACTTACACAGGGCGATTTACCACACGCCTCATCTAGAGAATTTACAATACCAAAGTTTACAGTTTTACCTTGATCCAATCAAATAAAAATTTAAGATACGCCCATGCATCTACACAAAGAATCACGCCTATATATATATAGGACCTCATATGAAATTAATAAACAAATTGATCATTGTCTTCAATGAATCAATTTTAATTAGCTAATTAATTAATAATTGAACAGTACTCAAAATATGAGTTCCGTTAATTTCATTTCTCTCACCTTAGAGAAGAAATGACAGAACAAAACACCACCTCTTCACAAGGTATAATCAATCCCGTGTCGTAATCAAAATCGAATTCCTCCTCGGCTCGTCGGAGCAAAGACTGAAAAAGAGGGTTCGAAAGGAAAGAAATTGGCACGACGTATCTACTTCTGTTGTCGCCGACATAGACGACAAAGTGACCTTTCGGGACATCAGACGGAAATGTCTCATTGTAATCAATTCCTTGCTTTCTGCCGAGGCTGGAGCAGCGTCTCAGTATCTGCTTCAGCCCGGCCGGCTGAGAGATCTTGCTTTGCTTCCCCATAACCATCTCAATTACTTACTTACTGAGTGTAATTGATTTATTAGTGTCAGAGGTGATATTCTAGAGAGAGAGAGAGAGAGAGAGAGAGAGAGAGATCAGGCGGGTTCTGTTGGACGAGGTGGTGGGAAGTTGGAGAGGTTGTAAGGGGGTTTATAAAGGAAGTACAGAGAGAGAGAAAGAGAGCATGGCCACGTGGGGTGGGGTATAGGATTGAAGGACAAAGAGGACACTGGTGTGTGATGTGTGTGTGAGTGTGTGTTACTTTGAGTATTATTTGTGAGAGAGAACCCATGTATAGATGTCGATATCCATTTTATTATTCAAATTAAAAAAAATTATTATTTATATTAATAATTTATTATATAATTTATTTATATAATATTTTTATTATTTAACTTAAGTAAATTATTATTCATATTAGTGATATTTGACTTGAATAATAAAAATATTATAAAAAATAGTTAATATGAATGATAACTCGAATAAATGAAGTTGATATTGATTATAATATCTCTTAAATATTTTTCTTTATAAAATTTAAATAGTTACAGATAGATCTTTAAAAAAAATGAAAAAAAATTAGGACATGGAGGTTCACCTCCCCATGGTCATGTTTACTCTTAGATGGACACAAAGAGGTCCCTTTCTATATATACCAACTTATCTGTTCTAAATCTAAATTTATAAAAGTTCCAGTTGGAATTCTTTTAGTACAATATTCCAGTTGGATTTCATATTTTTAATTTGTTAATTAATTGTTGGATTGGCGTTAGTATTTAAAACTGGATTTTGCATGGAAAATGAGTGGTGGAGAATTCATCCCTAAGAGAGAAAATCTACAAAAGGGACCACAATAACTGCACAGCCCCATAAATGAGAAACTCATAACATGGATGTGGTCCACAGTGGTCCAGGTTTTAACATGGACCAACTTTGTTTCGGTGCACCAATTGGCCATGGATTGTTAATTAATGTTTCAGGATTTAGATGGGTCAACTGTTCATATACTTAATTAATATTATATGTATAATTTTTCTGATTAAAGAGTAAGTCAGCGTTTCAGTAACCAAGCCTTTTCATTTATATTTCATGACTAACATTTGGGGATGAAATTAATTTCATGAGGAAATTAATTAAACATTCAATTTTCTGTTGATATGGAATATATAGTATTTCAAGAAATTAAAGAAGTGTCACATATACTCTCTCTATATATACATAAAAATATCTTACATATATTCTCTCTTGTATGGAGGGGAGAGAGAGAGAGGTACCGAGGAGAGGAGATTCTCTGTGGTTTGCGCACTGTAGCTAGTTAAATTTAATTTTCTCGGTTATGTCATATGTATAGCTGTATTGAAAAAGAAAGCTGCTTGAAATCACAAGTTCACAACCAATAATTACTGCCTGAAATGGCAACAGTGACGAAGTCAGAAAGATCATAAAGGAGGGACAAAAAAAATTATAATATTTAAATACTTATAAAATTGAATTTGCCAACATAAATTACATGGAATTTTAATACATGCTTTTAAGAAATAAATAAGTTATACAAAATTCTTAAAATTAATCTTTAAAAATATTAATTCTTTTCAATAATAAATATAATTTACCATAAAGTATTATGAAAGATGAGACATATACAAAAATGATACTATATTGCTGCAAACTATATTATTATCAAACATTTGATCGAATATTTCATTTTCAAGATAACATTTTTTTTTAGAAAATAACACAAGAAATAAAAAAAATATGCTAGATATATACATATATGCAAGATCAACTTATCATTTTTATTCTTACACATTATTTAAATGTTATTTTATTTTAAAAGTAAATTATCCTTTTGTTAGAAAATAATTTAATAATTTAAGAGGAAAAAAATTATTAGACCCTTTACAACTTAGAAATGTCTTGAATCACGGATCCATAGAAGGTATTTGTGTAAAAGTAGGTGTACAATAAAAAAAGACTACTAAAATAATATAAGAAACTGATAAAAGGTCATGATCACAACTATATATAAACTATTTGTAAATAGGCACAACAAAAGCAAATAAATTAAGGAGCCGTTGAGCACACCAGATTTTGTTTGGTCAATGGTTATTATCATAAATTTTACAATAAATTAAAAAAATTGAAACAAATTTGAGAAGTAAATTTATAAATATGTTATTTGACATATTGATAAATAAAAAGTTAAATTTTATATAATTTAAGAATTATTAGATGATGCATTAATATCAGACTATAATATTAATTAACTTGAGTAAAAAAACCTCCCTTTATTAATATTTTATTAAATAGAAAAAATAATATAATATTTTGAAGATTTTTCAAACAAAATATCAATAGTAAATCTTAGAATATTCGCAAATTAATAGATAGAAAAATATTTTTCTATTTTTAATATAACCTTGATCAAGTAATTATCTACAAAATATATTGATCCGATTTAACTTCTATGTCATGAAATATATAACAAATTTAATTATATATGTATACATACACATGATATATGGATATTAATAATGTTTATAATGTTAAATTTCAAACTCGAACTTCCTTTGTGAAAATCGTAAAAATTGTCAAAATTAAGCTATAGTGTAATTTACTAACTAGCTAATTTATGTATTAGTATGTCCAATGCATTAAGCAATATAAATATTATGAATAGCCAATTTATGTAGTTATATTAATAAAACATACAATGACAAAGCATTTATAAAATTTAATTTTACTTGGCGAATCTCTCATTTCATTTCCGACAGTCAGAAAATAACCACAAGTAAAAAAGTAAAATAGAAAATAACCAAAAGTAAAAAAGTAAAATAACCCAAATCATCATAAGTTCATAACTTTTAAACCAAACTGAATAATTAACCATAAGAAAATTGTTCTATCAACAAAAGTAATGGTACCAATTAATTAAAAAATACCAAGTGTTCCAAAAGTAGCTAGTTAATTTTTTTCCCTCAACTGAGAAAAGATTACTAAGAGAATGTTCATTCAGAAAAAAAAAATAATACTAGGAGAAATGTTCATTCAAAAAAAAAATTATTACTCGGACAAATGTTCATTCCAAGAAAAATTAATACTTGGAGAAATGTTCGTTCAAAAAGAAATTATTACTAGGAGAAATGTTCATTCAAAAAAAAATTATTACTAGGAGAAATGTTCATTAAAAAAAAATTATTACTCTGACAAATGTTCATTCCAAGAAAAATTATTACCAGGAGAAATGTTCATTCAAAAAAAGAAAAATATTATTACTAGGAGGAGCAATGGAGAATTGAGGAAGTAATAACAGAGATAGAAAAAGGGCAATACATGTGCAAGTAGGGGACACGCAATTAATTGATGAGGTTCCATTGAGGATTAATTAATTATCAAACTAAGGACGCCGTTTTGTACAATCCGTGATGCTCCTCTGCACTCCTGTTCTCTCCTTGTTCTTCTGTGGCGTCTCTCTGTGTGCGCAAGCATGAGCGCAGAACTGGCTTACAGAGCATAGAAACTATAGACTGCCATTTTACTGACTACCTTAATTCACCTATGATAAAAGTTAATTCCACACAACATTTGATTGGGGATGAAATAGAGAGTTCAGTGCAGAGGCAACATTCATTTTCGAAACAAAAAAAGGGACAAAATGTTAGGGAAAAATAAATTTGTTTATATTTTATTAAATTTGCGGCTGGTGGTGGTGTGTAGAGTGACGATTAAACTATTTAAATTTAAATATTTATAAAAAACTCTCCGTTTAGGTTTAGAATTGAGAGTATTGTTTTTATCTTTATGTCATAGTTTTTAATCTAGTGATAAAGATAATGTTTTTTATGTGGGAGATCACACGTTCGAAACTCAAATAAAGAATCCTTTATATACATTTAAAATTAAGTAAATTAGACTTTTATCTTTATCTAAAAAAATACTTTATAATATCAAACTTAGTTTGATGCATCGAAATGTCTTGAAACATTTAACCTCAAGAAAGAATTTTTATAAATTTCAAAAGTTCCCTAATAAACGCCTACATTATAACTGTGTTAATATTATATGTATGATTTGAATCAAACAGTACAGTATAGATTGCGTGTCACAGTTATGTAAAATTTGTCTCCGTTTGGTGATAGAAACAGGGGATATTTCTTTTCTTATTTGATAAAATAAAAAAACTTGTCATATATAATATATACAGTCGCTAAATTGAATTCTGTACTTGTTGTACCACACATTCGAAAAGGACCTTTCTTTGACCAATTAATGATCACTTAATATGGCACATATATATATATTGGAACTTGATTTAAGAAGAATAATTCCATAATTAATGCAAAGTGGAGTATAATATGCCAATTTAATTAATTAAAGTTAAGCCATCAAATGATTAAAATGGAATCGCCCGTGAACTGACAATCTAGAAGGAATTGACAACCTATCTACTCAATTATCACATTTAGTTAGCTAGTTAATAATAAGAATTAAGAATTCTCTTAAAAATAATTTTAAACAAAAAAGTAACTACTCAATCATTACATTCATATGATTAAATAAACTCTCATAAAATAATTTTATACCAAAATTTTCATTTATTAATTATCAGTAATATATGTAAATACTTGGATTATTTTTTTAATGTATAATACATCACTAAAAACTATGTTTGCTTATTTTATATATTAATTAACAATATTTCATAGTATAGTGAATTTTGCAGAAAACAATTCTCAGATCCAAGCGTGTGTGGTAAAAAAATATCTTTTTTTTTTGACAAAATTGGAATTTCAATCCACAGAAGCATTTAGTAAACTAAATTAAATTTCAGCGCCAGGTCAGATAAACATCTGTTCCAAGGACATGCAAATTAATGTGTTAGGCGACCTATGAATAATATATAATAGTATAAAAATTTGTAATGATGACTTAAATACTTAATTATTGTTTCATGTATCAAATAAAAATACATTAAAGTAGAATAATGTTAAAGTATCTCTGTTGGTCAAGTAAATTTAAAGTACCGAATATCTTTATTTTTTACAATTTTAGTCAATATTATTACTAGTATTTAAACATAATATGGTATATATTTTTAAAGTGATAATATTCATTTATTTTATTATTTTTTATCAAATGACACATAGAAAAAGATTATTAAATATATTTTTGTAAAACTTTAAAAATCAAACTAAAAAAAAAATCATCAAATTGTGAAGCACTTATAATATAAATGAATCAATCAAAATTCAGAAAGTCATGACAATTTTATAAATATCCAAACGAGTAAAAGCTACTGTCAAATAAAACTTTGTAAATTCTAATTTTATACAATCTGATATCATAAAAATCAGAGTTTCTGATGAGAAAGTTACGATGCAAACAAGCAACATTGTTTGTCTAAAAAAAATAATTGGCCGATTAATCGAATGTGACAAACAATTAATTTATTTGGCGACTAACTAATTGATTATGGTGACCTCCTAATCGTTCAGATCTACAAAATATTCTTCTTTTTCATGAACAATTAATTTTCTCTTTTCTCTTTATTTTGACAGCTACCTTTTTTACAACATCGATACAATGCACATCTCGTTCAAGATAAAAAATTTGACAAAAGAGTTCTGCAATGACATGGAAAATTTACAGAGGAATAATTTCATGAAAAGGAAACTTCTTTTGACCAAAAAAAAAAAAGAGAGAAAAAACAACTTCATGAAAAAGAAGCAAGGTCATTATTATTTCCCTTGTTTAATTCTTTACAAACAACATCGAGTTCTTGGGCGAGAAAGCACGCCTCTCTCTATAATATACAACCCCAAATTAATTAGTTATTCCCACAATAATTCTCATGAGAATAATAAACTCTCCAATAAACCCTTCTCTACTTCCACAAAAAACCAAAAAAAAAAAAATTAGCTCCTACATGAGAAAAAATTACTAAGGAAAATTTCTCCTAATTTTTCATTGCAGTGAAGCAGTCAAAGTCTGAAAGACGACCTCCTCGCACGGTATCATCAAGCCGTTATCGTAGCCGAAGCCGAACTCCTCCTCGGCTTGTTGAAGCAGGTACTGGAATTTTGGATGGCACAAGTAGGAGATAGGAATGATATATCTGGTTCTGTTTTCGCCGACGTAGACCGCAAAGTGTCCTTTCGGGACGTCGGGAGGAAACCCGTCACCGTAGTCCATGTTCTCGTGTTGCTTTCGGCCGAGGCTGGAGCAGCGTCTCAGTATCTGCTTCAGCGCCCCGGATTGCGTGATTTTGCTTCGTTTTCTTACTGCCATTTATGCTCTCAATTCCTTGTGAAGAGGCTCTGAGCGCAAGAGGAGAATTGAAACTCTGTGAATATTGAGATGGGGAAGAGGAGGTTGTGGAAAGAGGAATTTGTTGTGAATGGATTTGGAGTGCACTGAGGGGAGGGGTATATATCAGGGAAGGTGGTGCTGATTTTGGAAGCATTAAATTGTACACCTCTCCAGTTCATATGGAGATTGGAGAGAAGAATGATATTGTGGAGTGATGGATCATCAAGTCAAGCAGTTAGGTGAGAAGTTAGAAGTTGATATGAATAGGATGATTTATAAGTATTTAAAATAATTTAGCTTACAAATTAAATGAAATAATAATAATTTTTATTTTTATTTTAGTGTTGCATGATGAGCTACTTAAACAAAGAGAAATCAATATGAAAACACAATGTGCAAAATTTTGAATCTAGAGATCTTTTATCAATATTACCAACTTCAAATTGAAGCAAAAAAATAATTAAATATCAATCTGTAGATTACTCCATACTCGAATACATATCAGTTAATTGAGTTGCCACTAAAAAAATTAACAATGAATCTCGTACATTTTAGTCTTAATCTTAACAAACAACAATAATTAAGTGAAAATTGACAATGATATATATATATATATAACACCTTGGGAATTTTCTTACTGCCGACTGTACTAATAAAAAGTATCACCAGCAACATTTACAAATTGCAACCATCCATTTGCGTTGGAAATGGAGAGGTGGAGGCAGTACAGAAATTGAAACCAGAGCATGTGGGTGGGGTCCAGTGTATATGTGCTTGATGACAAGGTTGGGCTCAGCGTCTCGTGGCTCTGCTTTCATGGCCTCCGTACAACATGGCCCCTCTCTCTTTCCTGCTTGTACATCCTTCATTTAATTTCTCTATGTGCTAACCGTGAGCTTTGAGCTCATAAAATTTTTTAACGAGTTTAATTTAAAAATAGATTTTAAATAATAAATTTTTAATATTAAAAATTTATAAAATACTGAAATTTTTTAACTATTTTTTTTTCAATTTTTTTTGAAAATGATCAATTCATATACGAAAATATTTATTATTTTATTATTATTTTAAATTTATTTTAAAAAATTCGAAAAAAATTTAAAAAATTCTAAAAATGAATAATTTTGATATTTTAATACGAATAATTCTTGAACTATTCAGATTTATTGTTTGAAACTGTTTCGATTATTTTTTAAATTAAATTCATCAAAAACTTAATAAATTTAAATTTATACTAACTTTATTATATATATATATATATATATAAATCAGGCAACTTGAAATATGCACGGTCCAACGGTTATTTCCCTATCTCAGGTACTGTCTATCTGACTCAAGATATTTTCCATGAGAAAATCTTTTTTCATTTTGGCCTTTTGTGAAAATAATGACCATTTTAAATAGAATAGTCAACTAAAACAGGAAAACCCTGAATTAGGGAGCGAGGGCAGCCTAAATGTTTTATGTACATAATAATTATTTGATAATATTAAAATTTACGTTAAAAATATAAAATTTGATTATCTGATGAAAAATATTTGAATTTAATAAATATAATAATTATTCCGAAATTTTAATCATATAAAAAATAAAATTTAATAATCTGACAATAAAAAATATTTATTAAATTTAAATTTAATTCGATAAACATCGGATGGCCTCATTCCTTAACTAAAATTCTAGAAGCTTTCCATAGTGTCAATAAAAGGACAGAACAGAAGTATTAGGAGAACCTGGCGGTGGAAATAAAGTATTAATTACTTTACTTGGGGAAAAAAAAGTTCTTAAATTGTTTATTTTGGTTGATAGTCTTTACATGCTAGTGGAGCACTAGCAAAGTTGTTCCCCATAATTAGGGGATGGAGAACAACCTATATAAATTATTCAAATATATGGTTATTTTCATGTAATAGTTTAATGGGGGAGGCACTTAATTTCCCCAAGCTTCTCTCGCCTCACATTTTTTTGACTATGGTAAAGTAAAGAGAAAGTGGACAAGTGTAGAATTGTTGACTAGGGAATGTCTTGGACCAAAAAGGCAGATGAAAAATTGTTTAAGTGTTTTAAGTATATTCCCTCCATCTTTTCTAAACGATTTGCAAGCCAATTCAACCAATTATGTAATAGTGTTAAAATAAAACTATTTGAAAAATTATTTAGAAAAAAATATAAAAAATGTTCGATAAAATTATTAAAAACCGAGCTTTCAAAATAGTGTTATATTATTGGGGAAAAAAAAATATAAATGTACAATTAACTAAGTAATAAAATTGGGAAAAAAAAGAATAATAGAAAAATGTCATTCAGAATAATGTTTAGTAAATTATTGACTTTTTTAAAAAAATAAACATTTCAATATGAGATGAAAGTTAAGGTTCTCAAATCAATCAATAACATACATTAAAATTTAAACCGTCCTTTTCCTATGAATTCTATTAACCTTTTTTTTTTTTACCAAAATTGACCAATTAAAAGGCTACATCCACTAAAAATGCATGTCATATCTAAGAAGGAATATACTATGATATATTTCTCGTTCCCTTTTACTTTCTATCATCGCTGCCAAAGAAAATCCACATTAATTACTCTCCTCAATTAATTGCTAATACATAAAACAGAATGATTTGTGGGCTATACTCAGAAAATGACCAAATTATAACAAACTCAACTCTAGTTAATTACGTACTGAATTTAAATTGATGACACCAACAATAAATAACTCACCAACACCTTGAAAGCAATCTTATATTATACATGTTTAGTTCAATTAGCATCTTACACTGTTAGAGCAAAACAGGAAAAACAGAAAGGGGAAAGGCAAAAAAAAGAAAAAAAGAAAAAAAAGAAAAAAAAGAAAAAAACATCAACTGACAACCCAACACCAACAGGACTATTTTTAAAAGATAGAAAGAGAGATGCTGCCCCAGCTTGGTTTGAGGCCGAATTATGCACAAGTACTTGTCAAGTATAGTACACAAAGGTACTGTGCAAAGCAAATTGCCATGGTCCAATTGCAATAAAATAAAAAAAAAAACTGAACAAACTGAATCATTTCCATTTTCAAGTCTAGCAAACTCTGACATATTAACCACCCCAACATGAAAGCTCCCCTCCTCCCTCCTGTTTCTGCTTCTAATTTAATTATTTTTTTTCTATTTTGCCTTGTTGAATAAATTCTACCACGTGATATTTTTTTAGAACTTTTATTTTAGTTAATGAAAGGGATCAGGATATATTTCTAATACCAGGTCAAAATTATCTTGGTGGTATTGAACTAGTGCCTCACAAAAAAAAAAGAATTTTGTTTTCTGAAGTTGAATAATTGCAAGGTAGTTTTACTTTTCATGTGGAATGTTGCAGTTTCAAAATTTGAATTGAGGATTATTTATAAACATTTAAATTTATATTGACTTTTATGTTTATCTCAAAAAAAATTACAAAATAGTTTCTGAGATCTAATGGAGTACCAATTCTATTATTTTTTGTTCTCAAGGGAAAAATATTTTTGCAGGCTAAAAATAGGACTGAAATGTAGGACAAATCAATGGTCCTTTTTTTTTCTAAGCATGAGAAATTTTAATACCTTAATCACCTGTGGTAGCTTTGGTTTCTCTATAATTGTTGTCAATCTCCTCCTTTGCATTTCTTTTATTAGTGAATAAATCTAATTACTCAACAAAACAACAACTGATGCACTCACAAATTACTCGGCTATGGGTTTTCACTTCTCCCATGCTAATATGTAGCATCTCCTAATTAAGGCGTTAGATAATAAATATGTTTTCTTTTATATCTCTAGGCCCGGAATAATTCACGGTGCTTCCTTTTTATCACTGTAGGCCTCAATCGTTAACCCTATTGTACGTATCTTTAAGCCCAATGGGCTTGTTACCATCAACACTATCATTAATCATCATCTTCACATTTCATGTTAGAATTAGTGTTACATAAGAATGAAGTGTTAATATATAAATCGTCACATCTTCCTTTTAGCAAATTAAAAGAACTGAATTAATACCTTCTCTCTTTTTTATTTTAGTAAATACCAAATATCTATTTTTTTAGACCATAATATTGACACTCCTTAAAATTCTTCTTTTGAACAAAATTTTTTAAGGATATTCTTATAGTTTATTTTTTTTTTTGACATTTTTCATCTAATTATTACATTTTACTCACAGTATACTACATGAGATCAATATGTTAAAATTAAACCCAAGTAATTTAATCTCTATTATTTGAGTTTTGCTTCACATAATTACCAAATAAGAGGATATATACACACACACACACACACACACAAAGTTCCCTTTCAACGGTCCTTAATGAAAGGCCATCAATGTTAGGTAGTATCACCTGTCCAATTTTGTACAAGTGCAAATTTCATGCCTTTATGTTGAAAGGGAAAGCAATGCACTTTTGGAACTGCTTTGTTTGTGGTCCTTTCAGCTGTGACGCTGTTTCACTCTCAACTCTCAAGCAAGAAGGTTTAAAGTGAGGTTACTGATATGTATATATAGGTGTATCATATATCATGACATGATGATTTGTACTGATAGAGACATGGACTGGTGTATATATCTAATCTCCTTATTTTCTTTTCTATGTAGACCGTAGTGTATACTGTTTGTGTACAAACACCTTGTATGATGATCTATGATTGTTAACAGTGCTCTAATTAAGTTGGTTTTTTTTTCTAGAAGCAAAAATATTTTCTAAAAAGGACCCAATAATGATCCTCAACAGAATAATTTAGTGAACTGTGGCATTTATAATGTCAATTAATGGAAAGGTATGTACTGGTGGAATAATTGACATATAGAAAAGGAGAGATCAATTACTTGCTTTCTAGTGTGCTTTATGCTAAATGTTAAAATAGTTAAAGCCTAAATTTTAGATCACACAATGAAATTATTTATCTAATTTGACGTCGAAAGCAATGCAATTAGTGCCGGAAATAATACAAATTTTGTGACAAATTTATATGAAATAAAGAAGTTAAAAAAAATCAAATGTTCATTTCAGTACTTAATTTTTTGTAATATGTTGATATTTCAGGTTTTGATAATGTACGCAAAAAAAAAGAAATTACAGTTTAAGAGACCATGCATTTCCGGACGTCGAATTTTCAATTAAAAAATGTAAATATAAATTTTTTAATTTGCTGCTGTGGTTGTAAACTGATATTGTACTAGAAAAATAGACAAGTGATTAATGTTGTTCAAAATGTACATATTTGTTAGAAAAAATGTTAGAAAAATCGAATGTCTCTGTATTAGGACTAGGCCCAACCAAAATAGAAATTTATCATTAAACATGCCTGTCTATTAATGGATCAAGGCCCATATTACTGCAATTGTTCTCCTCTTTATGTTTCTGTTCTTGATATCTTATTCTTATTTTTTTGTTTGGGAGGGAAAACCTGTAGGCATTAGATTAAATCATAAAAGTAGTTCATGATCAGTACATCAAATTAAAATACTCCTAAGATTGCAAGACAAGAAAAAGAAAAACAAAACAAAACAACAAGGAAACAGTCTTAACAGCGCCTGTTCCAAACTGAATAACTGCTACTAAAAAATATAAAAGAAACATTTCTCCGTGTTTTTCTGGCAATGGTGCATTGTCTACGCTGTTCTTCACTGCTTGAGAGCCAATCCGGAATCCCAGGCGAACATCGCATTGCTGAGTGTCGTCTGCAGTCCGTGTGCCCTCTGAAATGCTGCATTTGGCATCCCGCAAAAAGATTGGCCCGTACGTTCTTCTCGCAACATTTGCTAGGCGGTGCGGGCCCATGAGGCCATGACGGCTTCCCTTTTCACATGACGGATCTCCACTTCCCTTCCCTTGCTCCTTGTCTGATAAGGCAATTGATCCGGGATACCCTCTGTGTCACCCCTCATTGCCGCAGTCACCCTTGTAGACAATTACTCTTCACAAATGCCATGTTATCGTATTGCCGCTCAGTACCGCCACTGCTTCTGCCGGGGATGGATCATGTGCACGGATTGATGCATATCCAACTTGAACCAATGTACCAGTGGATGTGTATGTTTAGTAGGCCAGCCCCGTCCTTCCGTTTCTGTCCCACGAGGTGTCTGTTCTGATCACCTGAGCTCTCACCGGTACGGTATGTTGATGTCTTATTCTGTGAAAGTTCTACTTTTAGTTGTTACTTTTAAAAAAGGCCTTTCAGTTATGTCTTTATAAAAACAATAAGATATCATACATGATTTTATTGTTTATCAAGTGATTTAAATTTTCAAAAGTATGAAATTAATTGTCCTTGATGTACCACTAAATAATACTCATATGAAACTTAATTTGTAGGCTATTAATTAATATGTCAAACAATGTACCTATGAATTTATATTTCTGATTTTCAGCATTATTTTAATTGATTTGAGAAATTATTGTTAAAATTGCCAAGGTAAATTCTTGTGAACTTTTAAGGTTGGCTATGCAAACTTGTCACCACATATATATATGATTTATAAAATTATTTTCACACATACGCAAGCATTAAAAGTAGTTGTAAAAAGATTCCCATAAAAAGAAAAACCAACTAATTAGGTGGTGATGTTGGCACTAAGGTGGCTATTGGGTAATCAACGGATAATAATGTCTAGATATAAAAATCAATTTATTTGTCAAATTAAAAATATGCATTAACATTTGTGCAAATATATATCACTGAATTAATTTACGATAATTACAAAAAAATATTATTATATTATATATTAAAATGTTAAAAAGATTTGCATGAAATTGAAATATGATCCGAATCTGCTAGATGATATATTGGGATTTATACTCGAATTAGATTTGATAAATATATATTACTTTGCATGAATATTGAAAATCGGTATATAGTACTATTAAGTCCTGTGCTGAAAAAGTCTCCTTTTTCTTCTGACTAAATCTCTGTGGAGAAAGTCTACCATACTAAAATTTCCAAACAGATATTGTTAAAATTTTGTTTGTTTGTACGGCATAGATATTAAAATGTCATCTCAATTTAAATTATATTATCACGCTGAAAAATTAGACGCAAGAAAACATTATAAATTAAGAAGAAGAGAAACTCGCATGACAACCATAATAGAAATATATCTTTCGTTATTGAAAATCATACATAAATAAAAGGCAGAAAACATAGAAGAAGCTTGCAAGTTTTGCAAAGTGACAACTATAATAGAATTATTTTTTTCAGATTATTTTTTTGTTATTGTCTTGAAAAAATAGTATACAATAGCGATTATTTTATTGTCATTGTCTTGAAGAGATTGTAGACAATAGCAACGTCAAAAATAATTCTATTAAAGGTTCTTAATTTTTTCATGCATTTACAATAATATACAAGAATCCATTATAAAAAGAGGGGGAATACTTCCAACATATCACCTAAATTTTGAATATATGGCTCAAGTCTAAACAAAATTGAAATTATTATTGTGTCAAAATTCCAATGAGACGTGATATTCCTAAATTCACATAATAGATAGTCTGCACTGATTATGGTAGTATATTAAATATAACTCCATTTTGAATATTTCCTAATTTTGGGCACGCACAGTATATAACTACTAGATACAATTTAAATGTAAATGATGTAATTAACAAAAAGTGTTTTGAAAAAATAAGTTCAAAAAACGTGCAAGTTTCAACATAATCTATAATTAAAGGCTTAAAAGCAAACAAGTATTAGAACTAGAATTGTGGATTAAATTGTGCTAGCATTGAGTTTGTGTACACAGTGTTTGCATATGACACATATATATGTCTGAAAAACATTGTTTTTAAATACGAATTTATTTATATATATGAAAGACACTGCATATCGTATATGCAATATGCGGATTTTCATGCAAAATTATATATGATGATTTATGTAGTGTATAATAAATGTTTAAATATATTATAAAAAGTGAGTTGGTTGAGTAGTCAAATTCTTGTTCGTAGCCTCTCATAAATGAGGGTTCAAGCCTTCCTCAATGCAAATAAAGTGAGAAGTTTCATACATAGTTTCAATTACTTCTCTCTTCAAAGTATAATTTTTAAAACTTTTTCTATATATTTGTTAGCTGGTAATTCGCCAACTACCATTCATACAAAAAAAAAGAAAACAATTAATTTTTGCCATCATTAAGTTTATGATCCCTCTGTCCCTCTGTCACAGGTGAAGTCATGAAAAATAAAATTTTGGGGCGGAGAAAAATATTAATTAAAACTGAATTGACGTCAAGGAAACTTTTTTTTCTTCCTGCTGTTTTATTTGCTTAAATAGCAACAGCAACATCCTACTATTTAAAATCTCCTCTTAAGAAAACATGCTCCAAGCAATATTTCGAAAATTATCTAATTAAATAAAACACTTTTCTCTTCCTATATCTGTGATATAGCCAAAAACGAACCATCGAATTAACCGCAACAATTTGTTTGAAATTCGAAAACTCAGATTTCGTCTTTGTCAAAGGTACATTACATATAAAACTTCCAAACGGAGGAGCAAACGAAGCTTCCTCTGCCATTCCATGTAAGAAAATAGGACTTCGTACGCGATTGCTTTTTCAAAAAAAGAAGAGAGAAGAAGAGAGAAGAAGAGAGAAGAAGAGAGAAGAAGAGAAAAATAATGTAAGAAGAGGACTCTGTGTTCGCCGCCTGTGCAACCTCATCTCTGCCAACTGACAAGGAACGCAATGCTGTCTCTTTCATTTTTCTTTCCTTCGCTACAAGCCAATTAACGGGGTCACACGTGTCAGCTCTCCTGCTGCCCTAGTGATGCTCACCTTATCCCCCACAATTTTGAATTTTCATTGTTTTTTTCTTTTAACAACTCATCGTTGATTCACAATCCTCTCCGATTTCTGACTTGCCACCATTAGAGAGGCAGTGAATTGTTCCTGTACTGTGCGTGTATGCATCATTTTTGTGCTTTCAGATGTTGGCGGATGAATTGTGTCATACAAATGTGATATGGTTTTATGTGTTGTATCATACAAATCGATGTTTCACTTCGGAAATACTTCTTGTTCATTTCGTGTTAGACATTTAGTCGTGTCGTATCGTATCTCACAATCTCATATGATCAACATTATGTATGTGTTGTGTCGTTATTTCGTTCGTATTTACACTTTTTCTAGCAAACAAGGCAAGTGCAGAAAGGGTATCAATTATAGGAGTTATCATTATTTAGTGATTAATGAAGAATGTTTCAATAAGTTTATAGGTTCATAAATGTCATTATGTCAAAGCCTCATTTTATTTATATTTAGAATGTATTCACATAAATTTTTATGATTTAATTTAATATTGGATTTAAGTGTCAAAATATATTATAGTTAAACCGAATTCATTTAAAATTTTGATTACTCGATCTAGTATAATAAATTCTAAAAATTATAAACTTGACTTGGACACATCTTCTATAAAAATAACTAAGATTAACAATTCAAATTTGATATTAGAATTTTAAAATTTGAAATATAAAAGAGAAAAAAAATATGATTATGAAATATGTAGCACAAAAATTCGTGATATTGAAATATTCTTCTTTATCAAAAATACCAAAATAATAATTATTTTGTTGCTTTGAACACTAATAGACTAATAACATTATGTTCCTTGGAACGTGTGTTTATCATTTTTTTTTAATTTTTACATGCTCGTGAGAGATTACATAATATTTTATTTTACAGTAGTAACCAGAGGCGAAATAAGGAAGGAACTGATAAAAACCACAGTTTTTTCTATCATAGTTGATATTATATAGTGAAAAAAAACTAAATATTTCTTGATAATTATATTAAGAAACAATAATTATAATACATTGTTCATGTTCATAATAATTTTTAGTCCTTAATTTCATTATCTTCTAAATATAACACTGATGTTAAATGTGATATCAAGACATGAAGAATGGATATATGCTTTGATGTGCGCCAACCAATTTTAGAGCGCAACAAGTTCCAAAATATTCAAGGAGAAAGCACGTCAAAAGTGCAAGAAATTTCAAAATTCAAACCGGGAAATTACCTTTTCCGGAGTCCACAATCGAAAGGCGAAAACAAAGAAAACTAATCCTTAAAGAAGAAAGGCAAAAAAAAAAAAAGAAGAAGAAAGAAAAGACAAAAGAGAGGCAAAAGCTAGAGAGGCTGCTGGACAGGTGTGAGTCTCAGTTTGCCAGAGAAAGGTCTAATTTGCTGAAGTAAACAGGCAATGGATAAAATAGTGATCCGATAACCCAACATCGTACACATGGACCTGGTCTGAAGATTATTGGAAAAATTAGTGCTTACGGGTCCCACATGTCAATGGTATGGTCTACTATATTAGGTTCTCGTTTCTTATCGAGAAGTACTTTTTGATAACTGATACGGTCTAAGGAAACAGGAACGATAGCATAATGACAAGCGGGACCCACATTGCCGAGATGGGCCCCACTTCTTTCCCCTCCTGTCATGAATTTATTCCTGGACTTGTTGTACCAGCAGTTAAATACAATACACCAATCACCACGTAGCAAATCCGCGACCGAAATAACTACTTGACCTCACCAGTCATTGGAACTGGTTCATGCCAGAACTGGAACTTCCCATTTCTTGCTCGCGTTTTTTTATATCGCTTAGACTCGTTCTGTATACCAGCAATAAAAAAATAACTTTGTGGGGCCCATATTCAGTGATTCGGTTCATATTTCAACTTTTCTCGCTGTCTTTTCTCTACCAAATTACACGTCTCTCCTCTCCTACCGCTTCTCTGACTCTTTTTCTCCGATCATCTCTCTCCTCTTCTCACTCTATTAAAACTCACCATTAGACGAGAAAACAACACATCTTCGCTGAAACAAAACCCAACAACTCAACAAACAGTCAAGCGCAAGCAGTGTTTTTTTTTATTTATTTCGTAATTTCCTTTTTATCCTTTCGTGCAAAATTGCGTCAGCCTAACAGAGATCCCTCGGCGGTCCGGTAGGTCGATCTCTGCGACGATCATGGCGGTGGTGGAGAACAACTCCATGGGGGGGTTGAGGAGTGGAGAAGGCGTCGTGGAGGAAAGAGAAGAGGGGTTGAAGAGGGAGATCAGAGATCTGCAGGAGCTGTTGTCTAAGCTCAATCCGATGGCGGAGGAGTTTGTGCCGCCGTCGCTCTCCGCCGGGGTGTACGCCGGAGTTGGTGGCGGCGGCGCTGGCGATGGAGGGCAAGCTTTAGGGTTTTATCAGAACGGATTCTTCATGGAGAATGGAGCTGCGCTAGGTTTTGGTGCTGGTGGCGGTGCTAGAAGGGTTATTATCTCTATCTCTCTCTCTGAATTATGAAAAAAGTAGTTTTGCATATTTTATAATTTCTGTGAAGGAGATACATGTAGAACCTTGTGCTGAAAAACAAAAAAAAGAACAGAAAACCAGTTCTGTTATTGTTATTTTGTATCAGCATTTTTGTAAATTGTGAGAAAAACATGGATCCGAAGGGAGCCAGAACTTGTATTGTTGGAGGCTAAGTCTTCAGCTATCCTCTGTGAAAAGCAAAAAAGTATATAGGAGAGCAACAGAGCGCTGTTCCAGTGACCTTTACTCACTATCTGAGTTTTTGTTCATATAATCTAATTTGATTAATGTTTTCGGTTAGAAGAAGAACGGATTTGGTCAAGGGAGAAGGCGCGTGAACACTCGAACTAGCATGGCACAAAGGGATGAAATCATTCGCAGAACTGTTTACGTATCTGATATTGACCATCAGGTGAGTGTAAATTTTGCGAGTGTTATATTTGGGTTTTCTTGTTTTCTTAGCTTGTCTCTCGTGTTTCCCCTAGGAAAATTAAATACAAATATGTACTTAAACCTTATATATTTTTTGCCTCTCCTTCCTTTTTTTTTATGACTTCACATTTCCTGTTTTGGCAAGTTCTTATTTGGATGCCACGATTCCTAGATTATTTTGCTTATCGTTACCATAAAATTCGCTAATACTATAATATCGGGAGTAATGTGCAAAAGAGGCAGTTGGATTTTCTTCCAGTGGTCCTGAGAAAAAGCCAGATATCTTAAGCAATGTTCTTGTACTTATCAGTTTGCTATCCTTAGCACTGTTTGTAGTCTTATTATTGATTTGTTTGGTTTCTTTGCTCATACATGTGAAAGTAAACACGACTTTCTTTAGCATATTTACAATAAGTATGCGTTTTCTTTCCAACTCTTTTAGTTTTGGAGTATTAGGCATACTATCTTTAGCGACATGATTTTAGTTCAGTGTTTAAAATAGAGGGCTGGTGAGCTATAGTTTTATAGCCCCCATCTCCAACGGCAATAAATGCTATAGAGAAATTCTCTAGTTGTGTTTTGGAGCTACCTTCTTGGTTGGATATCCAAAATAATAGGCTGCCATAACGTTCTTTTCTTGGAAAATATGGGACTTACTCCTTTTGCTCTTCATTTTTATGAACTTTATCAAAGTTCTTTAACTTTCTTTTAAAAAAGGGCAGCGTATGTCTATATTTAGAAACAATTTTAAACAAAAAGGGGGGGTTCCAATGCAGCAGAATTTTAGTTTCAGCCTTTAAAAAAGGGCATAGTTTCAGCCTTTAAATGCAATTTAGATGGAACAGATTTGTAATGGGGATTAATTTCACGGTAAGAAAAAGTTTAAATGTCGCCTGATTGCAATCCCTCAAAATTGTCACTTTATTAAAAGAATCACTTCCTTTTCCCGACACAATTACGGAAGGAACTGCTATCTTCCTCCTCATAGCTTATAATAAAATCTTTTTCATGCCTTTAAAACTGCGATAAACCAAAATAATTAAATTTGAAGTTTGTCAAACTTCTCTGTTGCATTTGTAATACAGAACATCAACTATCTAAAAACTTAGTTTACTCTAAAATTAGTTAGTAAAAAGGATACTAAAAATCATAGATAAAAATTTAGCATAGAAGTAAAAAATAACTAAAACTTAATTTGAAAGTAAAAAAAGGTTCAAATTTGATATTGGTGCATATATCTTTTGAGAACATGAGCTTCCATACTAGAGGCATCATCCCTGGTAATGGTTATTGTGGGAGCGAAAGAGGATGCAGTAAAAATATATATATATATTTTTTTGTTTCGTCTTTTCTCTTTAGCTAAGTGAACTTTTTGTATTCCTCAATCCTCATTAATACCTAGAAAAAGCAACGGGCAACCAGAGGGTCGCATTAATTTCTTGTATAACACTGAAATAATTCACACTGCAGATCTGATTGCATCTATAGGCTGAGATTATGTGGGATTTGGTGGCACAGAGTTTCTGTGGTATTGGAACTAAACAAAATATATACCCATTAGGTCAGAGAAAATGAATAGAATTGTTTGCTTAATCCCTCTCTATATCTCTAATGCCTCTTGGGCTCCTACTCTAACTAACTCTCCCCCTCTTATTCCCTCTTGTTCCCAGTTAAAATAGGAACTGAAAAAACCAGTACATAATACAATATTAATAATTGAGTGTAAATGTATGTAAGCTAACCAATTGAGGTTTTGACCTTAACCTCAAAAACAGTTGAATGGTTTCATATGATGAATTAACTGTTGAAAATTATCTACTTTACGAGTGGTGTTATGTAAGTAAACTGTGAGTTCTTTTTTTTTTGTATAATCAAGAGGTAAAAGGTATTGTAAATGAACGGCTAAAAATAATATATTTACCCTTCAATATTTAGCATCTTGACAATGTATAAGATAAATTTAATATATTTAGTTACAACTTCATAGTTGTACCAAAAAACAGCTATGACTTTATTATGCAATACGAGTTATTTTTAAGACAGGATATTAAGTTGTTTTAATATAAATCGCTGTGTAAGAGAGCTTCTTCTACATCCACCACTATTTAAAACATTTCTTTTAGTAAAAATTTAATTTTATCAAGTATGATGTGGGGGTGGATTTTTATTTGTCATGTTATGTACACTAGCTATAAATTATCTTTTTCATAATTTGTTTATTGCACTTGCTCTACTTCATTTCATATGAACCATCTCATAGCAGATAGAGATGTAGTGACGAAGTGGGTAGATGCATAGATCATAGATGCACACTTCCCTTTTTAGTAAAATTGATTAATAATTTGGTCTGGTTTTGCGATGATATTAAAAAATGTGAAGTTATGTCAAATTTGTCTTACTATATCTAGTATTGTTGATATGAAGTTAAGTTGATTAATTTTTGATCTTTTGTAGGTCACAGAGGAGCAGCTGGCAGCTTTATTTATCAACTGTGGCCAGGTCAGTCTATTTCCTTTTCTCAGTTGGATTGGTTCTTTGTTCTACTGTTCAAGTCTACATGTAACTAATTTTAGTTCTCTGTGGGAAGGTTGTGGATTGCCGCATGTGTGGGGACCCCAATTCTGTCCTTCGATTCGCTTTCATAGAGTTCACTGATGAGGGTAATCTTGGAACTTCACTTCATATAATTTTAGTTCCAGGAGAAGTTTGTAGATATTTATGCTATAAGTAAAGTAACTTCTCATGTTTTGTTCCATCAATAGAGGGAGCAAGGGCTGCGCTTAATTTATCTGGCACGGTGCTTGGTTACTACCCGGTTCGGGTTCTCCCTTCTAAGACTGCAATTGCACCTGTTAACCCATCTTTTCTGCCTAGGGTTAGTCCTCTTTTATTACATATTTCTAATGGAAGTTATTTGATCCATTTTGGTTGGATGCGGGCATGTCAGATCTTGTACTGCCGTGTAACAGCCAGGTGGGAAACTCTTAGTAGTCTTCAATATTTTTTTAAGTCAAATGTACTAACGTGGTTTCCTTCTTGCATATTTAGTCTGAAGATGAGCGTGAAATGTGTGCAAGGACAGTGTACTGTGCCAATATTGACAAAAAGGTACTTATCATAGACTAAATATCCACTTTTTTAATATGATAATTTAAAAATAAAAAGATTTTCGCGAATTGTAAATTTTAATACTAGGAAGTTCGCATCCATTGTTTGCGTACCAATTTTATAAATCTACATATTTGCTATATATAATGTTACATAGTTACATTTCCGTACAAAGTTCAAGAACCAAAAAAAGTGGTTCGCAAACATTGTATGTGAACTTACTAGTTTTGCAAAATGTTGATTTCAATTCCCAATGCACTTACTTTTCATTTTTTTATTCTTGTATTAATAAAAAAGTGCTAAATATCTCTCTTTTTTACCTTTTGATTGTAAATGGGCACTGTATTAGGTGTATTTGTCACTGTATTTTACGTCTCTGTGCATTTCAGACTGTTTTCTTTTTTATCTCCTTGTTTGTTTTGCTTTCTGTAATTGTTGTTGTGCATTGCAACCCCAACCAACTTGTTAGTATTAACTCATACAGTACTACTACTGCACCAGGCTGGCTGCTAGAGTAATCCTTGTATTAAGAGTGAGAAAACACTTACAATGCCATTTGCACTGTTTTAACAAGTAGCATGATCCAGTCCCTGCTTGTTGTTCTTTGTTTTGTGGTTTAGGTTTCTCAGGCTGATGTCAAGCTCTTCTTTGAGTCCATATGCGGAGAGGTTTGCTCTCTTTCTCTTTGGCTAGATCTCATTCTTATTAAACTGTGAATAAGTTTTTTATGCAACTGCAAACCTGGTTTCTGACCAACTTTTGTTTAGGTTTACCGGCTGAGGTTGCTTGGGGATTACCACCATTCTACTCGAATTGCCTTTGTTGAGTTTGTTAGGGTGAGCCTTTTTTTTTTTTTTTACATTTCTCATCTGTTGCTTATAAAATATAACTAGTTTAAATTGCTTACTGTGGTCATACTCATTCCTCAACCCCCACTCGAGGGGATATAATGAATGAATCTTAGGCATGAGGGTAGAAGAAAATTTTATGAACCTTTGACCAATACCACTGACCATCCCTTGATCTTTGTGTCATCCTTCAGTTCAACCCTTAATATCCATTGATATTTTGTCTTTGGACTTACAATTTCTATACTATTGATTGTGAATAATAATTGATTCTTTGTTAAGATCAAGACTCTAATTTTTTGCCCTATATTTCCTTCACTTGCGACTCTCACAATTTCTTCTTCTACCCTCTTTTCTTTGTTCATAAGTGAAGAATTATTTGTGCCCAAGCAAAAATAAACATTTTGGTCTTCATGCTACATCAATATATTTAACCTAGTCTGCAATCACAATTTTTATTTTGATATTTGGATAAATAGAGAGGGATTTCGCATCAGACATGAAGAAAAGCTGCCAATTCTAAATGCTACAGTTGTTTTTCAAGAATTGAACCTGAACCTACACAATATACTCATTTATCCTAAACTTTTTCATTAGGATCTTTTTTATAACAATTTGTATTCTAATATCATTGTTAAGCAATTAGGCAAAAAGCAAATTCATTCACTTTATTTTAAATAGAATGTATACTGCCAATTCAGGTAAAACATGATCTATGCATACCTATTGAGGAAAACATATACTTCATGCAACTTTCCTTTTGCATTGCACATCATTTCTTGGCTCTGCCAGGAGTTGAAGCATTGTTTCTAATTGCTTTCTTTCCTTAAATTAAGCCTAATTATTTTTTCTTTTCTTATACTTGGTATAGTTTCTGATGAAAACTTGTTCAAATAACTCTTTTCTTTTACTGTATGAGCATATGCATGCATTCAATGCATTTTTGTTATTCAACAAGCTAATCGCCTAATCCTCTAGAAATGCTGGTTTTTCATTTTTTTTTTCCAGGCTGAGAGTGCAACTGCAGCACTCAATTGTAGTGGTGCCATCCTTGGAACCTTGCCCATCAGGTAAATTGTTTAACCATTGTTTTCGTAGTTCTTATTCCTTTTACATATTAATTGTTTCTTGTTGCATTGAAGTACTTGCAGAGGTTCTCTCATTTCCGGTTTCTAATGGGCAATCTTTTTACTATGTCTGCACAAAATTCTTGAAATGGTAGAAAAGCATTTGAAACATTGGGTTAAGACTTTTTAAACTCTGATTTAATAAATTGTTTTTTGAGGGTTCCTGCATTCTGCCCTACCAAAATAATTGTGAATAATTTTCTGTACTGATGTTTAGAGGGTAGGTTCATTTTTATGGCAATTGGTTCATCCTTGTTTATGATTCTGTGTCATGCTTATATTATAAAACATATTTCCTCATAAACAATTGTTTTTTTTTGTAGGGTTAGCCCTTCAAAGACTCCTGTGCGGCCGCGCACGCCTCGTCAGCAGATGCATTGATCCGTTTCTTTTTGTAGGTATATGAGGTGCTGGCATATAGCACTTTCCATATATAAGCCTTTATTTACATAATTATATGAGAGATACAAAGAACAAAGTATGAAGTAATATGTTGTAGTTTACCATCTCATACATGTGATAGGCGGGGTAAAGGGTTTGTTCTTTGGCGTTTTGCACATAAGAGTTTTGAGATTAGAAATTTGAGGCATCAACTTGAAATTTCATGCAAACTTAGTATGAAATGTGTGATGCTGCTTCCAGTAAACTTTTGATCAAAGACCTAATGCAAATGGCTTAACTTTTTGTTATATGTTGCTTTGTGGTTCGTTTGTGGTATCTGGCATTGCTGATGTGTGGTAAAAGAGCGCCTGCTCTTCCAAAGGGCTTTCTTTTATTAGTTACTATTTGCCAAAGGGCATTGCAACGGAGTAACAAACTAAAACGAATATCTGTTTGGAGCTATGATTCTATTTTTGCCCTTTTGCCAATTTTGGGAAACAGTTGTGTTTTTGGCGCCTATTAATAAGAAAAACAGTTTTGTCAGTCTACTTAATATAGAGTGCGTTTGGATGAGAGGGTAGGTTAATGGGATCAATGATTAATCCTACTATTTAAAAAGGCAACTTCTGGTTGGTTTAGTAAAATAGCCGCTAGTATAATGGTAGGGATTTGTTCGTTAACCTAAAGATTCCGAGCAGCTATCTATTGATTCAAATAAATAGTGAATAAAAAACATGGTGTGTCGTGATGTTTTGTATAAAAATATAGTATATTTTGGTCATGTGATGTGTTGTGATGCGATCAAAATATTTTTTTTCACATGATGTGATTTTACGTGTCAAAAATAATATAATAAAAATACGTCACATTTATGTCACAATACGCATAATATATGTTATGTTTAAACACATCATGTTATGCCGTGACATGATATATATATAATACATCATTTTTTTTGAATTTTTATCTTTCCATCGAAAAAAATATTAAAAATTATTTAAGTTTGTGAAAAAGGTATAAAATTTATTGTAAAGTGTTGGAAAATATTAGAAATTTTTTTATGGTAAAAAATATATTTCATATTTATATTAATAACTAAAAATATTTAAAATAATGAATGAATGACTTCACTTGATCACGTGACGTGACACGTCTAAACAATTTCATGTAACGTGTTGTAACGTATCAATTTTAATTGAAATGAGACGTTATGCGGAATGACACATCATGTGATGTGATAGATATATATGTCATGATGTAACTAATTATCACGTATTATTTTTTGAATTCTGTAAATAAGGAATAATTTTGAATTCTGTAAATAAGGAATAATGACTCGAAATAATTGTTAACTCAGTCAAATATTATTTCTCATCCCATCCAAATGCATCCATAAAAAAACATTTGGTCCCATCAAGGCTAAATGCGGGTTTTGGTTTGTGGTTAGTACGACTTTTCTTCATCAAATTGCTGATTAGTTAAATTAAACCCATAAGCCCAAACCCGTTTATATCGATTTGGTGCCAAAGAAAATTTGTAATTTTACCATGAGTTTGGTGTATATTAAAAACCAGATTGCTAATCTAAGCCGCACTCCACGTATATATGCAGTCTTGCGCCAAACACGGTTCTAGAAAAAATGTTATTTCTTATCCAAGGAATTCCGAATGAAGAAACCAGGATATGATTCAATGGAGTGATTGCAGAAAACTTGACTTTAGAACAGAGCTGAAAGCAATTTTGAGAAGATATGCATAAAATGGCTGCTTGTAAACATCATTCTAAACAAAAATTCAAACCAAAAAAATCTTCCTATAATTTTCTTCAGAATTTTTCTAACAACCAGAGCATATCAGTATAGTATAGTAGCTTTATTAATTTATTTAATTTATTATTAATTAATTAACGAGTCAATCCCGCTTGTGCCTCCTGCTAATAATTCTTCATGGATCATTTTTTATCCATGGAATTTTCTCCATTGTCAAATCTGTCGTTAAGTGCACACACACTCTCAAAATCCTGATAAAAGCACCATGGCATTACATGTTTATCCTTTGTGAGGTCACTAGATTGACGCTGGTGGTAATCTATCAGTAATCACTTTCACGGTTCAATTCCCAGTCAAAGTTTACATAGCAAATTCCCTAATCTGCATCCCTTTCCCATTAATCAACCGTGGCTAAGCAGCGCTCCATGCGGTGTTTGTGTGAGTTGCATCTTTGACCTGCTAACCCAATTACAGCAACAGACAATAATGTTTCATGGGAAAATTGCAATTTGCAATTAACAGACTGCGCAAACTATGCCTGATTTCTTGATTATCAGCATAAATTGTCTACCTACTTTCTTCTGTTCATTGCTATTTGGTTTAAGCTTATACTAAAGCAAAGAAGCTGTGTGTGTGTGTGTTTTTTTTTTTTTTTGGGGTGGGGGTGGTTAAACATAAGAAAAACTGAATTGTGTGGTCAGTTTCAATTTCATGATTTCATGCTTTGTGTTGCTCTGTGCCGTTATACTTATTCATGAGCAAATATTGAGTAGGAAAATGTTTGGGAAATATCATTATTGATACCGTAATTGATACTGATTTTATTATTTATGTAAAATGAATTATTATTCATATCAATGATTTTATTATGTAACTTATTTTAACAAATATTTTCATTATTCAACTCAAATACTATTAATATAAATAATAACTTACTTAAAGTGAATAATAAAAATACTTATACAAATAAGTTGGATAATAAAATCGTTAGTATAAATGATAATTAATTTAATCTGAATAATAAAATCGGTATTGATTATGATATCAATGACGGTATCTGTATATCAGCTCCCGATTGAGTATATAGGGGATTAATCCGGATTAAAATTTCATAACCACCGTATGTTTTGTTAGTATACTACCTTAGGTATTAAAATATTGAATATGTACCCATGAGTTCTTTTGTAATTGGATGTTTACTTTCTTATGAAAATTCAAATATTGCATGAAAGGCTAGGAGCCCAATTTGACAAATTTGATCTTATTAGATAAATGAAATATTTGACGGATACAGGAATATAAAATAAATATTATAAACTTAATTTTAACGTGGAGGATTTGTATAGGGAAAAAGTGTCAAGCTCACAAGCCACAATTCATACGTCATAGGTACATTTCTTATTTAGCTTATGCATGCATTTAATGAATTTGAAAAATCATAATTGAATTTAGAATATCTGATCACTGATTGAGTTACTAAATCATTTTCAAACTTTAATTAAAATTTGAAATTAGAAAAGCCACATATAATATATTTCCTTTTGAAAAATAGATTAATATGCATTTCCTACGTACAAATCCTGAAAATAAACTATACATGTTTCCAAAACATGTGCGCAGTGACCCCAGATATCTTGTTCTTTTATATAAATCCAGTTGGAACTATCCAAAATGAAAGAAAAAGACTCAACTCAAGTACCTAGTAATTAAATTGGCCTAGTACCGTTATCCACAAAAGCAACCCGTGGGGTCTCTTTTCTTCTTCTTTTTTGATTGTTTGCTTGCACACTACCTGTTCCCCTCCAGGTAAAGGAAAACTTTCGTTTCTTCATGTCCAGAAATTTAAAATTTTAAGACTATGAATCAAAATTTCATTTTCTAGAAAAGTTTATTTATTTCCATATATATATATATATAAGAACCATGTGCGTCAATTAGTTTTCTTTGCAAGGGAAATATATCTTAACAGTTAGCACTACTGTTTGACTCAATTGTATTATTTGTATATATTATATATTTGGCTGATCAACTCGGATTATTAATTAGTATGTTTTATTTATCTTTGGTATGGACTAATGCCTTAATTTATATAAATTCAACATTTTTATTATAATTTAGGTAGATTTATTTCTGGTCTAATAAAAAAAGTTGAAGTTATTTCTTGAATTCTTTGGTACCAATGACTAAAAAACTAATAAATTTTGATCGACCCATAAACAGATACAAACAAATCAACAAAGACACTATAAAGGCATGCATATATAGTGTCTCCAGGTAAAACAATCCAGCTAAGTATAGTACAAATTAATATCATGCATAGTATGACCCACATATCTTCAACCTTCTAAGAGAGTAATTCCTTGCCCGTCTCCATCCTTTCCATTTTCTAGACGCTTTCTCTAACAACGACATTTGCTAGCTATAGCTCCATGCCATGCCATGCCCCCCTCTCTATATTGCTTCTCTCTCTCTTTCTCTTTGTCTCTCTACTTATATAACCACCTTATCCAACGGTACTCACGACAAACAAACAACTATCCCCTTAATTTGATCCCCTCTCCACAAAAAAAGAGAAGGTAAAAAAGAAGAAGGAAATATATGGGAAATTGTTTCCGAAAGACTGGCGCATCAATTCATCCAGAGTTTCCACCAAGGTCAGCTCAGCTCAAGGTATGCATGAAGGCGGCCGAGCTCGAGCAGCTCTTCGGCCAGGCAATCGACGACGGTGAAGTCGGTAAGCTTATCCTCGAAGGATGCATTGAAGGGAGGTGGGAATTTAGGAGCGTGACCGCTTCGAACCGGTTGCAGATGGATGTTATACAAGAGGAGTAACACACCGATCTGATATATTAATTGTCTAATTTATTGACCTTTATGGTTTATTTTCTAATAATTATGGTGTTTCATTAGATTTTGTGCATTTTCATTGTACATAAACTTGTATATCATTCATTCATTTAGAAGCTAGCAAGGTTCTCTTTTTCTAACCTGTAACCTCATGGTTTGATACAAATTTATCATTTTATGGGTGTTTATATATTTCTTTTAGGACTCTGCAAGTGATTATTATGTTAAATATTTTTAATTATCTTTTTTTTTTGGCATAGTTTACCAATATGTTCTTTGGAACTACACTTAATTAACATGGTGTTTGAAATATTGTCCTTTGTATGGGAAGTCATAAGTTCAAATTAATTCAATATATGCAATTAAGATAATTTTAAAATTTTAATCCTTATATGATGCTACATAAAGATATTATTTTTTTTGGATGGGGATGCTGTAACACAGGAATATGGAGATGGGAGTGAGTTCTTATGAAAAGCATTAATTTGCTAGATAGAATAAGTAAATAATTTTTAATATTTGTATACAGTGATACGTTCACTTGTGAGTTATGATGGGAAGCTAGAAAATAATTAATTACATTTTTTTTAATTTTTTATACAGAGTGTGCATATGTGAAAATTCATATTAGTGAGCGAGTCTAAAACAAGGAAGCTGATATATAAATATCGTCACTAATATTATCGTTAATATTAACTTTATTATTCATATTAATAACTTTATTATATAATTTATTTTGTATAGTGTTTTGATTATTCAACTTAATTAAGTGAGTTATTATTCATTTTAATAGTATTTAAGTTGAATAATTAAAGTACTGTACAAAATAAATTACATAATAAAATTTTTTAATATAAATAATAAGTCATTTAACTTAAAAACAAAATCGGTATTAACGACGATATCAATAATGGTATCTCCCTAACATTTCCCCTAAAACAATTTTTATACCAGACGGAAAAAAATTCCTCAGAAATTAATGAACATGAGTTAATTATATCTGGCAATTAATTAATTTGACCCACGTGCAATTTTGCATTACTAACATTCTTGAGTGCCATGTGAACATAATTATACCTCTCTAAATCTTATCATCACGTGCAAAATTAGTGTTCCATTTGGGAATTCCCGTTAGAATCTAAGGACCAATTTCTTATATATTAAGGGGTACATATATATATTCTCCACGATCTTAGTTAGCGGATCAATTAATCTTAATTAATTAACTCGACGATGGCTTGTTTTAAGCTGTTTTGTTTGACTAATTAAAAAGAACAAAAATGTTCATTGATTAGGTTTGAATTACATTCTTCTAATTGAATGGTAGCACTTGAATTAATTCAACTTTCTTTTATTTTCTGAAAGAAATAAACATTAATTTTTCAATTTATGCGGCTTGGATTCTGTCAATCTCAACCCGACTGGTTTTTTTTTTTTTGGATCAGATCAGGTTAGAGTTTGAAATCAAACTATTGTTCATTTGATTTTTATCCTTATATATACATAGTTGCACTTGATATGACCTGACTCCTTCATGACCATATGATTTATGGAGATACAACAAGGGAAGTAGAATTATAATGCAAAATATATTGGGCGAAATACTAGAAATGTAACAGCACAAAAACATACATATACTTTGTGAAAACAGAACAAACATAACATCATTGCTGATCAGATAACTTCTTTTTGACAGCCGGAAGCATCAGTACTGCATGTGGAGGAATTTTGACAACCTTCCGAACTAAACTTTAAATTTAAAATCCAAAATTATAAACATAATTTTTATTATATGTGCATATATTATATCTATTAAAAGTGATGAGATTTTATGTATGTTTCATTGTATATGAAATGGTATGAAATTTCAGTGATTCAAAATTAATAATTATTGATGCATCATCAAATGATACTTAAATTATATAAAATTTAAGTGTCATATAAAATTACTATGTCAAATAGTATATCTATAAATTTATTTTTTATTACTATTTTTTTATTTTTTTAAAAAATATTGTCAAGATTGATAAAATAACTATTATTAAGTGATCTTTTTTCTACTTTTTTTTTATGTAAGGGCTCTCCCGTTAATCCCGATTTTTATTCATTTAAAATTTTTTTTTTGCAGGACTTGACTTGCGTCTCTCCGTGGAGAGGCGAGTCCTATCACTACTGTGTTAGACCTGCTTAATAACTAATAACTAATAACTAATATTACAATGAGAATGGAAGATACATTGTCATATTAAATATTGGATATATATTTTATTACACTGTAATAATATTTACTAAAAATTAATTTCTTGACCAGAAGTCTCATTACCAGTGACCGGAAGGCAAAGTAATACTTTGAAAGAGCTGGCTAGGCATGTTGAACAATGTATTAATTATTAAATAAATGAGAGAAAAAAAATACTACAAAATATTTGCAAACTATTATTTGATACCTTACCTATTAGGTCTTGTCCAAACGTAAGTTGTTTAATTACTTTGACCAACTTGTAATTAATTAATAATATAATTTACCTGTCAATTATAGAAAAAATTGTTGTAGTACATTAATTTGTTGGGCTTTGCAATTGGGACATTATTTCATTGTGAAGAGAAAGATTAATAAAAAAATTATTTCATCTGCCCATAACAAATGGGCTTTTAAAATATGTAACCTAGGCTATTTATAACATTAGAAATTGAACTCTTCAATGGGCTTAATTTATATTATTGGGCTTAATTGGATGATTGTGTAATTATTGGAAACAGCTACTGCCTATTTTGAAATTTCGGTAGGCTAATTAAATTGACTTGTTTCATTTTATTTAGTTGCAGAGTTTTGAAGTAACAATAAAAATGGTTATTTTTTTGCTTGAATTAATGACATAAGATGCGTTAATAGAGGTTAAAGAAGTACATTATCTAAATCTAATCTTAAAAAGAAAGTCATTTTGTGAAATGATTAGTATTAATTAACTACTATCATATATCGTTTCGTCATATATTATCTAGAAGAAAGTTTTTTTGGGGAGCAGAGAATACGAATTCACCGGAAAAATACTTACATCCTGTCATTCTTAAAATTTAAAAAAGTCAAAGACAAGTAATATGCTAACCCTTAAAAGGAAGTATTTTTTTTTTTGATAATTTTGAAAAATGTATCTAGCACAGTTAACTAATGCATTATGTTTCGTATGAGTGATCATAAGTTCGAATTCAAATACTCATGGTAGAGATTATTTGAGGATTAACATACATCTGATGTTGAAAACAAAAATTATATATTAAACCGAGAAATTAAGAATGCACAGCATAAGACAAAACTGCTATTTACAGAGATCATTATCCATTTTAATATATAATTGATGGTTCCTTTAATTTTGAACAATTAATATCAGCGTTTATTATTATTTTATTGATTTGGATTGTTTAGTAAATCAATTAATTTCATGCTATATGTATGAAAATAAAAGGCCCATATTCCCAAGTCAAATTAAAGGAGCTGATGCTACATATATCTAAATCTAACACTGACTTTTAGAAAAGGAGCTCATTATTAATTAATTACCATTATTGTCATTAAATTTCAACAATGAAAAAGTTAACAATACTAACCATGAGAAAGCGCCATACGTTACTGCATAAGGTGAATTGGCTTTTATATCTCAATATCCCTTAACTTACAATTCAACATTTTTTTTATTTTTTTGTTTTTCTCAACATTTCTTATCTTGTATAAAATCATTTCATATATAATTCATGCAATATATCTAGCTATTAGGAAAGGTCGTCTGTCCCATCACATGCGATATACATGGGACATTCAACAAATTTTTCAAAAAGAGGTTGGCTATGTATCTCATTTCTCTCTGTACCCAAGTCAACTTTTAAGGTAGGAGAAATGTCTGTCAGAAATACAAATCTGAATGCTAAGGTTTTGTGTAAGGTACTTATCTTTCCCAATATGGTCTCATGTGACACTCACTGCACCTTATACCCGGATGCCCCCCCCCCCCCCCCCCCCCCTCCAACTCCTCAAGTCCATATCATCTGAAGTGAGCAACCACTTCACCACATGAAGCAGACAGAAACAATGAGCAAGTACTGTAACGGTAGCGGTGAGATTCGCACATAATATTTTAGAGGAGACATATTTTATGAAACAAATACTTTATTAAGTGAAAGTGAAGTATTTTAGAGAATGTGAATTTCAACCCCTCTCCGCTCCAATATGATCTTATATGTCACTCAGCAGTGTATGCATCTATACCCAGATGCACACATAGCACCCACCCCAACCAAAAAAAATAAATTATTATTATAAATAAAAAATGTTTGGCCTTGAAACATCTAAAAAATATCTCTGATTTCTGAATGAAATAACAGAAAATGGACCTACTTTTGCTACAGGAGAAGTAAGCAGAAATTTTATTTTAGTAAAATTATTTCAATAAAGAGTGCAATGATAAGTTTTTTCCATGGTATACGTGGTATGGTGGCTTGCCCAAAATGAAACATTTGATATCTCTCTCTCTTTTTAAATAAAATAGAATTAATTTATTCAACTTTAAATATTTATAAAAAAATCATTCAAATTTGAAAATTGTGATCTTTTACGTAAAGAGCACTATTTTTATTATTAGATGAAACATTGATCTTAGTGCACCATCATCTCAAGTTGAAAAAGTAAAAAAGTGAATAGACAAACAAAGAGATCAACAAGAAAGTGAAAAGAGAAATGATTCTGCCGACAAGTTACGATGCCTTAATTTAATTAATTTAATGGGATATATATATATATATTCCAAACTCTAGAAACATGCAATTGCATGTCAATGGCTTATCATGAGCATGATATGACTAGCAAATACATGGCAAAATAGAAGCCACTGAATTTGCATATCTTGGTCTTTACGTGATACATGGCCATACATGTACTAATTAGTTCTAGTGGAGTTTTTTTTTTCCATTTTTCTAGACCATTTGTTAGCAAGCATGCATCCCCTTCAAGGATTTAATTAATTAATTAATGACACCAAGTGGACCTCAATATCAAGGTGCAAAAGATAATATGAGAAATGCTTCTTGTCTCCATATTTTGTATCTTGTCATCTCATCCACTGCTTTAAATATCAACAAGTTAATATAGTTTTATACTTTATTATAAAAGCGCTAGTTTATACTTTATAAAGAAATGAAAAGGAAATATATTATATATGAAACTAGAGTAGTTTGAATTTATGCACCTCAGTTGCTATCTAGCATTAAATTTAAAATTTCCGATTGCTGCCTGTACTTGTAATGCTCTTTTATTTACTTAATTTTTTCCCTATTACCTTCTGAACTGTATTTTAATTTTTCTTAATGAAGATATATACAGTATTCCAACTACTTAAACAATAAGCATAAAAGTAAAATATATGGTGACAGTAATTGATGTAGCTTGGGCAAATATAAACATTTGGTACACATAGCTTAGCTAAAGTGTTGATTTACATGATCTCTATGTTACTGAATGCAACCAAAAAAGCATAATATAACATTATGATCCACTTAGGTTGACCTAATTTGATATAATAATTGATTTGAAATTCTGAAAGAGTTAGTACTTTTTCCAAGTGATAATCTCTGTATTGTCAAATATCTCACATCTAAATATTCTCAGTAGTAGTAGAGCTTTAATTGCTTTACACCATAAAGTACGCAGAGGGAAGGAAATAAGCATGAGAAGGTAATGAATGACACCTGAGATAGCTTTTGGTTTATTCATCAAACAAAAAAAAAAAAAGGTAAAAGGGACAGCATGAGAAAAGCACAATGTAGTATAGCTTTTGTTTATTAGTAAGAGAGATCAGCTGAGATCTGATTCCCTTTACTCACAATTTTTTCAAAAGAAAGATCGATACATTGTGGTAATTAAAGTGCCACATATTTTTTAATTTACTCTATAGTGGAATTATTGGTATGATAACGAAATTAATCATCATTAACCTCTGATATGAAATCATGTTTTTGACGTTTGATGGTTATTTCTTTTTTACTTCTTTTACCAGCAGTGATGAGGAGTAATAAACTGGCGGTAACAGAGCAGAGATTTACCGACTGACACTGATATTTTTTTTTCATATTTAATTTCACTCTATTTGCTGCTGATTTATAATATATTATAGTTTATTTTGATCTTTTACAAGGGCCTTTATGGGTCATGCTTGAATATCAGGTTTTGTTTGTGGTTGGTGTGGTATCAGGTAGCAGTAAATTAGTGAGGGTATAAGTACTGGTATAAAAAAAATACTGTTTATTTTGGTTATCTGCTATATAACTAGCTAATTGAACTGACAAAATTTTTTAAAAGTTTTCAAATTATATTCAGTTAGTAGCATTAAAATTTAAAAATCTAAGATATTTTTATATGAACGATAATGTCTATGCCAGATGTGATGACATAGTTCTTAACTAACAAATTATGTTTATGTACTTGATGATATCAATGAAATTGGTGGGACATAAACCCACTTTCTACAAAAAATGGCCACTTTCTTTTAATTTCACCCATAAATTATGTTTGAGTGCCTTTTATTTATTGTTTTTAATTTACTTGTTAAGAGCACTAACATGCCACAAGTCATAACAGGTTGCTTTAGACTTTCTATAATGAGGGGGCTAAGTTGAAAATTTTAATACACCAAGTACAAATTAGAAAGAAAATTTCAACTGGATATATAAAATTAATGTACATTGATATGTTTAATTTTTGCTAAAAGGCAGGTTCTTCTTTTAATGTTTGAGGTGTTCAATCAACAACAAACTGATCAGATCACACAAAAAGCTTGTCCAAAAATTATCAACTTTATCAGATTCTATCCTCATGATCTCATGGATAATTGTAAACACTGATCCTTGATTAGTATCTATTCAAATTCATAAATTTGTTTCAGAGAACATGCCTGGAGTGACATTGATGCGGTTATAAAGTGACCTGTGATATATCATGTACCAGCCAGCTAATTTGTTCCAGTGAGGGTTTTCAAATCATGTACAACTGGCAATTGGCATTAAACAAAAAAGAAAATTAGAGATAGTGAAAGGAGGAGAAAAGGGAAGATGTACTAGTGCCATTTGGTACATTACATTTCACCTATGAGCGTAAAGAAAGAGAGAGAAGAGATAAGAGGGGGAAAAAGTGACTTTTTTAAGGAGACTTAGCTCTCTGTCTCTCTAATGGTGGGGAAACGAATTGAACTATCTATTCTCTTTTTTGAGTTCAGGCGTCACCAATAAACCCCCAAAAAACAAAACGACAGTCGTCAAATGCTCTTTGTCTCTGCATCTCTTTCTCAGATCATGGGTCAATATAAATTGCAAAAAAAAAAAAAGATCATGGGTCAATACGTGACAATTTATAAAAAAACCCTCTTGTAATCAAGTTTAAGCGATACAGTCCTTTCTCATAATCCTTGAGACCCTGACTATATGCTTCTTATCAGTTTTCTTTTCTTCTTTGTTCCTTATTTATTTATTTTAGTCTGAAATGCTAATATATATATGCAACCACACCTCGTTAAATTGTTAGCACGTGCGTGTGATACTATGCTTTACTTGTTTTCTAGCTAAACTACCAAAACTGAACTATGGTATCAGACTATATATTATGTAATACTGACAAAAATAATTCTGGTACCTGCTATCCAGGAATTGACATTGGTGCCTATGCACACTTGTTGTTAAATATTCTCCCCTAGAGGCTCATTAAATTGAATTAATTATTCATAGGTTAGTCAAAACTTCTGAAATTACTTATTTTTTTTCCATCAAAACTTTAAAATTATTTAATTTTTAATTAAAATTTAAGAACCTTTCACATTTTCTATTTCCATCATTTAATTACAATTTTATTAACTAGGGGCACAACTAGAAAACAGGATAGGATGGGTAAAAATTTCGGAGTGAGACATATTTTTGTAATTTTTTCTAAAAAAATAGTATCATAGGCATATTTTTGAAATTTTTTGGAGTAATTAAAATTGGCTTAATTTATCATCATCCTTCAGTTGAACTAAAATTATATAGTAATCAAATAATAAGTTCATGTTTCTTTCTCAACACCCTTACATATTATTCTTCATTTTATCACGATTTCTAATTTTTCATATTTTCTTTGAATTAGAGAATGGATTACAATAATTAGTTTTTTCACTAAAGCTAACAACAATATCTTTTCAAAAAATAATAATAGTTAATTTTCTACATAAATTTGACCTCCTTAATTTAAAATCCCACATCCGACCTTGAAGGTTAGAGCCTTACCTATTGTTTTCTCAAAAAAGAAAAGAAATTCAGAAAATATATAAACTGCAACAGAGAAGACCCTGACCCTAACTATCCATGACTATTCCAACTCAAAACATTAAATACACACATAGTTTCTTTATATAACTTTTAGGTGCATATATACGAGAAAGATATATATTCTTACATTAAAAGCCATCCGATGTTACACCTAACAGAGAGGGATAAACATTGCACGAGTCGATGTTAACACTGAAAAAGGCTGTTAAACACTACTAACGAGACAAGAGGAGGAGGTATTGTCACCATTAATTCTGGTCCCCTTTCTATATACATGCTTATTACATATTTTACTAATCAAATTTACCATAACCTGTTTCCTAGTTTAATTCATCTCAGTGAGAATCGCCTGATAATTTTTTTTTTTCAAACTGTAAAAAAAAAAGATGTCAGAACTGTCTTTTTCTTGCCTAATTGATACCCTTCTCATGAATTACATTTTTTGTTTAAATTTGGCTGTAAATTTTATTCGCATAATTTTTAAATTTCAACAATTTCATTTAATTCCACTCCCATTTGACAATTATTTCCCTGTAATTCCACACTTGTTTTTACTAATTCTGCTCCATTGAACTAGCTGTGATAATTTGGGAGAAAGCAAAAAATATTACGTACATGGAAATATAAATAGAACTTTTGGTGAGGAGAATTAGGGTCCTTATCTTCTGTCGCACGTGCTTCACGATGCACGGATGGATGAATTTATAGAAAAAACCTTTTTAGATTTATCTTGTATGAATTTTAAAATAATCGAACATATTTATAATGTATTATATGGTGTTGCGCAACAGAAAATATAAATCTGAAAAATCATGATGAACTTAACATCACTGATAAGTTGATACGATTGACATAATGATGAATATGATGTATTACTTTCCTTGGTGTGTCCAAGTTTTTCTAACATAGCTAGTTAGCCTAACATTCAACAATTAGACCTCAACTTAAACTCCAAGGAGTATTCATCACAACTCAGTATCCAACAACAACTTGATACCTAAAAGGCATATCAATTAATTTCCTCCTTGTACCAAATTAAGACCTCACAGAATAGCAGTTAGAACAATCAATAACGTATACCACAGTTCAAGTCTAGTATCAGCACCAAAAAGGCAATTGTACTGGTAAATAAGTTTATATATGCTTTTCTGTACAAAGGCGTGGACCCCACTGATACCCTGTTTCCATAGACAGAGAGCAAATTCATGTACGTGGTGGTGGCGAACCACAACCACAGAGAAAAGAGAACTCGCGTAATGTAGCTCTCCCACAACAACTCTCCGTTGTAGCTGGTGCCTACTGCCTTGTCTGTGGGCCCCTTTTCTACTAGAAACGGTTGCTCTAGCCATGACTCTATCTATCCCTCTCTAGAATCTACGTACTTCGTTCACATTTTTATATTGATTTTATTATGCAAATAAACGTAGGTATAGTCCGTATTTGTTGTTATAGTTATTCAATAGTAGATTGTTGTTATTGATTTTAAATCGTTCTGATTCAGTTAAAAAAAATTAAACTTATATTGTAAAAAATATGTTTTTAAATTAATTTTATTGAATTTTATTTATTATTAGAGAATTACGACGGAAGATGTGAATTTGTATTATATTACATTATTTGTAAATGTCATTTGAGTTTGTGTTAATTATGAATTATGTACAAAATTTGTAGTGCGCATATATTTACTAGAAATTGAATTAACATTTATAGATGACATGACATGTATTTACTAATGGAAGAAGTGGAAATGAAATTCTTTTAACGATAATTAATTAGTACGACTTTTAGACTTTGAAATATTTATGAAAGCAGTAGCTAGCGTGAGATCAAACTTGGTAATATTTTTCTATTAAGCCGGAGCCTAAATTTAGTATTGATGAAAGTAGTAGAATATGTTATCTAAGTCTGAACGGCATGTGGTGGATGTCTGTGACCTTGAATATTATGTCTAAACGGCATGGCATGGATGTCTGAATGTTATGTAATGCATACATTTGATCCTGAACATCATGTCTGAACGGCATGTCTTTTATGCCTAAACATCATGTGGTGCATGCTTTTGACTCTAAACATCATGTCTGAACGGTATATCATCCACGTCGAAACGGTATGACATCCACGTCTGAACTGTATGACCAACTTGCTTTTGGAACTTCCTCCTCCATGCTGCTTCTATGTGCATATGATTTCTCCTATTAATTCTTTATTTATTTATTTTTTTCAAAATTTATGGGATCCATATATATCTTCTTAAAACACTACCTCTCCAGAAAAATTAGATGCAAAGCACTCATTTTTGACCACATATATGTTTGCCACAAATTCTTGTGAATTTCTAATTGATTTCTATGAAATTTTCATGTATTTTAGTAGAGACGTTTGAATATTACATAACAAACACTTGTCTATAGTACTACAACGTACATTTCATTATAAGTATATACTTTCTGTTTAGACACTATTATTGATAACTATCAGGTGTTTTGATGGTTATCAACGCTTGTCTTAAATTAATAAAATCATAATCAAAAAGCCTCCACAATACACATTTGTTTATTAAAAAATACATTAGAATTCATAGAATTCACACTTAATTATTGCAGAATGTATAATATATCAATTCACACTTAAAACATATATCACACTTAATTCACACTTATTTTCAATTAATTGGATAGGAACGATATATATCAAATTGAGTCAATTTGAAAAATATTTAGTCTTCCATCAAATAATTTTATTATAAAACTACGACCAATTGCAATTTTCATCTTCACGGAAGTCAAAGTGTATATATATATATATTGAGATAAAAAATGAGAATTTAAATTATTCAAACTTAAATGCCATAAAATATTTTTTATCTGAATTTCGAATTTATAACATTCCATACAAAAAATATTATTTTTATCAGTAAACCAAATACTTTCTCCAAAGTATATATGTTTTAGGCTTTAATTAGCTTGTCTCTGTTATTGAAGTTCCTTATTATTGGTTGAAGAACCTTTTTGGTAAAAGCTTCACCCAATATACGAAATCTAGAAGATGTAAATTAGCTTTAACTTTTTCTCGATATAACAGTCTAGGCAACATATTTTGTTTGAATTAATCCAATCGACACTACAAAGAGTACCCCAGTTTTCGTACAATTTGTGGTTAGATTGCTGTTATCACATTAAAAAAAGAACATAAAGATACTTTTTATATATTGTCATTTAGCTATCACATCTCCGTTTTTGTTTAGAAGGTGCCATGCTTTATTAAATAGCTGATCAGTTTGGGGGTCGTTAGCATGCTTTAATGATGTAATTAAAAAAGTCTTTAGTCTAATAAGGAGGTTAATTTTGCTGCAAATAGATATTGGTTTGTGGAATGCATTAAAAGATAGGGATTGGTGTTTAATTCTCTTGTGTTTTCTTTCATTTGTTGATGAATTCTTCTTGAAATGTTATTTCTAAAGTCTGCATTATTTGCTAGTAAATGCTTCGCTTGTAGGCGAATAAGAAATTAAAAATGATGATAATTTTCTTTTGACGAATTTTAACGTGCTTCTAATTTTTATATATACATTCAGCTGTAATATTATTTATTTTGCAAAACTATTATTTAAAATAAAAAAATAAAATTATAAAAATATTCTCAATTATTTAGATTTGACATGCAACAAATTTGGAACAATTTAACATCCAAGTTTTCATGGTTTCATTAATAATGACTAATCAATTTTCAAATTAACTATGATTTAATATATGATTTATTATTAAATAAATGAGAGGAGAAAAAATTGGAGCAAAGGGAATCAGATATTTGCTATAAAATTTTGATATGAAAAATGAAAAATTTTAATATTTTATAGTATTTTAATATAAAAAATTTATTGAGATAATTAAATTGACGTTTCAAATATAAAATTTTAAAATTCAAATCATAAACATTTTATCGAAATATTTATGAAAATACCTTAATTTTGCTCTACCTATGCTACATAATTTATAGCTTTTTTAAGTGAGTTTTGTTGATTTTTCTCTGAGTGATCTGACTCTAAGAAAATGTAGGTCATGTCCATTCTAGTCACATGGGTTAGACAATTAGATTCAATGGGTCCGTACACAATCTAACTAGAGAACGTCTGATTCCTTATATATATTTATATATAATATCAGAATGTCTATGATCAATGAATTAAAATGCAATAGCTCTATGCGTGCACTTGTCTATAGCTAGATTCAATGTGTCCCTATGGGAGAAATAAATGTACTTGTTTTCTTTGTTCGGTGCTCATCAAATCTATGGAATTATTAAATTAAAAAAAATTTAAAATTGAGAAGACTGTAATTATTATTTATGATTTATATTATAAAATTGTAAATAATATTTGCAAATATAATTATGTAGTATTATTTGTGAACTGAATAAATGATTTGTAAACATTATATGTAAATTTTTTAGCTATAAAATTAAGTGATTTTGAATTTTCTTTTTCTCATTTTTCATTTTTATGTTATTAAAACATTAAAAAAAATGTGAAATAAATGTGTAGGAGTAGGAGGCACTCCCGTTATTGTTAATTGTCAAATCATTTCTCTGTCATCTAGAAGGGATATTCCCTTTTAACCTTCAGTTGAGCTGATTAGCCATTTGAGAGCATTCATTGAACTACAAAAAAAATATAAATATGCGCTATAAGGTTTCAAAGAATCAAAAATATCAAAGTCATGTCATGAATTGATGGTGTCTACACATTAATTTCAATCTGTCTTGTTGGTAGACTTATGGAGAGCATTAATTAATTGATTGATTAAGAATTGTTTCCACTCTCCTGAAATTAAGGAATATATCTTCGATTCATTAATTCATATCTGACAAGATCATACGAAGATATGAAGACATTTATTGTAAGATATAAAAATTTTCTATACTGTTCAATAAATTTTTTATATAAATTTTTTTATAAAATATTAAAATTTTTTATTTTTAGATTTTTTTAATTATGTATTTCTGGATTCTTGAAAATTATTTATTTTTATATGCAAATGTTTATTATTTTATTATTATTTTAGTATCATTTTCAATTAAAAGAACTCTGCTCAACTTTTGATGCATCAAGTAATTAATTAAGGTGTAGGCCCTCTATAGTTAATTAATTAATTAATTAAGTAATTAATTAAGAAACAAGTCCGAGTGGGTGCGTAATTTGTACTGAGGCAGTAATTCAGTGTCACACTCAGACCCACCAAACTATCTTATCTAGCAAATTTTAATTTATAAAGAACAAATAAATGACAAGAAAAAATATCATTTTCATTTGTCAAGGGGAAGGATTGGAATTGGGTCTGTGTCTAAATAAGTTGTGAGAGCTTAATCAACTTTGTTAATTGCACCATGATAACAACTGTTCGCATAATTGATTACTTAATTAATATAGTGAAACTCTTCTGTCCAATCAATCTCTAATATTGCTAAAATCACAGACTATAGTACTCTTAAAAAAAAAAAGGAATATTTAAATAAAAGGCGCTTTAAAAGCGGTTAGATTTTTATTGATTTATTTTGTGACTTTAGGGTCAAATTATAATGTTAATGTATTTTAATTTTAAGTTCTTTTTTATTTTTCCTTTCTTTCTTATCTTTTGGATTTCATCTCTGTAAAACTTTTAATATTATTTTGCATAATGAAATTTGTTTGTTGGTAATTAATTGCCAACTGACTTTAAAAAATATATATATCCTATTCAAGTATTAGTGCTAGAGAAATCTCCCCAAATTTATTTTTCTTCTTAAACTTTCCATATAATATACACTATGGTATTGTGCCAGCAGATTATTATTTTTGTTTACTAATTACAAGAAACCAAGAGTAATTTAAAAATTATGTACTATAAAAGTTTGTTGTATGTAAAAATGTAAAATAATAATTACAATTGGCAATTATGCACGTGGGACCACACAATTAATTAAACTCCCTTTTCCATACAAGTTGATATTAGTATTATGTACAAGGGAATATTATATTAGATTTATAGAGCTATTTAAGTTGGTCCAAGAGTCTTTATCAAATGCCATATATCAGAGATCTCAACAAAAGATTGTGCCCATATTTATGTCAGAGAGAACTAATTTATTATTACATGCATGACAGTTGCGCCTAGATAACATGCATATTTTATTTATTTTTATATCACCACTACTAGACCTCCTTTATTTTTTTATTTTGTTGGCTACCGCATTATAATACTTTAATTCTTTTATATATAATGTATTGTTAGATGTCTAAATCTGTTATACTTAACATGGAAACAAAGAATAGTTATTAGTTTTATCAATATATTTTTTATATGGATAATTTTAACGTACAATCAATTTTTTTATGGTACCATAAAACTTGTTAGTTTAATTTATAATTTTAGTTTTCTAATTTGAATAATATTTCATAAAAATTTATGTACAGTAAAAATTAAATATATCATAAAATTAGATGTATGTTAAAATTATTTTTTTACATTAAAGAAATTAGTCAAAACGTACTATGTGAGTGGGACCAAATTTTAGAAAAAGATTCGATTTAAAAAAAATATTTCTTTACATAATTCAAATATAATATATTTTATAGATCTTAGTTCTTAAGGAATTAATCTGCTTAACTACAAAGTGCACTCCACGATGTATATTGCATCCTAAAAACATATATAATTGATTACAAATGACATCTAATATATATGTGAGTACAATAGCTTTCGTATTCAACTTTAAAGTTATATATTTTGGTAAAAAGACGAAATCTATGTATAATAGCACGTAGTTGTCTCGTGTTAAAAGTCAAGTCAAATACTTGATATTCACTGTCCTTAGCAGGAAGTGAATAGCTAATTAACGCTCATTTTATCCTAAATAAAAAGAACTATCCGAGACTCACCTGACAAATTGTCCGAGATGGATTCTGACTTACAGATCCAAGATAAACGAACAGAAAATGTACAATCTTTGCATAATTAGGTCAACTATTGCACGGCATTACCAACCAGCAATAGTAGAAGGCACTTTTCCAAAAGTTGCCTAAATTCTTTTTAATCTAACGTGGGCTGGTCTCACTTCAAGGCCCCTCCTCTCTCCACTGCCTTATTTTGTCACTACTTTTAGATTACGTGGCAGCATCTGGTTTGTCAGTTCTGATAGGGGTTCGTTTGTCGTTGTTCTATGTACGTTAGTGTTTCACTAAAATATATATACTATTTAGTGTGGAAAAATACAAAGGTCTCAAAAAGGAGCAAATATGTCCAAACGCGTGACATATTACGTACCTTTTGTGTGTTTTGGGCGGGGGGGGGGGGGGGGGGGGGGGGGGGGGGGGTCTGATAAGGGCTTGGAGAAATATTTAGTCACATCGGATGGACTCTCCACTTGTTGATATACTGTTGGAAGCGCTTGATGCATAGATATGAATACAAATTAATAATACACTCATGTCAGATTTTATATAAATGTAAATTAATAGTTAATTGGATAAAATATGTTTATCTAATTTAATATATAATATTTATTACAATATTTCATTATACAGATAAATCAGTAATATATAAATTGAAGTATGGATTATTTTTTTAAGTGAAAGATGAAGATTTAAATCATTCAATTTTTAAATATCCATAAAAAAAAATTTCATCTGAGTTTTGAATTTGCAACCTCCTACACAGAGAATATTATCTTTTATCACTAAATTAAAGGCTGGTTCTGAAAGTATAAATTATTTGATTTAAAAGGCTTGACTAGCTATCATCTATTATACTTACATTGAAATAAAGCTAGCATGCTCTTAAGAACACGAATCCCCTCGATGTTTCTAACTCAAAAACCAATCAAATCGATTTCAAACGAAAAATTCAAGTTGCTCCATAAATTCTTCATATCAAATATCTTGTAGGATATCAAAATTTTTTATTTTTATGATTTTCTAACTATTAATTTCGGATTTTTAAGATGACTCTAATAATAATAATACAATAATAAATTTTTACATATAAAAATAGATCATTTTCAAAAATATGAAATAAATAGTTAGAAAATCCTAAAAATAAAAAATTTTGGTATTATACAAGATTTTAATATGAAGAATTTATTGAGCAATTTGATTTTTTTTTTGAAATCGATTTGATAAGTTTTTGAGTTAGAAATATCGAGAAGCTCTATGCTCCTAAAAACACACCAGCTTTACTCCTTACACTGAATCAAATTATCAACAATGTATTAGAAGGTAGTGTAGGTCAAAAACTATACATGAAAATTGTAAATATATTCTTGTAGTGATATGAAACAAATTTAAAAGTTATTTAATTTTTTTTTATCAAATAATTTGAAATTTTCAATTGCTGAATTTTAACAATATTTTGATGAAGGACAATTCAAGGTTCAAAATAATTCGAATTTGAAATACACACAATTTGATTGATAGAAAACACGTCTATACTTATTTTTTTATTTTGTAGAATTAATATTTTTTAAGATATCAAATGCAAATAATAATAAAGTGAATATATACTAGAACTACTTATATCAAACCATTTCAAATTTTGAATCTGATTAATTCAAAAAATCCATCCAACCCAAGCCAAACCGAACGTACCCAACCAATTCATAAATTTCTGTAGATCAAAGAAAGCAACCTGAAATAACTCAAAATTAGAGATTATCCAAAATTAAACGATCCGAATCCAACCGGCCGACTCGAGCCACTTGACCCACTTGCCTAATTTGTCACATGTACTATTTGATACTTGAGAGGTAGAAACTTAGATGGGTTCTACAGTGTAGACCTTCGACCAACAAATAATTAACTGCGTAATTAAGAATGTCATGCATACAAAATTACAAGTACAGGAGTTGCTAAGACCTGTATGGAAAAGTACCAGAGAAGGAATAGAAAGACACAAAATGTTAGTTATCTGATGTAATAATCACGTAGTCGGACTTCCAATTCCTTTGCGAGCTACCTCTCTAGGAAGCCACAAAAGCGCAACCTCCCTCTCTTTCTCTCTCTCTAGATATATCCCTTCTTCTCTCCAGCTCTCCCTCTCTCTCTAGATATATCCCTTCTTCTCTCCAGCTCTCTCTCTCTCTCAAGGGGGGGAGACATGCTAGACACTAGACAGAGTGTGTTTGTGTGTGTGTTTCGGTGTGTTGAGACTTGAGAGAGACATGTGAGGCAAAGACAGCCCAGCTTTAAATTAATGAAGGATGCCCCAGATGTGGGGCCAAGGCTCACCTTTCGCCTCTACCTTTTTTCTCTTGTCACCACCACAAAAAGATGACCATTTGCATCCAGCGCACCAAAAGTTTGTAGGTTCTATTACTCCATTATTAACCCCTTCATATTATTTATTTTAATTAATTTTGATCATCATCTTCTCCATTTAACTAGCAACTAGTTAATTAATGGCAGGGATGATCATAATCTACATGTGTGATTTTTGCAATGACTACTTTTAATTTGCAGAGCTGGTTCTTAATTTGACAAAGATAATTATACCAAAAAGTAATTAAGTATATGATAAAATGTTCATATGAAGATAGAAGAAACATGTCAGGATATATATGGTATAGAATAATCAATAGAAGAACACACGTCTCTGTAATTTTTGTACAAAATGGAGAGGATAAGAACACAGAAAGAAATAGAAAAAGGTACACTCCTTGCACACCCTAATTAAACTGATGCTCTTCCATTCTCCTAACGGACATTTCTTTCTTGCCAGCCTAATTACCTTGTGTTAACAAATTTGATCAGGCCCCATATATTGTGACAGCGCCACTCCATCGCACCCCCCCCCCCTCCCCACCACCACTTTCCTCCTGTTCCCAAAAAGAAAGAAAGGAAATAACAAAAGAGAAAATATCTAAATTATTTGTATGCATACTAGGATCTTTGACAACCTGTAGTTCCCATATGCTGGTAGAGACTAACAAACTGATGAAGAGTGATGAAAGCAGTTTGTCGTATTATCCCCGCTTTCAGAAAGCCAATTAACTGTTGTGTTTTTCCATTATAGCAAAACATGGCTTAGCTAGCCGTTGATCTCAACCAGAACCTGACGAAGCTGTCCTTGCAAAACTCCACAGATCACCATCACAGCCATCTGCACCTGTGTTACTGGTAATAGCACTTGTACCTTGGGTACACTCCTCTGCACCACTATTCAGTAGCAGCCTGCTAGTTGGATAGAAATTGAAACCGGGCTCGTCAAAGCATGCCAGTTCATGCTTTGCTGGATCTGCCTGCCCATTAAGGTGCGACGCAACAAGCCTGTCCATTGCTGCCCAATCGGTGATACCATCACCCGAGCTGTAACTCTGGTCCATGTTGACCACTGCTTGGACCGTATCTTGCATGTAACTCTTTTGACTATTGCATGTCGGTGAGACTGACGACTGGAAAGTCGGGCTCTCCAGTGCAGGCAACTTCATGAACCTCTCGTGCATGCTCGCAATTGTCTCGATAGGCCTGAGATATTTAAAACTGAGACTAGTAGATGAATTAGAGCACTTCTTGGTCTCCTGTTTGCATGATCTACCCATGTACTGTAATATGTGGTCGAGCGCTTCATCGCTGGTAGAGTGCATGAGCTGTGTTTTTGCATCACTTGTGATAGAAGAACAATTCTTTGGGCTACCAGTGGCCTTGAGATGGTTCTTCTTCTTGAACACTCTACAAACAACCCATCCATCCTCTTGATTTGCCTCTCCAATTGGGCTAGTCACCTACATGCATTATTATACCAATTAAGTACACATGTAAAACATGTATATATTTAAGCGTCATGCAGAAAGTTGTTAGTTAAATGCAACTTGTTTAAATGTTGCTTTTCTAATTAAATTAATGCAACTTGCATGTTGGTGAAATAAAAACACTTGAATACATTTCTACTAGACTTACATGAGACTGAGAGTGAGAATTGGAGTCGGTGTTTTCATCTAGTCGGTACTCATGCATGATCCAATCGGACTTCTGGCCATGTGGTGCCCGGCCTTTGTAGAAAACTAGGGTTTTGCGCATGCCAATCCGCTTGAAGCTATTATATATGACCTTGTCTCGGCCAGTAGCTTTCCAAAAGCCAGCCGCAGTTGCTCGGTTGGTACGTGTACCAGTCGGGTACTTCTTGTCTTTGTGGCTAAAGAAGTACCAGTCGTTTTGAGGAGTAGAACCAATTTTGCATTTCTCTGCTTGTACAAGAAACATTGTATGAATATACACCTTATATTCTCATCGAAATTAATGCCAGAAACCATATGTCAAACATTGCCAATAATAGCAATCATGATGACAATTCTCTTTCATGAAAATTCTTGACCCCTTAATAATTAAATTGGTGCAAGATGCAACTTTTTCTCAAAAGAGAGAATAATATTCAATATTCAATCATATATTAATGGCGGATGACATACCTGCTAGATACTTATGTATTCTTGATTCACATTAATTTCATATTGTTTTTTACTTTTGACTACTATTTCTTATTGAAAAAAAGATGAAGTCAAGTAAACAAAGCAAACCAATAAGACTAAACCAAGTATTGTGGCAGTAATTAATTAATTTGTGCACTTTCTGGAGGAGCATATACTAAATTTATACGTATTACGTACCTTGTCACACTCAAACTATATTAAGTCATTGTTTTCTACGTAGTAGTTGTCACACTCACCTTAATTAATTCAACACTTCACTTTGCACGTATATACTCTTTTTGGACAAAATTAAGTACATTAAATTAAAAGTGCATTACATACCTTGGATGTCCCATGGTTCAAGCTTGTTAAGATCTACATCACGAATCACATCTAAATCGATCTTCTCATTCCCGACTTTCTTTTGCAAATAGTAGTTCAACAACTCCTCTTCGGTCGGGTGGAATCGGAAGCCAGGCGGCACGCATGACTGCCCGTTAACTGATATACTCATTGTGTGTTGCTTTTCTATAAGCAAAAGAGATGAATTGAAGTATAGGTTGAAGGTGTGAAGAAAGAGGAAAGGAGATTTTGCAAGGGGAAAAATATTATGAAGGTCGAGAGAGGTTGGGATAGCTTAGTTATTTATATAGTGGTTAACAGATCTTTTTCTATCTTGTTTTTTCTTTTCTTTTCTTTTCTTTTTTTTTTTGAAATGGAACCTTTTCCCACTGTGTAGGCTAATGGGTTAGTTTTGCAAGAATAGAGAGAAGCCACCAAACAACACAAGCACACAACACGCAGATGGCCCAGTGAAGAAGAGAAGATATAATTGGCGAGAAACTTTTGATGGCTCCACGATTTAGATCCGCCTGTCGTCTCCCGTTAATGATCAACCAATAATATACCATAATCAGTATTCTTCTAAAACTGTATTGATGTGAAAAGGCGTTCATTTATTGCAAAAGGAATACTTATTTAATTGTGAGAATGATGCATACTCATAAATTAATTATGCCACGTGCACCCTCGATCAGTGTCAATAAGTATAATATAGATCATACATACAATATGTTTGGTTCATTAATTTGTATCTGTTAAAAAATAAGTTTCATCTGTATCGTAAGATTGATTACCTATTAATTAAGTATAATTAGCCTTGTTAGTACTCTATCTTTATTAAATAAATGGATACTTGATAAAAAGATTACTAATTTACAAATAAAATAAAAAAATATTTAATCCAGCTCTAATAAAAAATGTAAATGATAAGATATATCACAAAATTATATATATATTTACTAGCCTCGTTACTTTGATTTAAAAAGATCATGTATCACCAGTCGAACAATGTTGTCTTGAATTGCATAAGTCAATCTCACCGTTGCTATATATGAACAATAATATATTTAAGTTAATGAATTATTAGTAAAACTAGGGCAGTGGATAATAGATGTAGTTATCCTATATTATTTGTTAAATAATAAATATAATAATGTTGGATCAGATTGTAAACTGTGCAAAAAGTAACAAAAGCAACGTTATATTCGTCATATCAAATATTGCATGTCAAAAAATGGGATCAACTAATTCCATTGACACTTTTCTTACATGTAGCTTAAACAATCAGATTACTAAATTTATTTATTTATTTTGACATTTTAGCATCGGATGTAAAATTTATATAATCTAGAAAATCATCACAAAAAAAAATAAATATGTTAAGAAAAATGAATGTCCAAAATAATTCAGATAGAATAGTCAGACGAGCATAAATTCGGATACTTATCATAAAATCAAATGACCAAATGTTAGATTTTGAGACAGTCATATTAGATTTGTCATTTCAATGCGCATGTTCATCATCTTTTACGTGACGAGCCACCTTAGTTTGTATTCGATGTATAAATATATTAATAAAATATTAATAATCCAATAAAAATCCAACCTGATATGTAATTTGCACCTTTGAATTAAAGACAGTGAGATCAAAAAGGAATATTTTGTTGGCAAAAAAAAAAACCCAATTTTCTATTGTTGACCTTAATTAAGTAAATCCTTTTGATGCAACTAATCAAGTTGCATACATGTGTCTTGTGAAAAAAAATGTGTGAGAATTGTGGGAGATGGGAATCATTACGTGATGATGGGGAGGGAATTATAGAGGGAATGAACGTGGGGCGAATGGGGAGAGGAGAGAGAAAAAAGTGGGGGGGGGGGGGGTGAAAAGAGGAAAAAGAGGGAAAGGGAGGGGTAGGAGGGAGAGGAGACAACATCTCAAGGGATGACAGTCGACCTTAAAATCTCCAAGAAAACCACAGCCAAGACTACCTCGTTCGCTCGCTCGCTTACTATACCAGTAACTAGTGAGAATCTCTCTGCCTTTCAAGTTTCATCCTTTCCTTTGTTTAATCCATCTATCGTTTATCACACCGCATTCTCTCCCCCCATCTCTCTCTCTCGTGCAACCACCACAACAACTTACCACATTAACAGCAAGGAAGGGAGGGAGGGAGGAGGTTAGCACCAAGAGAGCAAATTTTGCATATAAGTCTCAGATATTCTAGAAACAATTCTAGAGTGTTGTTATTATTATATTATATTATACATGGTGCTGACGAAAGGGAAAGGTGCTCACTCCTCTACAGTTCTGATAGGAATGGAGGTGTCCAGTCGTACGTAAGAGAGAAGAAATTGATGATAGGATCAGCGGCTAATTCGGAGAGCCAAATAAGAACAAGCAGAAAGGACAGATCGTCGAACTCCAAATGACTATTTCTGTAATAATTTCTCGTCATAACAGAACATCATTTCTAATATGATTGTGATATATTATACAAGATGCAAATCCCAATTCAAGATTTAATTTGGCAAGATATGATTCCCTGTCTTCTTTTGCGTTCTATTTGGGGTCAGCTGAAAAACACAAAAGGTAAAATTGGGGGAAAGATGAGATAAAAGATGAAGGTTAAATTCATCAAACTTTAAATGTTTTTAGAAGACGTTTTTATTTTAAATTTACTATTTTTTATATAAAAAATATTAATTTTACCATTAAATAATTATTGGGAGAAGTATGTTTTAGATCTTTTCGTTATTATAAAGCAAAAAAAAAGATGTTAGTCTAGGTAAAACCTAACATATATATATATATATATATATATATTGATCTTGTATATAAAATAAAATTATTGCTACTGTATGATAAAAATTAATTAAGAGTAAAGGAGGACCCCCCCCCCCCCACTATTTAGAATTAATGAGCTCGATTGTTACTTATTAAATTATGTACTAAATTTGTTTTTATAATTCAACAATAACATCTCACATTGGCAATGTTAAAATAATAAACTCATCCACCGTCCAGTGACATCTTATCTGTAACTTGGTACAAATGTAGATTAGAATAACGCCACAATTTTTAGCTGGACTTCCTCTATTAATTTTACAACAATTGTGGATTCTGCATGGGAACTGTGGTTTAGAAGCTAAGCATGATTATTATTTTAGCATAATTATTTTTTCTGATACGTTCATTTAATATTTTGAAAAATATTATTCAAATTAAAAAATAAAATTATACATATTATTTCGATTATTTAGAAAAGGCACATATCAAATTTGAGTTTAAATGTCTTTAATTCCACTCAAATTTGAGTTTAAATGTCTTTCGAGGGTTTGTGGAACCAATTAAAAACTTAAAATTGTTTCATGGAAGTCTAAATGTCTTTAATTACACTCAAATATTTTATAAAATGAAGAATGCATATACAATGTTATCTTTTAATTCGAAGAGCATCTTTTTAGATATCAAATGCATGTTTGTACATCTTAAACATGTGCATTGGTGCTGGCATTTTATGTTATCATTATCATGTCAAATTTCATATACGTTATGTTTTATACTTTTATAAAATTTACAATATATATATATATATATATATATATATATATATATATATATATATATATATATATATGTATGTATGTATGTATGTATGTATATATACATATATATAGAGAGAGAGAGACGGTATTTTGCTAATTTGTTATTGTTAGCATTTCGGCAGAAGTGTTAACAATCCAAATTTAAAATTTTTGTGTTCCAAATTTCGATTTAAGCATATCAATAAATTCTTCATATCAAAACTTATCATTTTTAGAATTTTTTAACTATTTTTTAATTTTCAAAGTTGACTTTAGTTAGCTAAAAAATAAATGAAAATAAAAAAAATATTTGTATGCCAATTAAGGTTATTTTTGAAAATTAAAAAAATAGTTAAAAAACTGTAAAAATGGTAAATTTTTATATTCTATAAGATTTTGATATTAAAAATTTATTAAATTACTTAAATCAAAATGTCGAATATGAAAACTTAAAATTTGAATTGTTAGCATTTCGGCTGAAATATAGTAAAGCTAGTGCGAGTTTAAACTCATCAAGGAGGCTGGTGAGGTTAATTCAAAAAACTATCGAAACAATTCCAAACAACAAATCCGAGTAACTCAATAAATTCTCCATATCAAAATCTTGTAGAATACTAAAATTTTTCATTTTTGGAGCTTTTTAACTATTTTTTTTGAATTTTTTAAGATAGTTTCAAAATAATAATAAAATAATGAATGTTTATATATTAGAATTGGTCATTTCGAAAAAAAAATCTCAATCAAGTACTTAAAAATTCTAAAAATAGAAATTTTTTGTATTTCACAAGATTTTGATATAAAGAAATTTATTAAGCAAATTAGATTTATAGTTTGAAAACGATTTGATAGATTTTTAGCTCAAAAGAAATATGTTGTTACCTTTTCAAAGTGGAGATATATTGCTGCCCATTATAAATCCAAATCGTTCTTTTGTAAGAATATAACATACTTAGAGACCAATATATATGGAAAAATTGGCCTTGAATTATCTATATTTGACTGATATTAATTAGTTGATTCAGATAGTTCTAAGCTAACATATATTAGCATAATATAATCATTTTCCGAGAAAAATGAACTCGCACCCAGCATCTTTCCCATCTTTACATGGCATGGAATTTTATGAGCTAATTGGCAAATATTGAAGAGAAATGAATTCAACTGATCACTTTATACTTTTGAAGTATCCGACTTGATTAAATGGATACAGCCTCTTTGAAGCAAGCATCTCTTATCTCTAATTAAGAGAACACAAGACTCCTCTCCACCTCCAATCCCCTCTCTCCCTTCCAAATGGCACAACTTGATCTGAACCTTGAAGGGATGCACTGCTCATTATTAAAATTTCTTAATAGATGGTACCATTTTATGTGAATCTAAAGAGCTTTGTGTCTGATCTTTTTATTTTATTAGTTTAACATATAGTAAGAAATACAAGTAGTTGCATCATTTTGCTTTCTCAATAAAAAGAAGTATTAGATCATTTGTTAACGTATTATACATCATGGAATATTCTCCTACAATAAATTTATTTTCTGTGAGGAAGTTATATATATATATATATATATATATATATATATATATATATTGTTGGATTTACTTTACATAATTTGGCCTGTGTAGTCTTGAGCATGAAAAGGAAGTAACAACATGACATCATCGGAGATTTCGTCAAACTACATACCAATGCATATTCAAAGATGACATGATCATCCGAGGGGGGTGTGTGTGTGTGTCTATGTCGTCCAAAGCAAAGCGACTCTCTTTTGTGTCTTTCGCGCGCGCGCGTGTATGTCGTCCAAAGCAAAGCGACTCTCTTTTGGGTCTTTCTTTGACGTAGTGGCACTGTAACGTGTTATATGTACAAAGGATGGATGGATGGATGGATGGATAGGTCAGAGAAATGATTGATGGGGTCGGAGGAGTTGAGCTTTCACTGGGCCCACCATATACTGAAACTAACACACATGTAAATATACTGCTGGGCCCCACCCCAAAACTTTTTAACAAACCCGGCGCCTTTAATATTTATTTATTGTTTAATTCTCATTTTATATATCCCACCATTCATTAATTAGTCATATAATTAATAATATCTTATTAACAATTTATGATTGTTTTTTTCTATTAGCTGGGTTCAAACAAAATTAATTAAATGCTATTCAATGTGCGGATATCTTTCTTCTTTAAAGCCAAAGGATGACTATATTGTATTGTTTATAGAAAAATTAATTGCTTCATGACGTAGTTCATAAGTGCTAACTCTATTTATATCAGTTGTGAAATATGTACATAATTTGCATTCAACGCTAGTACTAGCAGGGTGATCATTGGGGGACCAATAAGCGTATGTACGGATTCAAGATGCTAAGTAAGTTTGAACACACTAAATAATAATTAGATATATCATTAGTCTAATTTCTCAATTAAGTCTAGACACAATTAAAATTTAGACTATAATTTTATAAATCCGAAAAGAAAAATTGCTACCTCAACAGTTATTTTTAAAAAACAAATCCAAACACTGACCTAAACTTACCTCTATTTAAATCCGCCCCTAAATAAGAGACAAAATTCCCCCAATAATCCCCATTATATATTTATGTTAATACAAACAAGACAAAACTGTACTTGGAAATTAAAACAGTTCCTAAGTGTACTTTTTTCAAAACATACAATTTTTTAAAACATAAAAAAGTATAGAAGTAGAATTATTGTGTCAAATATATTAATGACTACATTTCTATAAAATAATTGTTAGAAATATGAATAGCCGATTTAACATTGAACAAGAACGAAAAGAATTTATTATTCTTATAAAATTAATGACCAGATTACTATGAAAAAGTTACCTTCTTTTTTTATACATACATACATACTATTTCCCAGGTAACAGCAGACAACTTCAAGAAATACACTCTTCCAAAATAAAACAGTGGTACTTTGCAATGTCTAATTAAAGACTTGCTACTACTAAACTTATATATGCTACTTAGAAGAGATTGTGTTTGGAGGCCTGTATCAGCCCCCCCCCCCCCCCCCCCCCCCCCCCCCCAATAACATTCAATCCTGTATCATCATTAGGAACCACTAATTATTCTCTTCTAATCGTCCCCAGCATCTGCCCAACAAAAAAGAACACTCCTAAGATTATCAAATAGTATATTATACAGTTAATTAGTAGTTTCCGACGCAAGACGAATATAATGTGTCATTCGGGTTTATTTGTCGCAAGCGGATGGACGCAGATACACCAGCATTGGCTTCTTCAATACAGACGAAGCGAAACCATCTGTTGCTTCGGTTTTCTGTGCTGGAGTCTACAAGATCTCCGTGTGGCGGGTCAGTCCTACTCTCGTCGGCTTTGCTCGCTACATAATTATAGAGCGTGAAGTGTATACGTAAGAAAATGGCGGATTTTTTTCGGTGCTTCTTCCCGTAGAAGAGATCACGGTTGGGAGGAAGTCGGTTTCATGCAAGTCATGCAAATCTGCGCTTTTTGCACGAGAAATTTGTTTTGCTGACATGTGCTACCAACTCCCCGGTTATATTTGTTCACAGATTTCTTGTACAACATTATATTAGTAATTTAAGCTGGTGCGTATCGCAATATAACATAATTAATCAGCTCGCTACCAAAAATATCTTAATGATAAAAATGAGGGATTTATGTTCATGATTATTGGTGTTTAATATATTAATTTTAATTTGTGTTTAAATTAATAAATATAAATTGTTAGATATATTTTAAATTTTTTTTAATTACATGTGTATAAAAATTATGAGATTTTAATTTCATTTCAATAACCATCAAGATTGGGGGTTAATTTATCAAATTTAGTTTTTTTTTTAATTTTGTTAACTTTTTATGCATATCAAAATAAAAATTAAAATAATTTAATTTATTGTAGACACATATGATATATATAAAATATTCAATCCATTAGTTTTATCATTTAAGAGCGAGTTTAAGAAATAGATATTTGAAATTCCATTGGGATGGTATGTATTTCACACCAATAATCATGAGAAAATTCTTTGTTGAACACAATCAATATTATTTTATCTAGCAAGTTATGGGGTCCGTTCGTAATTAATAAAAACATCTTTTGGGGCCCAAGAAATAAAAATAAGTTTTAATATAAACACTTTAAGTTGAAATATCTTCCGTCAACACAAAAAAAAAATGATGAAATATCAAGTATAAGCCAATAAATGAAGACAATTTAGGGTTCAAATAATAGCAACAAACAAAAGAGAAGAAAACAAAACAATGATGGACAAATTAATGTCGGTTCCCCCTTGTATCGTACAACCCCGTTCAAATTTAAACAAACAAGACAACAAAGTCTCGGTTGAGTATTATTTGTCCTTTTATCTTTATTACTTTTCGCCTAAGAAAATTAATAGATAAGAGAAGGATTCAATAATCATAATTATTAATGTTTATAATGTGTATTTTATTATTTATATTTTAATTAATATATATAAATTTTAGATATATTATAATTTATCTCAATAATATATATATATATATATATATATATATATATATATATATAAATTATTTAATTCTAATTTTGTTTCGGTATTCATTAAGAGAGTGAATTAAATTACGAAATTTGATCCGTATTTTTGTTAGTGCTTGATATATATCAAAATAAAGTTAAAATGGTGTATTTTTGTGTATTTATATAATATGATATGTACAAAATGTCCAATTAATTAATTTTATTATTTAAAAGTTTAACAAATAGTTATTTAATATTTAATTTTATGATCATTGATAGGACACCAATTTTATGTTCATTTGATCACTCCTCAATAAACAAACAGAAATTGGTTGCTCATAATCCATTAAAAGTTTTGGAAATTATTTTTGATTTATTTATCAACATATTATATTTTCCCGTTAAACTAAAAGTTCAACAATTACACGTGGACCGATGGATAAATTAATTAAAACCCTAGTACACGTAGGCCAATGGGCTATTAAACTGCCACGTGGTACGAAAAAAAGTTTTGGAAATTTTCTTTTTTTTTTCCCAACGACCCCCCATTATCTGCACTGAGAAAAGAAAATAGAGCCTACTACTAAGATAAATATTTATATTTTTCCAGACAATTAAATGTTAAATTGTGAAAAAGATAAATAAAACATATGTTTCTTGCGGCCTAAATTCTCAAATGTTTATTCAAATTTAAGAAACACAAGACTCTGAGTGAAAAAAAAATCAAAAAATTAAAAACTATTATGTTATAATTGTGAAAATTTTGTGGGTGCTGGTTGTATAAATTAAATTTTGGATATAATTGTTCTCGTTTTTTTAACTCATATAATACTAGAATATAATAATGCAACACACACATGTACCTCCTATTCGCTCATAATTGATGCCAAACCAGCAGTGCTTTTTGGGAATTAATTGCAGAATAATAAAATCCACGTTTCTCACAATTTTACTGTAGTGGTAATCATCAGCACATGTTTTTGCTTGGCATAGAGTTGGTGTGTCAATTATTGGCTGGTAAAAATTTCAACCTGCTTAGGTTAAACTTCATCAAATGTCGCCAAGCTACACTAAAAAGTAATTTATTTGAAATTTGATTTGCTTGATTGAAATCACTGAATTTACTTTTGGTGCCAACTAATAATATTTTCTATTTGGTCCTAAACAAAGGTAATTTTGCACTTTATTTTTTTCATCTCTCCCCATCTTTTTTTTGAGATAAAATTATAGTTAATTCATTCAAATTTTAATGTTTATAAAGAACACTCTTTATTTGAGTTTCGAATTTAAAATATCTCACATGAAAAATATTACTTTTATCACTGTACCAAAAGACTGATTTTCATCTCTCTTTCTCCATCTTAATTCTCATTCCTTCGTGCAAGAAGACATAATTTCAATTTGTTTTACTTCCTTAGGAGTTATTAAAAAGGGACATCATCAGAAGGAAGGAAAAATAACAGTAGAAAATCGTTTGTTATGAATTAATCAAGGGACATCATCCACACACTTTTATTTCTTTTTATTTTCCAATTTGGGCCATTAATATCTCTGGACCAAAATGTACAAATTTGATCCACTATCAGTTCCAACAGATCTAATCCAACTTTATTTAGGCTCAAAATTTAAGCCCATTTATTAGGACCCAATGGTTATCCATAGTTGCAATATTTTGCTCCTGCCTGATCAATTTACTTATTTGTTATATCTCTGACTCTTGGGACCCAATCCTATCTTGAAACACCCAAGCAATTTAAAAACAGAGTCTTCGCATTTGACAAAATCATCCCATCAATCTCATCCGACTCCCACCAAATGAAGCCAAGAATCAAATTCCCAACGAGAGATTATACATACAAAGGAAGGGGAATTAAACATAGGAAAAAATTCAAAGATATCCGGAGAAATGAAGCATCCACGAGCGTGACGACACGCAAGACCCGGTCACCGGCCGAGCGATCACCAGCTCTTGGCTCTGGGACTCGGCATTGTGCCTGTCTGAATGGTTAAGTGAAGCCATTGACGCCGATCAGGTTCCAATTTCCGGTGCAACTGTGCTGGAACTTGGGGCTGGCACAGGCTTGCCAGGTCTTTTCACGGCTGCTAAAGGCGCGTCGCGTGTCATTCTGACTGACGTCGGTGCCCTTGTGCCGAGCCTTTGTGCCAACGTGGTGATCAATGCGCTAGAAGACCGAGTTCAGGTTATAATCTGACTTGATGACTCTGTTGCATTGATTTAAGATGAAGATTGATGAATCAATTTCAGCTGTCTGATCTTTAATTGATGCATTACACAGTAGGAAGAAGCATCTATTAATTTCTTTTGAATCGTTTAGGAAGAAGCAAAAAAATATCCCAATTCCAATAAAGTAATACAATTTTTTTTTCACTTGATCGCCGCTTAATTATCGTCCATCTTATCCAGTCCCCACGTTGGATGCATTTGCAATTTGCATTCGGAAACAAAATGTTCAGTTCTTTTCTGATGAGGTCGTGAAATTGTTGAAAATTAATTTAAACACCCAATATAATTTTGTTTTCAAAAATTGTGAATAATAATAAATTATAACAACTATATATGTTGGTGGCAATGCAAAAGGAAAAAAAAATAGGAAATTATATATATAAAAAAAAGTGAATATGTTCTACACACCGCCTTAGCTCGACCAAGTAAAAAAATGTCAATTACCATGACAATTTCCTGTCACAATAAAAATAAAGAACTAGGTTATAAAAAATGTCAATATCATAGCCTCTTCGGCCCAAAAGAAGATGAACTTTGTGTTCTAGCCTGATCCCTATAAATCTGAGAGAACTAGGCTATCATAGCTAGTTAGCCCAAAAAGGTGTTACACTAGGTTAATTTCTAGTCTAGTAGCGCTCAGTGCAAGTAAACTTACATGTACAAAGGTAGCCTTGTATACCAGTATATAGGTTACAGGATGCTGCTCAGCTTAGCTCAAAAGATGATAGAATGATTTTTCAAAGAGAAATTGTAAATAAAAGAAAATTCTGACAAGGTGGTTACCATATCTTCGATCCAAAATTCAACTTAAACCAAAGTATTATGTTGCTGTACTGTATTCATACAATTTTCAGGTTTTGAGAAAATGAGCTTAATGTGAGTGTTCTCGGTGGTCTGAAGTATGACCGCAGTTAATGTAAATTATAACTTGCATTTTTGAGCGTAGAACTAATAACTTTGTCAACTTTAAACCAAAATGAAGATATTTAAAAGAGGTTAGCTTGTACTCGTACCAGCCAGTCTAATTCAAGTTGATATTACTGATAGTACTCTCTAAACCGTATTATTTTTAACTAAGAAAATCATTATTCAAAATTAAATATATAGGAAAATAGGAAGGTAATTTTGAGATTTGAGAAGGACGGGGTAGAAATAACCGTCCGATTGTGTTAAGTGGATGAGTGGACGGGCCTCAAAGCAACGTCCTTGGGACGAGCCTCAAAGCCACGTCCTTGGGCTCCAAACTTTCGGCCCAGTGCTTTGGCAGATTTCGCGTCCCTGGGCCCACCTCCAAAAGCCCGTCCCTGGGCCAAGCTCCAATTTTGCAACTTGACCCCTGATCAGCTGTCCCCCTTATTCTGTCCTTTGGTGAAACTTTTAAGAAATGGATCCATATCATATTTTGGACCCATGCTTGGATTTCCTTTTTCTGGAGCTGGTTGTTACATTACCATTAAATTATATGAAGAGAGGCGTTAGAGGAGATAGTGAATACACTGTACTATGGGGAAAACAAATTTTTGGTCAATTTTTGGTCACTGACAAGTCACAATTGATGATCATCAAATTATTGCCAACATCGCAAGGTTTTTGCTTATTTTTTTATTCCGCTACTAATATTTTCTGTTTTTATATCATTAATTGTTGATTGCATACCTCCAAGATTGTAGCACGCAAATGCTAATTAAAGGGACGGGCTTTTGGAGCTGGGTCCAAGGATGTGAAATTGGAGCTTAGTCCAGGGACGCGAAATCTGTCAAAGCACTGGGCCGAAAGTTTGGAGCCCAAGGACGTGGCTTTGAGGCTCGTCCCAAGGACGTTGCTTTGAGGCCTGTCCGCCCATCCACTCAACGCAATCGGACGGTTATTTCTACCCGTCCTTTCTAAATCTCAAAATTACCTTCCTATTTTCTTATATATTTAATTTTGAATAATGATTTTCTTAGTTAAAAAAAATACGGCTCTCTAAAATACCCTTCTGATATTATGATGTCAATAGTTCACAAAGATAATCTTGAATTTTCCTTAATACAAAAATTATAGTTCTTACATTTTTCTTCTAGTATGAAATAAATAGTCATTACTTAGTTACCTTGTCACAGTTTATTAAGTTCAAAACTCTGCACCATATATTACAGTGATGGCTTCATTTAATATATATAGAAAATTTCATTCGAAATAATTTTGTGATTCTTTCACCTTAATTTGTTTGTTCTTCTGAAGTAACTCATCAATTATATATGTTATTCAAGGGGATGGAACTGAAATGGGGCGAGGATGCGTCGATGTTGGGTCAGGTGGATGTAGTGTTACTCTTCGATTTATTTTATGATCCGGAGGAGATGCCGGCACTTGCGAAAACAATGAGCAGCGTGTGGACAGAACAGACGAGAGGCTATGCCGCAAGTGAGGTTAGAGATGAAATCGAGGAGTGTTTGAAGGTGTTGAGACAGGAAGGATTTGAATTTCAGGATGTTGTGCTGACAACACGGCCTTTGATCCGGGACTCGACTCAGACAGCCGTATTTGCGATGTTTGAAGTTTTACGTATGAATTGTATAATGTTGAACTCAGGGAATTGAAGGGTTTTTTTTCTCTATCTTTTGTATTGTTTGAACTAATTTTGGACTGGTTTTTGACATATTTTAATTTGAGAGAACTATACTTCCGATTAATTTAGAAGATATATATCACACCGTTTTAACTTGTCATATGTATGATGTATCATTGTCAACAAAAAAACAACTTTATAACGTTTATAACCCTTGTTTCTTTTTCTTTTTTTTTCCTTTTTTTTGTAGGTTTAGTACTTGATTCTTTGTTTTGCAGAGTCACAAGGCAAGTAAGTCATGGAAACTATCAAACTACTAAATCTATAGAATCAAGTACTAAACCTATTATTGGACATTGGATTCTTTTGGAAATATTATTCTTCCGCAACAAAGAGAATTTTTTTAAGTTTGACTGCCTCGTTTGACCGTGCAATATTGTACACATTGTACGCTCCATTAGCACTAAATAACATAAAAAAATAACAAGGCGCCAGTAGAAACCGGATTTCTGTGACAGGCACTGACACACCGACCATGTAATTAGTTGCTGACACCTAAATAAGTTGGAATTTTTTGTTGTCTATCCCCATTTATTACAAATGAATAATGCTAATATCCGTAATTTTACATATTTTATTATTTTATTATTATTTTCGAAACGAAAATATTCACATTGGACATTCAATATTATTAAATTCGGAGCTAGTAGATCCTCAATACAAACATTCACAGAAACATGTAAATGAAAATTTTAACTTTTATGTGTTCATACATTATTTAAATGCAACACAATATCTGAAAGCAGAAATTTGGATGCATAAAATATAAAATTTCTATGTTCATATGTTTTTTTGTGAACACATACTTTCAGGATTATTCGGTTTTGAAATTAAATAAAAATAAAAATATTTAATAGATTTAAAGCTATAAATACATGTATTTAGATGTAGTTATGAATCCATATGTTCAGATAATAGATATAGAGTTATCAAACATTTAAAATTAAGGATATTTTTGTTATTCATTTATGCAATCGATATAGGTAAAAAAAATTAAAAAGTTAAATGATAAATACAAAAATAATTTCACAAATATTTGTGCGCCTATGTTATCCTCTTGATATATAAAAGTTTCACCAAAGTATGTGGGATTTTTTTTTGTATATCTTTTTTTTTAATTTCTAACAAGTAACAAAAATACCTTTCTTTGAAAAATTTTGACAAATTAATATCTAATTTATAAACCCGTATATTTACAATACAATCTTGATGTATGCATCAAAATATAAGAAAATGTACGTCTGGTACGCAAACACGCGCATCTCAGAAACAAATTAACGTTCGAAGCAACTGATATTTATCACGTACTTATATAGATATTGTAATTTTTTAAAATATTTTAATCCACATGCTTCTCAGTAATATTGTCATTTAAAATTGTTTGATATTTGTTGTCAAAAAGTACACCTTCTGAGTAATAAGTCGTATGCAATACTTCGGATTTGGTTTTGATGGATTGCAATGTTATAGGGGTATGTTTGGGTTGTACAAGGATTAGCGCAACAATAGAGAAATTAGGGTTAGTAGATAAGAATAGAGGTAAAATAATGATTTTAGGATTAATATGAGAATAGAGGAAAAATTGTGCTATTCGAATTGGAAAAAATATTATTTAAATTGTGCATTTAAAATAACGTGAAACTTTTATCTTTCTCTTCATACATGAGAATAATAATTATTCTGATATTTACAAGAAAAGATGGAATAACACTATTCTCAGTTATTTCAAATAATGAAATAATTTTTGAATCAATAATCAAACAGAAATAACAACTTTATTCCGAAATAATTTTATTTTTATATGATCCAAACATACCCTTATTATTTATACCAATGAATTGCGCTTATTTTTCTCTCCGTTCGGCAACTGCTTTGACAGAGCTTATCTTGTGATTACTTCAAAAACAACAGAAGAAGGAAAAAAAAAATCCACTTGCAAGTCTTGACTGGAGGGAAAACAACACAAATTTTAAGGACTTACAAAAAGGTCATTGTAGACTTAAAAAAATAAAATGCTTGCTTTGCATTGTAAACGATGCAATTGTGTGAGGCCACTCTGTGCGTATTGCTTTAAGAGTTTAATTGAGACCTAGTCACCATTGCTACTGCCAGTGTGGTATGTATCAAGACAATTAATTCCTTTGTTGAGATAAAATTTTAAATGGTACTATTGTGGTAATTTTTTTTTTGAGAAAAATATTTATCCGGTACATCCGGTATATAATGTGGAAACCAACAAGGTAATTATAATTTTTATTTTTTATTAACTAAATCTTTCAGTTCTCAATATTCATAAATATGATCTCAATAGAATTTTCAATTCTCAATATTCATAAAAAAAGTCAGAACAAATGCAATAATAGTTTGACGGTCCACATATTTGTGCGCGCCATATACTATCCTCTCGATATATACAAAACTACTAAAAAAATGTGCGTCAATTATTTACAAAATTCAAAATGTCTTATACGAGGAAATTAAATTTGCGTCAATTTCTCACAGTACACACACTTGGTACGTCCAGATCTTCAATATCCTTAATTTTTTGATGAATTTCTTAATTCTTTTAGCCAGGAAAATATTATGGTTAATTTCCTCGACAAATCGTCACAGATTTTTAATGGATTGCAACGTGATGGATGATCGATCTGCTAGTATATGATCTAAATACTACCTTTTTTTTATTTTTGTACTGATATTCGAAAACATATTTAAGCCAACAAATGGTGCTCATATGCTGTTGTTGCTTAATTTCTTGATTCAAGCGTCTAATTTTTGGATATAAAGTGAGGGGATGAGTTCGCAGTGATTATTTTGATAATTTTGATAATAAATTAAAAAAATATATAAGCACAATTAGAAATTCAAAATTAAATTTATAGTTATGTTTTAGATATATAGATAGTAAAAATAAGGTGGTGATTTATTAATAATTATTAATTTGATAACTTTAATAATGAATTTTAAAAATTTTCAAAATTATCTTAAAAATAAATAAAAATTTATAGACATATTTTTAAACTTACAGATTGATTATGATTTAAATTTTATACAATTTAAATATCATTTGATATTTCATAAAAAACAATCAAATTTACAAAATTTGCATGAAATATCAAATGACTTTTAAATTACATAAAAATTGAACAAATATTAATCTTTAAGTTAAAAAAATATGTTTATAATTTTTTTCTATTTTTAAAAAAATTTAAAAACTATTTCAAAATTATTTGAAAATCAATTGTCAGGTTAATAGTTGACAATTGATCCTCATCTAATTAATGAAAAAGATATTGCAATTTTAGTAATATTTGATAATATCACTGTTAATTTTGAATCATTCAAATTTTTAAACCATTTGATTTACTGGTCAATTCAGGTCACTTGATATTCGGTCCAAAATTTCAATAGTCCCTGATGTGTTATCACATAATGTTTAAATAATATGATATTTTACTGTTAGATCATTTATATCTCTAATAAAATATTTACAAATTTACTCTTAATTTTTTTAAAACCTGTTGTTACAGTGATCCCACCTCTTTTTTCCGTTATCCTGAAATATTAAAGGACTTATGATTATCCCTCTTTATGAGAATTCTTTTTTAATGAAAATTTTATGAGAATATTTTGTTATCAGTAGGGGAGGTAACTAACAACTAGAAAGGTATATACTGATATGAGATGACGCAATATAAATATATAATAACTTTTGACTGTGTTGTGTTTGCCTCAGTATTTTATTATGTTCACAGTGTTTTTAGAGTCAAACAAATCAAACTCTATATCAAACGAATATCTCTCTTTCTTTCTCTGATGCAAAATGCCATAAGCCAATAGAGATTAGCCAGGGATTGAAAGGCTGTTTTCAAGCCAAAACAAAAAACGGGTCAGCCAGGTATGGGTGAATTTTATTTCAGAAAAAAAAATTGAATTAAATTATAAAATAAGAAAATATTTTTATGAATTTATAAAATAAGAAAAGTTGTACTCTCAAAATACGATTTTTTCATAGAAGGCCACACTTTGAGAATTCAGCCTCGCACTGAGAGAATGTGGCCTTATGTGAGATTTGTTTTTTAAAGAGATCATTTTACAAGTTTTAAATAGAGTCTTCTATTATGAAATATTTACTATAATAGAAAATTTACTATTTCTATTGCACTTGCTAACAACAAAAAAATTTATTAAATTTCTTTATCGAAGTAGATATCAATATATTTATTTATGAATTTTATTATAAACGATTATATGAATTACATATCACATGAATTTTTTTATGTTTTAATTAGCTAGGAGTTACTACTATAATCTATAATAAATTTATAATAGTAATGGAAAAATCATAGTATAAATAATAAATAATGAGACTTATTTAGTAAGATCTCCTTAATATATGATTTTTTATTATTATATACATTATTAATTAGTATCATTTATTAAAAATATTTATTTTTAAAATTTAATAATTTTAATAATTTTTACATGCTTTATAAAGTACAATCAAAGTTAGAAAATAAAAAATAATAATTTTAGACAATATATAAAAAAATCTCCTAAATTTCAGAAAATTATTAATGAAATATCGAGTTTCAAATATACATAATTTTTAATAAAAAAAAATCCGTAAAAAACGTTTAATATCAATTAAAAAAGCTCGTAACGATCTCCTTAAAAAATTCTCACTGGTAAGTTATATTATCAAAGTGTGATCTTCCCTAAAAAAATCATATTATGAGAGTACGGCTTTTTAATATGTCGTATTCTCATAGTATAATTTTTATTATTGTATAAATTCACCGAAATATTTTTTTATTGTATAAGTTAATTTAATTTTTTTTTTGTGGGACATAAAATTCAGCCCAGTTTTTTTTTAATGTACAACAAACCACGGTGAATGTCAAGTCATGAGACATTATTATTTTTTCGAATTAATGCTTTGTCAGACAGATATGACTCAGCCACTGTGGCATGGCGTTGCATATATAGTGGATACTTACTACGTGTCAGTAAATGGGCTCTCCACTGAAATTCAGTCTGGGTTTCTTTTCTTTTTTTGTTTTTTACATTGATTCACTGGTTTTGTAATCGGCAGAGACCGATGCAGAAATTTTAGGAATGAATGTCAACAATATATTAATGAAAAAAATACACAATATTGTTAAGTTAATAATACTTATTATTTTATAAATATGTGGGTCAACGTGAAAAATTTTAACAAAAATATGGGGGTCAATTGTACATATCTAGCAAGAAGTTTATGGAAACCAATAAAAAATTAACTAAAATTTATTGACTTTTTTAAAAAAAGAATGGATCCCATTCCTACAATATACATCCATCTCTGGTTAACAGTAATACTTTAAAAATGAGCACTCAAGAGAAATTCATTGTTATTATCAATTTCATTATGCCAATAGAAAACCCCTGTTTCTAGGTCAATGAATTGAAAGATACACTATTCTTCAAAATAATACACACACATACATACATACATACATACATACATATATATACATACATATATATATATATATGTATGTATAAAAGATATTCTATGCCAATGAAAGTTGAAAGATATCATACAAAAGGTGATAACGAGTACCCATAAAATTATTTTACTATTATATCTGTAGAAACACTAATATATATATATGTGTGTGTCAGCTGTCTTAATCTACTGTTTCATGGATTTCATGCGAACTTGTCAGTGTGAAAATCGAACAAAACACACACTTAACAAATCTCAATTATTTTCCTTGATAATCTTGCAATATTAACAATCTACAACTCTCTCGGCCCATGAAAGATACGGACGAAACTATGTACAAATTATGCACAACACAAAAATGCACATGGAGAGTTTCCACAGAAGATCAGAACTGGAACATAAAGAAGTGGACCTGAGTTACATTGTGGGTGTCACGTGCATCCAACTCATCCATTCATCGCACCCTTCAAAAGATACTGATCTCTCCTACTTTTTTTCCCTGTCAGACCAATTTGATCATGACATATTTATAACTTTTCTTTTCCCCTTGATTTCTTTTCAATTTTATTATACTATTGTTTTCTGCACATTACTGTTCGTCGCTTTTGAGGAGTTTGTGCTTTTCTGCCAGAGGCGCTTGTAGTGCTGCTGCTCTCCATATACTATACTAACAACAATTTCCTTAATTAATTTTTATTTTTTTGCCATATCTATCCTCTGTGATGATATCAATTGCACACGACAAGGTTGTCGGATTTCTCTTTGCATGACATTGTGGGCACTTGGCACGAGCTTCAATCCAGCTCAAAAATTTTATTTATTTTTTAATTTGTTTTTAATTTGTTTTTAATTTATTTTCTCTTTTGTGTTCTTATATGCAATAATATTGAAACCATACTTTCATTCATTTTTTTTTAAAAAAAATATAATATAATATTATCAACGTACTAGATTGATTGATTAAATAAGATGACCAAAGAAATACTACATGATGTGGTGTTATGGGAAAAAAATATATATTATGTTGATGAAAGAACTTTGGCCACAAATATTTCAACAAGTTTTTCTTTTGCTGCTCAATATGCCAAGGATATTGAATGGACTTACTTTTAAGGTACAAAAATAGCCAAGTTAAAAACTTCATACCTTATTTTTAAATTTAAACTATTCAAAAGGAATATAATAAGTTCCTACGATTCAATTAATTTTCTACAAAGAAATATATCATAGCTAGAAAATATTGTTATCAAACAAATTAATATCATTAAATATTTATTGGTTTTCAAAATCACAAATTGATAATATAAATAATTGGATCCCCTTTATTTTTCGACTTTTCTAAGTTGAATATTTCAAGCTTCCTCATGTATCTTAATCATTTAACAAAAATTATACATGTATTGTGTAGTTATTCAATTCTCATATATAGCTAGAGACGGAGCTTAGAGGAGACCGATAAAAAAAACTAATTATATATATTAAAGATTTAAGATATTATATTATAATTAACTACAGTCAATCCCTCAAAAGAAATTAAAACATATAATTATATTATAATCAGTTTCTTCAAAAAAATTTAAGACATGTAATTATACTAAAATTAATATTTTAACCTCCCTATTAATTTTAGTCAAATTCCGTTGATGCTCGTAGCAATACAAAATTAAGTTCATTATCAAGAAACAACACCTAACAACATCAATCTCTTAAAACAGAGTATATTATATGACTTCACATTGACCAAGATACTTGACTTTCAATTTGATCATTGATTTATTTTCTCATCTGATATTTATCCATATGGTTGCTTAAACCTCATAACAGAATTGTCCGTTTGTAAATCTTAAATATCACAAATAGATAAAAGAGTTGAGAATCTTGTTGATTGTAATTCAATTTGTGTATTGGATATGGGCTCGTAATGGGTCTTATCATTATTGGAGGTAAAAAGTCTGTTTTATATTTTAAAGTGCATATTGAAAAGAAGATATATACATGTATAATATTATTTCATAAAATAAAATAACATTACATTTTTTTTAAATGCACTTTTATATGTTCTTTTAAAAGAACGCAGACCATTCACCCATCAGGGATGACTCGCTGTTTTATATTATTATTATTTTGTTTACAATTTGAAAAGTTCATTTAACAGGGCTTTGCAATTGGAGGGAATTTTGGAGTAATAAGAGAGAATTCTTTTTGTTTATTTTTTTTGGTAATGTTGCCTGTAGTCTGTAGGCTCTTTAAACCTTTTTCTGTACCCCACGGCACGCAGTCTTCCAATCTCAAAAGACAAATTAATAGCCGTTGGAAACCGTAAAGATACCATACCACACTTTGGTAAGTTAAAAACACACATAAAACCACGCTCTAATTCAAAGATTAACACATCATAACTACCTAATCTTATGTGGGGTCCACTAGTCAGTGTGTACCCAGATTGTTTCTTTATTATTACCTCTTGACTTGATCCCCACCTCCCAAGCGGAGAGCTGTCACTGGCACTGCTGGCACGAGCTCTGCCTCCTTTTCTCTCTCTCCATCTGAGTGTGTAATAAAATCTAGTAAACGGGGTTAGAGACAGAGAGAGAGAGAGAGAGCTGAGCTTGGGATGTAGTCACTCGCTTCTCTGTACTAAGTGTTAGGTTTGGTAGCCTTTCATCTTTTACTGCACTTCCTCTCTCTCTCTCTCTCTCTCTCCATCGCTCTCTCAGTCTCTCTGTTTTTACTTTCCTTTGAGGGGTGTAAATGCCACAAAGGCGGAGGTAATGGGAAAGAAAGGTGCTAGCTCTTGGTTGACAGCGGTCAAGCGCGCCTTCAGGTCTCCTTCTAAGGACGAAGATTGCCAGGTCAACACTCTCTCTCTCTCAAAGTTAGCTTCGATACTTCTCTAACAACAAACTAACACTGTGTATCCTCTGTTTCTCAGCAAAAGAGAGAGAAGAGAAGATGGCTCTTTCGCAAATCATCTACAACCGTCGACCAACAAACGCCACCTCCATCCACACCGCCGCTAGCAAAGTCCAACACACCAACTGCTACTCCATCAGCAGTCACAGATGAGCAGAGGCATGCCATAGCGTTGGCCGTTGCCTCCGCCGCCACAGCTGAAGCAGCGGTTGCTACGGCTCAGGCGGCAGCTGAGGTGGTGCGCCTCACACGCCCCTCTACTGCCTTTGTTAGAGAGCATTATGCTGCCATTGTTATACAAACCTCATTTCGTGGATACCTGGTAGGTCCATTTTTATATCATATTTAGTTGTTACTTTATTGGGGCCTTAATCATGATGAACTCATCACACAGTTATTTCAAATTGGTACTCCTATTTTTGAGTTGGTTTATGATTTTTTTTCTTTTTTTCTTTTTCCTTCAGAACTAGTAAAGTTTGGACCAATTTTTTTTTCCAGATGTAAACTATATAAACTGCTTGCGTAGCAGAGATGTGAGTTACACATGATGTGACATGTACAAAAAACCTCATTTGTTTGTTTCTAATTAATGCTACTTATGTACATTTGTTTTTATGTAAATAACAACATCAATGGAATTAGTTAGCGTATTATTACCCGAGGATGAAACCTATTTGGGTCTATATATTGATTTCCCTCATAAGCGGTTAATCTAGAAAGCACCAAAAAGTATAATACTCCCAAAAAAAACCAATTAATGTTTTTGTATTAATTTCTGATTAATTTTCTCTTCCCTTCTGGCGCTACCTTGCTTAAAAGTGAATAACAAAAGGCAAACCCTCCCTATGCTCTCATGTCTTTCTCTTTTTATAAAAAGAAGGAAACAGTGCTATGACAGCTATCATGTATTTTAAAGGATGGTCTGTCTTGTCTACCAGATTAAAGTTCAGTTCCATTCTTCCTTAAATTTATATCCATGAATTTAATTTGTGTGGTATTATGCAAAGAAAGTGTACTTGGCAGAGGAATCGTTCTACTTTCTTTCTTGAGCCATCTTGGGACAACAAAACCTTTTTCTTTAGTCCTACTCTATGATTAATATTTAAAACAAAGTAAGGAAAAAGTAACTCTTACTTTGGTAAAAGGTCCATAATACTGTTAAAAATTCTGTACTTAAATTAGCGTAAAAAAAAAGTTGGGGATTTGACTGATGACAAAAAAAAAAAAAATTGAATGAAGTGTTGGAATTAATGTTTGATGTAAGGATTCAATGAAGACCTTGGTTGAAATGAGATTCTTGGGTCTTAAATAAGGGACAAGATGTACCAAAATTGTTTCACATAATTAATTAATGTGCTTATTTATTATCAGGCAAGAAGAGCATTAAGAGCACTCAAGGGGTTGGTGAAGCTACAAGCCTTGGTGAGGGGTCACAATGTGCGAAAGCAAGCGAACATGACTCTTAGGTGCATGCAAGCCCTGGTGCGAGTTCAGGCTCGGGTGCGTGACCAACGGATCAGACTTTCACAAGAGGCAGTTGGTTGCTGTAGTAGTAAGTCGACTTACAGTTGTGACATGTCCTTTTGGGATTCGAAGTACCTTCAAGACTATGCCGAGCGTTGTTCCATGGTAAGAACCAAGAAGCAAAGCAATGAATTTACCAGCACAAAACAGTCATTACTTTGACAAGCAACTACTATTGATGGAAAATGTTTTACATAACTAGTAATAAATGTATTCTAGAAATAAAGCACATTCTTGCAGATATTTTAAAGTGCTCTACAATTATAAATTAAAATACAGAAAGAAATTAATCAATGGATGTGCAATGTTACTTTCAATTATTTGAAACCGTATAAATAAATTGGATTCATTTTATTTCTTCAAGAATCGGTCAAGAGATGGGAGTACTGTGGCCGATGACTGGGATGAGCGTCCTCACAGGATAGAAGACATTCAAGAAATACTTCAGACAAGAAAAGAGGCTGCATTAAAGCGAGAAAGAGCACTCTCTTATGCGTTCTCTAGTCAGGTAAAATGTTTGCGTCATCAAGTATCCCCGTACACACGCTCTATTCCTTTACCCTTTGATTACTTTCATATTCTGTTTGACAATGATAAGGGAAATAAAATTAAAATAAAATAAATGTTAAATTATTTTAAAATATTGATGTTTGATAGTATTGAAATAAAAAAATGAAACAGTGAGAGTAAAAAATATTAAAAATTACGAACTTTGATAATTTAACTTTATTTTACTTCTATAAATATTTTAATTTATTTAATTTTAAATCGCTTTCATTTAATACATTAAAGTATCTTAAACTATTTAAATCACTTTTACTATACTATACTTGCTAAATGAGAGGGTAGAAATTAAAGGAAAATTACAATCGACCATTTTTTTCATTGAATGAAAGAACCCTAAAAAGTCTCAACATTTTGACATGTTTTGCAGATCTGGAAGAACCCATCTCCTTCACAGGAGGAAGAAACAGAGTCTGAGGCAATATCTACGTCTGAGCCAATCCAGCCGCGATGGATGGACCGTTGGATTGCATCGAGATGTTCGTTTGACAATCGAATGAGTAGTAGGGCAAGGGCTTCCATCGACCAAAGGGATCCCATAAAGACCGTTGAGGTCGACACGGCACGGCCTTTCTCTTACTCTACACCGAGAAGGTCACATAGTCATTTACAGCAAGTCCAACTGCACCAAAACTCATATCACCCGCCTCAGTCACCCCTCCACCACCGATCCCCGGTCACACCTTCCCCTTCAAAGGCACGGCCAATCCAGGTAACTGAGATTTGTTCTCGGTAATTAAATATACTGTTTAACCCAACAATTAATGATGGCTATAAGTGTTTGTGATAGGTGGTCCTTTCTTATTTTGTTGTTATCTAAAGGCCCTACTTCTCTGCAAATGTCTGAACAAAAAATGTTAAACACATGGCAAGAACCCCTATCTACATAAATTCTTTTGTTTTGTACCATTTGTAATTGGCTATTCTTCTACCTAGCTAAATACTGTAAAATCTATTTTTGACCATAGAATTGTGGGGCATCACAGGTGCGATCTGCAAGCCCAAGATGCACCAATGCAGCCGGTGGGGTCCACAACCTGCCAAATTACATGGCAGCGACAGAGTCGGCTAAAGCCAGGCTCAGGTCGCAGAGTGCACCAAGGCAGCGCCCGGCAACACCCGAGCGAGAGAAAGGTGGGGCCAATGGTTCAGCAAAGAAGAGGCTTTCTTTTCCGGTCCCACCGGACCCTTATGGCTATTCACAAAATCTAAGAAGCCCGAGTTTCAAAAGTGTTGCCGGTCGATATGTGCCGGATCTTAGGTCAAATGTTTCTTCATGTAATGAGAGTCTCGGTGGAGAGATTTCGCCTTCTTCTACTACGGACCTTCGGCGATGGCTCCGGTGAGGGTAAAATGGGATATTTTACTGAGGCTTAGAGTAGAGTACTTGTATTTTATTATTATTTTTTAATTATTGGTTTGTTTGTGTTGTAAAAGTAGGAAAATTAAATTAATGAGGCCTTTTTTGCTTTTTCTCTTTTTAGTGTGGTATGTTGCTTTTTCTCACGTTGTTTGTTGTGCAATAGCATGCAGTGGGTGTTTGGTTTGGTTCTGGAAAACGAGCTGTTTTGCTATTGAAAATGTGAAATCAGATGAAATTTGAGGCGCTCGTGTTCAGAAAACCAGTTAGCTTCAATATCATTTTCTACGAGAGAATATCCACCGGTTTCTGACAGCAAAATGTTATCCGAAAGAAGTAATTTTATCCAAATACAATAGGATGCATATGACTTGATTTAGCTTATTAATTAATTCAACGGTTTTCTAAGAGTACTGTACTTGAAGTGAGGAGGCTTCAGTACCGCAGTTTTGTGGCGCTGCATTGGTCGTCTCATGATTTTTGTATTTACCAGCAAAGTACTAAATTGGATTTGTATTTGGTACTGCGACTACTGCCATCGATCGACAGCCTATTTTTGAACAATTGAAATTAGTTTTCTTCATTAAACTGTTTTTGTATTGCAATGGTATTTTAGTTTATGCAGACACCATTTTTGTAAATAGTTGTAAAAACATTAAATGTTATATACGAAACTTTTTCATAAATTCTGCATTGTTAGAAAAAAAAATTTACAACAGTTCCATTTCTAGCTCATTTGCGGTCATCATTTTAATTAAGATAAAAAATGAATTCAAATTATTCAATTTTATATATCTACAATAAAAATTTTATTTAAATTTCGGACATGAGATCTCGTTGCTCTCAGCCTTCATTAATCTATTGCAGTTCCTTTGGGCCGTTTAAATGGTGAATGACACATTAGTTGTATGATGCATCTGGTTTTGCTATGGAGGATCCAGATATGTGTGGAGCAACTTTTACACGATGCAAACTGAACTGGAACATGTTATTTAAATATGACTCTAATTGATACATACGAGCTAACTTTTGACATAAGGAAAGAATCACTTGATAATGCTTTATTTTAATATTTTTTATAAATTAAAGAAATAAAGTTTAAATTTGAAATCCAACCTGACAAGTACGATCTATACGGATAAATATGTGAATCACTCTTACAAGCCCTCTCATATGTATTACGATTAAAATATGGATGGAGATTCTTTGACAATGGTTAATTAACTTGACAATTTTGATAATAAATTTATAATAAATTTAAAAAATATTTTAAATTTTCTTAAAAATAGAAAAAATTATAAACATATTTTTGGACTTATAAATTGATTGTATTTCAAATTTCATATAATTTAAGTATTATTTAATATTCCATCACAAAACATTAAATTTATATTGTTGTAAATTTCATATAATTTTAATTGTCTTTAATGGAATATCAAATGATACTTAAATTTGCATGAAATTTGAAACACTATCAATCTATAAATTCAAAACTATGCTTAATTTTTTTTTAAATTATTTCAAATTTATTTGAAAAATCATTATATATCAAGATTATCAAATTAACATTATGCAATGATCCCCCGCACTTAAAATATTGTTCTATTCAGAGCTTCCATAGTAGGACGAAATCAGAAAATCTGAAGAACAGGTTAAGTGAGTTTACCAAAACTTCTATTAAAGAATAAAAGAGTTGACGTGTTTGTAATAATTATAAATTTTAAAAGACGAAATTGCAATATTTTTATTTATAAGACCCCCTCTGCCCATTGTTTCATGGTGTTTTGGTGATGTAATGCATCATGCATGCGATTATATATAATCGACAATTAAGGTTGGCTCTCACTGCCGACCGCTGATGATCTAACTCAATATCATGCAAAGCCATCTTCTTATCTAAGTTTAGTATACATCCTTCTCCTGCACTGTATATCTTGCGTCACAGACTCAAGCAAAAATGGCGCACGTAGAAGTAACCCTAGTTAACAAAACCCATGTCCCTCTGCGGCAACCACTCGACCAAACTGCAGTAGAAGGCATCAATCTGAAGCTGTCTTTCTTCGATGCGTATTGGACCTCCTTGCCGCCTATCCAACGGTTCCTACTCTTTGAAGACACCCATCTCCCTGCATTACCATCGCTCCTCCAGTCGCTCAAGTCCGCTCTCTCGGCTACTCTCCAAAAGTTTTTTGTACTTGCCGGGAAACTGGTTTACATCCCGTTGACAGGTGATGTGGTCATAGACTGCTCACCATCAGCTGTCAGGTCTGGAGTTGCTTTCACAGAGGCTGAAGCTAATGGTGACATTCACTACTAGAATTCGTTTTAATGGCTTAGGTAAAAAGTGGGTCAGTGGCGTTGGTAAGCCGACATTGTAGACGTGTTCCGTCGGACTACGCACGCTAAATTACGCACGCCACTGCCATTGACGCCAATAAATATCATTGGCGTGGGGCCGACGCCGAAAGTTATTGTGTGTGTATGCATTTAGTTTTGGCGTGCGCTTGCGCACGCATATTCTTCCCCTCTGGCCCACCTTGTGAAACATATAGCTTCGTTGATTGATTTTTAAATACATGGGCTTACCCACGACGTTGTTCACGCACGCCAATGATTCTCCCCCCTCTGGCCCACCTTGACGCCAAACATTTGGTGGGCCCACTTATTGTTATCAGCGTGCATATATATCAACGTGTGTATATTTTGGCGTGCGTAATTTAGAGGTGCATTATTAGTTTTTATTGATATGGGTAAATTCCGACAGTAATTATTGAGGAAATTTTTCCAAAAATCATCATGATATAATATTCGACATCCATTTAAATCCCACTGTACCGATTCGGTATTGTCCCCAACCCAGATTTACAACCAGTACTTATAAATATTCCAAAAGGAATTGTGAATAAATTCATGACTCATTTCTAGGAATTAGATAATATTAATGTGTACAAAAATTTATCATATCCCAATTACAAAATATGAAACCCACAATTAGCCACTAAGTCAGACATCCTTTTTTTTTAACCAAAAGTACTAAAGAACCTTTACAAAAAAATCATGCCAGACAAATCTCAAAAGATATCTTATGTTTTACATCCCTAATTAGTCCCCAAAACAAATCATCCACTTGCATACTTGACTTACTGATTTCCGAGGAGATTGGAAAAGTAGTTGGCCCCTTGGTACCAGTCGCTGAGCTCATGTTGTGTATTTGTGCGATCTACTTGATTTGCTGCACTGCTTGCACTTGCTTGGTTGTTGGTTTGAGGTGTAGTTACTGTAGAAGGTTGTCCCTAGTTTTACAATTATAAAGATGAGAAACCATTAGTACTATTGCAACATTATTTGTCAAAAAGTTGAGGCAAAATACATTAATGGTATACATAACAAACAAACTACCTTGAGCTAATCCTAAACACTATACCCAAAGCTATTGAGTAATCTTAAGGATATTTTTAAATTGAAAATACTCATCAACAAATCAGCTAGAAATGTTAAATATTTTATACAAACCATGGTAAGGGGCACCTGCATTTCAATCTGATTAGGAGACACAGCAGGAGGTCCTCCCTGTTTTTGCCAATAGACAAAACAAATAAATTATAAAGGTCGATTTAATGCTTGATTTGTTTTCAATGGTAAGAGTCATTGAATTAATTGAAATTATAGTAATTCTGTAAAATGTTAAACTATCATGTCAGAATTTTTGATGTAAACACTTTAATGTCAGAAACATATCATGAGCAAAGAACCTTTAGGCAATCCTAAAACCTATACCCAGAGATATTCAATAATTCAAAGGACAATCCTAACTGTAAATTTCATTCAGCAAAATATTCAATTTAGTTAATAACAAATGAAAATAAATTTTTAAATATACAAACCATGATGGGGGGCATTTGCATCCCAATCTGAGTTATTGGCATCGTAGGAGCTCCTCCCTAGTTTGGCAATGTATAAAGACAAATTCATTATGAAGGTAAGATTTGAGTTTAATTTCGTTTTACTCGTCAAAAGCATTGAATATATTCAAATAATGCTTATTTGTGCAATATAATAGACCCATTTTATCATAGACTTGGAGGTAAATACCCTAAGGTTAGAAACATAGCATAAGCTAACAGTCTTGGGCTAATCCTAAACTCTATACCCATATCTATTCAAAAATTTTCAGTCCAATCCAAATTAAGAAATTCATGCAACAACATATTGAATTTGAATATTAGTACATGTCAATGAATTTGTAAATTTACCAACCATGATAGGGGGCATCTGCATCCCAATCTGAGCCGTAGGCGCAGTAGTTCCTCCCTAGTTTTGGCAATGTATAAAGACAAATAAACTCATTGTGCAACATAATAGACCCATTTTGTCAATGTATAAAGATAAATTTACTGCTCGGACTATGGAACTTGACACCATATATTCAAATAATGTTCATTGGGCAATATAACAGACCCATATTGTCAGAAACTGTGTTAAATACCTAAAAGTGAGAAAATTTATTTTTCCGTGCAGTACAGTAAACCATAAGTCTCATAATTGTGGTTGTTTGTGCATTCCAATCAACTAAAAAATTATTTACATGTACTAACCATGATTGGTGGCAACGGCACTCCAATACGAGCAAGCAAGTGTTGAACCATCAGGCATGTGCGTTGGGTGCGCTCAGCATCCAGTTGGTCCCTTCGTGCACAGTCCTCTGCATAACGCATTTGGGTTTGTTGTAGCATTGCGTTAACTTCAGAGATAATTGATGCATGTTCGTCTTGTTGTTCTGTTATAGCAGAGGTTGAAGAACCGCTATATTGAGTGGGTCTTGCACGCTTGCTGGCAGATAGCAATGCGGCATCATTTTCAAGCCTGCTGCCTAGTCCATAGTTTCTACCATGACTGCGACCGCCTGTAACCATCAGCCACAATTCTTCTTCAGCCTTGCCAGCATTTGCAGGATCTAGTTTCATCTCTTCAACTGTCAACTACATTTAGCAGATAGTAATACATTTATTTTGTTTAAATGGATAGTCCTTTATAACAATTGATTACCCAATAGACAATTGTCCATTCAGAGAGCAATATGTGAATACACTTGTCTAAATTGCCCCTCTTACAATGTTACTAGATATTAATAAATTCCTATTTTTAGCTAAACATTCAGAGATCAATAATACATGTATGCTCACATAAATATGTTGACATATGCTTATTCTTAACTGAATTTGTTTACTAACCAGCCAAATAAAATAAGACCACACACAAAAAGTAAGGTTTGAATCTGTTGACCTAAAGTACCCTTAGCTTCATCGCTCTTAAGTGTTGAAATAATTGAAAATGTAGTACCCTATTTGAATTGTAAAATTGAAAAACTTACTAAACACTAATAGCTTATATGAATATCCAATAAGAACACCAATAACTTACATAAATATCCCTTGACTTTGTGTCTGCAAATTTCATTGAAGCAGTAACAGTGGAAGTTTCTCTACTTCTGTCAACACCAGTGTCATCCTCGTCAGACTCACTCGCATCACTGTCACTCCCTTCACTGTCAGTCTCCTCGACCTCAGTGGCAACTTCTTTTCCCTTATTTTTTCTCACATGAATCCGTAGGAAGAATTCTGAATAAGTCGCCTCCCTTCCAAGCTCTTCAGTCTACATAGAGAATCCAACATGCATTAGAATAATGTTAATATCATTTATTTGTTGTACTAATTAAACTTACCAATTTATCATGGTGTTTTACTGCACTAGCCGAGCCTGCATAATGCGTGACTACCCGTCCAGAACGGGTCCGATTGGCCTTATTTTGCGCAGAGAGCTATCAAAACTCCTCTGTACCATAATAGTCACAAAGACCCACCCAATGTTGTGGCTCCTTACACCAATCAGGGGGCTTCTGCTTCCACAATTCAGTGTTCCAATCAAATTCTTTAATGCAGTCCTTTCTTGCACTTCGAAGTGCCCCTCCATACCCCTTAGCAGTTATTTTGTCCATGACTTCTCTACCTCGATTTGGATCCTGTCCTATTCGATACTTGAATCAGTCCTATAATAAATTGATAATAGATTTAGTCAAGTAAAAGCATAAGGTTTGTAATCTGTTTGTGTCTAGAATGTAGTATACAGAATGACAACTAAGATCATGTACAACATAGCCGCTAATTTGAAAAGGTTAAAATAGCACTATTAGATTTAGTTTACCATAAATCGATCATGAACAATTTCCTTTGCCTTATTAGGGAAAGCGTGGTAAGTCGGTATTGGTCCTGGCATGTTGCTTGTGGCTAGCTTTGCAATTGTTGTGACCAGCTGTGAGCAATAAGGGTCTGACTTAAATTCAGCCTTACCGACCGCCCAGATCTCAGGCTTATTTGCCTGAATGGTCGCTGCTTTCCTGATCTTGCTTGGTCCTCGTGCTTTACGCTGACGAGGTGCCTCATTGTGTCCTTGGCTTTGAAGTCCATTGTCCCCTGCATACTTGGACGGCCGTGCTCTTTTGAGTCCACTTTTGCGAGCCATTGGAATTTCTGAAAAAAGATGGCCACATTAAGAAATTTTAAATCCTTAAAGTTACATATACATATATATATTTTAATACATGTTTAGTATACTGTAGTGATTTTGAATGCATGTTTAAAAGATACTTCACACTTCAAACTTAACTATTGCATGATGAAATTATTTGAATGTACTTCGTTTTTTGAAATGCATGTCTAGTATACTATAAGCTGAAGTGGTTAATACCAGAAGACATTTGATGATGTTTTGCTGGTAACCCATAAATTCTTAGTAAAATCTCAATATAATGTTTGCATAGTTGGAATGTAGTAAGATAATTTAATATATTTTGTGAGATTAACTTTCAAATAACATATATCCCAGTAAGTAGAACTGAAGCCCAAAAACGGCATTACCAAAAATCATCTACAACTTAAATTAGAGCCTGAATTTGGCCAGACACAAAAGATTGCAGGTATATAGAGTTAATAAATTACTTTACTTAAAATAGGGGTGTTAAAGTGAAGAAAAATCAAATAGCTCACCATAGTATAAAAGTCATTAGTCGTCAATACCTTGTGTAGTCTAACCAGCTGAGCGATCTTCTGTACAAATACATACAGATTGTTGGTTGAGGATTGTTGTGACTATAATCCGAACCAATGAAAGAGTAGGGTTTTTTGTAGATCAGGAGATTTAGATGGGGAAACGCAAATAGGAGCTCAAACTCAAGGGTCTGATGGGTGGTTCTTGGAGAAGGGGGAAAGAGAAAATGAGATCGTTAAAAAAAGGGGAGGGATTTTGAGTTGTGAGCGGCTGCTGCATATATATCTAAGTTTAAGACTTGTCAACAATTTTGGCGGAGAAGATTCGAGCCAAAATTTCAGTTGATGCGAGTTTAGCATTGCAGAAACTTACAATTGTATTTGTATGTGGGAACCTAGCAGATTTCATGTAATTACATGAAGAAACATAGCAGTGGTTGAAAAATTTTGGGGGAAACAAAAATTTGTTCCCAGGCCCTGCGGAGGGAAAAATTTTGGGTTTTCACTGTTCTTTTTATGGATTTTAGTCTTTGTGAGTTGTATTAATGATCAGTTCTAAAGGACCCATTTATTTGTTTACTCTGAATTTCCACTAATTTAAATTTTAAATTTGATAAATTTGCATTTTATTTGGGATATTATTAATAATAGCAACTTAATTGGTTTTGATAATATATGTACCAGATTTGTTCATTAATTTATGCCATGAACTTAATATGATAACAACTACATAATTTATGTCTATGAGATCACTGATCCATTATTCACACCTTCAACTTCATTGATTGGTGGTTTGCAACAATAAATTTGAATAATAATTTATTTAAAGTGAGTCATGAATATTTCGATTTGTAATTTGATGATGTAGATTTTCCGAGCTTAATAGAATAATATTTAAATTTTTCTATTGATCGAAGAACAAATCATCTTAAAATCATTTCGGACTTAATGAACAAGCTTTTCAATATTGCATGATCAAAACTAAAATGAAAGGAAAGCTTTTGTATTAATCCATTATTCACACATTCAACATTGCATGAACAAGATTTTCAATTTGAAATTGACATTCAATATTTATTACAATGCAAAAGCTCGATGATAACATAATAAAATTGGAAAAAAAGGAAAGAACAACTTGGAATGTAAGACAGAAAACTATGAACATTAAGTTTTCAATTTTATCCAACACATAGACTATTTTATTGAAATGTACAACATTTGCCCTTCATAGATGTCGTCTGATCACAAACGGACAGTGATGATCCATACAGGACACCTCCATTCGTTGAGAAAATACAAGTGCTCGAGATTCCTTATGTTTAGGCAGACCGGATCTCTACCATCTAATTCAATTGCAGTAGTTTAATTATAAATCTGAGCCTTCCAATTTGAACAGCATACAAATTCCGTCATCCGATCTTCATCGTGATGTGCATATGGCCATCCCATCTCATCATAAAAGAGATAATAATTTAAAAAATTACAGACTAAGTAAACTCCTAGGTCAGAATTGGGAGCAAATACCTTATTCTGGACTTGGACGAATTTCAAAATCGACCCCTTCTTCTTCTTCGTCTAAATTCGGAGCAAAACCCTCCCTCTTCCCCTCCTTTCTCAAACTAGATCACTCCGATCAACTAATCCAGAGGAAAGCTCCTCCTTCCCTAAACTCGATCTACTAGTATACCCTCCTCCTAGAGGCCAGCTCCACCTTCGGTCGTAGGCGATCTACTACATATCAACTACTAGTGTCCTCTCTCAACTGCTACATACAAGTAATCGATCTACTCTCTATTTGGTTCCCAAGAAGAAGAAACAAAAGTTGTAATGCTTGTGCTAAGGAGATTTGTTATTTTTTTTCATTTTTCTGGTTTAGGGTTTCCACCCCTCGAAGGTCAAAGAGGCAATATCTCCAGGTTGAAGCTCTTTTGTATAGGCAACCAAAAGGTAAATACAAGCATCGAGTTTTCTCTGACTTTAGATTTAATTAATTGTGATGCTTGGGATTATTGAACTGACCTAGTAAAATAAAGGGAAATAGCCTTCATAGAGAGGCGGGGATGTTCGCCTTTTTATTTCTAGAATAGAAGGATAAGGTCAAGGAAGGGGGATTTGGAGATAGAGAGGAGAGAGCTCGTCAGTCTTTTACTTCCTTTGTATATCCGCATGTAAATTTATAAAATTGATTATTTCGTCATCAAGTACTTAAAACTTCGATATTTTCCCTTTCAAAATCAAGATATTGGTATGGTAAAATACAATACAGCAAAAGAGTTAGGAGTTGATGATAAAATTATTGTCATCTTTTTTTTTATTATTTTGTTTTTCGTTTGTACTAAGTAGCATGAATTGTTATAAATCCTCCCTTGTTTTTTGGTGTAGGGAGACCAGAACTTGAAGTGCAGTGAACTAATTTTTTTTCCTCCCTTGTTTATGATTCAATACATTGTGTGTCCTTAACATGAACCAGTATCTTGGGTTTGTTCATGTCCTCTAGTAACAAAATGATATAAGTACTTACATAATGCAACTGAAATTAATAATGAAGCACAATTGGCCATTGCAGGTTAGATGGGTGACTCAGCTAATACTTCTCAATATATATTGGTGGCTCGCAGACGGTCTGCTAGAATAAACCCTGACTTAAATAGCATTCGTACTAGGTCAAAGGACATGGCTAGGCCTGTAGACACACATGTTTAGATTAAAGGAAACTCGACTATTACAAAGAAGATAACAAAGTTGCAAAACAAGCTTCCACAGGTGCAGTCAACAAGCCCGAATGCCTCGTCAGAAACCTACCCCACGCGTAAGGGCCGCACCAAGAGGGAGGCCCAATCAAAGGCATGGAGGGAGCAAAAAGAGAAACTCGAGATATTCCTGAAAAAAACGAGGTTACAAACAGTCCCCGAGGAACTACAACCCTTTGAGTCAGAAGGGGACATGGGGGATGACCAAGAAATCGACAACCACAGTACTCAGCTTCATGGACCAGAGCCCGAAGAACCGCCCCAGCCTGATGGACCGGAGCCCGACGAACCTCCCCAGCCTGAGGGACCAGAGATCGAAGAACCGTCCCAGCCTGAGGGACCAGAGACCGAAGATTCGCCGCAGCCTGAGGGACCAGAGATCGAAGAACCGCCCCAGCCTGAGGGACCAGAGACCGAAGAATCGCCCTACCCTAAGGGACAACAACCCGAAGGGCCCGAACATGTACCAGGTCTTAAAGAAGGACCGCAACTCGAAGAACCACCACAACAACCACATGTACCCCAACCTGAAGAAGGCCGGCCCGAAGAACCGCCACAGCCGGCACATGTACCACAGCCGGAAGGACTGCGACAGCCTGAAAATGAGCATGAAGACACAAATGATCCACGTCTTGAGCAATATACTGAAGACTCTACTTTTGAAGATGATGGTCAGCGTAGGTACCGCATACAGGAGCCTCTTCGATATTATGCTAAAGAAGTTAAATCAATGGCCCCATTAGACGAAGAAGAAGAGAGTGATTCAAGTTGCATTAGAAAGGAGACGCAAGCACAGAAGAGGAAGTGGGTTGGCAAGGGTAAAAAAAAGGCAGTACAGATCAGGTTAAAAACTCTCGAGGGTCGAATAAGCCACGGGAGCGAGCAGACCCGACAAATAGGCCAAAGTTGGTTGTTGGGGATGGGGAGTTCTCTTCCATTCCCATATGTAAAAAGATAGTTACAACAATAAGGGTCTTGACCACGTCCAACCTTCCGGGGCCATATAGGACGTATAATCTATTCCCGGTGGACACAAGGCTGAAGATATTGCGGCAGTTCCTTCAAAGATACTCGTGGCAGGACGATGAGGATGTAGGCAGATGCATTGATGTGTTCGAGTTCATTGCTGCAGACTCGTATAGCCGTGAGCTCACGATCACGCGTAGAGATTACAACAAGAGGTTTGGGCCCAACCCATATAATTGGAAAGATACCCCACCTCGCTGGTGCAAGAACATCAACCACTGGAGAGGTTTGTGCGATATTTGGGGAACAAAGAAGTGGCAAGACCAATCAAGCACCAACAAGAACAACAGGACCAAAGCTGGGCCTGTTGTGCACCATATTGGAGGCTCGCTGAGCGCATATCGTGTGAAGCAAGCTTTGGTAAGTAATTCTCAATTTTAGGGACTTTATTGTAAAACGTCCAAATTCTCAATTTAATATTAACTGAAATTGAGATAAAAACTAGGTTGAGGAGCGAGGAGATGGGGTCACTGTAAAGGATGTATTTAACAAAACCCACATGAGGCCAGGACCTGATAAGGAGTATGTCAATGAGAAAGCACAGTACCATGCGGTCAGTGTTCATGAATTGCCAATTTAATGATTCATTTATTATGCGTTTAATTGTTTAACATGACTTCACTTGTGTAGGAGGTATTTCAAATACTGAAGGAAAACTATGGGGGTCCAAACGGCATGAGTGATGAAGAACTATGGGAGGCAGCTACTGGGGGTGAGGATCTTGGCCGAGTTTACGGCCAGGGTTATCGCTCTAGGACTCGCTCTGCATCACGTCGCTCACGTGCAGAGCCCACCGGTAGCACTACCACATCAGATCCAAATCGGGCCACATACACACATGAAGAGGTAGCAAGTATGCTTGCAGAACAGAAGGAGAAGCTAGTCAAGGTCGAGCGACGACACGCACAAGAGATAGCAGTCCTTATGGAGGGAATGGCTGATCAAGAGATGAGACACAAGTCATACTTGGATCAGATAGAGTGACGCCAGGAGGCTAATGCGGCTCGCCAACAAGCATGGCTCGAGGCAATTTGTAGGGCAACAGGAGCAGTACCTCCCCAAATGGAGGTAAGTTAATTTAATTCATTTCTCTTTTTATGAGACACAAAGTTTCTAAATTGTTATAAATTTCTGTAGTAGCCTCTAAGCTCTAAGTTGTTATACATTTCTGTAGGGAGACTCAACACATGATGATGTGTAAGGAGGCAACTACAAGAAAGGCCTTGGTGTCAAGAATGATTCAGTTAATAACAACTCCTAAAATAATGAGGGTCTGTAATTGAAGTAACAATAACTATGCCTTATGTTATTTGATGTTAGCAACTTATTTGGTTCTTAGCTTTCTATCTGTATTTTTCATTTGGATGTTAGAAATTTATTTTGATGTTATGTTCGATTTGGATATTTTTGCTGGTTGTTAGCATTGCTTAATTTGTATGGCATGGGGAATGAGTAAAATATGGATCAGGTTTTTGTATGACTAAAATTGCTTCAAGTGCGTGCAGTTTGGGCACGTAATATTAAGAAATGTATCCTGCAGAAGGCATACAGGTATGCGTGTCGGTATACTCACATTAATGAAATGTACATAAATAACCTCATCATTTCACAAGATAACACAAGTCAAAAGACCAGTAATTCAAAAACAACACCCTTTAACTATTAAAAAAAGTAATTGAATAAGGACAACATTACACCGTGAAATTAAATAAACTTCACTCGTACTCGCATCCTCTTTTACAATTAAAAGCAACTCCCAACTCAAAGACTCCCCCCTTCCCACCATCGGAAGAAACCCTACCTGATCAGAATCAAGGAGCTTTATCATTGCTAGAGCCAGTTGGTAAAATCAAGGACCCGCATCGTGGGAGAGGAAACCCAGCTCATCTTCTATTTGGGTAAGTGTTTTCTTAAAAATAATGTAGTAAGATGAATTTTCAGTGGCTGTTATCTTAACCAGGTCAATTGAATACCCAACTCAAGGTTACCCTGGATACCAAACCCCTCAATGACCACGTCATATTAATTCTAATTGTCTCCAATCTCAGTGACTATTGCCCCAGCTCATCTTAAATCTGCTAACCCTGAATACCCCGCTAGTGCTTGGTAATTACTGAAAGGAATACTCACTAAAACTGCCTCAACTCAAGTAACAATGAGCATAGACCGTTCATGGATGTACAAGAAGCACCTAGACAATGGACTTATCAATATGGAATGGTATAATGGTGTACATGAGTTTGTTGACTTAGCATTTAATGATCCAACTCTCATAGCTGTGAGGGGAGGGCATGTGTGCATCTCGTGCTCATGTGAACGATGTGATAATGTGTATTCTCTAGATCGTCAAACAGTGATAACACATCTGCTGGACTTCGGATTTTGCACAAATTATGGAACCTGGCACCACCATGGTGAAGCTCACTCGCGTGTGATCGCTCGTTTGACTTCCCAATCCAACGAGAATGACCACATCAGTAGAATGCAAGAGATGCTGATGAATGCGGCTGGACCCAATTTCCATTGGGATGATCGTGGTGTCGAGCAAGAACCCAGTGCCGAAGCGGAAAAATTCTTTGAAATGATGGCTGCCTCTGAGGAACCCTTGTGGGAAATTCAGTTCTCTGGAGAATCAACCATCAAGTGTGAAAGTCATTCAGTCTTGTCCGCTGTCACAGCATGTTTAGCTTTAAAAGCCGAGCACCAATTGAGCCAACAATGTTTTGATGGTATGATGGCCATCATCAAAAGCGTACTTCCAAAAAAGGAGAAATTACCAGAGAATTTTTACCAATCGAAGAAGCTGGTCCAAGGGCTAAGCATGCCATATGAAAAGATAGATGTCTGCCCAAATTTATGCATGCTTTATTACAAGGATCGTAGTCAAAAGGACCATTGTGATGTATGTGGCGAAGCACGATACAAACTAGCCTCAAGCAAAAAGAATGCCAAGAGAGTCTCAAAGAAGATACTTCGGTACCTACCCATCACACCCAGACTTCAAAGGTTGTACATGACTCGATCAGATGCACAACATATGAGGTGGCACAAAGAAGGTGTTCGAGAGAAACCCGACCTCATGGTGCATCCCGCCGATGCAGAGGCATGGAAATCATTTGATCAGAAGCATCTTGAGTTCTCATCAAAGATCCGTAATGTTAGACTTGGGCTCTCAACAGACGGCTTCATGCCGTATAGCTCGAGTGCAACTCCTTATTCATGTTGGCCGGTATTTGTGTTTCCCTATAATCTGCCCCCAAGTCTTCTCATGAAAGAGGATACAATGTTCCTCACACTTGTTATTCCTGGCCCTAAGCACCCGGGCCGAGACATCGATGTTTGTCTTGAGCCATTAATAGATGAATTGCAGAGTTTATGGGCAAATGGGAAGGAGACATACGATGTGTCAAGAAAGGAGAATTTTAACATGAAGGCAGTCTTGCTCTGGACTGTGAGCGACTTCCCTGCCTATGAGATGCTTAGCGGGTGGGGAACTCATGGGCGATTGGATTGTCCGTATTGTATGGTTGGAACGAAGGCCTTTCGACTGCAACATGGCGGTAAACCAACTTGGTTTGACTGTCATAGATGTTTTTTGCCCCCAAATCATGAATTTCGTCGTGATAAAAAAAATTTCTGAAAAATAGAGTTGAGACAGATCTGCCGCCACCAAGATTGACAGGTGACGAGTTGTTAGAGGAGATAAACCAACTCCCCCCAATTAAATGGGGCAAAACTGCACCTTTGAATCAGATTCCGGGATATGGTGAAACACACCATTGGCAAAAGAAAAGCATTTTCTGGAGGCTACCATATTGGTCCACCCTTTTGATCCGTCATAACATTGACATGATGCATTTAGAAAAAAATTTCACCGAAAATATCATCTACATGATATTTAACATAAGGAACAAAACTAAGGATAATGCAAAAGCACGTCAAGATTTGGCACTATATTGTAGCCGTCTGAAGCTACATCTAACTGCAGATTCATCCAAAAAACCAAAGGCGCCCTACGAATTGACCTTAGAGGAGAGGCGGAGAGTATTAAAGTGGCTAAAGGAGGAGGTCAAATTTTCGGATGGGTATGCATCCAACTGGTCCAGATGTATTAATCTCACAAACGCCACGATTACTGGAGTTAAAAGTCACAATTTCCATATTTTCATGGAGCAACTACTACCTGCGGTATTTCGTGACTTCGTGCCAGATGTTATTTGGGAAGCATTATGTGAGATTTCGAGCTTTTTTATAGAGGTTTGTGCCAAGGAACTAAACCCAGCCCATATCGAACAATGGGAAAAGGATATTGTGGTCACATTATGCAAGCTTGAAAAGAAATTCCCCCCTGGTTTCTTTGACTCAATGGAGCATCTCATCATTCACACTGCATATGAGGCTAGAGTAGGTGGGCCGGTGAATTGCCGATGGATGTATTCATCTGAGAGGTATGTTCTTAATATTAATTCTTTCTCATGACCAAATTATACAATGCATTTCTCAAATATTTTGATACTTCCAAAACCATTATATTTAATAGACGGAATAAGGAGCAAAGGATGCGGGTTACCAACAAAACTCGTGTTGAGGGATCCATTGTCGAGGCAACATTAATAAAGGAGATAGCCACTTATTGCTCGAAATATTTTGCGGAGGCTGTCACAGAATTCAACAAAGACATGCACGATGACGGGCAAGATAACAACTCCACTACACGGACAATGATATTTGACACTTTCGGAAGCCCATTGGGTAGGGGGAAGGCAAGATATCTTGACGATATTGAATATAAGGCGGCACACAACTACGTTCTCCTAAACTCTCCTGAAATTCAACCTTTATTAGAGTATAATTTAGCCTTAAAATTTATTTCTCAAATATTATATATAGGTCTTTATTCATAAAATTATTCTCTAATTTCAGCAATTCCTAATAACGTATTGATTTAAATTTGTAGGGAATTTGATGTGCACATGACTAGCACACGTCGAGCAACTACCCCACAATCCTTAGACACAATCCGAAGAAATGAGTTTGCCACTTGGTTACACAAGAGGGTGCTAACTGATCGCGCATGCAATCCAAACATCCGCAAACTCGGTCTCATGCCCCAAAAGCGAGCAATGTGTTATGAGGGGTATGATGTTAATGGATTTAGATTTCACACTAAGGCTCATAGCAAATATAGATCTACAGTAAACAACGGGGTTTGTGTGAAAGGAGAATGTACCGATGACACCCATCACGACTATTACGGAATCCTTAAGGAGGTTGTTGAATTGGAATATGATGGAGTTGACAATAAGGTTGTATTGTTCAATTGTCATTGGTTTGACATAACGAATGGCGTTAAGGTCGATCATTATCATGGCCTTGTTGAGGTTAAACACACTTCAACTCTTCAAGGTGGTGAACCATTTGTTTTGGCGTGCCAAACGACACAAGTCTACTACTTACCATATGCATCAAACAGGCGAGAAAGAAGTCAATGGTGGATTGCAATGAAAACAAAAAGAAAAGGAAATCCGAATGTTGAAGATGTTGAGGCAAATCCTGATTTCTTTCAAGAAGAACAACCGGAATATTCCATATCTATTACTGTAGGTCAAGACTTGGACTGGGATAATGTATTGGTTCAAGAGCATGAGTTTGAGCAAGTTGACCCGACTGACCTTTCAAATAATACCTCACGAGCTGGAGATTCCAATGCACCAGAAAATCAAGAATATGACAGACATGATCATGACGACGATGGCGAACCATATATCTATGATGCCTCCGAAGAAGCAAACTGGTAAGAGGGAGGTGTACCAATTGCCAGTTAGATGTCATTGTTTCGTTCCTTTCAATTATCTATTTCTTCAAATTATTTGATGGCAATTTTTGTGTTAATTCTGAAATGGATTATAGCATTAACAAATGTTGTTGCAAATTTATATTAGTACGGGAATGGATTTTACTAAATTTGTGTAACTGTGATATACAACTATTATGGAAAATTGTCCAGATAAGTTGTATATTGAAGAGTTGTGAATGAACTGTGGCATCGGTATATACCAACGCATACGTGCTCCTGACAAAATTAAAATACTTAAATATTAACTGCATGCGTAACCTTGGATTTCTAACGTGTGGAATGAATATTTAAATAATTCCGAATCAAATCATAGAACAGGTTACAACCATTCTTTTTGGCATGGGTACGTATTTATTATTAGCGTGCTTGCAGCGGTGATTTCAGCGTGAATGAACAAGAGTGTCAGTACACCCATGTAACTAAGTTACATGTTCGGTCAAAATTTTCATTTAGCGTGCGTACTTACATACACACGCCGATAACATCAAATACGCACGCCAATGTAGCAGATTCTAGTAGTGATTAACAGATTGATCGGAGATGAGAAGCATGATGTGGAGGCTTTTACGCAGCTTGTGCCGGAGCTGGATACTAGTAATCTCCCTACTCCTTTGTTTTCTGTTCAGGTCAATAATTTGTAACTTGGTAGCTACTAGCTAGTGAGTAGTTAGGTGGTTAAATTGTTGCATTTTTAATATACCAACTTTAATTTTCAGGTGGCAGCATTCAAGAGTGGTGGGGTAGCAGTAGCTTTTTCGATCCATCATGCTGTCGTCGTGGATGGACGGGGTATATGGCAGTTCATCGAGTCATGGTCAACAGTTGCTTGCCAAGGTACCTCATCAGAGGAGGCGGCACACAAACTTCCAATTTTCGACCGAGGTCTTCTGAGACACCCCAGAGCAGAGGAGGTGGCCAGAGAGACAATTCGTCGGAAGGGCTCCAAATTTACAAGAGGCTAGTTCAGTATCATCATCATGCTTTAATTCGGTGTACAATACTACCTTGTTTTGTACTAATAGATCCCAAAATGCCACATAAAACATGGTATCCATCCATGTATGCCTTATAAACACTTGATCAGTAAGTCCATATTACCGTGATATATAGACAGATATATAATAGCTCTTGCAATAAATTAAGTTGAAATATATAAGTCTATCTATTTATTGTCCTAACATAGGCAAATTTTTCATATAATTTTTGGCGAACATAAATGGTAGTTTTTTTTTTAGGGAACTGATATACAAATATTCGATCTTATTATTCATATTAAATGAGTTATTATTCATATTAACAATTTTATTATACAACTTATTTATACAGTACTTTTGTTATTTAACTTAAGTGAGTTATTATTCATATTAATAGAATTTAAATTGAATAATAAAAATACTATCAAAAATAAATTGCATAATAAAATTGTGAATATGAATAACAACTCATTTTACATGAATAATAAAGTCGGTATCGTTACGGTATTAATGATGGTATCCTCCAAACATTTTCCTTTTTTTTAATTGTTCTTTGGATATGGTGTGGGTTTAATGTTCCATAATTAAGGTGTGCGGAATCCCAATGCAAATTAATTTGCCCCGCCTGCAACAACAGCAAATATGAATATATATCTGTTCATGAAATTAAATTTCATCAGGTACATCCGTACATGTTATTAATGGTTAGTGCAACAATAATTAATTAAGCAAGCTGCACATTACAAAAGTCTGATGACACATTGGAACAATGAAATTTTTTTTTATTAGATATATAAGAGAAGAGATTGCTTAATGATTAATATCTCCTTTTAACTATATCTTGATGATCAGAATTTGGAATCAAAGGTAGGCAGACCTGACCTGACACAAAACAGTATAAAATTCTTAATTGAAAAACAAACATAGAGTATTGCATCATGCAGATGGAACCTTTTTATTTCTTTTTCTTTTGAAAATGCTCAAAATTCCTACGGTATTTGTTCTGGAAAAAAAAAACACAAGAAAAAGGAAAAACTTTGGCTCAAATTTCGGGTCTCATGCTCCAAAACAATTTTTTCTTGCACTTTATCTGATACTGTTATAAACAAGAATATAATGGTCAAGGCCTAGAAGTGGACTAGAAACACGATTATTATTTTCAGAAATATGAGTATATTTTTCTATTCTAACAAATAAATATATTTCAAAAAAATTGTCACTCCTGCAAGGTTACATTGCAAAGACCTCACTTTGAGCGCAGGTTCAAGCTCGAACAAAGGACATTTGTACTTGAGTCGCACCGCATCAATTGCTTGAAGCAGAAGGTTGTGCAGCTTAGCCAAAGCAATGCATCACTACTTGCTCCATCAAGCTTTGTGGTTATCGCAGCTCACTTATGGGTCACATTTGTGTGGTCCCGCAACTTCGACCCAGCAGATGACACGTACATTGCCATCCTTGCTGACTGCCACTCGCATCTGAAACCCCCAGTTACCAAACAGTATGCAACAACCACAAATAATTTGTTGATGTCAACTGAATGATTCTTTAATTGTTCATCATCAGACCAGTCATCCTATAGCAATGATGAATTCTAAAAGAAGCAATTATTGTAAAAATTTAAATCTAAAGGAGTGTACGTACCATGGTATTTTGAGAACTGAAGACTGAAGTACTGTTGATATATAAAATATGATGCTATATATATGTTAAATGCTCATACATGCATACAATTGAGCAAATTGATCCATGCATAGTAAAATACTGTTAATGAATTAACACACTAGTTTATATATAACTCAAAGAGAGTTATTAATTACAGGTACATTGGTAACTGCATAAAAGGCTTTGCTCCGGGGTCAACAGTCGGCACTTTAATGCAGGAAGATGGCCTTTTACATGCTTCAGTGGCTATCCAAAGTTCTGCGAAGCAGTCGTTGAAGGATGCTTCGTCGGGGACTGAAGATTGGTTAGAGAGGTTAATAAAGCTGCCATCAGAAAGGTTGATTAATGTTGTTGCTTCACCGAGGTTCAAGGTGTATGACGCTGACTTCGGGTGGGGCAAGCCAAGCCATGTTGAGCTTGTTTCGATGAACAGAGATGGTGAAATGGTGTTTGTCAGTGCGAAGGATGGAGGTGGCGTGCACGTGTCAGTTTGCCTTGACCGCTCATGGTTTGACTCTTTCAAGTCACATTTTCAGAGCATCTGATTTTGTTTTGTGAAGCTTGAAGTCTTGCTAATTTCTTTGTTAAAAAGTTTATTATCTTAATTAATAATTGATATTTGATTTTGGGTCAGCTACTAAATGGGAAAATTATTGACTAAATACAAAGCAGATAATCCTTACCACACTCCACAATAGAAAGGTCATACTCTGATTTGTTCTTTAATTATAGCCCCCTGATTGCATGTCCATCTGTTGTCAAATTAGGTAGATTTGTTTTTCAATAATCTTCCTACTATGCCTTGAAAACAAAATACAATCCAAGCATGATGGACCGACAGAAACGAAAGGGTTATTCCATCGAGTGCACTTCCAACAAAATCTTTGAGTCATCTATTTATGCAATGAATAATATTATTACAGTTACCTACATTATTGAACTTGAATTCCAATTATTATACTAGTTATTCATCTTATCTTTTCGTTGGTAACTCGAGAAATAATATCAGATGGTATTAAAGTGGTAGTAGAACGATCAACCAATTCTGATGTTTGGCAAATCAATAGTTTAGAAAATTGGTTCTCTGTTTGTCTTCTAAGCGCGCTCTCTCTCTCTCTCTCTCTCTCTGAATAAAAGTGGTAGAATACCACCGATTCATCAAAAATGAAACCACAGTACGGATTAAGGAAAAACCACCTCTCCTCGCTTCTACTATTCTGAGTTTCTAACCACATTCGGAATCCTTTCATCTCTCTTCTTTAACTTTTCGAATATTATGCTCTTTGAAAGGTTATCGAACAGGCCCATAAATCATAACAAACCTTCTATCTTCATGAAGACAGAAAGCAAGGCTTATGAGCACATTACACAGATCAGTGTGTCACGTCAGTAAGCCTGCTTTGTCAACAAAAGCAATACGTGGAATTCTTTTCTAATTGTAGAAGTAAGATTTATGCAATTCTTTTTGTATATCATCATAAGATCATTTTATCATTTTTACTCTGCAGCGTTAACATAGGCCTATCGCTTGACTAAATAAGGCAAATCGGTAAGCCCAAAAGGCCTCGCATTTTCCTGACAAGTAACAATGGAATTCTACTTCAAAAAACATATCAAGGTAAAATGGAATTCTAAAATATGGCAGCTCGAAAGGATCTAAAGATTTTGTAATTTAGAAATACACATGAAAAAAATAAACATCCTTTATTTCACAGCTCTATATATTCGCAATCTTTATCTAGGAAACAAAAAGAATTCTCTGCAACCACTGTACAGAGAATATGTGCATTTTATTACAAGAGAATGAAAAAAGTGCATCTAACCTCCTGCCTCGCAAAAGACAACACTGCATCTTATGATCTAAAAAGGTTTATAATGATAAAAACATGTAAATCATCTAAAGAGAACTCTTTGCAATCTCCAAAGCATCCTCTACACTGGATGCACTTTTAAGCTTAGCTTTGTCAACAACCGGCTGAGACTTGGCGAGTTGTGGGAGAAGAGAAAATTCCTGAAAATAGCAACAATAAATAAAAAAACATTAAGATGTCAAAAGAGAATAGCACACAGCATGCAATTGATCACACTCATGCTAGGCATCATATACCATACTGGTCATTGAAATGTCTAGTGAAGAGGACATTTAGCAGCAAAATTTTGCTGCTTAAAAAGATTCTTATACTATTGCACTTATGTGACCATAATAATTGCAAAATATGAAGATTCAGAAAAAATCTACTGCAATCACCTCATTAGTTCCACTCTCAAGGAAAACACCTTTCAATCGACTATCTGCGTGACAAAACAACAAAACAGGGATCAAACTTTACCTAGTGTGTGTGTGTGTGTGTGTGTGTGAGAGAGAGAGAGAGAGAGAGAGAGAGGAGGGGGGATACCAGAGTCAATCCAAAAGCTAGCAATCTTAGGATCAAAATTTCCAATCTCTACTGTCTCACCAACTGCACAAATCACATTACTGCTACTTTTTAATATCCATTTTGTAAAGAGGAATATTTAATCTCACAAATAATTATTTAGTTTTACCATTATCTCCATAAAACTGCCACCATACTTTCCTGGTGCTTCCCTCATACTCAAATACTCTAGAATAGAAGTATGGTAGGTAGTCATATCTGGATCAAGTGAAATCAATAACGGTTATCAATATAAGAAAGTAAATAAATCGATAAGTTATGACAATTAATACACAATATTACCATACTTATTGGCAAACACAAAGCTACTCTAGTTGCATGATTATTTTTGAGCTATGTATCAAATCTTTACATTCTTAAAACCATGTAACTAGAATTAAGGATGAGTATTGATTGTGTGGTAGATAGTAGACACAGCAGGTCAGAAAATGTCTCTCTTGTTTCAAAATTCCCAACCTAGTTTTAACAAAAGAAGGCCTTCTATTGGAGTCATACAGGTATTTTTCTCCTCTGAATCAAGTCTCTCCTAATTAAATTATCCTATTCAGCAATAACTCTTTAAGTGAGAAGCATATTTAGATAAGCAATGGTTATTTGCAAAGATGAAAACCAGAGCATATTTGTCTAAATTTACAGGCAAACCAGATACTTCAGACTAATTGTTGCTCAGGCTGTTCGCATGCAAATACCAAATCTATAAAGGTTCTTGCAGATGATCTGATATAGATTTTTTTTTTCTGTTTCTTCTTTTCATAAAGCCAAATGAACTATAGAAAATAACAGAAAGCATACGGTTCAGTGTGAGCAGTAAGAAGAGCTTTTACACAGTGCTGTGCTGACTTGCGAGCATGGTCAACATGCTCCACTCGTGCCATCCTGTTGTATATCTTCTCAGCAAAACAACAGAACATTACTACATTATTAATAAGAACGTAGCTATACTATTAAATTAAAAAAATAGTAATAATAAAGCACCAAGTACCTTCAATGGAAATGCTGCCACATCACCAATTGCAAATATGCCGGGCACACTCGTCCGGAATAAAGAATCAACCTGAATAAACCAATGACAAATTCATATCAACTTCTATACATGGTATAAAGAAAGTATTGAACAATCCACATAATCAGTATTTGATGTCTACAACAGAACAAACCTGTATTCCACCAACAGTAGTGTCCAATCCAACTGCCTCAAAGGGGCCGACAGCTGGTTTTGCTCCTATGCCCACAATGACCTATAGTCAAAACCCGAGTCATTATTATCTTAGTTTGTATAATAACAAAGACAACAAAGAACTTGCATATTTGCAGAAAGAAAATAAAGAATTATCAGAAAGGTTGCCTATTATGCTAAGGAAATATATTGCTATAAAGATAACTTAAGTTATGCTTGTCATGCCTTTTCGTCCCCCCACCCCCACAAACCCCCCAAAACACCCAATGTTTTCCTTTCACTTTTCTGTTCCTCAAATAAAGAAGTTCTCTGATTCAATTAAAATAATTACCGTGTCGGCTTCCACCACAGATCCATCTTTAAGTACAACACTTGCCACCCTTCCATCTGCTCCAGCTTCTAATTTTTCGATAAGCGATCCCTGAATTAAAAAGATAAGTTCAGTTTAAGAATTTACCTAATTTCTTGGTGACAAAAACCTTCTACTGTTATTCAGTAACAATCAGTACCAGGCTGTTACGTTCACATCAGAAATTGTAATTTCATCTCAGAAAATATAGTAATGCATACCTTCATGATCTTGACACCTTTACTTTGGTAAAGCTCTTCATATCTTTGTGCAATAGCAGGTGTAAAGAGTCTTGGCATAATGCGGTCTTCTGGGAATATTACCTGGTTATATAGTTTCCAATAAATTAGTGTTAATAACCTAAGACTCAAGTTATTAGGGAAAATACAGCCCCATTAGTTGATAAACAAAGACTCAATTATTAGAGGCAATGCAACCACAAAATTGTACATTATTTGTTAGAACTTTTGCATATTAGATACGGTATTTTACAGTATTTGCATTGCACCACAATATACATATTTCTAGGCTATGTTCACTCATTTGGGCAATTTCCAATGAAAGCCTTGAGAACAGAAACATGTAATGAGAAATCAATCTTTGTAGTCAAATGGACCTAAAATAAATAATATATCTTTCATTTTAGATCTAAAATGTGAAGGAAAATAGTTGATGATTACAGTCGTATCGAGGTTCCAGCCGGTAGTAGCAGCAGCCACTTCCATGCCAATATAACCTCCACCAATAACCACCACCTTTTTAGCTTTTTGCTAAGAAAAGTAAGAGAAGAGTGATCAATAGCAAAGCTTTTGAAAACGGTAATTAAGGGGATTTACTTTATTTAATGAAAGGAGTCTTAAAAAAAGTTACCAAAGAAGAAATCAGTGAATCAGCATCAGCCACATCACGTATATAATGAACACCTCGTAAATCCCCTCCGATTTTCTCTGGAAACCTGAAATTGAATTTATTTCATAACACAAAATTGCACACACAGATTATTTTGGAAAAAAGGAAAATTGAAGAGAAGAGAGATTTTGACAAGAAAAACAGTACCTCGCAGACACAGAACCAGTTGAAATTATAAGAGATCCATATTTGATTGTTTTCCCCGATGATGTCGCCACAGTTTGTGTATTGCTATCAATAGATACTACTGGATCTTTATACAACACCTTCATGTATGCATATGCATATCATGTCAAAAATACACAACAAACATAACCTATTTCACATGAAGGATTTTATATGAATAAAGAGAAATCATTGATAGGTACCTCTATACCATGCTTCTGGTACCATTCTGGGTCTTGCCGGTCTCCACCAGAGCCAACACATGCATGAAAACCCTGTCAAATTTTGAAGAAGTATATAAAATCAACTTAGATTAGTATTTTCTGGTAGTAATAAGTACCAACATTACTGGTGTTTCAGAGATCAAAATTTAAGAGAGTTCTCACAGGCAAGCGTGCTGGTTTCTTATCCAGAGGAAACAAGTAGCCTTTTGTTAATGCCGGTCTCTCATATGGTGCAAAAGCCTGCATTTTCAAATATTATAACAAAAGGAGATGTAAGAAATATAGAGACAAAACAGAAAGACATGATACAAGAAAAACCAAACTTTCAGATAATCTTCCCTTTATACCCCAGAAAACTTCAAAATACAGATGGCCATAATATTTTCCATATATCATACAGTGAAGAAGCAGGCACATTTTTATCATTTACTGTTGAAAAGTGAACGATATAACCCAAAGTTTACAAGGGGCAAAACAGGAAGTTGGTAAAAGAAATGCACAGAAGAAAGCTACTGAGGCACAGACCTCTTTAGAAACAATGCATAGTCGGCCATCTGCCATTCCATGATCAACAAAAGTTCTAGCTGCATATCCTGCTGCATTCCCTCCACCAACAATCACAAATCTGTAATTTTTCACGAAACAAATATCTAATTATTATTTCTTGGTTCTCACATCCCCAAAGCATCCCCGAAACCCCTACTTATGTACAATAGGATACCATGATTTGTGTCTGTAAGCCTTATTTAAGTTGATTTATTCTTTTCTGGATAGAGCTTAAGTCAAGATTAAACATTAATTTGATTTCATAACTTCAAAAAATCTCAATAAAAGAAAAACAAAAGACAAGGAAACCATGCTATTACTTCACTAATAATCATCATCTAACTTTCAGGGTTTGGTACAATATTCAATTAGTTAAGGGTACATATGCAAAGGTAGCCAAAACACAAAGGATAACAGGAAAAAAAAAAAGCTCACTCGCGATTCTCATTAGCAAAATTGGAAGCAGAAACAGCAAAAGATCTTCTCGGATTACGAGGCGTGCCTACTACTCGGTTCTTCAAGGCGTAATGGGAATAAGAGGAAGAGATTGAGCTCGCCATTCGCCTGAGAACTGCTGCTCACTTGCAAAAATTACAAACGAAAGCAAAATTACTCGTTGTGGCTTTTTAATCGGAGTTGATGAAGATGGGGTCTGAGAGAGAGATTGACCTGACGCCATTGAGGCGATCTTTAAATAATCCCTTCGATCGACAGTTTCAATTATTTTTAGAGAGGTTTGGATTGGCTTTAGCCTTTCGGCGAGTTTCAGAGGTCGCTGGCTATTTAAGGCGCGAAAGGGTGAGGAGGAAAGAGAGAGAGAGACGATGGATCCTAACCCAAGCAAAGAAAGAACAATTCCGACCGGTTTTTCCGACTAATCATGGAAACCCGATCCAATAAAACTGAGACAATCGTCAAACATCCTTGCTAGTCCCGCTTATGCACGACTCTGCATTTATCACTTGGCGCTTAGCACAAGTGCAGTAAGAAACAAGAAGGTGAGAAAATATATACTTTTATTTAGGCTTGATGACTTTTTTAAATTATAATTTATTTTTTTAATTCGATATTCAGAAAATTTGCTGTGACGTTTCTGATTGATTTCAAAGAACAATTCTTTTGATATTTTTTTTTAGAAATTATTTTGTTTCTTAGTTTCTGCACATTACACCCCCTCACATTTGATAAATAATCTCTTCTTGAATTTTGAAACATTTTTTCTCTCTTCTCCGAAATTTTTTTTCCTCTCATTCTCTCCTCTGATCTCACATCTCTCCACCTCTGATCTCGCCTCCCTCTTCACCAACAATCTCGTCTCTCTCCTCTCCTCCTGTCTCTCATTCCTCTCCATCGACGATCTCTTCTCCTTCCCCTCCTTCTATCTCTCCACCTTTTTTTGATCTTAGCTTCCTCTCCTCCTTTGATGTCTACTCTTTTCTCTAATTTCGCTTCCCTCCCCTCCTCCGATCTCACCTTCTTCTCATCTTCCGATCCCTCCTCCCTCCTCTTTTTTTGATCGCTCATTCTTCTTCCCAAATTCATATTATCTTTCTCTATCAATAATTCTTAACCATTTTGCATTATGAGATATATTTTTGTGACCTTAAATTTTTTTACGGTTTGCATAAATATTTTATATATATATATGAGCATTAGTATAAACATATTGAATATTAGTATAATTACTTTTATTCTGTGAACAAATATATTTTAATATTAGTATAAATATTTTTATTATGTATATAAACACATTTGAATATTAGTATAAATACTTTTATTCTCTAAATAAACACATTTGAATGTTAGCATAACATTTTTATCCCCAGAATAAACACATTTGAATGTTAGCATAAATACACTTGAATATTAATATAAATACTTCTATTTCGTATATAAATACACTTGAATGTTAGTATAAATATTTTTATCTCGTGTATAAATATATTTGAATATTAATATAAATATTTTTATCCAGTATATAAACATGTGAAATTTTAAACACTTTTCAACTTATGTTTAAACACTTTTTAAGTTTTTTTTATAAACATTGTCAAATTTTTGTATAAACACTTTTTTTTCTCGTTCCAAGCACTTGAGCGCTTTGTGGAAAGCATGTGAGAGATTCATGCGTGGGAGATTTGGGCGCTTCAAGCTATAAAGTAGAATCTTGTTCCGAAATTTATTCGGGTGCAGGAATTGGTGTGCGAAATTAGAGTGCAATTATCATCCATCTTTTTTTTAAGAAATTATCCATACACCTTATATTTTTACATTTCTTATCTGTACAAAGTATTTATATTAAATAAATAATTTATTTATATTTGAGTTTATAAGTGTTTATAATTAGTATAGAAAATATTTATCATTTTTTTCTTTTTTAGATGATTATAAAAAAATTAAAATTAAAAATTTTATTGTATAAATATAACTTGCATAACTTTTAATCTTAATAATATAAAATTTAAATACTCTTATTAAATATAAATATTTTTTAAAATAAATATAAATACACTTAAAATATGAATAAAATGTGCAGTTAAATGATATCAATTTTTTTTTACTCTTGTAGATGATGGACATTCGATTTCGTAATATTTAGGTTTTGTATAATATATCTAGACTTGACAATCTTTTGGGCAATATAATTTCTAATCGGGCCGATAATAGGCCATATGTTATAGTCTACCCGGCCCATTAAATTTGCTATTTAATCTCTCTTCACCTCGAGCCCGTGGTATTTATTTTTCTCTGTACGAGCGAGGTTCCTTCTCAGTGAATCAGAGGCTCAAGAGAACACAGTTTGTAGCAATAATCCATGGCGTCCTCTCTCAAACTGCAACTGAGATACATTTCCTCTTGTAACCAGCTAATCAGTCTATTATTTTCGAAACATTACTTCTCGACGCTATCCAAGTCGACAGGCACGAGATCAAACGACGAGAATTACTGGCTGGAGAGACTAAACCACAGAGATTGGCTCTCTCCGAATGAAATCCTTAAGATTTTCTCTCATGTAAGCAACCCTGATTCGCTAATACCTGCGTTTCAGAAGGCAACGACTCGGATTGATTACAAGCCCAATGAAGCGCTTTATGCGTTGTTGATTGAAAAACTCGCGTTTGCTCGCAAGTTTGATGAGGTGGAAACCCTATTAGGAAGGGTGAAACTTGAAAGAATCAAACTTTCCGAGGTCTTATTCCACAAGTTGGTAAAGATGTATGGAAATGTTGCAAATGATCCAGAAAAAGCTATTGAAACCCTTCGAAAAATGCCTGAATTTTGCTCTTGCCCATCGGTGAAGACTTTCAATTATGTTTTGAACTTGCTGGTAAACAATCGACAATTTCAGGTTATACAGGAGCTCTACTTGTCTGCTCCCAGATTGGGCGTAACTGTAGATACATGTAGCTTCAATATTTTAATCAAGGGGCTATGTAAGATTGGCCAATTTGAGGCTGCTGTCGACCTGTTTGATGAAATGCCTAAACAAGGTTGTGCTCCCAACACAAATACTTACTCTACTCTGATACATTATCTCTGTAGAAACAATAGAGTACAAGAGGCATTTGAAACCTATGAGAGGATGTGTAATGACGAATCTGCTCCGCGTGATACTATCTTGTTTAACATATTGATCTCGGGTCTTTGTATTAACAAAAGGGTAGACGAGGCAATGGGACTTTTGAAAAGGATGCCCTCAAATAATTGCTATCCTAATTCTGGTACGTACCAAGCACTTCTTGATGGTTTAATAAACTCGAAACGGTACTTGGAGGCTAAAGATTTTATTCAAGTGATGGTTTCTAATGGTGTTAGACCGAGTTTGTCTTCATATAAAGTTGCTATACATGGATTGTGCAATAAAAAGTGCTTGGATGGTGCACACTTTGTCTTGAAGTATATGGTGCAGCAAGGTTTTGCCCCTAGGATTGGTATCTGGAGAAAGCTCATAAAATCAGTTTTATTAGGGTAATTTCTGGAAAATATCTGACAAGTGCACATACTGTGTTTTGTTTGCCTAAACTGGTTCAAAGCCAAATCAAGCTGGCTGAATCTTACCAAAATCAACAGTAAAAAGATTGGAGAAATGGAACATAACTCAATTTTGTTAGTAAGATAATGTGTATCTTAAGCACTTTTAAGAAATGGAATGAATTATTGTAATGAGAAAATAGTTTCGTTCTACTTTTAAGAGAAGAAAATAAATTCCATAACAATATTTCGCTGATTTTGGAAGATTCTGTGATAGTTTTCACTTGGTTTCAGACTTTTACCAGCTGCTATGTGCCTGTACCACTGGTATGAAGATTTCATCTGCTTTGCTTTTAGTCTCTTTAACCTCTCCCCTGTAGAATCTTCTCACGTGATTCAGGCTCTTGGTTTTTTTTGGGGGAGGGGGCTTTCAAAGATCTTTTCAATGCTAATCTTGAAGCGTATGAACGTTCTAGATCTGCAGGGGACACAGATATCAATTCTTTGTCTACAATTTCCAAATGCAGTACCAGGCCAAGAAAATCTTTTGTAGTAATTTTGTTATAAGTGTGTGGCTCTGCAGATGAAGTGCCAAATTTACCTTGTACTTATAAATATCTTGATTTTGTGGAATGCAGTTTGTACAACTTTTCATGATGTCTGAGAGAATGTTCATATTGACATCTTTGGTCTTTCTATTAATAATCTGTGTAGATATCCCAGTTACATTCTAGCACGGCAGGAATTGGCATTTTTAAACGGATCAATTAATATCTTCACCAGATTGATTGCACAATAAACATGCAAATTCTAATTCAAGTTGCTTGAAATAGGATGGGCAAAATCTGGTGATATTCCACGAATTATCGTATTGAGATTTTTAAGCTTGTTGAATTCGTCATGTTTTGAAAGTGTAATATCATATTCCTAAATTGGTGACTGCCAATTTTATATGTATACAAGGAGATAGCTTGTATGGGTTATGACTTGCTAGTATTACTGTACATATTCTTGAATTCTTCCCTTCTTTCCTTTGCTATGTTATTTATCTGAGTAATAAAAACTTATCACCAATAGACGGATCATTCAGCACTCACCTAAAACAGCACAAACTGTGGAATGTGAAAACAGTTAGACAATCTTCATGGAATGATTATTAGGAACCATCTTTATTTATTTGTTACTTTTTAACATCCGACTGAAACTATCTAGTGATCGGAGTATGTGCATCTCATAAGCAAAGCATTATTTTTGTCCCAGCTAGGCACGGTTCCTCTTTGCTTTGTTATGTAGAAAATCAACTCCACAGGATGTACAATTTAAGCATTGGTTAGACGCTACTACGATTTTGTGTTACACTTCCAAAGTACAACTGTCCTAGATATTTGCTTAACATACTTCCCTATAAAGATCACAAAAGTAGGAAATATGCCACTGCAACAAAAATCAGGTGATCAGCATCAACCTGTGCTGTTGAGTACAGAAAAGATTTTGCTACACATCTCTTCATTTCTTGATGAAAAAGTGTTCTATCTGAAATTGACTGCCCTTGGATCCAACCTTCTGTTGAGATCGTGATGCTGGTGTCTTTGTCTGAGCATCCCACTAAAAGTGACACAAAATATTGAATTGAATTTATCAGTTGGTAGGTTACCTGGTTGTGGTACCAGTTAAGAAGCCATCATTTATTTTTGGAAAAAATGAAAATTCTGAATCAAGTATTAACTAACTTGAAATTGATTTATAGATCGAAGCACTTTGACTCTCCCACCCCTGCCATCAGGTCCCACTGCAATCAAATCTCCATTTGCTTGACTTTGTGCATCTCTTTTGCACCATTTTGCAGTACTTCTACTTATCCCTCCAGTACCAGTTGCCCAAATTGGAAGGTGCACATTATCTACAAAATGTAAAGGGAAAGTTACAACCATAATGGTCACCATAGCATATTTAGGTACCATATGATCAGGAGCAGTAGCTGATGCTAATTATAGTCTATCTCAACATTTGCCGGAAAACTGCCACACTTCTGTGGTATTTCAAACAACATACCAAAATTTTGCCATATCGTAAATGAAATCATTTATACCAACTTTCTCTATTTTCTTTATTTCTATTTTCTTGTTGGTCTATGGAAAACTCCATTCCATGTCTTACCAAGATTAGAATTTGGCTTGTGAGTTTCAACTTCATTCTGAGGTACTGCAATAGAAGTTTGTTGTTTGTTGATTCCTTTTATCAGAGATATTCCCTTCACCCAGTTTGAACCTGGCCTTGTCAGAGGCTCCACCGAGTTCTCCTTGCTGTTGTTTTCTTCTTCATTCTTAGCTTCAAATGGAGAAGTCTCTTGCTCAATATGCAACTGCTCAATTGTTAACTTCTTATTGGAAAACATGGGACTTTTGTTCATTACCCTTGATTTGCGGCCCAAAATTTCTTCATTATCTATAAAATCAGGATCATCTTCTAAATTGATAGCTTCAACTGTACAACTTTTTATTGAACTAGTGTACTCCCATTGAGCTTTCAACTTTTTTGAATGTTTTAGATCTCTCAGTGCAGCATTTTCTCTTTCTTCATTCTCCTTCCCTAGTTCCAATAACTGCATCTATATTGACAAAGAAACAAAGTGCTACATTTTAGGACTTTCGTTTTTACGTCTCTAAAAGAGATAAATAATCTCTGTAAGATATTAAACTTCATTACTCAATGGGGGGAATAATAAAATAAAAAAATTAAGCTAACCTTTAATTTCTTAATTTGATCTTTGGTCTTCTCAAGCTTTTGTTGCAAGCGTGACTCTGATCTCCCGAGAATATTGCATTGTGTCATTAGCTCTTTATAGCTCCTGTCCACATAGTGAGGTAAAATAGTATGATTTTCGAAAATACTTAAAGAGCATGTAAACTATCATCTATACCCTTCTGATTCTTTTCAGACCTATCCAAATGACCATTCTTTGGTTCATTGTTAATTTGCATTGAGGAAGTCGGAAAAAATGGTTAGTCTGGAAGCCTCTTTTAAGTTTTGATATTTCCTGTTTGGATATTTTCTAGAAATTTAGGGAAATTAAGTTAAGATGGGGCAAAAATTTTGAATGTTGCACAAGCAAATGAATGATAGTTCACACTTTTCAAGGGTATTCTACCAGCTAACAAAATCTAAAATAATGGAAACAGTTAATAATAAATGAACGTGCCAATTCAGGATGTCAATATAGTATAAATGAAGTTCTAGTTCAGGATGTCAATATAGTTAAGAAAGATACCACAGGATTCTAATAGTTCGCTTATTTAGAAATTAGACTACAGTAGAAAACGCCGTTACTTCTTAACATATATAGGGCCAAAATTGTCAAATTACATGTACACTACTTCTATTTAATATATTTTAAAACATCCAAACAATTCAGAATATACATCCAGCAAAATTCAATTATGAAGACTTCATGTACATTAATTTCCCGTAACAAAAAATAGTTTCTCTGAGCAAAATATATACAGTTTGCTGATATTGAATGAGAAAAAGGTGACCTACTTGTTCCTCATCGCAAGAGATCTTTTCAAGACATCTACAGCATTCTCAGGATTATTTGAGTGGCCTAGATATGCGAACTTCACGATCTCTTCTTCTCCAAGGTTCATATCTGTTGATCTGCAAGCCCATAGAATTCTATTAGTAGGTGCAAATAAAATGTAAAAAGATTTAGAAACTGCAACTTCAAAGGCATTTTATCATACAGTTTGAGTGCAGCTAGCTCTTTGGCCAAAGCCAAGCTCTTCTCTTGTAACTTGTTACATTCCGTGGTCTTTCTTGACACTTCCTATAAAGTTTACAATGTGATACTATAATGAGGCCAAATAAAATATGAAATATAAAGATAAATTTATCAGGTTGTATAACTGGATGTAGAAAATAGAAAATAGAAAATATGCCTCTTCTATCACGTTTTTAGTTGTTTATCTGTTTGTTCTCTATGTTTAATAAGCTCTTTTAATGCTAAATTATATAATGGCAGTTGGTTTTGCTAAATTGTGCTTAAATTCAGAGCTTAGATGAATTCTACATGCCAACTGAAGTTACAATCATTCATATATTTTACAAAGAAAATTACCTCCACTTTTACATTTAGAAGTTGTTGAATGTTCTGTTTCTCTCTCCTCAAATCTTCCATTCTAGCTTTCTCGCTCTTCACCAACTCCTGAGAAACTTGGATCTGAAAGCCAACAAGCACATAATTACCAAGCATGCCAATGATAACATATCTAAGCAATTATGCATTGTACCAATTGCTCAATTACAAAAGCTTGTTATATGGCAGCTTCTTTTTTCTGTCTTTTAACTGAGAAACTTGATGTATATTTGCTTATCATGTTACAACATTACACCTCATTTGTGCAATTAAAAACCTAAGAACAAGAGAAGGAAAAAAAAGAAACAAGAAAATTAGATTTGATTGTAGCCAACTGGTGTCAGTGCTCGACCTTGAAATCCTAGTTTCTGTATCAGTAATCTTTATTGACTTCAACCCAGAGGTTTCAAAACATAAGAAAGAAAGACAAGATCTTTTTATCAAAATTGGCAAAAAAACAAAACATTTCCAAAATGGCTACAATATCATATTAATTGAATAAAACCAAATTAAGTGTCTACCCTCACAGTTTAATCTTTTAGAGCAGTTGGTTGATTAACTTGTAAAGCACCATTACCTCCTCTGTTAGTTTCTTTGTACGGGTTTTCATGGCTTCGACCATCTCAGTCAATGCCAAGTTCTTCTTCTCCAGCCTGGCCACCTCTTCAGTCAGTTTTTCAGCATCCAAACTAAGACCAAGGCCAACAGCAGATGAGGGCTGGCTGGGCCCACCATCAGAGGCGGTGGACTGGAAGTATAGACGAGTTGGCTCGTGGTGGGTCCCACATGACGCCTTGCACATGGGACAAGTGGGGCTCTTCCCAGCAGGGCAGTACTCCAACCATTGCTGGAGGCTTCACAAGAAAATTCTTAGGGTTTCATAAACAATTGATTTTTTATTAGCTTTATACCTTCACATTATTAACAAATAAGTTCTTGTAAGTACTCTCACGTAGCAATTGTAAGAGAAAAAGATGAAAAGCTAGTCCCATTCTCTTATTCGAGCATCAATAGCTTCTAATTGGACTAATCAACCATCGATTTAATCAGGATATAACACATAAAAACTACATTGTACTTAATAGCTATTCAATCAGAGAAAGGGAGAGAGGAACCAGAGCTCGTGAAAGACATGACCACAGGCGGGGACGCACTGAAGGAGCTCCACCACAGGTCGGAGATCCTCGTAGCAGATGGCGCAGATCGGCCTCTGTCCTGCTGACGTGGCACTCGCGCTTGCATCAGGTTTCGAATCGGCCATAAATTAGAATGAATTAGAGAGAAATCAGGGGTTTTGTGCAATGGAAAAGAAATCGAGTGTTGGGAAATGTTTCAGCAAAGTCACGGCGGCAATTTTGGCAAAAGGAAAAATATTTTTAAAATTTGGAGCGGGAAGAAAAGAATTGGCCAAGAGGCGCGCGTATTTGTGGACCGCAGAAATGGGAAAGAATCACTATTTGTAGACCGATGATAGTAACCCTTTCGCATCTTGAACTGACAAGTGGGCCCCATACACCTTTAGATACACTGGCTGTAAGCCTGTACTAGAATAGATCATTTGTTTCCAGTCGGACCGTACTCCAGGCACACCCAAAGAAATCACTTTCTCCTTGTCGGAGAAATTTTTTTTTTGTTGGTTGCACAGCCCGTAGGCCGAAGGAGAAATTATTTCACACCGGGCTTTATGAACCTGACATGGGTCATCGCCTCAAATCTCGGACAAGAAATAAATCACTTTCCATGCATAATATTATTTCCCCCAAGATTATAAAAGATTAAAAATCTATCACACTCCACTCCTTACCAAATAGTTCTTCCCCAATTTTGACTCGAGATCGAGAGAGAGAGAGTATAAACGGCGCCAAATCGCCATGGCCGAATCAAACCCCAATGCAACCGTGATGGCCACCACATCTTCCTCGTCGGCCCCCGCTGCCGACCCCACAGTGGTGGAGAAGCCAATCTGCCCCATCTGCTACGACGACCTCCGCATGGTCTCCGAACTTCTCCAGTCGATCCCCGATTGTGGCCACGTTTTTCATGAATTTTGGTAGAATCTGTTCTTTCATCTTCGTTCTCTTATATTAAGTGCTATACGATACTTGATAGACACTGGACCAACTTATCCCAACTGGTACTGTATTGGTACCGATCGGTATGGTAATTCTAAGATAAGATGCCAGATAAGAATAGAACGATTCAGTAAGCAAATCTGTGATAACATCTTCATCCTTGTACAACAAGAAAGTTGCATGGTCGAGTTGAAACCTAAGTCCGTATAAGATTGTTGAGTTGGTTATTAATTAGATAAAATAAATCCAAAGTTGTTGGAATTATGATAAGATTTTGTTATGGTTAGAAAATAATAGAAGTTGTTTGGTTTGATGTCTATTTGTTACGAAAAATTAGCTTTGTTATATAATAGATCAAAGGATCAAATTTTTCAAGATTGTCAAGGAAAGTTATCTTGTGTTATTTGTGTTCTTATATTTCTCTTGTCTACTAAGTTTTTATTCTGATAGTCTCATGGTGTTTGTTAAGTCGCTTTTTCTGACACATATCATGTACTGCTGCACAAACAGTCTACAGCATTGGACAGACTACTGTCCGGCTGGGAAGGAGCCGGCATGCCCAGTATGCAAACAATGCTATGCACAACATCCACCAACTCGTTTATATTTCCAATCTACTGCTAATTCTGACAACACTGATACTGAGCCAGCGACAAATTCCAATTGTATTACTGCAAATCTGCCCGAAGGTGCAGTGATTCGCATGGAGTTGCGCATATCAGCTCTCGATGCACGTGTACGAGAGGTAGATCATAAGGTATCAATAATACACCTTTATAGTGTTTATTTGAAAAATTATAGCATTATAGTCTTTTCTTTTAGCGTGTCTGTCAATATATATATTTTTTCATTTGTTCATTGGAATTGCCACTTGTCCCTTTTTGGGAAACCCTCCCTTAGAATGCCAGTACTTTCAAGTGGCAACCACACAATGTTGTCACAGTAAATTGGTGTAAAATAAAGTTCTGAGTTTACGTTGTGTGCTTAATGAGACATGAATTGTAGTCCAATTCTGGAATTGTTGGGTGACCCCTAATCTCCAGGCAACTGCTGGACGAACTAGTTGACATCATCACCTTAAAATTGGCTACATATAATGGAGCTACTATGCCTTACAGTGTAATATTTTGTGAAGATGTATTGATACTGTATCTCAATATGTTCCTAACTTAACATTGTAGCGCTTGAGGATCAGACCATATTGATCACTTTTGACTTGCCAATATAGGAGCATGAACTATGCTATTATATTAGCATCTATGTGGCTATAATCATTTTGATAATTGCAACATATTATTTGCCATTTTTATGCACAGAGCCACGAACTACTTAGTTTTAAGGTTCTTGGTTTGCTATATATGCAGAGAGTTCCTTCTGAAAAAAAATGAGAAATATAATTGGGAACTCGTGTAAGATACCTGTAATCTCAACGGTTGTTTGGTGGAAGCTTATTTGTTTACTGGCAGAGTAGGGCAATAAATTGAAATTGTGGTTTCTGGTACCTTTTATTTGTAGCAACCATAAAATAAGATGGGTAATTTAGCAATGAAATTGGGTAATGTTGTATTTACTCAAATATCATGGTGATTGAAGTATGTGTTCTGACACTGATAATCTTTTATCAACGCATCTTTCAGTAAATACTATCAAGATTTCTCTTAGTTGTTGTTTTTGTTATCTTTTCACCAGGTGAACAGATTGTATAGAGAATTAGCCCATAGGGAATCGACCTTGTTATGTGAGTTAACTAGGCGCGAGCAGCTCCATATGGAGAAAATGACGGTAAGCCTCCGTGTTTGTACTATTTTTAAATTTGTTTGTTTCAAATTTGATTGGTTTTGTTTTTCTTATTTATTCTGTTTGTGTTTTGTAGGAATTGGGAAAGAAAACATCAGAGTGCAACAATCTCAAAAAGAAGAACTCGTCTCTTTCTAAAGATCTTTCTGCTCTTAATTCGTATGTTTACTACCTTACTTGCACATTACAATTGAACTTACTGTTTCAATCCCTTAAAATTACTTGTTGCAGTTATACTGCATGACTTGTGTAAGATATGTTTCTGTCTCAAGAGGATACTGCTCTTGATTTGTAGTCTTAACTGCTTGTGCATTACAATTTAACTTTTGTTTTAAGACCACAACATGTACATATTGCAGTTTACCTACACAACTAACAAGATATCTACCTAATTTATCTGGATTTGCATGGAACATTCTATATTCCTATTTCTTGATGCACAAAAAAAATTGTATTGGTTGATTGGACTCAATATTGATCCGTTCATTCTGGTATGTATACCATTGGGGCCAAGCTGCACTAACCTGCTGTCAGCTTACTACAATACTCTTGTGTAAGATCCAATACGCATTCACATAGTAAAGAAAAAGGAAAAAACAAACAAGTGGACACCTTAAAAGGGTAGAATTAGAAATCTTAATAGAACAACACTTGGCATTGGGGGTGGGTGGGTGCCATATAGCTGTCAAACAATAAGTCAATCTACAATTTGCTCATGATTGTTGTTTTTTCAGAGAAACCAGAAAACTGAAATCAAGGTGCAATATCCTAACAAGATCGGAGGGTCGTACTCAGAGGAAGCTTGATGAGGCCTTGAAACTGAATGAACAACTGAAGGTATATGTCTAATTTTTTTTTTATTAAGATCAATGACTTTGGTTCCAGTTTCCAAATCCTTACATTGTCAGATCTAGTTATCATTTATATTTCCTAGTTTTATAACTGCAGTCTTTCCCTCCGTTATTTCAGTGCTTGTGCAGCTCTCTGTGCTGGTTCTTAAGGTTGCAAGTAGGTTGATTGTGTTGGGGGTGAATCTTCTTTTTCTCTTTTGGGGCTGTGGATGTGGGGATGGGTTGGGTCTATCATATTATGCCTTGTAGGTTTTAGGTAGCTTGACTACCCAAATTTTTAGATTCAGTCAGGTCAAATTTTTGAAGGCTCTAGCTGTTTCTCTACCAGCAAGTACCAATATCAATAGGCCATACCAAGTCAATGCTAGTGAGCATGAGCGCTTAAAATAGCCTAAACTGCTTGACTTTTCTTTGTTTTGTTTTTTGTATAACAATCTCAGGAAAAGATAGAGGAGTTACAGAGAGAAAGAGAAGGAACTACTAGGAAGGCTTCGGGAAAGCGAAAAGCTGAGGCTCTTTCTTCAAAATTATATGCCTCTTTGAAGAATGAGAAGGCTTCAAAAAAGTGCAAAGCTGAAGCTGTTACCTCTGATTCAAAGCAAACTGTTGCTGTAACAAAATCTATGTTGTCCAAAAAAGCACTAGTACTCAATGAGCCAGCTAGTTGCACCGGTGAGCCTTTATTGTTACTACTGTTAAATGATTATTTCTTTGTGATTGCAGCATCATCTTGGAGAGATCTCTCTGCTAAAATGCAAACAAAAGATTTCTTTTCTAGAGTTTATAATATACCTGTAAATTCTGTTACTGATACAGTAGTCACCGATGCTGCTTGTTAATTAACATATCTGTTCCTATAACTCTGGTCTGAGCCTTGTTGACAAATAATGGTCGTTACACATTACCATCTTTTACATATTTAAGTGTGGGGATGGTAGAAGTTATTCTTTTATAATTTATTCTTCAGAAATTTGAGACATTCTATGTTTGCAGATGCTGATGAAAAGGTATCAAAAAGGAGCAGCAAGTCATCCGGTGCTGCTGGGACCTGCAAATCTGTGAGAAGAGTCAGAGGGCTGAGATCACTTACCCAACAACAAGTCAGTTTAGACTCTCTTTCTTTTTGCCTAAAATTTGTTCTTTATTCGTTTTTGTTCAAGTGTTATTACCATTAGATTTGCATAAGACCTTGCTGACAGTATAGCAAATATCAGACCAAAAAAAAAGCATCTCTCTTAGGTTCTGCAAGTTCATCATTGATTAATATATTTAATATCATGTAAATACATTAATTTCTGTATGTTCAATTATTTGATTTTTAGAAAGCTGATGTGGAGGTGGCTTTACCAAAGAACGAAAACAAAGTTAAGGGCCGAAGAAGTAAGGTTGGGAAGAACTGAAGCTTTCTCATAGAAATTGAATTCTTGAACTAATTATGGGAATATCAACAGTCTCATGTTGCAGGGTTAGTATTGTAGCAACAAAATAGTCTTGGACCTCCTTGTTTGTTAGTAAATTATTATCTTTTCTATCCTTTTCTTCAACATGTGCAATACGTACTAGTGAGGTAGTAAAATGTTGTTTGTGCAACTATTACTTTTGTCATTATGATTAAATAGATTCTCTTTTACAAAATAGGAAAAAGGCGCTATCAAGGAACTATACAAAAAACTGTATGTTGCTTAGCCTCCTTGATAGAGAAGAGAGATCTATCGTCACTTGGGTGCCTAAACCCTAGCCTAGCCTAGCCTATTACCATAAAGCATAGGAAAGAAGAAAAAAAAATTAAAAGGTACTATAGAAGTCGTAGGAAAGTCTGAGATTAAAATTGATGTAGCAGAAGAATGAAAGCAAAATCGTGCTATTGCCGCTCAACTTTTACCAGAAGTACTAGGACCGTACATAATCCCATTTAGCATTGTGACCTTTCAGCTAAATTTAGAAACGAGATGAAGCTCCTAGACGTAACCAAGCAAGTTTTTTCGGGGCATATTTTCTCCATTTGTGATGAACAATGGAGGGATCCAATAATTTAAGATACCAAGATAAATATTTGCGATTGTGACTTTAATCAACTACACGATGTACGCTGTACCAAGGACGGCATTCTTTACAATATTTAAAATGTATGATTAATTAACTTTGAAATATTAATCATAGATTTTATCTTTCTACGGAGCGACGTAGATTCAAGTCCCGTAAAAAATATTTGAAAAAAAATAAATATCGTGATTAACACGAGCCCTTATATCAAAAAAAATTAAAAAAAAAAGAACTTTGAAATATCAATATATGTATACCGCAGACCGTAAGTAGTATAGTATAAAATGGAAGGCCCGTAGAACTTGTACATGTAGTAAAATCTTTTTATAAATAATCATGGTCTACTAAAATATATATACATTAATTATCAAGAAATAAACTTATTTTTATCAATAATCTAACATTCTCTCGCTCTTTAGCTTTTTTAATTTTTTATGCAAATGTAAATTGTAATTTTTTTTTCTTCGTCGAGCCACACATTACAATGAAATAAAACAATAATTTGCTTCATGTTCTTGTTAAAATATCATTCAAAATAAGTTAAGCTATTAATGTAATTATGGATCATATAGTTGTTTTATCTGTCTATTCACTTTCTTACAGACACATGAGCCATAATTTAATTAATGCTTATGAAAGGAGGAAGATTTAAGATGATAGCTAGAGAAGCAATTTTTACTTTTTGAAAAGAGTCAAATAACTCGACAACAAACAGAAAGATCCAAACTTCTCCATGATTCTTTTTTTCTGTTATTTTCTCAAATCTGTATAGACAAACAAATATCCAAGGCACCCAACATTTCCTCATGCATGCATGCTTGCATGCATACAGATTTCTTCTTTCCTTTTGTTTTAATATATATATACAAAAAAACCATTCACACGCAACTCCAAACATAAAAAAGAAGAAAAGAAAAGAAAAACAAAGGAAAACATAACCCACTCAATCAATAATTTAATATATTCTCCAGCTACTTGAAGGCCCTTATTTTACACACAATCAAGTCACACAAAGTTAGATAAAAGAGAGAGATCAGACGGATCATGGGTTGAATTGATCATAGGGAAGGAAATGAGCTTAATGTAGTGTCTAAGGTAGATGCATCTTGCACTTGAATTCCTTCCTCTCCCATGTCACCTTGCATCTGGTCCCACATTAGAAGCCCACTGTAATTCTGTGGGTCCCCCCAGTCAGTCTCACCTTGATGTTTCTCGTAGCAGTCGCCGACACTCGTCTCCCCTTCTTCCAGGTTAACCAAGTTACCGATGCTCATGCTATCAACCAAAGGAGGCAAGTAATTTGGATCAATTGCACTTGTAAAATTGGCAGCAGATGGAATACTGTTGCCCCAAATCTTGCAATTAGTTAAGGCTTGCACTTGTTGTGCCAGATCATCCCTCGCGCTGCTACTCGCATTGCTGCTGTCACAGCTACTTCCCAGACTCGCATCAAAAGCGAAGAACGGTGATTGAGAGAGAAAGATCGAGCTAGATGTTGGTTTAGGTGTTAGGTTCTGATGAGCTAGGTTTTGGTTAACTATAGCATCGAGTTGGTCGATCGAGTTGTAACTCGGTTGGAATAGGTCCTGCGTAGGAGTTTTCAATGATTGTGTGCTGGATTTCTTGATCTTCTTTTTTATCCATGAGTTCCAATAGTTCTTTATCTCATTGTCTGTACGACCAGGTAGATGACTCGCGATATGGGCCCATCTGCAAAAGTTCATCGGTGAATGCTCGACATATGCAATAGAGTGCAATGCCATTACAAATGCAGGGATGATCATAATTTGGAGAATTATTGGTGCTTTTGTATTCTAGATGGAAAAAATAATATATTATGAAACCGACATTAGCAAGCATTTACTGTCACCGAAACACAATTGATACCAGAGGAAAATTATATAAGTCCTAATAATACAAAACAAATAAAATTGAAATAAAAATAGGGTCTTGATGATTAACCTATTTCCAACAATAGCATGAAGGCTTATGATCAACTTCTCCTCCTCAGCAGTGAATCTCCCGCGCCTGATGTCAGGTCTCAGATAATTTATCCACCTTAAGCGACAGCTCTTTCCGCATCTTTGAAGACCTGTATGCCACACATTTCAGAAAGAGAAACAAAGAAAATGCTGAAATGAAACTCAAATAAATCAAGCCACCAAAATGTAGCAATTATGTATACTTGGATGGATATCTTGATTGGATAACATAAGATAGTGAGCCATATGTAATTATAATTGTTCCGTACACAAATAGTCTTTTTTTTAAGGAACCTCCTGTTTTTCATTAGTAACAGAATTTTGCTTGGTCTGCCACTTGAAGGGGAGGTTGCATTGCTTCAGGAAATGAACTCAGAAAGATCGAAAATCAGGTAAAAATAGCAGGAAACATAGTAAACGTGACAATTCAAAATTGTGCAAACATTTTTATATCATCATTTGGAGGAAAGATTAATTAGAAAAATTAATTAATTAATTACTAACCAGCCTTCTCAGGGACCTCACTCCAGCAGCCATAGCCATGTGTTGTGATGTATCTAATCAGTTTCTCATCCTCCTCAGGTGACCATAAGCCTCTTTTCACCTTTTGTTGATTACAGCATGAGTGCTGCCCCATTTTTTAATCTCTCTCTCTCTCTCTCTCTCTCTCTTTTATATACCTCCCCTGTTGTCCTTTCTCTCTCCCCCCTTTCTTGACACCTTTTTGTATCTCTTTTCACCTTGTGTTGTCGTCTCTTTTTCTCTCTATATCTCTCTTCTGGCTGGTTTTGGTTGGAGGGTTCTCTTCCCTTCCCTTCCGCTTGGGTTCGATCTCTCTCTCTCTCTCTCTCACTCAGACACACAGAGAGACTGTGTTCTTTGTACTCCACCTATCTCAGCTCTTTGTAAGTTGTAACTGGGGTTAGAGCCCGACAAATTAAGGAGATTATGGGGCCTATTACTGGGATCTCGTTACTTTCTATCTAACCTTATAGCGACGTAGCATCGATCTCTCTCTCTCTCTCTCTCTCTCTCTCCCTCTCTTCCTCTCTCTCTCCCTCTCTTCCTCTCTCTGACTCTCTCTCTTACCCTCTCTTCCTCTCTCTTACTCTCTCTCTCTCTTTCTTTCTCCATATCTCTATCCGGAGATCTCCACATCAATCCATCCATGTAATTACTATACTTTATTAAAGATACAATGCTGAATTGAAGTACGTACATGATAGATACATGAGAAGTGGTTTGTCTCCCACTGCGCATGTGTTTCTTTTGTACATGGCAAAACAAAAGAAAGAAAAATTAATTATATTTATATATACAGAGGGTCATAAATACTCGCTCGTCGATTGAGATGTCTCGAATTTCAGTTGGTAACAAACAAAAAGGGATGATATCTCCAATTTCAGGCGCCGGTTTTCCGCTCTGGAATGGAAATAATACAATTTTAAACAGGGGCGGAGGCAGATTTTTCAAATATGGGGGTCATTATAAAAAAAAATTCTTGATAAGATTATGCGTGTCAATCATATAATTATTTTTCAAAATTATGGGATCCATTTTGAAGCATTTATGACCCATTTTGAAGCATTTATGATATTATTTTAAAAACACATAAATATATAACATAAATAATATATTTTTGAAGAAATAATGATTCATCCTTAGTGAATCCGCCTCTGAATACAAATACTAGAAATGTATGTATAGAACCTCCAATAATTGAAGTAGTATTATTATTAGTTGTAATGTAATATTAAAACTAGATTTGACTATTTTCTTCTTATTTTCGAAAAGCCTAACTTATCATGAGAAGAAAAAGAAATTTTTAATTAGCTAACAACTTTGATTTGACCGTTGAACATGGGAGCATAGAAATTAATCATCTGGATATATAAATAGTTTAATTGGTGATCTATTAATTCATGTTATTTGATACATTGATTTGATATTTTAAAAAAATATATATTTGCAATTTAAATTTAATTTTCTAATTAAAAAATATTTTTTAAAATATCAAATAAATTAAAAAAAAATCTGATGTATGCTAGAACTACCCTTAGATATATATTCCGCAAGTATGAGTTTTATATTTGAGTTGCAATGTGGCATAGTAAGAATTTACACATGCCTAAAAATTAATACTATTGCAGAAGATATGGACTCCATGAAGTAATATATGTTCATGATAGCTGCGTGAATAATTGTTAGCAGTTAATTGTCATGATTTGTAAAATACACTGTTTAGGATTGACAACTCCAATCATTATATTTGTTCAGTCAAGCAATTTATGATAGTTGCTTAATTATGCGGAATTAATGTTGATTTCGGACAGCATGCAAATCCCTTCAATTAATAGATCCAGTTCTTTAACTTGACATCAATTTAATTAGAAGCGTATCTAATGGACAATTGGATATGTACACTCATGTTAATTTTATTGTAGATATATACCTCCCCTTAGCATTTATGGTGATGATTAATTGGAATAAATGTCTCCATTGCACTTATACTAGCTAGACAACTAGATAGATTAGATCGTCTAGATATATATTAATCTCAAACTAACAAACAGTATTATTTTTCGGCTAGCTAGAAATATATATAAATTATTTTAGATAAAAATAAAAATCAAGAAATTTAATTTTAAATATTTTATAAAGAACTCCCTATTCAAATTTTGAATTTGCGATTTTTTATATGGAGAATATTTGTTTGTCGCTGGACCAAAAATTAGTTGGTTCTCAAACATATACAAAATTAACTGTAGCTTTAAGTTCTATTAAATATGTATTACAAAACAAATGTACTCTTAAATTCTCAATGAAACCCACAGGTAGAAATCAAATGTCAGATTGAAAGCAATACTATATATTTAAAAAAATATCAATCAGGGAGCTTTCAATTAATTTTAAGTACAATGATTTGATTAGTTGCTAAATGAAGCAAAATCTATCGGAATTGGCCTCTAAATTCTGTTTGGTAACTGGTACCAATTGGAGTCAATCATCAATTCATCATTAATTGCACGAGGGCCCAAATTTCTCTCTTGCTTTTGTTAGGAGAGATGTGAATGAAACAATAAATTAATTACATGTACGATGACATTTAGTAATTGTGCTTCAAGGTCAAGATCTATCTAAGCCAATGACTAGCAATCTTTTTGTACAAATTGGTTTTCAGCTATGGTGAGTAATTAATAGTTTACTTCCAAAAGAATTTTGTGATTGATGAATAGTGTGGCAAAAGATTCAAGCGATTTAATTATTTTTGGCAAGACCGTACAAGAAACTATTATTAAAAAAAAAAGATGAAGTTTTCATCTTTTTCATCAATTTCACCTTATACCACTATTTGTATGCACACATACAACAATCTTACATTAAAATGTTGGTTTCAAAAGCACGTGTGTTTGAAAATCCACTTGTATGAATAACTTTTTAATATTATCTTTGATGGCTTTAATTTACATTAAATACAGTCGAAATGATATAATTTTTTATATGCACATAAAGTATCAAATAGATTATATTTAAAGATTTTATTTTATTTCAATTTTATAGTTTATATTTTATTAATCATGAAAAAGTAGTGGCATATTCAAAAAGCAAAAATAAATAAATAAAGTTTTACCTTACAAAATTGTAGGCTAACGTATCTCCATTCATTATCAGCAACTAGCAACTGTAGGCCAGATAATGACTAAAATCAATTATCAATTAATGTCTTAATTATTTATGTATGCGTGAACATAATTATATATATCTTTATGCGGATGGTACATGAACCATTGACAACTCCAATCAAATTGCATATCATTGGCCATAAGTACTCACATTAATTAATTAATTAATATATAAAGGATGTATGATCCAATTGTAGAACTGTTCAATGCATTAATGGCAGCTGGTACCTTCAAATTAAAGCGGTTAAATTGTTTCTCTTTCCTTTTCGTATGGCCCCCAAATTGATAACATCCGGTTAAGTACGTGAGTTTAGGTGTCATTTCGTACGTGTATATCGATCTTTTGGCAGGTGGAGAACAGACATATAATTAGATGTTGTTATGGAATTATATAAAATGAGATTTTATGAATGTAAAATTTCAATTGATATATGATTTGATGAGGAAAGCGGGAGATTTTTAAAGTTTATTGGACTAAAATTTGATCCGATTAATAAAACAAGATTTGCATAAAAAGCTTCAATAATTTTGTGAATTATCAGACTTAATGATTTAATGGTGATTTCAAAATATGATCCGATAAACATTGAAATGTGAGAAAAAAAAATGTTTGGAATTAAATCATTCAGTTGTATCATTAACATAGAAAGTAAAGCATTTTTAGTTGTTGATTGATTCTTTTGAAATATTTAATTACAATAGGTAACTACAATCATATAAAATAATTAACAATATAATATCTTTTTACTATTAAAAACTTTTCATAATGATAAATGGAGAGTAACATTAAAATAAAATATGTATGTGCGTATACAAAATGGAGAGAGATGGATCGAATATATATGACGCTGACCCAAACTAAATCGACTTGATCCGACTCATTGACATCTCTAACTAGAATATATTGACTAATTTTATTTAATAACATTGAAAAATACGTGTGATATTTATCGACAACAAAAACTAATTAGAACTATCAATGTACTTTTCATAAAATGTTTCTTACTTAATAATTAATATAATTTTATGTTAAATTAAAATTAATACTCGCCTATAAAAATGAAGAGAGCATGCATAACTATTTTAACTAATTTTAATATGTTATGTACGTACCAATTGTGTGGTTCTCAAATAAGTTTAATCTATTCAATGCGCATTGTATGTGCATATTCATCATACCGTTTAAGGCTGGGGAAAATACATTCTCAGCCTTTGATTTCATGCTATCACTTCAATCAGACGGATGAGATCTCTTGCAGAATTCTTTTTTTTCAAAATTTTCTTCGTCATTTTTCGTATATTAAAAAATGTAGTGGGTCGAAAGTAACTTGTAATGGACATGAAGCTAGTAAGACAAAATGGAGGTCAATGTCTTTCATTTCTTATACCTAATCATATTTGTACGAAATAACATTTTAATAATCAAAATCAGCATTTCGTAAAGATGATATTCAATCATAAATTTGAAATTTGAATGAAATTTTTTATAAATATTAAAATAAAATAATTTTAATCATTATCTTTATTTAAAAAATATATTTTAATATTATAATTATATTTTTCTTAAGAAAATTCTTACTTAAATCCTATAAAATATAAAAAATATTTTATTATTGACCTCCATAATTACAACATCACGTTTTTTATGTGGACAATTTATTAATATTAATTTTTACATGACAAATGATTCTTATTCGAAAATTTCCGACTGATAATGGACGGTAGTCAAACTTACCATGGGATTGCTAGAAAAACAAAGGGAATCCACATTTTCCCTCTTTCTTTTTATCTATTCCCATTTACCAGTGCAGACAGCAGACAAGTGCAACTGTGCAACTGTGCAAATTTGGCCTCTTACACAAGCAACTAATACCCGCCATGCTATTATTTTCTCTCTCCATTTTTCTTTCCTACTAATGCCTGCCCCACAATGACAAGAGCTGACCGACTATCCACAGTTCCACAAGCACTGCTGCCATGCCTATTTTCTTTTCCTTTATCTTTGGGAAATACGCGGGGTTTCATCTTTCTCCAAACGCATGTGATTAATAGTATTATACTATCTTGTACCGCTAGGATTTGTTTAAGTATGGATACTGTGTAGCACGGGGATATGATTTGCTAATTTTCTGCTTAGCCCCTGTATTTTTTTCTTAATTAATTGTAGAAAGTTTTAATTCTGACACAGCCACACAAGTACTGTGCGTGGATTTTGAATTGGGTCAAATTTATTGCGATAATGTCCCACTTTTTTTTTGAGTTTAATGTTAAATAGGTCTCATGATCGTTCCAATATTTTTTTGATTGATGTCGAATTGAACACTGACAAATTATATTAGTTAGCATTTTACAGTTGTTGTAATGTTTAAAATTTGTGATATTTGTTATTTCTGACCTGTTCTTTTGCATAACATATCTGGTTTTGAATGGGCAGTTGTCAAGATCACTTTCATCTATGGAATTCCTTTGTTGATTTAATGGAATATGGCTTGTTACTCCCTCACAAGGAGCTACTAGCATTTTTTTCTAGTTATTAGTGTTGTATGCTGAAATGTGTGGAAGCATAGAAATGATATATGCTTTTCCTCTAAACTCATTTTTACTGTTAAAACATATGCTTATGCTCATTTGCTCTACTATTCATTATTGGACAGAGGCAATTCAAGAAGAGATTAAGCAATTGGTACACACATCGTTGCCTTCTGATTTTGATGAGATTCCATTGCAAGTGGTACCACCTCAGTTACAACTAGATTGAATTACAGCAGAGGCTGGAGGCTAATACATTCTCATACTGTTGTTACATGTTGAAATAGATATGTTGGATGTTTTGTTGTTGAATCTTGTCAGAATAAAAGTAGATTAGTGTAGATTATTTTTTTGGGTAGCTTAGTCAATGAGGACAGGTGGATGCAGAGGCCAACTCCTTTGTGTCAAACTCAGATACTATACTGGTACAAAACACAAGACTGACTGATCTGAGTTGTGCTACCGTCTAGGATGCTGGTGTGGTACTGAGACTAGCTACCAGGGATTTTCTTCTGTGATTGGGGTCTGCTTTTTAGTGACTGTTTTGTTTTGGTTGTAAGTTAATGTTTCAATCAATGAAACGGGTGCTTGTCGCCTTTTTTCAAAAACAAAATTGTGACATTTGTATGTTTTTCTCATGTGTGTTTGAATAGAAAATTTTTATAATTATTGCGCTTTACAAAATATAGGGAATTTATTCTTCTTTTTTTTTTGCTTAGGATAGGTCGTAAGTCTCTTTTCAATGTAAACATAATAAACCAAAGAAATATCATTTTTTTCCTATCATTTTCTTTGAACAAATGAATAGTTTTGTCGGTTCTTCTATTTATTTAAATCATGAGAGACATAAATTGTCAAAAGAAAACAAATCCACAGTGAAGAGCAAATCCAAGTATTATATAATTATTAAGTACTGTCATTATATATTATGTGAAGGTACATATGAAGAAAACTATAATATGGATAATATATCAGATGTGAAGTGTGAAAGTAACAATTCGGCCATCCATATTAAATACTACTATAGAGCTTGAAAGATTTGATGTAGATGTTATTAAATATTATCACTATAACTATTATTGGTAACAATTTGGGGTTATGCAAATTAAGAGCTATGGAAGCATTGAATAAAAGCAAGTAATCTCTGGATTGATCTTAGAGAAACCTACAACAAAGTGTAGGTCCAAACTCGAGTTTAATTTATTCTCGTATCATTTATGTTTTGAAGACCCAAAAAATACATGCTAACAGTAACTTGAGTAAAATCGTCCCAATCATGTATAAAATACTTAAAGATTTAGAACACACTATAATTAGTGAGCAATCGTAGAGGGATTTGAGTATGTATCCTCTATAATAGTACACAAATTCATTGAAGTGTTTTACTGAATGTGAAGTCGATTTTGTCAAACAAGAACATTTTTAGGACAATTTTTGCGGAAAAAGTTGCATATAAGAACAAAGTTTCAATTAGAATGAAAAAATGATGTGTGCTTATGCCTCGATTGAAATGGAAATGGGGAATCAATTTCAACATTATAATGTATTTAATTTCCATGGTTGTTATTTGGTCATAATCGTTAATTTGCACCGTCTAAAGCCATGATGATTTCTTGTGCTAGTCACCTCTATTTGCACTGAGCACTCAAAAAGTAGCCATTTATGAAGCAAACAGCTGTATTTGCTGAATTTCAGGAGAAAGAAAAGATTTGATATTTTCTAAGTCGTGCTGACTGTTTTTTTTTTTTTTGTCGGTATGAGACACCAAGTTGTGCCATGCCATGTGTGTTATCTTTTTTCAGTGTTATTCATATTTTTTTATTGCGAATCATCTAGTTAAAAATAGAAGCACCGCATTGATTTCAACATAAGAAAATTGTATTTCTATGATTGAAATTATTGTGCTAAATAATCCGAAAAATATTATTTAAAATCAGACTTGTGATATTGTTGAATTAATTTGTAGCATTGCATGAACTAACTTATAACATTGCTAAGATACTATATATAGTATTTTTTATACTTAATAAGGAAATATGTTGAATATGGGTCTCAAAATATTTATCATAACAAAAACAAACATCTTGGATACAAGTTTAGTCAAATTTAAAATTTCTGGTATGAGATCATTTAATCGGTTGAATATTCTGAAATTCTTTTTTGGATTTTCTGGTTTTTCTTTTCTCTTGTGTTTCTGCCATTTCTCTATCTCATCTCCTCATATTTGATATTCCTAATATTAATAAACTAAAGGTTATGTTGGGAATTTAGTCAATAATATTTTCTATTCACGTTAGGCTATTAGAGGAAAATCTATCTGTATTTTTTAAGTGAAGGGAGCACTTAACAGTTATTATATTGATAATATTGACAATTATCAAAATAAGCACTTTCACTTGGAAGTCGTCATTATAATTTAAAAGTATAATTAATGTGCGCACGTAACATGCATGTACAAAAATAATAAAATTTGATACTTATCTTATCATCAATAATATAAGCGAATTAAATTTTCATAGTTAAAGAATAGAATTTATGCACCATTTTTACCGACAATCTATCTACATCTGAAACAAATATTCATAAATTTATCACACAAAAAGAAAAACACTATTTAATACTATTAAAAATAAATCAGTCATCCTTTCTTTGTCTTTTATGATGGTAACTTTTGGTGGAAAAAAACGCCACGTTTGAATGTTACAGTCCGAGAGAGAGCGAAAGAGCTACTACAGCTCTTGAAAAAAAAATTGGAAGGAAAAAAAGGGGAATTTTTTGTGATTGATGATTGATTGAAACAAATTACTTACCATCCTTGACTATGAGAGGCCAAAATTCTAATTTTTGCTTAGATGGATAGCAAACCACTACACAAGCAATGAGTGTTTTCAAAAGTGGGGTTTTAAAAAAACCCCAAAAACAGTGGCCACTATGATTGTCAGATAGCTTTTTTAGAGGAGCAAAATGAGATCAGATCAGGTGTGTTAAAAATTCATTTTTCTTTGTAAAGGAAATAAATAGATAGACAGTTGGATTTTGATTAGTAATGAATTTCTACTGTTTATTGATTCTGACTCCAAATGGTATCAACAGTAAATTGAGGGACATTAATTTGTTTAAGACCGACTAACCAACCTCCAAAAGCTTGATGTTTTCTTTCATGAATCAATGCTACATTCTTCAAATTAAATCCTTTTTTATTGTACTTGAATTAGGTGCTAGAATGTTAATTAATAATATTTAATAGAGAAATATTTTGTGCAGTTCTTTCCAAAACTGAAAATATATTTGAGCATGTTACCTCTTTTGTGCAAACAAAAGGTTCATATAGTACCAACTTTAAATGTGCATGTTATAATTAATTATTAATTAATTCGGTTAAAGTCAAGCCTAGCTATTTAACTAACAACCGTTAATTTTGAAATTGCAACTTCTTTGGACCACATTGTATCATCATTTATCATTACCACCATCATATGGTCTCATTATCATTAAAAGAATGTGCTCCAACTTAAAATAATGTTATAAAATTATGATGAGGGGGATCATTTTCCTACAAAATAACTGTTTTACAAGAAAGCAAAGGGTTTGGTTAGGCTAACACGTCTAGGATGGATGAAATGTCTACAACATCAAATCTTGGGCCCACCTCCTTGCTTTAAATGGAGATTTTCTTCTCGCTTCCCTTTGGGCCCCACGCGCCGTCTATCTTGCAATACTCTATTTTGCACCACAAGATCAAGCGGGCCTTTTTTTTTTTGATTTTCTTTCTTTTATGGGCCCACATATCGATGGAGCTAGAAGCTTTTATTTCAGACTGGAGGGAGGATATGGGGACAACAGCCCAGACCCCAGCGGAAGAGAAATTTTATTATTTGGTCCTGCAAAGATACAGAATTAAGGAGTCGCTTTATGGTGTTTCACGAAGTAAAGAAGGTTATTACTTCAGCATTAAAAATATCGTATGTTGAGGGTTTGAACGGTCTAAATTACTCAACACAATCTACATATTGAAACCTTACAGAATACTAAATTTTACTATTTTTTTTATTTTCGAAATATGGCCAAAGTAATAATAATAACATTTGCTCATCAAATAAAGTCATCTTTAAAAATTTCAAAAAAATAGTAAAAAAATTTTAAAAATAATAAAATTTGGTATTCTATAAAATTTCAATATATAGATTATTTTGGATGAATTTGATCAATCATTTGAAATTTCGATATGTAATATCTGAAATCAAAATAATAACTCTCTTTACTTCGCGATACACTGTAAGTCATCTCCAAAATTAAGAACAATTTGTTATGCCCTTACTAATTTTATAATTTCATATCATAATAAAATACAGAGGGAAGAAATATAGATGGGATAGATAGGTATTTACTTGTACAATATACTAGTTGTCCCCATTATTTTGGACGTCGTTCAACGACAAAAATATAGTTCAATTTTAAACCGCACAAAGGAATTAATGTTCCTTTTTTTCTAATTCGTGAGTAGAGACTAATGAGACTTAATCCAAAGATACAAGTGTCTTAAAATTCAAACAAAAATTAAGGTTTATAATAAAAAGAGATAATTTTAATCTACATTAAGAAATCAATATTCAAAAGGATCAATCGACTAAGGATTTTGAGAAAGTTAATGAATTCTCAACCCAACCTTGTCGAGCAAGTCTTTAATAATTTATCAGAAGTAAAAAAACTATATGATTTCATTTGTAATCATCTTCTTATTGGAAAATAACATAAATTTGGACTTGAGCGCATGAAAATTGTTCCCACTTTTCTAAAGCAGAGATGGCGACACAACTTTTCATATGATAGAAGATAAGAAAATGCATATGAATCAGAGAATGCAAGTTTATGATTAGGCTTGACTAAACTTTTTCATATGGTATGTGCATTTGCAATTTCAGAAGCTTTTAGGTGTTCAAAAGAAAATATTTTTTCTCATGCAAGAGGAAGAATGAAAAGAGAACTTAGATTGGATAGGGGAAGATATGTTTCACGCACTGCAACTAATTGATTATTGTCTTTCTAATTAATATTAACCAATAAAAATATAGAGAAGAATTAATTAAATATTATTAACAATTGGGGATAATAATAATAATAATAGTAATAGCAGCAGCAGAAATAATAATAATAATAATAATAATAATAATAATAATAATAATAAAATAACCGAATATGGAGGGATAAGTACCAAATTTTGAAAATTCGATGGACAAATATGTAATACTCAATGTTTTGACGGACATATCATATGTTAACAAACAAGTTTCTCTATTAAACTTTTAAAAAAAATAGTACATATGCATACGTCGGATGATTTCAATTAATGTTGACTGCACTCCTCCAGGGCTTAAGAGAGAGAGAGAGAGAGAGAGAGAGAGAGAGAGAGAGAGAGAGAGAGAGAGAGAGAGAGAGAGAGAGAGAGAGAGAGAGAGCTCATATTACATTATATGATACATCCATCAATACGTAGAGAAGGGACAGCGAAAGAAACAAAGAGCGCAAAAGGACAAAAATCCAGGTCATTACTTTCGATCACGCATGGAAGGAAACGGATTAATAATAGGTGTTTGTTTAATTAATCGCCGAAAAAGATTAAATAACAGATGTTTGTTTAATTATTTAATTAGAGCCCCAGCTAGCCAGCCGAGCTGTATGTCTGTTGAGAGAGCTTTTGTCATTGCATGTACACGCAACAGAAATCCTGAATTCCCCACACACATTTGGATACTAATTAGGTGTTTATTTATTATTATTTAATGAACTTGTGATGAGGCTACATGATTGATGTCGTTATTGCGCATTATTATTTGCCTTGTTGAACGAATTCTCTACATCTCCAGCCGAAAGTGGGCTTTGTGATTGGTACTGTGCAGCTACGCTATTTGACACATTTTTAAACCACCTCCTTTCTCTCTCTTTTTTTTTTAATTTATATTAAGGAAATTAGCACGTTTTTCTTTTTCTTTTTTTTTTATTTGAAGAGGAGAAAATGAGGGGGAGATCTGAACATCTTACAAGCTTGTATTAATTTTCTCTAAAACATTGGGCATGACATGATGAAAATGTATTAATTTTCTGTAAATATTAGTCTCAATAATTCAATTGAAACGTGTAAAAAGGATGAATATGTATTTATTAAACATTATAATCATTGTTTATGATGTTTGAAATTAATGGATTCCCTTATTATCCTAAATTAATAAAATAAATTTAATTTCTTATAAGATTTTGGTACATAAATTATATAAATAATTTGGATAAATTACCCGAGCTTCACAGATAAAAATTTGAATCCAAAGCCTACCTCTGTTTTTAAAATGGTTTTTGTCAATGCCCTTAAAAAATATTCCCAGTTTGGCAGCTATGCACCTTTCTGTAAAATTAGCTTATTTATATCGATTACTTTGGTTGTAGAAACACTCCATGAATTACTTATAAGACAACGATATTTCATGTATGTTTCATAAGTGATTTAAAAACTTAATGGTCTAAAATTAACATTGTTTCTTAATGTATTAATAAATAATTCTTACCTCACATAAAATTACTTTTCAATTATTAATTTTATTTATTTTTTTGAAAAAAATCATTGTCAGGTCATACCTCCTTGTGAGAAATTTCTTCATTCTAATAGTTCCTATTGTAAATAATATTTTTAATTAAGTACCTGAATTCCCTCTTTTTTTTTCAACTCAAGAGCATCCAATTCAAAAAAGAAAAAGGCAGAGAAAATTAAAAGTAGGTCTCCCCATGACTCTATATGACTCTGAGCCATGATGATAGCTAACGATAGGTCCCACTTATCAGTGAGAAATTGGAGATGTTTGTACGGATGGGCGAGGAGCAAGTAAGAATGTTATAGCTCGCAATAAACCCTCTCTTTCCGCGAATCGTTCTTCGTTTGTTGTCAAACCAAATTAGGGTTTAGAGGAGGAATTCGGCGCGACTACCGCCGGAGGAGAAGGAGATTCTGAGGAGAATTGTAGAGAACGATCTGAAATTTTAAGCTATAGCCATGGCGTCGACCAAGGTCCAGCGGAGTATGACCCAGCGTAATAGCCTATCGTATGTTTCTCTTCCATCTTTCTTCGCTGTAGATCGTTTTTGTTTTGGATGGATTCTTTTTTGTCCTGATGGACCAAGGTTTGTTGTGAATATTGAATCTATAGTGTTGAACATTTAATTTTAAAAAAATGCAAGAAAAAAACAAGAAAAAAAAAGAAATCACGGCTTTTGCATTAGTCTATGTGAAAATAACAAAATATAACCCAAGAGTCCTCTCTTCAGGTTTCTTTAGAGTGTAAGTTTATCAGCTGAATTATTTATCTAGTAATGCTTTCTAGGTTTATTTTCATATGTTGTTAACATCTACTTTATTTCGATATTTTCAGAAAGCTCGGAATCAGATGTGGCTGTTTGAGCAAAAAAGATTTGAGAACTGAAGGAATAATTATTGTATGTTTCTTTCTCTCATCTACTCCGTTCCTTTTTGTTATCAATTGTCGTTGTTTGTTTCTGCTATTAAAATGTCAATGGTCAAATCAGGTACATGTACTTTTGGCAAATTGGTAGTAGTCTTTGTTGTTCTTGACCCATTTGACAGGTGACCTAATGGCTCTAAATATGCTTGTTCTATTGGCAATTTCGAAATTGATATTTTGTTAGTATCGTTTAATTGACACTAGTGTGCTCTATATAGGATTTGTGCTCTTTATTTTAGTTCTCTTGAAAATAATCTCTAGCTGTACTAACAACATGCCTCATGTTTTGTAGGGTTTTGACAAGTACATGAACTTGGTGCTAGATGATGCTGATGAAATTAATGTGAATAAACAGACTAGGAAGTTCTTGGGTTAGTCAAAATTTTCTGTTATTTGTGATCGCTATCAGAATCATATGCATCAATATAGTTAGCAATGTCAGATTATTATTGAAATATAGATTTAGTTAATTTAAATTTCTGTAGTTTTAAGATACTTATATTTGCTGCTGCAAAACAATTTCTCAAATTGCTATTCTTTTAAAATATATGTTTCTAGAAATTGTCTACGGAGCTATGGCCAGTTTTACAAATGTACAAGGAAAAGTCAATTTTGCAGCACAAGCACTGAAAGTAAATCATAATGGAACTAAAATACAAAGAAGACTACTGAAAACTTGATGACTATACAAATTAGGTAAGATATATTTAAAGCACTGTTCACAAGTAGGTGGAAGACTTTAATGATTGGCCAGGTATTCTAAATTAGTCATCCTCACTTGACTAATACTACTTGTACAACTGCTATAACTACTATTAGTTTGTTTTTGTTTTGAATTTGTCAAATTAGATTGAGCTTGGACCTTTTATGTGCAGGAAGGATACGTTTGAAGGGTGACAACATTACCCTGATGACGAACATGTAAGTTCATAGTTTATTTTTCAATACTATGTGATCAACTGATGAATGGTAAGTATGTTGGAGGGTCATGAGGGAACTGCATAATGTTGTCTTGGTTCAATGTTTCTCCAATTGTATTGATTATGGAGTTTATTGGATAGTCACAGTATGATGTGGGTCAATATTAGATAGGTATAGCTTGGTCTGGGTGATTTGAAGACTGAAGCCACTAAAATTTAAACTTGAGTCTTGGCAGTTGTGTGTTAGAAATAATCTGGATTATGTGATCTCAGATGGATTGTATAGATGTCCCAATATTGAATGTAATCCATACGGATGCAGAGATGTCCCGATATGTTGGTATGTATGAGTATTTTTTTTCCTCAGCAGTTTTATTTGGGGTCCAATGTGCAATAGGAATTGTTTCATGTACCCTATGTATGCCAAACTTGAATGCATACCCTTATCAATCTGAAAAAGTACTGATATTGGAATGTCCTTGTGAGACATGGCCCCTTCTAATTTCTCTGTAAACTTTCAAATTATCTATCTTTTCCTTATCCTTTATGGTGATAAGATGGTAAGGAAGGATAGGATTTGATGGGGAAGAGTTAATCAATGATCTCTTGATTTGTCATTTTTCAATATGGATGTGGAAAGAGCGGTTACTAGAAACTATTTGTTTGTTTCGAAGGGGTTTATGTGGTATTTTTGTGTTTGGTATGCATGATGGGATTCAACACCTTATCAATTGTTAAAAGTTAACTATTTATTCCTAGGGATATCCAGCCTAAGCCTGTAAATTTAGGCAGATTGGGGCAGCTTTACAGGTTTTTTTTTTTTGACAGTTTCATCTGAAATTCTGTCCATGTTTGCTTAAGATCATTCAGTGAAATTTGTACAATTAGTGAAATTTGTACAATTAGTGAAATTAATGTGCATGATATAACTTACTTTGCACAGTACCCACATTGAGTCATTGACTACTAATAATGGTTTACTTCAGTAATTTGAGCTAATGCCTTGATGCATTTTAATGGCATCTGTGTCTTGCAGGGGAAAAGGATAGCCGTATCATTTGAGAGGATTGAGTTTGCAGATTCAGACCCATTTTTGACACCTGTTGTTCATATTCTGGATTTGTAATTATGCTGTTGACACAAATCTCAAAGGTAGCATTTTACATTGTACAAAATATATGTTAGGATTAGCATTCAGAATGGAAACATTTTTAAGATTTTTTCAGATTTATTTGAAATCCCATCGTCAAGATTGTCAAAATAACCATTGTCAAGTGATCCCTCTCCTTCACATATAACATGCAATTTACATTAGTTATTATTTTTTAATTTATTTTCATTGCTTTTGTGCATGTTCATAGAGATTAATATGCGACTTCTAGCAATATAATATTTTCAATAATATTTATTTATTTATGTTAATTTAACTCGTTGTGTGGTAGTTTTTTTTAATGAAAGTCAGCCATATTATAATATCTGACGAAGCAAGTTCGTGATTAGTAAAATAAAGCCAAAAGGTGGTTAGAATCAAGCTCATCTCAAATCGTTTACGTAGTCTTTAAGTTTTCATGTAGGCTTTTCTTTGTATATGTGCAGAGTGCATACTATTAGCTAGTTCATAGTTATATTTTTTGAAATTTAGCCTTGTTTTTGTATGTTTTGGTAGCTAAAAGCAAGTTATATACCAATCTAAATTTTATAACAAGGGTAGTTATCTCATCTTTGTCCAGGCCTAGCTTAAATCATTTTTATTAAAATAGAAGTCATTGTCAACTATATTCAGCTTTCGTTACCAAAAGTGGTTCAGATGTAGGTAATCACAATTGTTTGGAAAATTTGGAATCTTTTAGATGCGCAAATTCTCAAATGTCAAAGCTTTTTCTGAAACACGAGATTTATCCTCAATCCTACCCATATCTTGTCCAAAGTGCTTTTTGTGAAAAATGAATATTGTTGTACTTTGGTTTTGATCTTAGAGGTCTAATATTGATTTTGATTGCTCAATAACAAAATTGTTTACTCACTTATTTTTCTTAATAAGTACATCAATGGATGCACCTTTGTTATTCTTTGATGTTGTTCTTTTAGGTGAACATATTGATAATTTGAGAAGAGAAAAATGGCAAAAGGTGAGTGAAGATGCAACGGAGAAAGATTTCATTGGCATTATCCATTTCAAATCATGTCTTTGATTTAAGGTAAAATAAATCCCTAATCTGAGATAAAATGAAATCACAAATTGTTGGCAATACCTCTGCTTATATCTTGTGTTTTGTTCTTTTTTCCAGTTCCTTTCAAGCTTTCCTAAAAAAGGTGAGTGCACAGGTAGGAGCGTCTGTAATTTGCTCATTAATCTGTGTATATCTGTGGATGTGTATGTGTATATGTGTTATATGTGCTTGTGTGCGTGTTATATGTGCATGTATTTGTGTGTGTCATCTGTGCATGTGTGTGTGTGTTATCTGGGATTGTATGTGTATGTGTTATCTGTACATGTATGTGTATGCATTGGTGGGTGTGTGCGTGCTGGCGGAGTATATCTAATTATGCTTAATTTTGTTGTTTCATGTCGGTTTTTTTTTAGAGAGGAGAGCACTGGGGTGGGAGGGGGGGAGGCGGCGAAGATTAATTTAGAATAAGATGATGGGGGCAAATATTCAAGTGAGGGATTTCGGTGACTTTTATATCATCCCTGTTTAAGTTAAAAAAGATTTGAGAGGGGCAGGGACGGTTGGCAATCATGTTACTAGATTGGTGGGCGTTATAGGTCAGAGCTGCTATCAATTCATTTAGTTTCTGTCTTGCTTTAATTGATCTTTTTTTTCCTCTTCGGTTTGGTTTTGTGGAATAGGTAGAAGTACATTTTGGGATATCTAACCTAAAATATAATGATTTAGTGAGAGCTTGCTCCCCGGTGAGGTTCGGTCTAATAAATGAGGGCTTTTACTCTTCAACCAAATATAAGATTTATCGGCATTGGAAAGTTCAAAATTATTAGTTAAATCTGTTCCCAAGCTGTGCCGATAGTTTGAATGTATTATCGACATTAGTAGAATGCGGGTGCATCAGCTGTGCCGATAGTCCGCATGGGCTTTTAGCAGGCCTAAAATTTTGTCGTACTAGGCCTACAAGTTTTCCCAGACCCGGCACGAAATTGAAACATTTCGCATTGGGCTGTTACTGGGACTTGTTCGTTTCGGCGTAAATAGGCCTCAAATTCGCTAGTCCTAATATCATAATGCGATGTTCATAGGCCTCAAACTTGGGTATGTTCATAGGCAATTGAGAACCTAATATCATAATACGATGTATGGCCAGAAACTGGGATTTATCCTCGCTATTGGGCCGACAATTTGTGGATGCTAGGTATGAAACGGGTTAAAATTTTAATCCGGTTAGATAGAAAAAAGAACCTACATTACGCAAGTACTCGCTCCAAAATATTGTCCCCTCAGTCTCTATTTTACACAGACATTTAATTAGCTGAAAACAAATTGCACATTTTGCACCAACATTTTCAAATACCTTATACCTGATTACAGAAAGATATAGAGCACAGACAACACCTTATTCCTCCAGTACATCCCCAATGGCAAATTTTGGAGGCAAGACTACATTAAAATAACAAAAATGAAAATTTACAAGAGATGTAACAATTGTAAAACATTTTTAAAAATGTTCTAACTCTACTTTTTACTAGAAAATGTCTGGAAAAGGAAAGAATTTGAGCAACTGTCCATTCAAATTATTTTAAATGCCTTTGTTTTTCTCTGGGCTGAAAATGAAAATAAGAGATCATACATACCAGTTATGAGGAGAAAGGTCATCTTCACAGTAACTACTTTATGAGACTATGAAACATGGAACATCTGCTTGCTTCGGCTCTCAAGTGACCTTTCTCCTCATAACTGGATGCTCAATTTGCTCTTCATCAATTAAAACATCTATACAGGGAATATAACCTGGCAGAGAATCTAAAATCTTGGCAGCTGGTAGTTCATCTAGCTTGTAGGAAAAAGAATAACATCATGTCAGTGGACCAATCACTTCCTACAAATTTAGAATTTGATTCATATATTTATCTATATAATTTAGCTATATAAACCCTAGTTGACAAATGATGCACAAAAAAAAAAAACTAGATTTAAACATATAACAACCATGTATTGCAACTGGTTCAAAGCAGATGATTACAAACACCACACTGATGGCAAGCTAACTATTAAAACAAGTATCTTTTTGTCAAGGAAGAATAGTTAATACCCTGGCCAAAATATACCATACTGTTCTACTTCAAAAAAAAAATAAATAAATAACATACCATTGGCAGATGATTAGGTACACCATCAGATTTCTATTCTTTTATGATTAGAAGCCATAGGTAATATGCAATATGGCCAAGGTCTGATGCTGTGATGCAGTCCTTCATAACAACGTTCTAATATTTCAAAAAAGCATTATACTAAGAAACACCCTACCCAAGATACCCAAATTCAAGCAGCTAATACCAAATCTAACTTTCTTTCCGAAAAAATGGCATTGCAGATATTTCTGTTCTGCAGTTTGAACAACAACTTAAAATTCTTTTTGGTTGGAGTCATGTCATGTGCTGCAACAGGTATAAGTGAAACATCTAGTCTGAAATTCAATTCCTTCTCTTCCTGCCACACCTGGGATACACACTTGACCAAGCATCAACAGCTCATATGATCATATACATAGGACAACTTTGTTATACCTATAATAGTCAACAAAGGGAATCCTAACTAGCAAGTTACCTCACAAGCAGAAGAAGTCCAAAGCATAACTTGTCATGACCTTCATACTTTCTGCACAGAGTACAGACCAACATAAGCAAAAGTAAAATGGAAGTTGACAAAAATTCAACCTTATATCACTATCAAGTATGACAATAGTAATCAAGCGCACCTGGCATTAATGAAGAACAATAACATGGAGTGAACTTGGTACTTCACTGAGGGCCCCTTGGTCTTAAATCTGTGTGTTGAAAGCGACGCCTACATTCTTTAGTGCTTTGTGTAGACCTTTTACAAGACACATACTTCCTGCAATCTGAAATAAAAAAAAAAACAGAAGTGAAGTTATATCACGTAGACCCCTTTACAATGAAACATACTCTAATTGGTCATAATTTTGCAATTAGTTTTTTATTGTACTATTATTAGTTCATTGCTATTTCTGATGTTGCGAGCTGATGGCTCAATTGTTTCAAAACAATAAAAAAAATTTCTTTCTAGAAAACAATCCTCAATTTAGTTTATTATGCACAAAAATTGAATAATTACCCCCATGAAGTAGATATGATTATCTCACGTGCATGATCATTATAAATCTGACAAAAATTTCGTATCAAAGGGACATTGTGTTATTAATGCATTTGGACATGCCAGTAAGAAGAGAGAAGGAAAATTGTTTATAATAGTAATTAAGTGGAGTCAAGAGAACAATACAGAAGTATTCTTCTATACTATCTTCAACACTGAAGATGTAAAGAAGACTGAAATTGAGAAAAGGGCTACTGAGAGAACAATAAGAAAGTATTTTTTCTGTACTATCTTCAACATTGAAAATGTAAAAAAGACTGTGAAATTGATAAAAGGGCTGCATAATGCAAATGCTGCTAAATGGGGTCCAACACCATGTGTAGACAACAGGAGATAAGGAGAGGAACACAAGATAGAAAGTTGGAGCAGTGCATTAGAAAAATATCCTAATAGGCCAAATAGTTGGGCCTACAATCGGTGGTGGAAATAATTTCATGGACTCGAACGCCAAATCAGTTTATTTATTTTTTCAATCAAATCAGCCACATAATGATTGATTACTTAGCAATAGCCCAACCATTAGAAGGAATCGGAATCCATATCTATCATTTGACCCGTTTTATATTCCTTCCCTCCTCCGGACAAAAAGAAAATAAAAACGAAACAAAAAGGGAAAAAAAAGAAGAAGAAATCCATGAGTAGCGACAAGAGAAAGAAAAAACTCACCAATGGTGGCGCCGGCGGTGACGAGGCGGCGGTGGAGGAGCTCCTCCGGGCGGCCCAGGATGATGTCCTCCTCAACCTTCGCCTGAATTCGCACTCTATCTCCGACGATTCTCATTTTGCCTCTCTGGATCCTGATTTGACGCGCCGATTCGATGCCCTCAAATCCAAACCCTCGGTTCCTTCTTCATCTAACTCTGATGTTGATGATCTGCAGTCGAGATTTGCAAAACTCAAAGGAGGCGTTGGATCGGGTCATGGTATTGCATCTGTAGGTAGCGGGGGCATTAGTGAACCGGGAACGGAGGATGAGGTGGAGAAGGTGATGCAATGGGCCATGGATGCTGCTCGGCTGGACGAGTCCAGTGGAAAGAGTACTGGAGAGGATGAAGTGGGTGAAATTGTTAGTACTGAATCCAGCGATGAGGAGGATGAAGGAGATGGGAAAGCGAAGGGAAAGAAAGCCAAGGCAAAGGCTGAGAAAAAGAATTGGTTTTTCTGAAACTTCATACTCGGATAGTTATGTGCTTATGGCTGTTGAATTAAGAAATAATGATCAATTATAAGTTTATAACTCGTGTGGATTTTGGTCGTATGATATATTTTTTTCAGAAGAATTTTTAGGCTTTGATGTTACAAAATTCATTGAAAATAGTTACTGCTGAGCAGAATTGGAAGTGAATAGTGATTGTTCATTGATCTTGCATACTTGTTTACTACTTGCCATGTACAAAAAAGGGTGTCAACAATAAGTTTCTTATATTGTATGTTTCGATTTAAGATGAAGTTAACATCAAATTATGTCATTCACAAATGTTGATGCATGCCAAACACAAATCCGTTACTAAGAAAAGCATCGAAGTAGATCTCCTTTGTTTTTCCGAGAAAAAATATTAAAAAAAAATGAAATAGAAATTGTGATGTACTGATGTGATGTGAAGCAAGTAGTAAAAATATGTACTCTTTCAGTACTGTTTCAACTTTTCGAAACAATTAAATGCCATTCTGACTAGGAATGTTTCATAATACATTTTTAAATGAAAAATGTCTGGGATATCGATTTTGTTATTTATATTAATTATTTTATTTATATAATTTATTTTTTTTAATATTTTTATTATTCAACTCAAATATTACTAATATAAATAATAGTTTATTTAAATTAAATAATAAATAAGTTATATAATAAAATCGTTAATATGAATAATAATTTATTTAATATGAATAATAAAATTAATTTGGTCATTTTGTTAAACGACCTGTAAAAATAAGAGCCAATTTGGCAACCCTCAATTCTGATATTATTTTTGCATTAGTGTTATTTAATGCGAAGACCAAGTAGTCCTTAGAGGACAATTCTTCGCTTAAAATCGTAGTTGTTAAATAAAACTACTTGTACTAACAAAGGAATATACTGAACCTCAAGGAAAATTGTGCAAGTTTGGACAATAAACTTAATTTCACAATTTTGACTGTTGCCATAATTAAATCTATATTCACAATTCAACATTTTAGAACGGTGGTTGTTAGAATAAATTTTCCTTTATATAGAAACAATGAAATTTGATGATTGTTTTTATTTCTTTTATTAACTTGTAGAACAATTCACTATTCAAAAAAAAAAAAAACAACTTATAGAACAATTCAAAGTTTGCAACAACTTGTATTAAGCTCAAGAATTTCAGAGCATATACATGTCTGGTGAAAATTAGCTGTTGTCCGGGAAAAAGGTCCTGTGAACTACAAAAAGTACATTTATTTTGTTTTTTCAGAATATTCAACCGATTAAATCTCATGCCAGAATTTTCAAGTAATAGTCAATTTATCATTCATTGGCTGTAGATCCTCTCATGAGTGTTAGTATTTAAGAGAAGGGATCACTTGACAATGCTTATTTTGACAATAAATTTTTAAATAAAATTAAAAAAAAATTTAAAAATAGAAAACAAATTTATAGACATATTTTTAAAGTACCTCATGATATGTCAAAGTGTTAAAGATCGAAGAAACATAGATCAAAAGCTCTGGTAGTAATTCATGAAGTCAAGCTATAAAGAGAAAACAAAAGAAAAATGAGGAAAAGGGTTAGAGACTAGAGAGTCAGTTTGGAAGAGAGGAGGTGTGAGAGACACATCAAGCTCCCTTTTTATTCCATGGCGGAGACCTCACTAAAGCAATTTTGGTGATTTCGTCTCATCAATAGAAAATAAATGGTTAGGAAAGGATGGAAAGTGCAGGGGATTCTGCCGATTGTTCATGTTGTAACATAAATTTTGGTGTTATTGTCAAGAACTCAAGATTGTCAATTATGGAATCATTTTTTTTAGAGTATATTCGATTGTTACGAAAATAAACGGGATGAGATTCCATGAGGATGAGAACCCACATATTATTTTGTGAGAATCCATACTCATGAAAACGGTTATGAAAAGTGTAGAATAAATGTTCGGTTGTATCATGATAATTATTATGACAAATTATTTTTTTCATTAAAATACTTGACGTCGATGTCAATGCAATTTCTTATTAATATTTGTTAATATTGTTTATATGAAATGACTGTTTTGAAATGTATTTCTAAAATTTTGCAAATTGTAATATATATTATTGAAATTTATAATTATAGAAATATACAAACATTAATTAATGATTTAAATCCACGTAAAATAACAAAATTAAGAAAAAATAATATTAATTACAAAGCTCACTAAAAATATCACAAAAATTAACCAAATTAATATACGGAGCCATACCAAGTATATAAAATACAATCCATACCAAATATATAATAATGCATTGAAACAATAAAAAAAAACTTACAATCTACTAGTTTCAAATATATATATATATGTGTGTGTAAAATATAATCCATCAAATGAAGAAAGATAAAAAAAAAAGATGTAAGCCAACGCCATCAATGTGGGCAAAAAATCATTGAGTTGAACCTAATTTTTTTCCCCAGCTTTTATTGAAAGATGCGAAGAGAATTGGGGAATAATATCCATACCCACACTCAACAAAAAAAGCAACCGAACAGCTCTTAGGAAATTTTATCCATTGAGCATAAAATCCTACGAAATCCCATTGAATGGGAAACATCTGAATACAGTCTTAAGGTCTGCTCGGTTGTATTTTATTTACATGAGATGAGGTGATATGAGTATGAAATTTCATGAGTCAATTTGTGAGAACTCATGTCTGTGAGATGATTATGAAAATAAGTAAAACTAAGTGTTTAGTTGTATCATGGAAATAATTGTGGAAAATATTTATTTTATCATAATAGTATATATAAATTGCATTGAATATATGCTAAATCATAAAAAAAATATTATGTTAGGTTATGTTAAATATAACAACGTGAATTCATAATAAATCTTTGTAATGCTAAATATGATATAATTATAGCTACAAGTTCTTTAAATAAAAATATGATATTATTATAACCATAATTTATTTTAATAAAAATATATTAAAAGAAAATTTTTTATCAAGTTTATACTAAATTATGAAAAATATTTTATCAAGATGAAAGAAGCAAGAGGAGTTAATACTGAATTGTAAGAAAAAACAATGATATGAAAGAAACAAGAAGAGTCAACTATGGATGATCAAATTATTTTTTTCTCACAAAATTACATAGAATTGGAAAGTAATATGAGAATAAAATCTAATCCCACATTTATAAAAATAGACCACCGAACAGGTCTGTGAAATATTTTCCCACTGGGTCAAAAATCCCATCTATTCCCACAGTTTCCCATCCATCCGAACATGGCGTTACAGAAAATCCCTTCCTCTCTTTTGATCCAGAATTTGTTGTGCCAATAACAATGTCCTTGAGAAATCACTAAAAGTAAAAACAATAAAAGAAATTGCTACTTGCCTTTTTAAGACCAAAACAAATGTTACAACGTGTGATTAAAATGTCCATGGAGAAAATTAGTAAGACTTGCCAAAATTCCAAAGTTTGAAAAAAAGATTAGCAAAGAGAATTTCATATATATTTTTTTAAATCATCTTATCATATAAAGTAAAACACTACATGCAAATATAATTTATTACATCAAAGTTCATTATACGGTAAGTGATATCAACAGTCAAAATTTTAAATAGTATTTTATAATTTTACAGATAGCATGTTTTGTATAATTAAAGACATATCCATAAGAAAACAGGATTATAGTCGATGCCATTAAATGATCTCTCAACTCCATTTTTTTAGTAGAAATTAGAACTTATCTGTTTCCAAAGACTGAAACTTTCACCGTCTCGCATCAGGAGATATAGAGTTGAATTAATCAATTTATGACATGAGATATAATATTTATCTAATATATATAAAACATGTTCAAAATTTCACTGTTTTGCGGTATTTCCTCCTAGTCCTAACTTCATAGTTGTATCCGGTTCTGAGTTGAGCTTCATAGCTGAGAATGACCCCACATGTAATATGTTACAAAATTAATATTTTTTTGGATAAGTTTGATGCTTTTTTATACGAATTACCATCTAAGAACTATAAAAATGCTAAATTAGCAATTTATATATACCATCGTTGATATAGGACATACCAGTATATTTTCTGGAGTGGAGCAATTGACCCATGTTTTCTTTGATTTTTTTACAGCAATTTTTCTTTGAAAATAAGAATGAAATTATGAGAAAGTACGCTTTTCTCATGTTAGTTTAAATGTATTACTTGGAAAAAATGAAAAAAAAAGGTAAAAAAATTTCAACATGTATTCAATCACCATATTGGGACTTGAACTGACGACAAAGATGGATATAAAGCAAAAAACTGAAAAAAAAATTTGAAAATATTAAAAAATTCAAGGGTCATGAATTATATTGATTATTACTGCATGTTAAGCATGTGCTTCGATTTAGCATAAGGCATAATTCATATTAAAAAAAATAATTAAAAAAAGTATTTGTGAAGCTTAATAGTTTAATGTGCCAAACGGCCCAAACCAGATGGTGATTCAATTATCTCATTGGAATAGCTATTGCGTATAGCTCCAGACATTCTCCAAATAGATATAATTATGAAACGAGAAGAGTTCTTAATCGATAACTTTGAACTTCTCTGATTTCTCACCATCATTTGCTTGAAAATTATAATCCCAGTTTATGGATATGGTGAAGATTATAGCAAAACAAGTGTGTTGTGAATGATGGTATGCCTTTCTCATATATTTTAGTAGCTCATCATACACACACATATACTGATACAGACTGATACTCCCACCCGCATCTACTTAAAAGGAAACAAGAAGTGTGTTGTGATTAATGATATGCCTTTCTCATATGTTTCAGTTGGCTCATCATATACACACATAGACTGATACTCCCACCCATACCTACTTAAAAGGAAAAAAAAAGTGTGTTGTGAAGATTATAGCAAAAGAAGTATGTTGTGGATGGTGGCCGGTATGCCTTTCTCATGTGTTTAATTGCCCATCATACACACATATAGACTGATACTCCCATTCACACCTAGTTAAAAGGAAACAAGAGAAAATATATTAACGGAGAAAGAACTGAAGAAAATTTCTTTTTACCATACTTACTAATACCCACTGGTGGAGTTATCTGCTGGTACATACTGCAATAATGCATGAAATGGTACTTCCAGAGGTAAATTTTGATGAATGTATTATAGCAAGAGAAGTGTGTTGTGAATGTGGTACCCCTTTCTCATGTGTGTTAGATGTCCATCACACACACACACAGAGTACACCTAGATTGGTACTCCCACCCAAAACCAACCTAAAAAGGAAATAAAAGAAAATATATTAATGAAGAAAAAATTGAAGATATTTTGTTTTTACCATGTTGTTACACACTGCTGCAGTTATCTTCATGTGCTCTCTGCTAGCGCTTCCTTATGTTTGCGATCTGAAACTGGTACATACTGCAATAAGGGTGCGAAATGGTACTTTAGGGGTAACTTTTGATGAATGTATATATATTGGTCGGAAAGAACAACATCTATGTTTTCCTTAAGTTAAATTACGAATTATGTAAGTATTTTTTATGAAGCTGGTACTTAGAAGTTGGAGCAACCACATATTCAGAAGCAGATTAATTTTCTCCTATTTTGTGTGTGTAGCATCATCTAATCAGATTTGAAACATGTTTCATATTGTGATTTTGAGCAATCGTGAAAATAATTTTTCAAGAATCAACACTCAATTTTGATTCTAATCCCACTTAATTTTTATTCTAACCAATCGACTTATCAGTCAACTTCTTTATTTTTCAATTTTCTCATCTTTAATTTTATTGTCTTCAGATCAGGCTGTATGGAAATTGGGAAATGCTTACATCTGGAGGAAGTTGAGTTATCTCTAGAACATGTGGCCCTGAACGCTGTTTCTTGTTAGCCTTCTCTTTTGACTGTTGTTGTTTCAGAAAGTACTTCTGTGCATGGCTCCCAACTTGTGTCGGGGTTCGAGTGGGCACATATTTCTCAGCTATGAGTTTCCATCTGCCGCTTCCTTCCATAAATAAACCCTCCAGGAACCGGAGATGTTCTTCGATACTCCATGTATTATCAGCTGCCATATTGAGTATTGGAGAGTTTAATGTAGATTAAATTGAAAATTTTATTGAATAGGTCCAGTGCTGATTTGGTTTGTTGGGTTGATTTTTTCTTCTTTCTTTGGGCCGACCTTTATTTGTTGTCTACTGTGACGGCTATATATGGTTCCTCACACAAAAACTTTTATTTTTAGAAGTATTTTTAGACTCCGGATTCATACCTTTGTCGACCGTCATCATGTGAAGATGTCAAATATTTATGGTATTTATGTATGGTAGCAAGTTTTCTTCAGACAACATAATTATAAAAAAAAAACTTTAAAAATATTTTAAACGTTTAATTATTTTTTATATCTACAAAATTAAAGATACCATCATGCAGAAAGAAACTTCATGTGTATAAGTCTCCAAAAATCTATCAGTTTTTCATGTACCATCCAATGTATATCTTACTGTGTTTGTCAGAGACAAAAGATAGACACAAGGACAAAACAAGGTAACCTTTCCTCCTATGAGCACGTTGATTTTGGTTGCTAGATGAAGCGGATTCTGTGCTTGAACTGTGCCTGATACCTGCGCTAGCATTACCATTAATTAATACCTACAGCAAAATTTGCAACACCGTTAGAAACATCAAGATTGCATCACCTTTAGAAGAAGTGCTCGTTGATTTGTTCAGGGCAGATGAATTTTCGCTGAAAGCACTGTTATCAGCACCGTTACCCCCATCATCTGCACCTGAACCTTCGCCACCAGTACCAAAATTTCTGCTCAGTGTCAAATCTAGGCTAACGCCAGAATCTGTGTGAATTCCACTTCCATCAGCCACCTCAATGCTAAATTTTTCAGAGCAAGAAGGTGCATATCCAAGGACCAGAGAGCAACCCGTACCACCACCAGTATTTATTGCATTGTTTGCTGTCAAACTACTTTCACCAATGCCGAAGAAATCAATATAACCACTGGAAACACTGGTGGTACCAGTACCAGTGTTAGTGCGAGGGATATCAACAGCTAGATTCCCAGACATGTCGATCTCTATGAACTCTCACGAACCTGAAAATTCTCATGTTCTTGCTTCTCCTTTTTGGTCGGCTTAGATTGTTGTTTCCATGCTGTTATATGTTAATCACTCGACCAAAAGTTAAGGTTTGATTAATAGAGTGCAAATAATAGAAATTAGCTCCCAAAATAAAAGGAATGAAGCAATTTTTGTCATGCTATATTTTGTTATGTGCAAATTATCAGGTTAAATTAGAGCTTATGTTTGTTCCATTATGTATTTCCAAATAGGGAATGCACATATAAAGTGAACTAAAAGGGTATATATATACTATAAATGCTTCTGACTTTGAATTTGGGAGCAGACATCGTCATCGATATCAACTTTATTATTCAGATTAAATGAGTTATTATTCATACAATTCTTTTATTATTCAGATTAGTGATATTTGAGTTGAATAATAAAATATTATATAAAATAAGTTACATAATAAAATTATTAATATGAATAATAATTCATTTTATATGAATAATAAAGTCAGTATTAATTACGGTATCAATAATGATATCTCCCAATTATTTTTCTCAAAAAAATGATAAAGGTAATTATTGCATAGTGCAAATTAATGATTTATTTAAAATTAACTTTTTCATGTAAATACAAATTGTGCTACGATTGACACATTTTATGATTACTATTGGCCACGCAATATTTTATAACAGTATTATTTGTACGTACAAATTTTTGAAAGAACTTATACGCGATAATTAAATTGGATATTTTTTTGGATATTTTTGTTTTGAGGAGATATTTAATGTCAATGATTTTTTATATTAAATCGGTGTCAATGAAATTAAAATTCAAATAATTTTTTTTAAAACTTTTAAAAAGTAAAATTAATTGATGATATATATTATATATTTCATATACTACATATATATATATATAATTTTATATTATTTCAATTTTATTTGAGTATGCATAAAAAACTAATAATATCAACGGTCCAAATCTCGCTTTATTAACAGATATCTATATTAAATTGCACTAATGGCCCTCAAAGTATCTACATTTGGCAGCTTTATTAACAGATATCTATATTAAATTGCACTAATGGCCCTCAAAGTATCTACATTTTGCCAAATGGTCCCTTAAGTTACAAAAAGTCTCATTCGGTTCCAAAATTAAAGTTTGTACCAAACGATTCTTAGCATTGACAATCAATTAGAAAGTAAAGGAAATCCCTGTCATCATGATGTTGGCATGCTAATTTGGTGATTTGGATTCTAGAATGAATTGAAATTAATTCCAAAGTCAACATCCACATCATTGCTAAGCATAATATGGACATTGACGGCGTCATCCATTTCATGAAGTATTATTCATATGAATATTGACAAATTAATTTCTACAATGTAGCTATTTTCAAAATTTTCTTGGACCTCTTAGATACTTTTACAAACTTATCAACCATCTTATTTAACAGTCATAAATTAAATGAATAATTATAGCACACGTACATCCAACTTTATTTGATATTCTAAAAAGCATTGTTAAAATTAGAAAAACAAAATTATAAATAAGTTCTCCACATAACTAAAACATATATCAAATTTAAATCTATTTAAAAGATGTTTAGCCTCTCATCAAATAATCTATTCAAATCTATTTAAAGGTAGAATTTCAATTACTTTATAATGAATGACTAATTAAATTTTAAATTTAGTCAAATTCGATAGGTGCCATATCTAATTAACCAAAAACATGTCTACATTTTTATTTTTTTTATCTTGAATAATATTTGTTGAAGATATCAAGTGGATGGACCATGGATTTATGCTCGAATTATCCAAATTAAGTTTCTTTTCTCAACACATAATAATACTCCGCTCACTGAGAAAAAACACACCCCGGATAATATCTTTATATTACAAAAACCATATTACATATTCAAAGAAACAAAGCACAAGATATAATTCAAAAGAGAAAAAGAAAAAGAAAAAGAAACCACAAACCATAAATATGAGTACAACCTAATTAACAATCAACAACAGGCTTTTGCTTGACATCTCCAGCTGGAGAGCGTGCTACAGGTCGCTTGCATTCACCGGCTTGCTTTCGGTTTGGTTTTGCCTCTTGAAGCATCAATAACACATCCCGCATTGATGGTCTATCATCCGGGCTCTTGCTCGTGCAGAGAAGTGCCACGCGGAGCATAAGTGTCATTTCCTTTCTCACTTCCTGGCACCGGGCCCCTGCTGTCGGGTCTAACACTTCCCAGGCCTGTCCATCGGCCGCTCTCAGTACTCTGCTTCTTACCCAGTCAACGATGCTGTTCCCTTCGCCGTATTCTGCTTCCACCGATCTCCTTCCTGTTAGTATCTCTAGTAGTACTACACCATAGCTGTATACATCACTTCTTTCGTCAACTTGTAGCGTGTATGCGTACTCTGTACATAGAGGAAGTAGTTCAAGATATATAACATTACAAAGTTAAACAAAATCAAATCTGGCAAGTTATAGTGCTTAAAAGAAGTCTAATTAAGAATCATTTTTATTTGTTTACCTGACTATCAAGTATCTTTAATTTATGTAAAAGTTATGTGTCTTTTTTTCTTAATTTAATTAGATTTCGTACACGAAAGATATTGAAGGAATCTTTGGAGAGACAGAAAGTTGCTCAAGTTTGAAATGTCCAAAAAGAATATTACTAAAGCTATGCTAAATGATTAAAGCCAATGACAAGTTCTCATGGAGTGTATGTGGCTCTTCAGTCAATGAGCATTCATCAACTTTCCCAGCTTTATATTTTGTTTGTATATTTTCCTTTACTCTTTCTCTTTTCTTTTATTATTTGTTCTTTTTGCATGCCACGTCGAATCCCAAGCAAAAGGACTGTTCAAAAATAAAGAAAAGAAATTGACAAAAACAAATTCAAGTTGGTTTTGTACTTTGTAGAATGTTATAGAAACGGTACCGTATTTTATTAGGCTAAATAATCATTTGGGCATTAGCATTTCAAAAAAGTAACTTTCTTGGAGGATAATGTGATCTATTCTTAGGGTTGACGTTAACTAATTAATCAAAACATTTGAGAAACAAATGAGGTAAAAAATAAAGTTCTTGGAAGCCACCAAATATATTGTACTAATTTGTAATGCATACCTGGTGCAATGTACCCGCAAGATCCGGCAATCACCGACATGTACTGATCAGCACCGTTGATTATTTTCGCTACCCCAAAATCTGCAACACGTGCCTCCATGTCAGCATCCAGCAGTATATTGCTAGGTTTCAAGTCGCGATGCACAACAACCGGTCGGCAGTCATGGTGTAAATAGCTCAATCCTTGCGCCACACCGACAGCTATCTTATATCTCGTCTCCCAGTCGATTATGACCTTCGCGCCTTTCTCGCCACCTCCATGTAAGAGCTCTTCAAGGCTTCCATTAGGCATGTATTCATAGAGCAGCATTGTGGTATCACTTTTATTGCACCAGCCCAGAAGACGGACTATGTTTCTATGACGAATGGACCCCAGCACCTCCACCTCTGCCATTATCCTCTGTCCATCAGTCACTTTGACTTCTCTTTTACCCAAACAGTCTTCTTGCTTCTTTGGTTGCCAAAGCTTCTTTACCGCTATGACGTCACCGCTTGGCATTTTGGCTCGATACACTGTGCCGGTGGACCCCACTCCGATGATCCCCTCAGTACCTGCGGCACACTTGGCCACATCCTCGGCAGTGAAACTCAGTTTCTGAAACGACATCATACGCCATGGTTCTGCCCCTCCTTTATCCTTCATCTCTGCTTTTTGTTGCGCAAATCTGGTGCCAACTGCTAATACAACAATTCCAGCTACTGCAACTCCAACTGCAGCAACCCACATGACAGCTGCACCAGCAGATGCTTTAGCAACCATGTTTCCTCCTCCATTTTTAGATGGACATGGTTTACCAACAGCTTCACCGCAAAGCCCAGGATTACCTGAAAGGACCCATGGCTGCATGTTTTTCAACATTGGACCCGACCAAGGCACCGGCCCGGCTAACTGATTGTATGACACATCAAAACTTTCCAATGTGGTACAATTACTGAACAGAAATGGAATTGTTCCTGTTAGACTGTTCGATGAGAGATTAAGCTCGGTAATAGAAGGTAAAAATGCGAGTCCCTGGGGGATCTCACCGTTTAGTCGGTTCTTATCCAATTTAAGGCTCAAAAGCTTAATGCATTGGCTAATGTCAATTGGAATATTCCCAATTAACCGATTTCCTTCCATCTCAATCTTGTATATGTTCATACAGCCGGACTCAAAATTTGGTATCTTGCCTTCCAATTGGCAATAACTAGCTGACAGAACCTCTAGCCTTGGGGCATTCCAAATCAAATCTGGAAGTAAACCGCCTAATGGGTTACCGGTTACATTCAAATATTCTAAGCTAATGCTGACAAACAAATCTGATGGCATTGGACCTGATATCAAGTTTTGACTCAAATCCATGTATGTGAGATTAGGCAATGAACCAAAACCGGTAGGAATTGGACCTGTAAGCTGGTTGTTCTCAACTCGCATTCGCCAGAGTGTTGAACAATTTCTGAGGCTGTTTGGTATAGCTGAGGTGAGCTGGTTGGAGAAAAGTATCAACCGAACAAGTTGGTTTCTGGCACAGAGATCGGGTGGGATTGGACCGGTAAGGAAATTGGTTGACACGTCAAGCCGCTCTAGTCTCTGCTTTGAACCCAAACGCTGGGGAAGTTTACCAGTAAGTGAGTTGTTCCAAAGATTTAGAACTTCAAGATTTGGCAAATCACCAAAACCAACTGGTATTGAACCAGACAGATGGTTGCTCATAAGGTTAATTAAGGTTAGGTTGACCAATTCAACTAAACGACCCGGGATGGAGCCATTTAGCTTGTTATCTGACAAGTCGAGTACCTTTAGTGCTTTCAAATTTGAAAGTTCGACCGGAATTGTACCAATAAATTGGTTCTTGAAAAGAAAAAGCGATTCGAGCTGTTTGAGTTTACCAAGATCAGGAGTTAACGACCCCGAGAGATTGGCAAATGAAATATCTAAATATTGGAGTTTCGATAACTGACCAAATGAAACTGGGATGCCACCATAAAAGTTATTGTAACCGATTTCTAGATGCTCAAGGGGCGAAACATCACCAAGTTGATCTGGTAAATTCCCGCTGAGTAAATTACCAGCAAGATAAAGGTACTGTAACTGCGGTAAGCTCCCTATCTCAGGCGGTATACTTCCATTAAAGAAGCTACCACCTAAGTTGAGATACTGTAGATTTGTGAGATTGAAGATTGTATCAGGAATTGGTCCAGTGAAGCTATTACTGTATGCATTTAGAGTGTTGAGAAGCTTTAACTTAGAAATGGTGGAAGGGAAAGTGGAGTTGAAGTTGTTATGGCTGATATCCAGCAAGACTAAATTGCGAAGGTCAAATATGACTGGCGGGAGGGGCCCGGTGAAGTTGTTTTGGCTAATGTTAAGGTGTGTTAGGGTTCGAGACAGCAGGCGCAATTCTGGTGCAATTGTACCAGAAAGATTGCGGTTTGATAAATCCAGCGATATTACCTCACCGGTAATAGAATCACATGTTATGCCAGGCCAGTTGCACCAAGGCGGGTCAAGCGTAGGTGAAGAGTAATTCTCAATGGATGCATAAGTCCAGTTGCGGAGGGTTAAGAGTGGGTCGTGGAGAGAGGATTTTAGAGAGAGAACAGCGAGGAGAGGGAGTGGTGCTGTGGAAGCATACGAGATAGCAAAGAAGATGGAGAGGAGCAGAGAGAAGAGAGAGTTCATGGTCGTTTTGCAAAAAGAGATGATAAAAGAAATTGTGAGTGCAAGGGGGTAATAAAAGGAAAGGGAAAAAATGCATTTCCATTAGTCATGATGGATTTGGGTTGGTGGTGATGATGATGATGGCTTCTTTCTTTGAGCGTGGCTTGGTTGAAATAAGAGCTCTCTACCCTTCTGATATCTCTTTCTCTCTCTTGTTCTCTTTCTTTCTCTTTCGACCGAGCTTATGATTCAACCTTTTAGATTTTCATGCGTTTTTTATATATGGTCAGCAATTTTTTAGATTCAAATTTTCTGACATGAGGTCGCTCCGAGTCCTACCTTGACAACTAATGTAGTAATGTAGCATGTGATTACTTTGGTTTAATAATTGATTCCACAAATCAAAGTAGAACAATAATTAATGCTACATGAGCTCTTAATTATTATATTCATGCCATGGCATATCTGATTTTATGACTGGACTATTGATCCACCTATATACTGATACCATATGTTCAATTTGAATTCAACATTTGAACGGTTACCTCTTATTTCTATGCAACTGTTGTACATAGCACGCTAATAATATGTATAGAATATGAAGTCCATGCTGGCTTACGTATAAGAATTACTTAAATAATGAAATTAATAACATATGACCATATAGGTATTGATTTCTACTATACATTAATGTTCTTTGAAGTGATACATTTTCAAGGCTTTCTAATTAGTGAGCATTAATTTTGTACTTTAATATGTTGTAGAATTTTAAAGTTGATTAAAATAGCTTTTCATTTTTTTTTTGTAGATCTCTCTAATTAAACTTTTTTTTTTCTTGGTGCTTGTCTACACTATTATATGACTGTATGATGGTCTTCTGGACTGTGAGCGCAGCTATGTCTCTTTCATTGCACTTTAGAACTAACACCTTGTTCCTCTTTTTTCCTCTTTTTTTTTGTTGGTTCTTCTTTCCTTTGATCTTAGATCTTTGATGTTCCTTGGTATGCAAAAAGTGAGAAAATAGAGAGAGAAAAAGGAAGGTGGTGCGCATGACATAGAGTCATCTTTTGTGGGACCCATTAGCTAGATAGAAGGAAAGATAAATTCAGGATAGATCATGTAAGCGTGACCAAAATGCCCAGAGAGTAATAAAATGGCGTGTGTTGGTGGCGTGAAGGCTTGTTGGGCTTCTTACGGACAAAGTATTGGTGCATGGACTGTGTTTTAAGAACACAATGGCTGCTAAAGGTCTCTCAAACTTCCATCTCCCATGAAACCAATTCTTGATATATATAAGTTCAAGATATACAAGATATATGTGTCGTCTGTGTTAATCAACTTATTATATAATATGAGAAGCACGAGTATCCACTTGTTGTTCACTTACTTAATTGTCCGTCATTTATTTGATAATTATAGTTAGGAAAACATTTGAGAGATACCATCATTGATAACATAATTGATACTAACTTTATTATTCATATAAAATGAATTATTATTCATATTAATGACTTTATTATGTAACTTATTTTTGACAGTATATTTATTATTCAATTTAAATATCACTAATTTGAATAATAACTCACTTAAATTAAATAATAAAAGTACTATATTAATAAGTTGCATAACAAAGTTATTAATATGAATAATAATTTATTTAATCTAAATAACAAAGTCAGTATTAATTATGGTATCAATAATAGTATTTGAATATCAGTTCCTTTATAGTTATATATTTTTTAAATAAAAGGACATAATTTGTTAACCATCAATAATTATATTCATCCACTTTTTATTCACTTAGATGTAGTTTTTATTTTATTGTTATTTTTAAGTGGATCAAATTTTATCAATTTTAAATATTCACAATAAATTCTTATGATGAATTTCAAGCTCGTGACTTTTCAGACGGAGGAAATTGTGTTAAATATAGTTTCAAATTCAATTTGATTTTAGAATGGCATATTGATTGACTAGTTTAAATCTCCAATTATAAAATGTGCTGCCTTGCTAGAACATTTCTTATAAAAAAAAAGGAGCTAATTACACTACAATTTTTTGACATCACTAACATCATGTGTATCAGGTCGAAAGTGAAGAATAATGTATTTATATTTTTTTGATATAAGGGCTCATGTTAATTTTAATATATTTTTTTTCAAATGTTTTATACGGAAATTGAACATACATCTTTTTATAGAGATACAAGACTTAGACCTGCATTTCAAAAAGAAGCATTTATATACATGCGGCCTTTGTTTTTACTACTTGGGAGATAAAAAAAAATCAGAAGATACGAATCATATGTCGGAAAACTGATTTAAGTACATGAACAGAATGGAGGATGTGGGAACAGAAACGGGCAATTTTATGGTTTACCCTTCTTTCACAAAAACTAATACAAAATGCCCTTCCCTCTAAAATCTTTTCCAAACTACCCTTCTAATCCCCTCATGTACTTTCTTCTCTCTTTACCTTTTGTTATTTACCTCCAATGTCTTTCAATATTAAGTAGATTTTTTACAATTAGTTATATACTTCTATTTATATTTTATTTAATAATTTTACAAAAAAATTATTAATTTATTTTCGTTCTGCAAATTAAACGTGCATAGGTGCCTTATAATTGTTAAGTATCCATTAATTATAGAATTCCTAATATTTGAACAAGTTAAAATATGACTACTTTTCTAAAATCATCTAACATACTAATGTTATCATTACAAAAATAACAACAACATAATACTTCTCAGTAAAGAATAGAAAAATAATGTTATATGATCCTTAAATTAGACATATTATCATTGGTTTCTCGCTCAAAAGAAAATAAAAATATAAAACAAAGTGGATCATCCATAATCCTATAATGGGGAGAAACTAAGTTAATTACAGTCCACTGTAATTTTTAGGTATCATGATAATAAAAGATAAAAAAAACCAAATTTAAGCAGCATATTGATAGTGATAAACTTTATACATAGTTAATTATAGTCCACTTTAATTACAACAAAGATCTTGCAAATATTTTTATAAATGAAATTCGGTTTAGCAAATATGGATACATCTCCCAGGTGTACATATTGGTATAAGATCAAATTGGATTTAGCAAAATTCATTCATACTCAGAATAGCAAATTGGAATTTAGGTACTGTTTTCTTTTTTTCTTTCTTGCATAAGCTTGCATATAATAAGATTTTATATTTTGGTGATATCTTTTTTTCTTGGTTAGGTTCTATATATAAATAGCTTGTGTCTCAGAAAGTTCATTTGTCCAAATAGATTGATTATTGCCATAAGAAAAATACAAAATAGATTGAATTGTTGGGTTGTAATGGGTGGTCTGATGGGGTTTTTATGAAATTATACTCTCAACTTCACTTTAATTTTGAGATAAATAGAATATGACATAAATCTCTCCTTAAAAAAAATAAAATTGATGAAAGTTTGTAAACACTATAGTCCTTCCTTCCTCAATAAAACCTATGAGGTTAACGGATGGTAAGAAAAGAAAAGGTAAGTGGAGGTCAATAAGGATATATTCTGGAAAAGAATTTTGGAGGAGAAACATTTCATTGTATTTTTTGTGGAGGAGGGGTAATATATAAAATTGCCCATTTAAACATATGAGAAAGTCGATCTCTCGGTACGGGAAGAGAAGGTGGGGATCCGGTACGATCAATGCCAATGTTCCCTGACTCCCTGTTGCGCAGTTTGTAAATGGAAGAAGCTGCAATCCTGCAAACATTCGGTTGGTCGTTCACTGCAATTTTGAATTTGATGAAGCTCCATTTCAGATTCTCTCCAACGACGGATGTAAATTATAGACAAAGGATCTAGTTTTGCGTTTGACGATTTAGACCTTTCATATCTAGTTAAGGCTGGGGTGATGGAGTTTTAATGCCTATCGTACATCACGCATTGGACCATGTTACACGCGTCGCGTAGCTATACTGACTCCTTTTTGTTTTTCAGTAGTTGATACTGTGTTGGAGAGTGTGCAAGATACAATATTTTTTCCATATTCCATTGAAATACTGAGATTATACGAACACCAGAAATTGTAAACACTTCGCTGCAAAAATCCATTGTTGCGTCATATTGCCGCTATAAGTGTACAATTCATCTGGCCCGTCAAACTAATCCAATTAAAATTGTTTATTCAAACTTTTATTTAGTTTACATAAATGTAAATAAAATTAATTTAATAATTCGATCAATCGAAATAAAAAGTGAATCAAACTTCAATTATGCTAATTCGGTTTAATAAAAATGTTAAATTATAAATAAGTTGAATAATGAAGTATTATATAAAATAGGTTAAATTATAAAATCATAAATTTGAGTAATAATTTATTTAAATTAAATAATAATCATGCCATCAACATGTACAGCATTAACTGTTCTCATATCTCTGTACATCTTAATTTATGAGTATAGAAATAAACAGTCCAACTTGTACAGTTGCCTATTTCCGGACAAATCTGAAACTTCCAACCTACAAAACACAGATGCTCTGTTTGGCGCTGATACAATCATGCTGCAGGTTAATCTGCGGCGCGCTTTATGTATATATATGTGTTTGTTTTGGTCTTATTTATATTAACAGTATGCACACTATGTCCCCAGTCATTAGCATGTCCGAAACAGTTAACATGACGTTTGTACAAAATTAGATTTAATATTGAGAACTGCAAGTCTAATACAGTGATGAGAGATATTATTTATCTATAAAGAGATGCAGATTTAAGCTTCACAAAAAATATATAAAAATATAAATATCGAGATTAACAGAATCCTTATATCAAAAAAAATTCAACATTGATTTTTTATTTTAAACTTGAGAAATATTTTTATCATAATTTGCAAATGGGATCAGGGAAGTAAAAAGAATGAAAATGGCCTAATGGGAATACACTTGCAACAGCTCTCATCAGAAATAAAAAGAAGAGCCCAACATTTATGGCCCAAAATAGAAGTAATTCCTTCCATTTTAATACCTCAAGTTTACTCCATCTGGCCTCTTTGACTCTTTCTTAATCCAAACTGAGCACTGAAATCTAAAAAAGAGTACTTGAAAATACTGACAGGAAAACCATAGGATCAGGGAATTGCACTTGGCAGAAAAATTAGCTGCAGCACAAGCGACAGCCGACCATACCATGGAATCCGTATCCTCTGAAGTAACTCAACTTTTGAGTTAGTCTTCATCCCACCATTCGTATAATCCAATGGTTTTAATTTAATCAGATTTGCTCAAAATACTGCCCGCTGCCCAGAATACTGACCGACCTGTTCTCTTCCTTTCCTTTCCAATCCTTCTGAGAGAAGCGACAGAGAGAAAACCACACTGGCGGCGGAGGGCCGGGGGGGGGGGGGGGGTGATAGAGGCTTGAAGTTCTTCTCTCTTTCAGTCTCGCATCTGCCATTGACTCCACATCATTGCGAAGCTTAACATCCTCTTTCGACTCTACATCGTTTTACAGCTCATTGGATTGAAGTTGTCAGCTTTCAACGCAACCTATCAATTGCCCAAGTGGAACCTCACCTCCTCTCCTTTTCTTTCTATTCAGTTAGCACTTGTATTGCAGTGCGGCCTTTACTTGTAATCTTGGGATTTCAAGAAGAATAATCTTATACTAACGATAAAGCTTAATTAATCCTATTTTGCCTCAATAATCAACTGAACCTATTTGACCCTGTTGAACTCCAATTTTCACATCAACTAAAAGGATAGAGCATAATGAATGAATAAATTCCTATTATGTACAAGAACATAGCCTATATGAGATGCCTGTCAAAGCCGGCAATTGATTGGTTAAAGTTTGTTAAATTAATTAGTTACACCAAATTAGTTTTTGTCAAATTGAGATGATTAGGTCATATTTATTATTAAAAGATTATGAATTCTTTGTCCAGCATCAAGCCCCAAGCTTCAACCTCTAATTTAACGGAGAGGATTATTTTACTCTGTTTACTTGAGGAAGAGCAAAGACAATCGTGTTGTCCAGTTGGGGAGAAATTGTGCATTAGAAAAAAAGAATTAAATGAGAAAGCTCCGATCTTTTTTCTATTTTTTTTGTTGGCGAGAGAATGACCATTGGCCTCTGCAATAAAAGATGGTCAAAGTCTGCAGTGTAATTTTTTTTTGGGTTATTGTGTAAATTGTTTGTGTGAAGCGGAGGAGGAGAAAGTCAATCAGTAAAAGACAGGGACAACTCTGATTGTTTTTCATCCGTTAGATTATATGAACGGTGGGATGAAGACTAACTCAAAAATTGAGTTACTTCAGAGGATATGGATTCCCATACCATGAGTGCCGTGGCTGCACAAGCCGCACATAGCTTACCAGCAGCGCAAGCAGCAGCAGGCAGTGCTGTCAAGGATGTTGTCGCACATGCACCGCCTCCTGTCAGAGATGCCGTGCCATTGGTGCAAGAAGCAGCTGACCAGACAATACGGGCTGTTCGTCATGTCGCCGCCCCGGTTGCTGAGTCCATGTCAACCCCTGAGGGTCGGGAGAAAATCGGAAAGGTTGCATTGCATGTTGCTGATCAAATCATTGATGAAGCCAGCAGACCTTACACAGGTAATTATTAATTGATTACTCCGTTCTTCGTTGAATTGGATGCTAAATTTGGTTAAGGGTGATTGAAAATTTCTGCACTTCTATGTATCGAATACTACCAATCATTCAAAAATTGATGAAAATATGTAATATATATGGATTGCATATGCATAACACCTTTTGGGGGTGAGATATATACATCATAATCTGTCGAAGTACGATCGAATGGCTAGAATTTCATCTCACAAAATCTAGGGGTCTCACTGGTATGACTATGTGTAGGTGGAATTCCAGTGTACCGATATACAAAGGAAGCAATAATTGCGGCGAATGAATCAATCTCGGAGACCCAGAAAAAGAAGGCAGAGAAGAGCTAGGGGTTGTACATTTCATGTAGAACTAACTATATATTCTCTTCTGGTTGGTTTATATATACTTTTGCTTTTTTATCTGAGCACCTGATAAGTGAGCAATGTCCCCATTTTGAACTTTGTTCTTGTTGTTCTAATATTGATCGCTTTTTCATTTGCAAATATGCAAAAAAAAAAAATCCTCTATTGGCAGAATATCCTGCGATACTAGGTAAGCAAAATAAAATTAAATATATAATAAGTAAGATGATTTTGAAAAGGGAGGGAATCCATTGACAAGTGACAATCTTGATAATTAATTTTTAAATAATTTTTAGAAATTTTAAAAAATATAAAAAAGTTGACAAAACATATTCTTTAATTTATATATTGATTGTGGTTTAAATTTCATATAATTTAAAAATTATCTGATATTTCATAAAAAACCGTTAAATATAAACCATTGTAAATATCATATAATTTTGATGGTCTTTGATAGAGTATCAAATAATATTTAAATTATATGAAATTTGAAACATAATTGATATATAAGTTAAATAATATGTTTATAAACTTTTTTCTATTTTTAATATTTTTTGAAATTATTTGAAAATCTGTTATCAAGATTGTCAAAATCGATTTATAGTTATTAAGGGACGCCCACCCTTTTAAAAAATAGACATAACGTGGTCCATTTAAGAGTTCATAATTTTTTCAAAGAAACCAACATGTACAATTAAAAAATTAAATAAAGAATTAATTGTGTTTGTATTAAGAATTTCAAATCTTGAACCGCAGGCTTAGCACAGTGGTGATATACCTCGTTTTTTTATAGAGAGAAGCATGTTCAATTTCCATAAAAAACATCTGAAAAAAAATAAATGTCACGTTTAATGGGACCATTATATCAAAAAAAAAAGGAATTCCAGATCTCGCTAAATATATCAAAATCTGAGTTTCTATATATGACGACACCATCTCATAAAAGAGTGTAATACTTTTTTTTGTTCAGAAAAAGATAAATCACATATATTTGAATAGTGAATCCAACACTTGTAGTGAAAAAGAAACATTCTACTGGACAAACCTTCTTGAATGATAATGTTAACACCCTTTTAAAAAAACATAATGATTCGACATAAACTAAACAGCAGACCTCATAGAATGCATGGAATGCTTCTGTTGCCCGCTTTCAGCATATTTTTCAAAACTTGTTGCCAAGCATTGCTTATCATTTCAATTCATTCTGCTTCTTTTCCTTACTAAAAATGCTTTTTTTTTCAAAACTTATTTGTACTCTTTCTCTGTTTTAATTTGCTATCAAAATTTATTTTTGGCTGCATTAATTCTCTCAATTATTATTTATTTTGTTTGTTATTTTCTAAAAAGAGAAAATTTCATTGATGCGTAATTAATTTCGTCAAAAAATGAAAGAACATATATGATATTCAGTCTCCTTGGCGTCCTTTTATTTTTCCAAGATTCTTCTTCAATTTTCAACTATTTATCATAAATTAACTCTTCTCGTATTGCTCAAAACAATTCAATTATTTCAATACAATCAATTCCAACTACCAAAAACAAGAAATCCTTAACCATCTGTAAAAGCCATGGCCATGGGTATAGAATTAATCTTACAAAATTCAACAAGTTATTACATATTTCGTTTTTTCAAAACAATTTATTACTTATAAACTCTCCTCGTATTCCCCATTCCCCAATCCAATTAATGACCACTTAATTAATTCATCTATAAATAAAGAAGATCCGTTTATAGTACGTCAACACAAAGAAAATTTAAATTTAAATTTAACAAAGAAATCAGAGACCAGAGAAATTCAGGGATGGGTGCTGCAGTAAGTGCAGCAAAGGAGGTGGTGGCCACAGCAGCCTCGTCTCTGTGTCGGACGGCATCTCAGTTCATAGGTGATGTCTGTCAGTGGGCCTCTCCGTTTATATGCCGGGTTTTTCGGGCATTTCTTCAGTTTATTTGCAAATTGATAATTTTTTACATTTGCAAAAAAAAAAAAAGAGTAAGACTTTGTACGAGCTTTAATGTTTTGTTTCATGTTTGCTTTGTCATTGGTATAATGGTTCAATAATCTTTACGGAAACGGGCATGTATATGTAACATACACATTTTATTTTATTTTTTTCCAAAAAAAAGCTGGTTGGAGTTAAAAAGAAAGAGTTTGCATCAATGTGAAAATCTCATAGTAGCATATATATGCATTATTGTGATTAATAGTAATTTCAAGTTAATCATTTTCTTTGGTTCTTGTTATTCTTGTAAGTAGGTGGTGCTGTTGAAATATTGACAATTGCTTATTATATAGAAGACTTTTTGAAGAATTTATGAAGGCTATTGCAAGGGATGGATAGCAGAAAAACCGTAGCAGTGGTAAAAAAATATAAGTTTAATTAGGGAAAGAACGAGGACTTATGGGTCAATTTGCTTTAGTTACCGCTCAATTATATGATAGATAAATTATGTTATTAGCTATGATGTTTTTTCTCTTTCTTTTTTTTTTTTGAAAAATATTTGATATGATGTTCTGTTGTAAGTATAATAACTCATTTTTGTGTATGCTTGGTTTTTTAATTGTAAGTAGCGCTCTTTCAAAATTGATGCTTTTCTTAGTCCATTGGAAATAGGAATTCTTATATATGATCATATGGAATTTGATGATTAAAATTATTAGAAGAAATCGGTTTAAATTATGTAGTGATGCAATTAATCTTATTGGTCATTAGATGTCATTCTTATAGTTAAGAAATATTTCATTACCGCTTTCATTAGTGCAATGCCTCAATGCACATCCATTAACTTTTTGTTAAGTTACAATAAAAATAATATGAAGATTAAGTAATGTCTCTATATTTAAGCAATTGCATAATGTTTGAGTTCATTTAAAAGACATAACTAAAAAACTTGAAATATACAGCACCAAAACAATACCCTAAAGAATTGATGAAAGGTTTTTAGTGCTTTATATTAGGTATTGGAAAATTATTTTTGTTTAAATCTCGTTAGACACATTTTAATTATAAATAATTTCTTTCTACAACCTATCAAATAGACAAAAAAAAATGAGAATTATGTCTAGTATAATAGCTAATACAATATCCTTTACCTTAAAGATTGCACATTTGAAAATCAATACGAATAAACATTTTATGATAAAGAGAAATTCGAGCCTCCTTTAATTAAAAAAAAACGAAAGAGAGAAAAAAATTTAATAGATGAAAAATTAATAAAGACAGTAAACTTCTACAGTAGCTACTGATTCCTAACAATGTTGCTTAAAAACTTGCTACGGAGTAAACTTTATATTTGAGGGGATTTTGAATTTTCATTTTGTTATCATAAAATTTCAGTGAGTTTATGCAATCATTTAAGCAACTCTTATAAATACTCTGCGAGAAATTAGCTTTCGAAGTTTCATGACTCAAAATTTTTAAAATATAAAGGGGAAATTGCGAGCTAAATATCTTTTTGGGACTAATTATTATTTGATGCTATTAAATCAGTACGATATGCTAAGTTTTGACCTGGGCTGATTTCATTTATACTGACCATTTTAATTGTAATGGATTTCTATTGTCGTTTTTTAAAAAAATTTGCTATCTAATAAAAGAAAGAGTTATTTGGGAAGATAGCAAACTTGACTTTGCTATTGCATTAGCGCAATTCAATAAAATTTATGAAAACATTCATCTTCTTTTACGTAGTACCAACGAAATTGACTTTGCTATTGCATTAGCTGAATTCAATTAAATTTATCAAAGCTTAAATCTTTTTATATAGAATCACATATTCAGTAGCCAAGCTTTGTTCTGATCAGAGTGGGTCATGACTTCCCTCTTTTCATTCAAAATTTTATGTAGAAACAATATATTTTTTAAATTAGTTGTTATTTGAGTCAGAATGATCCATTTTTAATCAGTTTTGCTTTATAATTTTTTTCCTTGATTAAGTTGGTCGCCTCTTCTTTTGAGCTCAAGTTCCCTTACTGTATATATTTATGTGTTCTGCACATTATTGTAATACATAACGTTTTTGTTTTTTTATCGATTCAAATTTGTTGGAGTGGTATACCTCCAATATAATTTAATTAATTATTATCTATTAACTTATTAAGATTATTAATTTCAAATTTTTAAAATTTTAAGTCGCTTAATATTTAATATTTAATGAAATATATTATGTGAAATGTTGAGATTTTAAAATTTAACAATCTTACCTATGAACCACACGGACAAATATTGTATTTCGGAAAGGAAAAATTGATTTAAGAAAGGGTAATTACATGATAAAAAAAACGCAAAAATTTAAGAGTATTGGGAGAAGTCTCCTTCTTTACTATTTATTTATTTACTCACCCTTTATTTATTAATATCAATTATATAGTTATTAATTACAAATGTATTATTATTACTTAAAAAATTTTAATTATTATATATATGAAATATATATAAAATAAGGGGTGGATATGGATAAATAAAGAGATGCATACTAAATTTTTTCGAAAATTTAAAGAAAAGAATGGTTCTTAGTTCTTAATCCAATCAACACTCGACAAATTTCTCACAAATCCCACTCTAGACGCGAGCGAGAGTGTGTGTGTGAAGCTCACTGAGGATGGAGGAGATGAGGTACGGAATAGTCGGGGTGGGGATGATGGGGAGGGAACACGTGGCAAACCTGGCCCACCTACGCAGCGAAGGCGCCGTCGTGACATGTATCGCCGATCCTCACCCTCCTTCTCTCGATCTCACTCTCGACCTCGCGCGCTCTCTCGGTCTCCCTCCTCCGCAGGTACTCTTCTACCTTTGAACCCATTCCTCCAATCAGGAAGAGGAGCCATGTGGCGCAACACGCTCTGGCAAAGCTGGTACATGTTTGATGCGATTGTCTCGTCCGATAAAGACTTAAATCTTGCAAAACGGAAGTAAATGCTAAATTAGTTTAAAAGAATCAGTCTTTGATATTAGTGAAGTGAGTAGATGGAGTAGTTTTGAATAAAATGATGAAATGATCCAAATTTCTTCAGGACTTCTTTGTGAATTCAATTATTTAAGGAAAAGAACAGATATGGTTTGTTAATGGGACAAAGAGATGGATGGAGTTGCCCAAATTAATGGTATATAAGTTTTGCATTCGCTACAAATTGTAAGATGTCATTTGAAAAGATCAGGTTTGATATTTTGGAGCAAGTAATTTATCAGAATGCTAGGTGTTATTTGCAAACAGACTATTTGGTTGCAGTTTACTTTCCGAACATGAGAGCAAGTCTTAGTTTTTCAAATGAGAGCTGATGTACACACATGGTTGTTGATACCGTCGTCGATACGGGCTTAATTATACATATTAAATGAGTTATTATACATGTTAATGATTTTATTTATGCAAACTCATTTTATACAGTATTATCATTATGCAATTTAAATGAATTATTATGCATATTGATGATTTTATTATGCAAACTCATTTTGTACAGTACTGTCATTATGCAACTTAAATGAGTTATTATACATATTAATGACATTTAAGTTAAATAATAGAAATATTGTATATAATAAAATCATTAATATGTATAATAACTCATTTAATGTATATAATAAAGTCTGTATCGACGACGACGGTATCAATAATGATATTTTCAAAATATTTTCCTTCTTGAATGCAGATTCTTCAAATTTTCAAATCATATAATAAATAGTCTTTAGTTCAGACTGCTCCATTTTCAAGCATTCCTTTCTAGTACAAATCTACTAACAGGTTCAAGTAATTTAAGACATTTTCAGGGTACAAAGAATTACTAGACAGTGGCCTATGTGATGTAGTGGTAGTATCATCGCCTAATATGACCCATTTTGAAATACTAATGGACATAATTCAACACCCGAAGCCTCACCACATACTAGTGGAGAAACCTCTGTGCACTACTGTTCAAGATTGCAAAAGGGTATGTAAAAGCCTTTTTCTTTTTTCTTTTTTCGTGTTAAGAGCAATCGCAGTGCAGAATACAATTTGGTTAGCAATATCAAGGGAATTGAATTAAATTGAGTCATTTGAGAGATCATTCATAGAAAATTGAAGTACCCTGATCTGTTTAGATGAGTTGACATGTTATGCTATTATTTATTTTTTTTTCAGAAAATATACTTGTGTAAGTAAGATAAATGCAAAATCCAAATACTGGTACAAACCAGCTGGTGTTGCATTTCAATTTGGGAAGAACCCGTCATTGATCCCAACTTCCGTCTAAACTTCAAGCAATAAATTAGTTATACTCTTTACAGGTTGTGGAAGCATCTAAACAAAGACCAGAAATACTTGTCCAGGTGGGGCTAGAGTACCGCTATATGCCTCCTGTCGCAAAACTCATTGAAGTTGTTAAAGGCGGAACCCTTGGACAGGTTAAAATGGTGGCTATTCGTGAGCATCGGTTTCCTTTTTTAGTCAAGGTATGTAGCAATTTGATTTCAGTATTATTAACCATCATAAATTTTATTCATTTAGTTAGTGCCAGTGGTGGCAGTTTCTTTTACTAAGTACTGATACTGTACCTTTCAGTTGGTGTCAGTGCACAACATTTTATCTTATTGATTGCTGTGTCCTTTAAAATCCTTAGATTATTGATAATCATGTTCTAATTAAGTGTGCGTGTCTGTGTTGCTCTATTTTTTTCTCCCAAAGGTGAATAACTGGAATAGGTTCAACATAAACAGTGGGGGAACACTTGTAGAGAAATGCTGCCACTTTTTTGACTTGATGCGGCTATTTGCTGGTGGAAATCCTGTGCGAGTAATGGCTTCAGGGGCTATTGATGTTAATCATAAAGATGAGGTTTATGATGGCAAGGTCAGATTTCCAAATATTTCTTTCTGATTTCTTCTTGACATCTATTGTTTCAGTTTAAGTTTTATTTAATTAATAACATCTCAAATTGTGATATGGCAGGCGGAGTCAGAAATCTAGGAAAAAGATTTTTTTTTTTTTTTTTTTTTTTTGGGGGGGGGGGGGGGGGGGGGGGGGGCAAATAATACTTTTAGTTGTAAATATCACGAAATTAAAAAGTTGAAACTTTCAGTTCATAAATACTGGGTGAAATTCACAAAATACTTGGCTCTTCCTCCCTCCGCCCCTGCCAACAGATTATGGGTCAATGAATGTAAATACTGGGTGAAATTCAAATTGTGGCCTTTAAATCTCAACAATTACATATAGCATGTACATATTGGGCCTTTAAACTCAGATTTTTATATAAATATCTAGAAGATAATAGGGTCATGGATCAATTTAAAGAAAACACTTAGTTTTGTTCGACCCGAAACATCAGGTACCGGACATAATTGATAATGCATATGTAATTGTGGAATTTGACAATGGCTCACGTGGAATGCTCGACCTCTGTATGTTTGCTGAGGGAAGCCGCAACGAGCAAGAGATATCTGTTGTCGGTGACATTGGAAAGGTACAAACATAACATAGCTCTGTTAATATTTTGGCCATTCTAAGAAACATCAACTATTCACAAAGTTTAAAAACAAACTTGGTATCTATTGGCAGGGTGAAGCGTTTGTTCCAGAAAGCATTGTTCGTGTTGGAATGAGAAAAACCGGGAGAGATGGTGTCGCTACAATAAAAGCTGAGGATGGACGAATTAAGTATGAGACCATTATAAATTGTTGTCATGTTTGCCAACAAACTTTTGACAATCATATTGTAAAAAAGAAATATAATATGATAATCTTATTGGTTTCTTTTAACTTTTTACAAGGTATGATGGGCTTCACCATGGATCAAGCTATTTAGAGCACTTGAATTTCTTGGCTGCCATTAGAGCTGAAGGCAGTTCGGGCCCACCTGTTAACTTGCACGATGGATTGCTTGCTGTAGCCATTGGTGTGGCGGGTCAGCTCTCCATTGAAAAAGGCCGTTTTGTAACTATTGAAGAAGTTATGTCTCAGTAACAAAAGCGGAGCCTATAATGTGATCCCACTACTGAGAACCCGGTACATATTATGATACCGCTAGTGTAAATGTACAAAAATTAGAATAAAATCGATCATTCTTAGTGCATATTCAAGTTTTTGTGTGTATTATTTCTTAACGTACCTACGGAATAATAGCCTTTTAATTTTTGAAAGCAGAAAATTTCCAATAATGGATCAAATTTAGCATCTTTTTTTTTTATTAGTGATTACCTTCACCACCACAAAGGAGGAATATTTGTAGCTTGAACTATCTGCAAAAAGATCCGGAATGGTACTCGAATTTATGTATACAGGACAATAAAGAAAAAAAAAAGACACTGCTCGTCTTAATTTGACTATATTATATAGTTAAGCTTATTCTTTTGTGTGCATTTTATCATGCACAATATATAATAATTTCTGCCACAAATTGAAGGCATTTGTACATTTATATTTTGCTTTAGATAAATGTGCATAATTAGTTATGTCAAAAAAAAATTACAAAGATTCAGTGTTATTGGACAATTTTGTTTTTCGAGGAAATTCTTAAATTTAATCCACCACGAGTTCCTATGGAGCACTCTTCGTTTCCCACAAATAAACCAATGCATTATTTATTCAATTATCTCGATGCATGGAATTTCAATCACCAAATTAAATGGACAATTCCTCCTGAACAATGTTTTCAGACTAGACTGCATTAGTTAATATTATTATTTCTTTTTGTTATTTTTTTACAACTTTAGAAATATAATTGCATAAGATCTTATCAATTTAAGAAAATAATTCCACTAAGCAATTAAAAGTAGTTAATAACCACCATGTTGACAAGCAAAAATAACAAAATTGCAAACTGGAAATTTTCAGACAAAGCTCTTCTAATATTTGATTCGTACAATTAAAATGTTAATATTTTTTTTTAATTTTTAATAATGTCTATGCATCTCGAATATATAAATGCTATCAGCCCCTCTGATATCTTGTGTTTTTCCAAGGCGTTAAAAATTAATTATCACACCAAGTTTCTATGAAAAAAAAATCTCTTTGTATGCAACAAACAAATTAATTACCTCAATTAAACATCCCTAATGAAATGAATTCTTGAAACCATCTATAAAAGAACAACCCAGCATGGTACTACGCCTTTACAGTTGAACACAAGAAAGGCAGAGAAGTATATCATTGAGAATTGTTCGATCGATAGGATGGCTGCCATGATAAGTGTTGTTGTCAGTAAGGCGGGGGAAACCTGTCAGTGGCTGTATGAGGCTTCTACAAACTGCGTTTCTGCGGTCTGGCGAAGATTCATCAATTCATATTGTTTCTTTTCGAAAGGATGTTCAAACACCATCATACAGGTTAAATAATAAATATTAATTATTTGTCCCTTAATTGTCTGGAAAAGAAATGTCATATTAAGTTTTTAAGCTAATGTTTGATTATATCCTTTGCTATTACTCCCTATAAACAGCCTTGTGAGGTAAATATGCACTTGTTTTTCTTTACTGCATACATATATTTCTACTCTAAGAACAAAAATCACTGCATGCTATTTCTAATTTTCTATGATCAGGGATGCTGGTACCTATAACAGCCCACAATCTGCATACAAAATGTTAACTTATCCACATTCATTCCATGTTTCCACTAAATTCTACCACCAATAAAAAATACAGATGAATAATTTTTAGACTGTTAGTGTATTTTGTTGATGTTAAGTTTGATAACAGCCCTGTTCTAGACTATAAAAGTAAACTCATGTAATATTGGCTTCTAATTAAAAAGTAATAGAATGCAGTTAGCTCTCCTCAATCTTCTGACAACAAGTTTTCCCCAACCAACAATGACTTAATGGGAAAGTCCCCAGAAGATTTTACTAAAGAATCCATTGATGACTCAATGTTGAAGTTCATGGCAGGGTTCACACAGACGTTCACGGAAGAGCTCGTGATAAAGTACCTGGAAGAACTCAAAGAGAAGATCATTGCAGAATTCATGTCAATGTCCATGGAAGGGTTCATGAAAAATAAGCCCTTGAAGCGTACCGCTACGAAAACACAGAAGAACAAGCCCAAAATGAAAGTTGCAGACGAGGAGAAAGTATACTATCAAAGCCAGAAAAAGCAAAATCAAAGAATAGGAAAGAAGCAAGTCAGCAACTTCAATAGTCAATGAGTGAAGAAATCAACCAGTTTAATTTTCTTTAGTTTTCTTATAGTTAATGTTGGGTTTTGATGCATTCAATTATATACATATATATGTTTCTGTTGGTTGTCTTTCAGTTCTTTGTAATGAGTATTGTTACTATAGAATCTAGATCTTTGAGCGTTTGCTAGTTGTTTTTAGTATTGATTTTGTAGCTTCTTTATAGCCCAAGTCCGGGCCCATGGCTATGACTTAGTTACAAATCATGAGCAATTAATTCCTACTACAACAGTTAAATAGAACGAATTTCCTCTGATAATAAAAATATAGAATACTACTGGCTCGTAAAATGGAATGAATTTGTCCAACTGTATGGTGTTATTAACGGATATTAAAGTGTTAAACGAATCCAGGAAGTTAGTTCAATGGAACTAAGAATGGTTCTATGTTTGCTACTGTAATAGCAGCTTCTTATAATTGATAATTTGCACCGAGACCAATCAAAAAATACAGCTTCTGTTGCGAGCAGGTCCAAATTCAAGGCTCAAACTGGGCCGAGACCCCAAGAGATAAAATTTTCTGTTAATAATACCAATTCAAAGCTTGTCATAGCAACTGTTTTGTTATCCAGACTAGGTAAAATCTCAATTTGAAGAATGTCTGAAGTCAAAATAATACCAATTCAAGGGTCAAGAAAATAATAAACAGATTTTTCTATCAAAATCCTGCCAGCTCATATATATATGGGAAATTCCGCATATAAGATTTAACCCCCGTTTAGTGTTTACTCATTATACAAACTATACTTCCAACTTCTGTACCAATTTACAAACCTTTATTAGTGGCTAGACTATATAATTAATTTTTTATGGATAAGATTAGACCCAGATTAATCATTATAAACTTTGTTTACTAGTTCTGAGATTAAACCAATCAATTTTTTTGCAAAACTTGGTCTTCATCACAGTGTTCTTAACACCAAATATACAAAAATTTCTTTCTCACCAAGAAGCTTTGTACAAGCACACAAAATATAAAGAAGGAAGAACAATTAAATGACTCACTACAATGAAAATTTTTTTTTTCCAAATTGTCTTCCGGTCCCTAGAATACAACAATTGGTTTCTGCAGACATGGCATGGCCGCCTCCCACCAAAGAATTAAGAATTTGACAAAAGAACAACTAAAAGACATTCCTAATTTCATGTGCTCCTTTTGTAATAATATGTTACATTTCCCTCGTTAAGTATGGAAATGATCTATCATGTGTTGTATGATATCTGCTCCTTCATACATAAAGGAAAATTTGACCTGAAATAACGGCAGAACAAAGCTGGAGATGTGAAACTAGCCATTGCAAACTGAATTATACTATGGAGCTAATTTGGTCATTATTGAGAGAGAGAGAGAGAGAGAGAGAACCTGAATGATACTATGTGCAACTAGCCATTGCAAACTGTTCTGAAAGCTAACATCTACTTTCTCCCATGATATGCGGCTTAATCCAATTACCATTTTGTCTAAACCAAAGAAAGCAAAGCAATAATAATTTTAGGAGCAATTGGCAAATAGAAATATGCTATTGAAGATGAATTAATTTTGCAAAGCTGGACTAACAGACATAGGGCCAACTCCATACCCTCAAATTTTACAAGGAACAATGATATTTGAATTTTGATTGTTTGAATGCTACTGAGCAAGTTTGAATGTCAGCATCAATAATGCAGAGCCTCCAACCTTGTTTGAAACCCTAATTTTGAACCAGTTTATCCTCTTTTTATCCCTCAATTTTGCAATTACAGACTACATTTGAAAGCAACGAGGGAGCCATTCCACTAGAAATTGGTACATCCTGTAACTAAAAATAGTACTAAGATCTGGTACAGTAACCCTTTTTATGTTTAGGACTGATATATATGATCATTCCCATACACATAAATTGTCATTAACTTCAGAACTGAACATTGAACAATGAAATAAGGTATGTACCTTCCATTGTTTCAAAATCAGCAGCTGAGGTTAAATCTTCACAGGTACCACCATCTTTGCCTTCTGTGTATTCTTCATGTACCACATGGGGATATTTCTCGTTTATGCAACTATCCAACTACAAAATGATGATATATCATACATATTCAAAGATTTTTTATATTAAAATTACAATTGATCTGTTCAAATTAGGTCTTTATGTTAGAAAACGAAGCATTCTGAAAGTCTTATGGTAAGAACTATTTGACCAGCAATGTGATACCCCTTCTAAAGATATGAACTAGTCTAATACCAGTATTAAATTTTTTCTTCAATCTTTTCTTCCGTTTACTATTGAACAAATGCAAACTTAGTACCTGTGGCAATTCATCCTTTCTTCTGATTGATGATGTCCTCCAACCAACAACCTCTTAGCATAACTCATTAAAGAAAGATCCTTACTACTTATAACATGGGGAGAAAATGACTGAGAAAAAAAAAAGAATTTCAACGCTAGTCAACTCAACAAAAGGATACGGTCGCAATCAACATTTGCATACGCCACACAACGCTTAAATGCCCGCAAAGCAGATCTGTGTATAAAAAATAGTACCTTATCCAAACACGCACAGACCAAACAAAATATCCAAAAAGAACACATAAAAACTTTTCAATCTAAATAATATTAAATCTACATTTTGCAAATCACACCATGTACCACCACCCATGGAGGCATGGCTTAAAAGAAACAAAAAAAATACTACACTTAAGCCTAAATTTTGTAATGGAGCTCAACCAGATTTTCATTAATGGGTAAATGTGAACTTAAAAATCAACCAAAGGTCCAAAGCTCACGTGTAAATATGCAATTTGATCCAATCTGGGCTCAATAAAACCTAAAGCTCTTTGGGATTGAGGGCAGAACTATCAACTTTGACAAAAATGTACCATCTACAACTCCCAAATCTCAACGATAGGAATCATTTTGCATAAACCAAACAAGAAAGAGAAATGTCTAGAACCACTCGCAAAATAGCAACAAAATCAGATGTAGTTTGCAAAAAGGCCCCCATTAAGTTGAAAAAAAGAAAAATAAAATAGTAGTTAACATAAACATACATGAAGGGAAGGTTGCTAGAATTGGTGATCATGCGTAGCAAAAGAGGAGGCTTGCCTTCTTCATTATCAGTCAGAAAAAGATGCCGCCCTGCTCTCCCAAATAACCAATGTATAACCCTCGATGCCAAGTATTCCATTCTACCAAACCCTAAAAGAAGAGGTACCTGCTTGTCCATTAAGGTGAGTAATCATATAAACCCCTTTTTTGTTATATATAAAATAAAACTCAGTTGGAGTTATTTCTCAATTCCTAAAGGTATGCTCACATAATCAAAGCCTAAGAGGGGCATAAAGGTAAGTTGAGCTCCTTCTAAGGAAAAGATATAAGTAGGCTTGAATATGTAATCTGTTAGCTTGGATTAACCAATCTTATCATTATGAAGAGTAACAGTTTAAAGAGGACTAATATGAAGTGCCTAAATCATACATTTCACCATATTCAGGCTTAAACAAGCCAGTATAATATGTGACAGTTCAGTTGTATGCCAGTTTCAGGGCCATATCTCATCACTTAAGCATGAAATCTGTCCATTCCTATGGAATCTAAGCAAAGAGTGAAAGCAGCACCAATTCCAATTTAATTGATATAGAACATAAGTCTGTCAAATTTGCCTTCTTTGCTTTTTATAAGAATACAAAAAGGAAAGAAAAGAAAAGTTTACTTGTCTATTTCCTCTTGAACCAAGATGAGGTGTAGCAACAGCAATAAAATTAATGGGTTCCAAGCCACATATGTCTCCTGTGCGAGGCCTATAAAGCCGTGCAATGGCATATCTCGCAACCAACCCTCCAATAGAATGCGCAATAAAAGAAATTCTTCGGATTTCTGGTCTTTCACCAATAACTTCTAGAACCTTCTTAATAGATAAAATATGACTCAATTGAGGCCGTATATAGAAAAAGAAGCAAAAGTAAATTACATAGAAAAATGCTTACCTCTTCTGCTAAGCGTTCACCCATGACGTCCACACCACGAAGGCTCAACCGGTGCATGTTTCTCTCACTGCCTACATACGAAATAAAAATACCAACAAAAAAAATCAGTAATCAGCCATGAGAATTAAGTGAATGGAAATTATTTGTAATAAACCAGCCACAGCCAAATTAGTATGCTCTAGAACTCATGGTTAACTTCTAATAGAAAATCTGAACTTGTAAAAAAGATCAGTAGTCTGATAAAGCTTACAGTGTATAACGACTTTATCAGGCAGCTGCTTGACAAACTCATTTGCAGCATATTGCCAATCACCGCTACTGCAATACATACATAAAAAAGATCAGTAAATTACAATTGGGACAAGAATTTTCAGAACAAAATGAAGTTGCAGACGAACAAATTGGTAAAACCAAAATTGGATAGAGAGGGATCCTCTTGGCTTAATTCTGTCAAACCATCTGTCTTTCTTTTTTTCCCCTTTTCATCTAGTAATAAACTAAACCAGAGAGACATCCGAAAACACGAAATTCTCTCTTCCCACGAGATGATCTGGCACCGAGTAGCTAGAATGTTCAATTACCTTCCTAGAATCCCATGCACCATGACCACGAGATGATCCGGCACCGCGTCGGAATCCGTGGCAGATGAGCTCATCACATCCGTACCTCCGTTCGTATACTGCGTCGTACGGACCACAGCTACCTCTTCTCCCATCTCTCTATCTCGCTCTCTCTTTCTCTCTCCTCCGACCAACACGCCAACACGGCTCTTAGTAAGAAGAATTTCTGAGAATTCAAACCATCTCTCTTGTTAGTCGAGAAAATAGATACTCCAAAATTTCTGTGCAACCATCTATATGCAATACATGTTGCGAGCATCTTGTCTGTGATATTTCTCTCTATACGACCACACAAACGGACTCGCTACATTAGGCTGCATGGAATTAGTATCGCAAATAATTGTAAAAGGGTTCGGCCCGATAGTTAACGGGTCGCGTCGGTTAAAGTATGGCCGGAAGCAAAAAAGTTCTCTCGCTCTTCGTCTATGTACAAACCGTGTTGCGGGTTACAACTTCTGAGCCCACGTGATCAAATCAAAACAATTTGGTGCAGTGATTCGCATCTCAGTTAGATGCACAAAGAGTGGTACAAGAACCTCAGACAGGTTTCTCCGTTACTTGTCGGGCAGATAACGACTGGACAAAGCTCTGGTATGGGTCCAATCGGGACAGAGAGGGAAAACAGCTGGCACTCTGGCTCACGGAAAACACCAGATTTTCTCTCCAGTTCATTTTAAATGGAGATTTACGGAGTCCTGTGGATATCGAGTGGACTTCAGGTTCTCTTCTAGGAACGGTTGAATTTCAACGATTTAATTTTTATTCGATAGATGAAATAATTATTGGATCATTATATTTGATAGTTTATATAATTATTAAAATATGAGAGCAAAATTTTTATGCGAATCTTATTAATATTAAATGATTATTTTATTTATTAGACCGAAATTTAATTCAATAGCATTAAAACACCTCGGCTTCCCTCTCATAGAGAATTTTATGTTTTTTTTTTATTTCGACGAGCCATATCTACATTTACATTCTAGGATTAGTTTAACTATTTTTTTCTTTTCTTTTTGCGAGGTCAGAACGCTCTTTAATAAAATGGAGTATTTTCGTTCACCAAAAACAGAGCATCCTATTTTATGTTTTTCTCCTTTATGTCGCCCAATTGCTGTGGTAAAAACTAAAAAAACATGTGTGTAGAATTTTCCAAGTCAACTACTCTAAAATTAAGTTTTTTCTATAAATTAAAAAAAAATTGAGGTCACTTGTTGCTTCAAACAGGGACATGATGAAACTTGTAAGAAACTAGATGTTTGGATATAAATAAGTCCAAACTCAATAGAATCAAAATCTATGTTCCAACATGAATCAATAAATAGTATCTATGTGTACATGCATGTACACACTTTAAAATGACATACTGCAAAAAGGTATTAAGTAAGAGATTTCGGATTGTTTTTAAAAAGTTTTGAAATACGAAGTAGTTCAATAAATTAAAAAGTGACATGTTTTTTCGTATTAGCACGGAAATGTTACGTACGTAGCTTATACTACTCATGTATATGCGATGGCTAGGCAATAAAGTCAAGAAAATATTAGCCCAATTCTATATCCATTAAGATTGGTTATGTGTGTGTACTGGGACTAATATGTCTAAGATGGTATTTCTATGGAATCTGATCTGATTTGTTAACACTCTTTTCAATATTGTATGCAACGATTAATAATGCATTTCACACGTCTGTCATAGTTTATTTCAATACAAGTTTTTTGAGTAATGCTAGGTCTGCTTAAGGTCACCAAGATTTTTGATGGGATTAACTTAAAAATCTATTAAATCGACTTTAAACGATAAATCTGAATTGCTCAATCAATTTTTCATATCAAAATCTTATAGAATACTGAGATTTTCTATTTTAAGATTTTCTAACTATTTTTTCAGATTTTTTAATATGACTCTAAAAATAATAATAAAATAATGAATGTTTACATATTAAAATAGACCATTTTCAAAAATATAAAATAAACAGTTAGAAAATTCTAAAAACAGAAAATTTTAATATCCTATAAGATTTTGATATGAAGAATTTATTGAGTAATTTGAATTTATCGTTCGAATCTGATTAAATCGATTTTGAATTAAGCTCAGCAAGAGGATTGATGAACTCACCCTAGCTTTAATTATGTATTAAAAACTTGAGTTTCGTGACATTTTTAAAAGAGGGGAATTCATTGATAATAGTTAACTTGACAATCTTAGTGATATTTTAAAAATAAATTCAAAAAAAAATTAAAAGAAAAAATTCATAAACATAATTTTAAACTTATATATTAATTGTCTTTCGAATTTAATTCAATTTAAGTGTTATTTGTTATGACATTAAAGACCATTAAATGTAAAATGTTCCAAAATTTATATAATTTTAATAATTTTTAGTGGAATAATATATGACACTTAAATCACAAGAAATTGGAAATATAATTAATCTATGAGTTCAAGATTATGTTTATAAATGTTTTTATTATGTTTAAGATTTTATTTGAATTTATTTAAAAAATCATTGTTGAAAATTATCAAGTTAACTATTGTCAATGAATCCATATCTTTTTTTTTAATTTAAGTTTATAAATTTATCAAGGGTATTTTCACTATTTTGACCATTTCATCATTAGAAATTTAAGTATTAAATAGTAAATTAACCACCGAATGAGTGATTGCCATTAGCTACATAGTTCGGAAAGTAAATTGTCAAAAAAAAAAAAATTGATGAGCGACCTCTCACAAATTAAAAGTTTGAAGGCCATTTATAGTCATATCCCTACCAAATATTAAATGAATGGGATAGTCAAGTAAATTGTTGTGCCTTTGAAACTAAAAACTAGACTCCAATTGTTATTGTATTTTGTTTTTCATTGAAATACATTGGTACTTTTTTTTCAAAATAAAGAAATAATTCAAGTCTCTTAACTTTAAATATTCACAAAAAAATTTTCTTAATCAGATTTTAAACCTAAGTACTTCAAAACAAAAGATGTTAACCTTAATTATCAAATTTAATTACTAAATCAAAAGCTAATTTTTCAAATGCTTGAGGAATTATTTTATATTTTGGAGTATGTAAGTATCCCCCCCCCCCCCCCCCCAAACAAAAACAAAAAAGAAAGAAAAAGAAAAAGAAAAAGAAAAAGAAAGCTGTATACCGCTCTCACATGTCTCAAACCCGGGTATCGGCGCTAGCAAAACAGCTAACATAATTAACATTGTATCTGTTTCTCTGTATGGCAATTTCATAATTTAAGGGAGCTCTTTTTTTTTATTATTGTAGCAGGTACGTACTAAAAACAGATCGTACCAAACTCGTGTGCATTGGATGTATATATACAGTCTGTGTGCATATAATAAACCGGGATCTTAACAGTAGCAGAAACAGATTCTGCACTGGAAATTTCTGGTAATACGTGGCCCTTTTAGTTCCCTCAAGAACTGCCCCAGTTAATTTACTAATTAGAGGATGAAATTTATATATTTTATTTTTGGTGCATGCATGCATGCCATTCAATGATTTCGATTGAATCTGAATGGAATCTCAATAGAAGAAAACGAGTCCCCATGCATGCATATATAGAGATACATCCAGAAATCTTGTGACAGTAAACGTTAAACAGTAAGAAGCCTAGCTACAAGTAATTAATGAAGAAAAATGATGAATAAACAAGAGAAGTTTATCAACGAATACTCATGATTTGATCATCTGATATAAATCAGCATATCTTAAAATTGTATCTCATTATTTATTGAATCAACATGTGAATCACATCTTGAAAAAGGATTCATCTTATTAGATTCATATTTTAATGTAACCTAGACTGAAGGTGAAATTTGTCAAGAATTTAATAACTAACATTTATTCTATAAAAATTAAATATGTTTTGAGTTGCTTCAAAGTTATATATTATAAGAATCAACTTTTTTATTTAGTAACTAAGAGAATGTCTTTCGTACAAAAAAACACAAATTTAAAATCTGATTGAAAGATTCTTCTGAATATTTAAAGTTAATTAAAATGTTTGATTCCTTTTCAATCTCAAATAGTTATGTCACAGATACTTAAAATTCTAATCAAAATTAATAATAAAAATTAGTTTAATTTAAAATTATTTTCTTAAAGTCTGCAGCCTTCTCAAATATATATGTCACATCAATATTTCTTCTCATCAACCGCCAGATTTCATAACGTATTTAATGCATGTATTTTGCTCTTCACAATATTAAGAACGCTTCTCAAACATTTTTTTTCATAGATTGTAGTGACCTTATGTTGTATTAGGCCATACATATCTGATTTGTGGGATACAAAATTATAATTTTATTGCAACGCATCCGCTTGGTTCTACGCTGCATGCATTACATGTAGCCAGTACAGGAAGAGAAGTTGTGGATGATCCTGCAGTGCATCTTATGTCTTATTAATTTTTGTCCTTTTCTGTGGTCTTGTGTAGGGATTTCCGTGTAACTATCGGTGTTATTTGTCGTTATTCTATGTTGCATACATAAGGATGAGAAGTTTGAGACACAGAAGAACAGGGAAATTGGTCTTATTAATTACTGCAACTTCTTCAAAATGTAATTTAACTTTTTGATGTTGTGCCAATGCGTACAAGTTAGGGACCACCAAATTAGTTCCAAATGCGACCTTCCGAATTCTTTTTTTTTTTGAGAAATTATTATGCTACGTATCATAAATATTTATATTAAATAAATAAATATTTTATATTTATATTTATAAGTGTTTATAATTAGTATAGAAAATATTTATCATTTTTCCATTTTTCAATGATATGAAAAATTTCAAATTAAAAACTTTGTTGTACAAGTAAAAATTAAGTCTGTAAAATTTTTAATTCTAATAATATAAAATATAAATATTTTTATTATTGGTATAAATATTTTTTAAAAAAATATAAATATATTTGGGGTGCATATAAGAGATGTGATTAAGGGTACAGTTAACACACTTTTTTTTTTCACCAAAAGAAAATATTCTTTTTTTTTATTCTGATCCCTTGCAACACTCCCAAAGAGCAAACCCAAAATCAATGTGCAAGTGAACCTGGATAATAGATGCCTAACATGTATGTATATCAGATACAAAATCTACAATTCAATTATGGTACTTTTGATATTTACTTTATGGTACTTTTATTCGTTACGATACTATTTACTTTTATTTGATAGCATTGTAATTTTTCGAAAATACATCCGACCAAAAAGTGGATGTACTTTTTAAAAACAAAAGTCTTAGAACTAAAATTATGATCTCCACTAATTAATACCTACTTATATATTACCATTAGTATTACTCTCAATGTGATTGGCATGAAGCTATACAACACGGATGCATAATGAATAACTCATTTTATGCCTGCAATTTATGTCCGTAACTTTGCAAATCCAAAATTTGCTTGCCTTATGCACATATTTCGCAATTTCAATATTTTAATTAAATTATTTGTCCTAAATTCGACCAGAAATTCACTAAGATAAGACATATGGATCCTCATATTTGAATATTCAAACTATTATTAAATAATAAATTTACATAGAAATCTTAAAAAAAATTAGATGAATTTACATTTGTATCATACTATAATTTAATCCAATCCGAAAGATATATTCACCCAAAAAAAACAATAAGAACATGCAATTTCTTTTGATATCAGCGTCACGAGTCAACAAAAGTGGACCCCACAAATACAATGGTCCGTTGATAGCTAATTCATGGTTGACTCGTTGAACCGACTTTAATCATTAGAGAATAATAGATAAGGAAAATAGCAGATGGGGATATATGAATTCTTTTTAATATAAATATAAGTCGGTTTACATTATTATAACAACGAAATTAGTATTTGAACTTGCTAAAAAAAATCAATTTGATAATTCAAGAGAACTATATATATATGATGATTCTTTAACATTTATTTGCATCAAATGTAGACGTAAAACAATTGAAGGCAGTGGGGTCAATTTGATAATTCAAGAGAACTATGTTGATTCATAAATCGATGATGAATTATGAAATTTGTACTTCCTTTACAATATTTTTTGTTTCTAATTTTACAGGTTTGAAAGTCTAAAGTCCAAATTACGGATAACACATCCTATATTTAATACACTAACACATTATAATTGGTTAAATGTTGAGATTTTAATATATTACTTATATGTATTTCAAACCAAACCAATACTTAAATAATTTAAGACTGCAAGATTTCAAAGAAAATAATTGTTAAAATATATTGCATCATATAAATTCTCTTTCTAGGCCTTGAAAAATCAACTGCTTTATTAAAATACCACTTTAGAAACTAGATGTTCAAAATTTGCTAATCCACTCTATGATTATTTTATTGCAACTTTTTATTCAAGGCCTTGCAAAATCTCATGCAATCCCATAGACACTGCTCCAGCCAAACAGGGCCGCAGTATACCAGCTCCATTAACTGGACCATGCACATATATATATATATATATATATATATATATATATATATATATATATATATATATATATATATATATACATATATATATTTAGAAGATACACGTCTGGTATTTCGACAGCATCCAGTCACAAGTCACAACAGACTAAGCCCATGATTTTTTTCATGCAATTTATTGTCACATGCCTGTACCCGTGTTCAATTAGAAAATCAAGATTTGTTTGTACACATTTCTTACTCAAGCTTGTGAACAGCTTATACAAAACCGTGGGCGCGCGGGTGGTGGCCTACCGTCAGACAGCATTAGCTGCATTACAGCCCCAGTTCCCAAAACCACGATTCCGACTTCTTCCACGAAAGGTGACAGTGGTGGTGGGGGGGGGGGGGGGGGGGGGGGGGGGGGCAGAGAGAAATAATTGTAAAAAGAATATACCTTTTTTTCTTTTTCTTCTTCTTTCTCGTTAATGCCAGAAGGAAGATATGGCTCATGCAAGAAATCACTTAAAAAGCGCTCTCTTTCTCTTGACCTTATACCGAACCTATATCCATAGTGGGCCTGTGAGGTTCTCCCCTGGACCAACCCAACATGCATACACCAACTTGGGTTATCACCAACCGGCTTCTTGAAGGTTCCATAGTTCCATGTACGTTGTATCTACATTCTACAGCCACTATAAATACGTGCACCTCAGTGATATTTTCTCAAAACACACACATGCGTAACAGTTAGGGAATAATTATTAGGAGAGACATGAGTGGAGCCCCGTTTCGGAGCCTGGTACCGCCTCCGGTACCAACCGGGAAGCGACTTGAGCCCATGCAGATGCCAGTTATTGATTTAAGTAAGTTGCATCAGACAGACAAGAGCAGGTCCCACGTTATAAGAGAGATTGCTGCTGCATGCAGAGACATAGGTTGCTTTCAGGTCCGTTCGCACTTTAACCCGACCCGACCCGATTGATTGGGTTTCACTACTATATGTCTGTACGGATAGGTTTTGCTGCTTTATTTGGAAGAACATGAAGAAATTTATTTTGGATATATTTAGGTTCTTATATGGAGTGATAGAGTATCATCAGGATAATCAAAATAAAGTGATTAACAAATATTAGGTTCTTATTTATGCAAAATGATATGTTTTGAGTACCGCGAAGTAATGATCAACTAGGAAATGAAAGCACAGTGAAAGGAACAAATAGCACGTAAAGAAGGCCACAAATAATTGGCATCAAATTATCTTTACCTATGGAGTGAAACTGTATGTTTGCATAAATATCCCTACCACTGAAGTACTGTACTATATAATAGTTATATGGCTAATTCCATTTGTTCCTTTTTCTTTCTGCTTCAGCTTTATAAGACATTGAGAAAAGGAAAATAATTACTAATTTATATATAATCCTGTGATGATATATACAGGGATGCTAAACCAAACATCATGAACTTTTCAGGTGATAAACCATGGGATTAGACAATCTGTCATGGAAGGAGCACTACAAGCGGCATCCGAATTTTTTGAATCATCACCCAAGTTGAAGGCCAAGTTTACATCACCTGACATAACAAGACCGGTTCGATACAATTCCACATGTGATGGTTTCAACAAATGCAGATCATTTTTGAAGCACTATGCCCACCCCTTAGATCAATGGAGACAGTTCTGGCCTCAAGAGCCACTAAGCTATAGGTATATCCACATTTATATGTTATTCTGATACCTATACTGTCTACTTTTTTTGTTCTCTTTGGAAAAAAGGTAGCAACTACAAAAGCTACCACTGTTTCATTAAACATGAAATAGGAAGTACCCTGTAGTAATGCACTTTCTAGTATTTTGTTGTTGAAAAGTGTCCAGGAAAAAATAAAAAATAAAAAAACTGTGGAAATCAAATTGACAATTATATTATCAGAGTCATAAATAGTCCTACCATACCAGTAGGAACCTTGTACTAAGATGATTGACTGCTATATATTATGCATGCATACTGAAATTTTAATTATTGGCTTTATCAGGGAGAAAATGGGAAAATACACAGTAGAAGTCCGGCGAGTAGCCCTAGATATATTGGATGCAATCCTCCAAAGTCTAGGTCTCCACGAGAGGCACCTCCGAAAAAAGTTGGAAGAAGGCATGCAGTTTGTGGCAGTAAACTCCTATCCCCAATTGACAAAACCAGATGTTAACGAGGGATTGGCCCCACATTCCGACTTTGGTTTCATAACCTTGCTTCTTCCAAGCTGCCCCGGTCTTGAGGTAATGGAGCACCGCACCAATACCTGGAAGGCAGTACTCCAGCCTTCAGATGCGCTCCATGTGCATGTCGGGGACCACTTGGAGGTACTTAGCAACGGCAGGTTTCGCTCCTTGGTGCACAGAGCATTTCTGAATTGTGATAACAGCAGGGTTTCTATTGCAAGTATTCACACTTTCTCCATGAATGAGAAGGTGAAGAGTGCAGAGGAATTGGTGGACGAACAACACCCAAAGATTTATAGAGAAAGTAGCTTCAAGGATTTTTTGGACTTTTTACGGTCAAGTGGAACCAACAATAAGAGCTACATTGATAGTCTCAGAATCAGAACAAACTGAGATTTCGATCTACACTAAACCAAAGAAACAGTCCCATACTTGTCCCTATAGAACCTGAAACTTTTATTTGGAACGCAATTCCATATAATCTCTGTGAACCTGTGAAAATATGCCCAATCTGCACCTAATTTAGTACTCTCTTCCCATGACTGTGGAAGTATGGATTATTCTGGGCAATATGTAAGGTGTATAATTTAATGTATAGATCAGTGTTTGATAACATGAAGTTTTGCTCGATTAACCATTTCGCTTTTTTAATTAAATAAGAAATACATCAAAAAAAAAGAAGTAATAGTATGAAAGCAAGCTTGATCATATCTTAGCATTAGCTGCCTTTATGCATGATCTGAATTGTACTAGGAAGTGTAAGGTAAACTGTTTTTTAGCTTCAATTCTGAAAGAGAAGCGATCAAACTTCAATCCCAAGCCATGATTTCGTGGTATTTCGCTATAATAAAATTTAATCGAATAACTTTTAGTAACTAATTAGGGAATAATAACTAGTGAAAAAGATCTGATGGACGAATTCGCTGTTACTTAATCCTAGGACGAATAAACAAAATCACGAACAGTTTGCAATTATATCAGGCGAATAGCTACTCAATTAAAGTGATACTCGGAGTATTAAACGAGATCGTCAGAGACTTCGACAAAAGTTGAACTCAAAAAGACAGAAGAGGATCAATTATTCGAGGGGTGTTAAAGTTACCTCCGATCAACGAGCACCTCCAGTGACTACTTTTTCTCAATTAGCGCCAACTTAATTGCTCAAATTTTCTGAGGAATTCAAGAGGTGAGTTTTTTTTTATATAAAAGCTCATTATTAATTTTTGCATTTATTTTTTTAAATATTTTTTTATAAAATTTGAATCCGTATCTCTCCATAAAAAAATAAATTTTATTATTATTATATTAAATCTGCGATTTTAAGAACTAAAATAATTGCAAGATTGCTTATTCGGTGAGAAGATGTATTGGATTCAGATTTTTGTTCTCCATGTGTCCAGGTCTAGACCAATTTTGACAAGGCTATTGCATAAGCTGGGCATGAAAGGCCTCATTATCCGTGTAGTCTAAAGTAAAACATATATTTTCATCTTTCATTGATTTCTTTTATCACATCATCAATTTAATAATTTTTTATATATTAATATTAAAATATTTTATCCGTATGATTACTAATTAGATGACTTGATAACTTATAATTAGTAAAAAATAATATTTTATTTATTATATAATTAATCAAGTACTTGTTATAGAACTATTATCTCTTTATAAAAAATGCACGTTTAATTACCATAAAATTATCTAAAAGTAAATATTATAATTAATGGAGTCTTTATGTTTTTTTAGGAAAAATGCATGTTTAATTACCATAAAATTTATCTAAAAACTAAATATTATAATTAACGGAGTCTTTAGGAAAAATGCATGTTTTTTCTTATATAAGGGTTTATATTAATTTCGACATTTATTTTTTTCAAATATCTCTTACAAAATTTGAACCCGCTTCTCTCTAAAAAATTACAAATATTATAAAAATATATTTGTTAGGAAAAATGCATGTTTAATATTATAAAAAAATAAGGGTTTGGCGATTGGAATGGGAAAATGAGAAGAATGTGGATGTATGGATAATGTGCCCATGACTTTTTGCAAGATGAGGAATGGGGACATGGCTGAAATTGTTATCTTGGAAGCCAGCCTCTCATTCAGAAATCAACAATTCATTTTTTATTGATCAATTTTTTAGGATAATACAGAGTATCCGAGCACCCAAACGGATATAAAGTGCTAATTTGGAAGCTAGTCAATTTTTCCCATCTCATTTTTTTTTTTTAGTTCTTCTTCAGTCTCATTTGAAACTAGCCATGACACGTACAAGAGCTAACGACCGCTGATATATGATACATGACATAAAAAAAAATTAGTATGCGCAGAATATATAAGTGGCTTTAGAAATGGAAAATAGGAGACAAAGGGTCCGTATGTATACTGCTAAATTTCAATAAGATTTAGGGCTGTACCTCCGCAATGGATTTTGTTCTTTTGTATTTTTAATAAATTATGAATTTGAGATATTCTAGCATAGGGTGTATATATAATATATTTTAAAATTATTTTAGTTAATCTAAAAATAAATAATGTATTATAATTTATTTTAAATAAAACGTGTATCATATTTGAGTGAGTTTTTTTTTATTGATTATTCATTATAAATTAATTAATATTTACCATTAAAATTTTAAAATTACTTGTGTTAATATAATAAAAGATATTAAAATTTAAAAATTTAAAAATTACTTGTGTTAATATAACATTGTCTTTACTCTTTAGCAATTAGCATAATTCGAACTGTAAACTATACTCCAATTGAATGATTATCTACGGTAATAGAAACTACGTCAGTACCACTAATCCCAATATTTGGACCGTTCAATATATTTTAATTCGGCATTCAATTCAACATTGCAATGCCTTTTTGCTACTGCGAAACGGTTCCCCACTCTCCCAGATCAAGGAAAAGTGGATGACGACACGCTTACGGGATGAGAGAGGAGACGCACTAGGACTCAACAAATAAGGGAATTAAGAACAAGAGGAGAGATATATCTCCATTCTGGTTTCTCCTGTTCAAGGGGCTTGGCACCTTGTACTAGTTTACGATCTGTGGGGAGTGATAGAGCTGCATAACTACTAAATGGATCTTTATCTTTTATTACCCAACATTATATTACAACGCGATCGGACGGATCTTAATGCTATCAGACAACACTTTATCAGAATTTATTTTGTAAGATTTAGAGTGCACAAATCTCAACCCTATCGGATGAACAACACGGTGTTGCGCGGCAAAGGATATAAATTCCCAATAAATCAGTTACTTCCGTCCGCTAACAAGCTATATATTTTCTTTTTTTTATGGTGATATAAAAAATTATTTGAAAATTTTTGTTTTTTGAAAAAAATTGATATCATCCTTAATTTTGTGCAATTTTTACTTTCCTTATATTTTTTTTATAATTAATATTCTCATGTAAAACAAAGTGAAATACATAGAAGGTCATTATTGTATTATGATAAACAAAGAATCAATGATGGACAAAATTGTCTAAGTAAACTAAAAGCTTACACCATGCATAGTAATAAAAAATTACGAGATAAAGATTAAGTCATTCAAATTTAAAAATATATAAAAACCCTCCATTTGAATTTTAAATCTATGATATCTCATATAAAAAATATTATCCTTGCAACTAAATCAAATACTGATTCTCCATGCTCACGCAAATTAAATCAAAGTTTTGAGTGAACTCTTTTTTTTCCCCAAAATATGTTATATCAGTCTCGGTTTGTCGTGCACACACTAAGACATGTAGCTTTATTAGGACTTCTTCATCCTCTATTTAAGCGACTATAAAATTAAAAGAATTTCGAACGATTAACTTTTTCTCATATAATACCTTTTCCTAAATCCTAATTTATATCTGATCAATATTTTTACAAACTGAAATTCTATTTGGTAATTGATCTGGATTAAAATGATGGTGTGACTGTATTATATAAAAATATATACATTTAATTAGCAAAAAAGTTCCTCAAGTAAAAAAAAGAGAGAGAGATATAATATTTTTTTGTAATTGTTAAATAATTAGTGTTTCATATTTAATTTAAATATGGTTGATTTTTCAAGAATTCAATAAATTTTCAATATTATATTCATATACTTTTCAATAGTTCTTACCTATGAGATTTTAGGTGAATCAATTTGTGCAGCTGTGAATCAATAAGACCCAAAACAGAAAAAAGAAAAAAAGGATCCATCTGGTTCGTGCAGATTTAGTCACTGATAATTTTCATCATCTGTTGTACCGTACCGTACAGCGTGGTATGTGATCCATCCAATTATGTTGAGATTTGTATAATATAAATTTCAAAAAATTCCCTCTATAATGCATCCGTTCGATCGCGGCACAGCGCGCTGTTGCGCAGTGGGAAAGGCTTCTTGTGTGTTGAAAATGCATCCTTTTGTCCTCTAGCAAACTACATTCTCTCTATCCCTTTTCTCTTGAGGCGATGGGGTTAGGGACTATCTCATTTGATTAAAATTTAGTTCGATAGACAAAATAATCGTTCGATAACATTAAAATTCATACAAAATTTCATTCTAATGCTTTAATAATTATGTGAATTATCGAAATTAATGATCCAATAGTAATTTTGTTCATCAAATCAAAATATAATTCGATCGAACTCCTCCACACATTGTAAATTTAAGACGTGTCGCAAAACTATACAAAAGGATTGATGTACTCAGCTTGTTGTTATCTTGAATTGAAAAAAAAATTCAGTTGTTATCTCTAACAAGAAAAAGGGCTCTTTTTTTATTTGGTGAGTCTCCCCGTATTCATAAAAATAGTGGCCTAATTAATTAAGGGCTCCCCCCCGAACATCCCCAGTTCCTCCCATTAAATGACCTACCACTACCAATGACCCATTCATTATGTATCGACAACAACACCTATAAATACGCATGCATGCGCATTGTATTTGTGCACAACTCATAGTCTCATATATACCTTGCTCTTTGGATCCGCCTTTTTTCACCCTAAATTAGGGGCTTCCTTTTTCTGCGTTGTTAGTTTTCTGGAATAGTCATGTGTGCAACACTGGCCAGCTTGGTTCCGTGTCTGGTACTGACTAGGGGCACCAAGCCCTTGCAGATGTCGGTTATTGACTTCAACATGTTGCATCAGACAAATGATAGGTCCTTGATGATAAGAGATATTGCAACTGCATGCAAAGAAATAGGCTGCTTTCAGGTTTGCTCTATTTAAACCAGCCTATATATACTAAAGATTGACTGTCAAGTGCAACTTATGTACAGTTCTTTACATAAATTGTGTGGTTTAGCTTGGATTAAATTTAACGTGTTTATGCAGGTAGTACATGTGTACAAGCACACACTCCTCTATAGCTTTAAAAAGTTTCCTACAAATTTAACTTCCTATCAAACAGAAAAGTTTGCAAAAGAATGTTCTTTTTTGGGACTAAACCCGACAAATGTTGGGTGCATACAGCATACTTATCATTTGACAAGTCCCAGCATACGGATGCCGCTGTTGCACTCAAATCATAGGATTTTTGTAGACAAAACAGGAGCTTTTCACTTATAGGTATAAAGAAAACATATATAATAATAACTGACACGCATGCTATTCCGAAAGTACCCATGTTGTGGTGAGTGTATTTATGTATATATAATATACAGTTAATAGGTTATTTCCCTCTTTAAAACCTATCAGCTTATAAGAAAAAAAAAGAAACAAACATAATAACTTGTATAAGATTTAATTACCTTTAATACATGGCGATGCAAATCTGAACATGATTTGCTAATTCAGGTGATAAACCATGGGATAAGCAGGCCCGTTATGAAGGGAGCACTAGAAGCAGCATCTGATTTTTTTTTTTTAATTGCCTGCTGAGTTGAAGGCCGAGTTCACGTCACCTGATGTAACCAAACCGGTTAGGTATGATTGCTCGAATGACGGGATCAACAAAAGTAGGTCATTTCTCAAGCATTATGCCCACCCCTTGGATGACTGGATTCAGTTCTGGCCTCAAGAGCCACCAAGCTATAGGTAATATACATTCATTTGTTAGGTGCTAATATGGTGTATTAATTCAAATCATGGTGTTGTAAGCAAAAGAATAGTAAGCAGCACATGATTGTGCCTAAAGATTAAAGATGATGTACTAAGCCATATCCATACCATAAAGTAGGCACAACAGTGTATTAGATGAACTAAATTATATCATCCTCAATTCTTGTACACATAAATAATTTTGTTTTATTTGTCAGAAAGGAGATGGGAAGATATGCTATAGAAGCAAGGAGAGTTGCTCTATGTCTTATGGATGCAATTCTCCAAAACCTAGGTCTCTTCCAAGCATATCTAAGGACAAAACTGGACCAAGGAATGCAACTTATAGCATTCAACTCCTATCCCCAGTCAACTAGGTCTCAATATCGGACTGGCCCCGCATTCTGACTATGGCTTCATAACCTTGCTCCTTACCAGCTACCCCAGTCTTGAGGTAATGGACCATGAGACCAAGGTCTGGAAGGTGGTCCTACAGCCATTAGGTACACTACATGTGCACATTGAAGACCATTTGGAGGTGCTTAGCAATGGCAAGTTTCGCACTGTAGTGCAGAGACCAATGTTGAATAGTGAAAATAGTAGGGCTTCTGTTGCGAGTATTCACGGCCTGGCCATGAATGAGAAGGTGACAAGTGCAGAAGAATTGGTGGATGAACAAAACCCAGCGATGTATAAGGAAAGTAGTTTTAGGGATTTTTTGGACTTTTTACCTACCAATAATATCAACAATAAGAGCTATGTTGAGAGTCTCAGAATTGGTGCAAGTGAACAGTATCAGTACACCAAAATTTCATATTTGTGCCCCCTTAAACACTAGAAAGGAAAACTTATACCATATATATATATATATAACCCCTGCCAAGCATGAAGATATGCCTTAGTTATCCCTTATCCAGTGGTGCTCTTTGTTGAGTGTTGGCAAAAACTGAGGTGTTTTGGGCTACATGAGATGTCATATTTTAAGATTAAGGATGGCAGGATTAACCATAAGTTTTATTAAGACTAAGGATGGTAGTATATGGAGTATATGTTTTAATATGTGAGTAAATAAAGATGGCTACAGTTACTAGGTTAGTTTATTGTTGTTTGAGGATTACCTATTTCCATACAAGTTATTAAAAGGATAGGAGTTAATTTTTTTTTATTGAGGGCTCGGATACTGCTTACGGTACATAAAAGGAGTTTGAGTCAGACGAAAAGCTTTGTTTGCGGAGGAATTCAAAAGTTCCTTCAGGAAATGCTTGCTCAATTAACCGACTCATCCATGTTGAAGAATCAGCAGATGAGTTGTGGACCTTAGGGGTGAAATGCCACTTGAACCTAGAGCTAGCTGGTTCTCCCCGAATTGTATCGAGGCGTAGCAAATTGTGAGATACCAGCCATGGTTATTACGTAACTCACGTTTTCATATGATATATGAATACAGCAATATATTGATCAGAGAAATTTACTTCTTTTATGGTATGCTAGCTATCAATGCCTTGCTTGCTATGGGAAATATTATGTTTTGCAATACACTACGTACCAATTGAATTGCTTTAGTTTTTACAGTAAATATTATGTTTTGCAATATTATACTATGTATGTATTCACTGGCAATTTAATTGTGCTGTGAATTTACAGAGGTAACCACAAAAAAGGAAAATCCGGAACTAAAATTTCTTAAAAAGCAATAAGAAATCAGCTCAAAATCATGATTCCATGTAATTGTTTCATCAAAGAAAAATAATTTTAGGCAGAACCACTTTGAGCACAAATTTAGAGAAAATTCAGAAAATCTAAACACTCAAGGATCTGGTAAATGATTTCCATCACCATTAATTACTGAAAACCTAGGACGAAATAAACAATTTAAAGCTATGTTTCCGAGTATTCTGAGAATCATCACAAATTTGGGCAATTATTGAATAAATTTCTGCAGAATATCAAATTAAACAACGGTATAATTTGAACAGTAGCAGTTTTCATTTCAGCATACTTCGATTTGAGCTCAATTGTCGCATCACCAACTTAATTCTCAGCAACTTAAATATCGGAAAAAAAATTCAGATCTCTTACTCTCTTAGTAGATACTTTCCTTTTTATATTTAGAGCTAGTGAAGGGATGGAAGTGAAAGAATTGCAATACAATACTTATATGCTTTCTTTATGGACCAAGTCAAATTAAGGCCGAGTTTAGTCGGTGAGAAATAGGCTACAATTTCGAGCCTATTGTACCTAGAGAAGTTATGAATTTCACGTGTTCTCCTCTTGAATAAACTATTTAACACAATTTAAGTCGTGTTTGTAATTATATTTGCTTGGTCAATAGAAGAGAACCGGAAAGTTTATGGGGGTTTTCTGTGGGCTCGTTGAAGAGAATTTAGAATTGGGTCTAGTTGTGAGGTCCAGAAATTAATAATAAGGAGTTATTGAACCAATTTTTTTGTAGGCTTTTTAGGAGTGTTATGAGCCCAAATTTTACTTGTTTTATTTACAACCTTTTTTTAGCCGTAAAATAAGATAAAAATACGGAAAATGAAGGTAAGCATCTTGATGACATCACCATTTCTGCAACAAAAGAGAAAAAAATAAGAATAAATCCTGAAAGTTGTGTTAATCATGAGCTCATATATATCTTATCAAATCCCAACATTAATTCTTAAGACTTCTTACACAGTTTGATTAACTACCTTAACTAAAAACTAAAAAATAACACCTATCTAGCAAGTAAAATAGCATTAGTTTTTTTTAATTTGTTAGTGTCCTTATTGGATTGTGAACCTTCATCTCTCAGTTTTTCTTACAAGTCAACTCAAACACACACCAGTCGCCAACAACCAAGTTGTTGTCACGGGTAAAATCCGACCACCCCTCGCAAAAGAACCATCGAGGCCGGGTCTGGCAGCTGTACCTGCACTTGACTGTCCAGCTCCTGCTTCCTTCTGGCAACCGCAAGGTGATCCCGCTGTGCTTTCTTGGGAAGTTGTCGATTCCGAATTTAACAAAAACATTCTGCACTGACAGTACTTTGTTGTTACAGGGTCCATAACTCCGTAAGTTAGTTCTCCTGGTAAATATTAATTAATCTAAATCTATATATGTAACTATTTATATTATTCTATTTAATGTAGTCATTCTTTTTTTTTTTATTGCATCCTTTTTACTTGGCTTGTAATTATGCGGAGGTTTCGTAATGGATATATGAATAAATTGTGAGTCTTATCTTACACCAAAATGTACCTTTTACCAGTTTGATCTAACAATTTTTACCATAATGGATAAAATAGAAAATTGAATTTTTGGATATGCAGGAAGTTAAAAGAAGAGATTATATATGTGATATGCAGGATGAAGAAAAGGAGACAAAACGGGGAGTCAGGATTTACCAAGCGGCATATTTTCCTGACATAGCTTTCCACAATTTTCTTTGCAAAATATGGATTTCTTGATCTGAACCAAGCAGCTTGACTCCTTGTGTCGTTTTTCTCTCTATTGGTGTCTTTGCTCTGGCCTGATACAAATCTAGACTTGGAGACATTTTTTGTAGTGGCCTGGTCACTATCTGAATTCTCTGAGTTGTCCGAATCTAGAGTTTGAAAATATGACAAAAGCATTAGATAAATTATAATGATGCATTATTTTCTGAATTCACCATGTTAAATATTCGTTTTAAATTATGTTTACATTGTCCAGATAGGTAATCTGTTGGGTTCTTGCTTAGTTTTTTGCCTGGTGAGGCTGACATAACAGACCCGTTAATGTTGAGCGACATAAAATTTTCATAAAGTAAAAAAAAAAAGAGGTACAATATAGTAATTGCCATACATCACATTTTTGTTTTGCTGACTACTGTGCCAATTTGGCAGAAGAAATTAACTGTTTCAAAACAAAAGGAGATTTCACCTTTTTTAACTTGTAAATTTTGTGAATATGGCTCCTTTACTTCATCACCATTCTCATGGAACAAACCCGACGAAATAGAGATCAATTCCCTCTCAAATGGGGCTAGTGCCTCCATTTCATGCACTGAATCACAGCTCCAGCTTTCTTCCTCGGTGTAACTCAACAGTTTATTATCTGACCTGCTTGTTTATTTTAAGATATTAGTCTTGGCTTGCTAAAATTATCATTAAATTTTTCTTCTATTTTCCTATTCTTTTTCTCTCTTCTGAGAATTTGGTTAATATGCGGCCCGTATATCTATCCTAGGTACACCGGAAGCTAAGCACACAGTTACCTGTCTTAATATCATTTTAGCACAATCAATACAATATCACCAATTAGACATTCAACAAGTCAGGATTGGAAAAATCTGGTTCAGATCGTATTTTGATTGGTTTGTATCAGATTTGGGTTCAGGCTTGGTGGCTAAGTATCTGTAGTATCAAATTTTTGCGAGATTATTTTTCTCAACTCTTATGAGCCGGTAGCTTATTTACCAGTCAGAACTTCTACAGGAACAAATATTGTATCAGTACAATACAATTAGTCTCTAACAACAACACAGACACATTCATGGGGAATACAGAATTTAATTCCTACCCATTTTAGTCCCGCTACTTGCCAAACAGAACTGTAGGGAAACATCTTTCTCGTTTCCGATGCGACCCCCTCATGGTCCTTCACCAGCATTAGCAACATTTCTGGATCTGGAAATGTCAGCATCGCTGCAAAGTGGTGCAAAATTGTCACCGGATCGATCCGAGATCACGATATGCTCCGGTGGTGAAGCATTTTTATCTGAAAAATGGTTACTAATTTTGACAGTGACATAACCTACTTGTTGCTGGTACTAAAAAAAGAGACTAAAAATCAACAAAGTTTTTATTTGGCAAATAAATTATTATTTCAGTTAGTACTAACCTCTTTTAGCCCTAATAAGTCCAGAACTAAACTCAAGCTCATAAATCTGCTTTCCTTTTCCATTTGTGCCCCTTGATCCTATTTTCTCAACACTGTGACCAGCACTTCTTAATCTTGTTATCTTAGAGCTGTTCTGTTAAAAGATCTTAACATGGAAGATACCGTTGCCTTCATAAAAGAAAATCAGCACATCATGTCTTCTTAAAGAGTAACAAGAGACAAAATCATTCCATCCTGTAGTCGTCAAGATCGCATTTCCGGTTGACACAATGCTTATCTCACGTGTCTGACGAGTGGGCCCCTTCAGCTGGATGTTGTTCAGTACATTTTCACTTATTTCTGGACTCGAGTGATCTTTCGGTATACTCTACATGGGAAAAAAAAAAAGGAGCTTGACAAGGATTTCTTGAAAGATGCAAGTGTAAATAAACCATACAATAAGAAAATTAAACTTTGATCTCTATCTAGAACCTCAAAAAAGTATCACAAAATCAGGAATTAGCAAATAAAACATGGAAAAACTTAGATCTGGCAGGCAATTACGATTTGAGACGAACAATCTGTATCGAGGCAAATCATGAAAGATGGCATCAGCTCATAAAAGTACTTGGTAAAGAAATGGATATATATCTCTTCACGAGCTTTGCTACATGCAAATATATATAGGTAGTAGTAACATGCAAATATGCAATGGCTCTATGCATGTGGTCCTGGAATAATAGCTCTGAGTATTTTGAAAAAAAACTTTCCTTATTTTACCTGCAAAACTTCAATAATAGTTTTATTCCCCTTATTTTGTTTTAATAACAATATGTCATGCATTTTTTTTCTTTTTTGTTAGTGAAAATATACGATTTTAGAGAAAAGATGCATTTTAGGAACCGTGAGATGGAATCAAATTATCATAGACCCGAGAAAAAGGAACTTCAAATTTATTTTTCTGCTAGTGTATATCCTTAAAAGATAAATTTAATTGATATTTTTGGCAACATTATTCAAATTAGGGCAAGTATCAAATTTTAATTAATTTGAAAGATGTACACTTTCTATCAAATGATTTAGAATTTTCAAGGGTTGAAAGTTTTACCCTTTTTTTACGGATGATCAAATATATTTTAAAAATAGACCAAATTTGATGTACATCATAATTAAAATGATGAGTGATACACCTATATATTTTTCATTTTAACGATTCCGAAATTTGTAAATATCAAAAACCTCAAATACATTTACCAAAAGACAGATGTATACTTGAGGGACTTGTGAGGATTGTAGTTCATTCTATCTAACTAAACACCAATAAAGCTTATAAGAAGTGTTTTCTATTTGTTATTTATAAAAAAATATATTAGATTTAATATATTGTTGTGTGCATATTAACATTTGGTTTCTATTAACGTCAACTTCTAATTTTGCTAGCTCTGCAAGTTCTAAACACCGAGTGTCCTTGGAGCATTTTTATATTTTTTATGAGAAAAATTGCAATTCAAAAGGAATTGGAAGCATGTATTTTAACTTTGTATATATCCTTTCATTTTTTTGCCTATTTCAATTGGGTACTTTGCATTTTTTTTTTCTTTTTTTGCTAATTTTTACTAATTATTTGAAGATCCACTTGTGCAGTCATTAGTAGACTTGCGTGAAAAATTAAAACTCCAGTAATTACACAAAAAGATGCTTAAAAGAAGTTTTGTATTGTCCAAATGACAATAATTGACTTGTTTTGCATCAAATAATTAAAAGTTAAATGACTTTAACTCTCATCTTTATTTCAAAAAAAAAACTTTGGAACAAAATTACGAATAGTATACAATTCGCAAGGACTAAAATTCAAACTTGGAACTCTAGGGATGGAAACAGTATAGTAAATAACTCTTTGGGATTGTTGTGCAATTTACCATTTTAGAACTACCCAGAAATGGGAAGTCATGCTAATTTGCAAGTATATCAAAATTAAGTTCAAATTCATTATTTTAGGTCAACTAATGTTGAAAATCATGAAATCTTTAGTGAACTTGTGATCATACTAACTTTACAGTCATTTATCATGTTCAATGAACTCATTGAAAAGATAATTTACCAGAAAGAAATTGCCAGATAATAGAGGAAATATGTCCTTGTCAAAGCCTTTATAACAAGTAATAATTGTTTAACACTCCTGACTAGAAGTCTATATATAACATATCTTTTTCATTAAACATACTCATACCACAGCATAAATGTGCACTATACTTCCAGTTCTTCATTCCAAATATATAATACAGAAGAATAAATGCAGTGTTTCCATCAGGTATTTTGTAGAGATAATTTTCTTCCATAAGTCCTCAAGAAAAAACAATCCTAAATTTAGCGCTTAAATTTTGTTACCTTATAGAAACCAATTTTTAAAGCATAAATCAGACACAGCATGTCAATTTGCGATTGAGCATCAGGTTTAAAAAGCTCGATTTCAAATGCGTCATAGAAAAGCATCTCAAAACACATACATAAATGACCTCATCATATGCTCTATCCATATAATAATCTGCAGTCTTAAAAAGCTATGTATCATTTGAAAATATAAATTCATTTTGAAAAAAATAAACAAAGATCTTCATAATTTCCTTTCTTTTTGTTAGCTTATTTGACCTGAGCATCAGTTTTAAAAAGCTCGATTTTGACTAAATCAAAGCAAAAGCTCAAAATCAATATGTAACCTCATCATTTGCTCAGTAAATAATACTTCGGAACTTGAATACTGAGAAAAATTATATGAAAAATCAGCAAAAGCTTCAAAAGGAAGTTCATTCTTATACAAAAACAAAACAAATCAAACGGTGTTTATCCATTCAGAAGTCAAAACTTTCGATCATAGTAAATCAATCGTAGAAAAAACGATGAAGATAAAATGTACATAACTCTTGAGAGAAAATAGTCTATAAATTAACCAAAAAAAAGAACCAATACGACGCACGGAGGTGATTAATCTTCGAGGAAATTCCCCTCCGTTATTATCTCTCTACGATTGGCAAACGAAATCTCTCTGCCTATCTCTCGCTCTCTGAATCTTCGCTTTGGAAGGAGGCGCTGGAGGGATTAGGGTTTCAACGGGGGAATTTAATAGTAGTGTGTAAGACTGAGATTGGGCTTAACATCAACAGAGAGAAAACGATCTGGGCTGTTATCTCTGTCGACTGAGGTTTCTCAATAATTTGGATTGTTTGTTTATTTGGGCTTCAAATTCCAGTCCTTAACGGCTACAACATATTTTCAGGCTCCGTACCTAAACCTACCATCTAACTAAGAGGTGACAATCGGACAAGTCGGATCCAGTCGGTTCAGACTGAATTAGTTTGATTAAGAAAGATTGTTAGATTATGGATCGAGTTGAGTCGGATCAGGTTAGATTTCAGGTTGTCTATCGTTAGCTTTTATTTGAGTCTCGGGCTAGGTCGGCTTGAGTTAGAATCACTTTATTTTTTTTAAAAACTCAAGTCAAGTCAGATCCGATGTCAGACGAGCTGAACGGGTTCATCGGATCGGATCGGGTTTTCCACCTCTGCATCTAACCAATTTTGTCTGAGATCTGAGTATATGTAGAAATTGGTTGAAATTTATGCTTCTTATTTTTTACATTTCCTAAAGTTGCTTCTTTTTCCTACGGGCTTTGAATTAAAAAAAAATTGCTTCTCTAATAAAATTAGACAATTAAGAAAAGGATTGTTACAGAATTTTCTAGTATTCTCATCAGTAGATTCTGAAATGAGATAAACTATCTTGCTTAATAAATAATTGATCATAATAATTAATTTTTGTCTACTAGATAAGACGATAAGACAATGTCTTTCGTATGGAGTCTCACGGGCTCGAAACTTGAATAAATGAATATATAAAATTGGGAAGGATTGATTCTATCTTTATTTCAAAATAGAAAAATTAATCACATGACATTGGAATAATATGTTATTTAGGGATGTTTTGATGTTACAAATTTTTAAGTACTAATAAATAACAATTTAATTATGATTTAATAATCTCAAAGTGGAATCTGCAAAATAATAATATTTTTAGAATTATTTTAGTATATATTCAACTTTTGTAATACTTTCTCTTGATAACTTGAAAAATATTTTCCAAATTAAAAAGTTAGAAAAGTACATTTGATCACAATTATTTAGATAAATCATCACATATCAAGTTTCGGTTAATTTGAAATTTGATTAGTCATTTCTTGTAAAGGCAGTAAAACTCTATTATAAAAAAATTGTAAGTAATTTAAAAGACAAAACATCTTTTAAATCAATCTAGATTTTATACACATGAAATTTGAGAAATGAAAATAGACATCTACAATTCTAGCTTTCTAACTTAAACAATACTTTTCGAACTAAGTATCTCGAAAAAAATCTCAATTTAATATGGTTTTTATCTTAAAATTTTTAAATTTCGTCTTTCTAATTCTAATTAAATTATGACAAAGATTTTTTTTCCATTAAACTAATATTACGATTTTAATATACAGAACGTTATATGATATCTTGTACCTCTTCAATAAAAAAAATATATAAAAATACAAAATAAAAACTAAATAAATGAGCCGAGAAAACGAGTCTTATTGAATAGAAAACATAATTTTGCCTTTATTTGACGAGGAGATATAAGCAGGAGAAAGTTTTTTGGGACCAAAGAAAAAATCATCTTACATACTCCAATGTATCGTGGAAGCTTCTGAGACCACACATGCGACCTCCAGATCTGCTCACCACAAAAAAAAAGAAATCAACTTTGATGGAAGAGCTCCGTTCAAAATAAGCAAACAACTGGATAATTGCTTCCATTTGGTAATCGCTAATTTGAGTGTCGTTGCCAAAAAAAAGGAATCTAATTTATCTCGGAAATTCAAGATCTCGACTTTCAAATTAACAAATTGAAGAAACTCCTATGCATCGAACAAAAAGTTTGGAATAAATCAAGAGAATCAGATCAAAAGAATATCAATTGGTTACTGAGCATCAGCTTTTTCTGAAATCATAGAGTATTATATATCTCATACAGAATTCATTTCATCATCGCTCGGAGAGATCCATTGATTGGATAAATCAAAACTTTCAGAAGAATTTTTACTATCAGCAAGAACTATAGAGAAATTAAAATTGTTTGAAATGCAACGAAACAAATTAATCTCTCCTCAAAGAGAAGCAACAAAACTAAACAAGGAAAATAAGACAGGCCTTCATCTCTCTCTCTCTCTCTCTCTCTGAAGAAAATCGCTCTCTAGGAATCTCCAAAGAGGCATTTCAATGGGGTTATTTAAAGGTTGATCCTTGACATCCCCTGTTATTCTCAACGGATAGAATTAATTTTCTTAGACGTTCGATCATAAATGGACGGCTTAGATCAAGTAAGGACGAGGTATTTAATCAGCGGATTGAAATCTGAAAGCTTCCTGAACCAGTTGTACGTATTTTATCCTTCGTAAATAGCAGCGGATTTTGAAATATGCTGACAAATGTCCAATTTTAGTTTGTCTTATTTTACACTTAGAATATTATTGCAGTTTTATTCCTCTCCTAAGCCTATATTTACTCTTCGCTCCATGAACTCATTCTAAATATATTTTTTTTAACTTGTCATGTGGATCATCACAGATGATATGTTAGTATTTGGATTTTTTTTTTGATGAGTATCAGATTATGGAACGAAAATGCATGTCCTAAATAATTGTTGGAAAACCTCATTTTGTAGTTAAAAAAATTAAATAAGGATTAGCTTAATTACTCTGAATTCAACAATAGTAGCAAGGAGATTTTACAAATGAAGTTATTTCTCATTTGATCGGAGAAGTTTTTAGACCAAGAATTATGATCGATTTTGCATTTTGCAATGGCATACCTAAATTTTTTATTATAAAATTTTGAAAAATAATAACTGCACCGCTTAATCACATATTTTATTTGCACCCCTAATATATTTATATTTCTTTCAGAAAATATTTATATCTAATTACAAAAGTGTTTATACTTTATATTATTTGAATTAAAAGTTTCGTAAATTTTATTTTTACTTGTACAATAAAAGTTTTTAACTTAAAATTTTTTTATATCATTGAGAAATGAAAAAGTGATGAATATTTTCTATACTAACTATAAACACTTACAAATAAAATTATAAATTATTTATTTATTTAGTATAAGTATTTGTGATGTACAGATAAACGATAAATATTTTGTGCATATTAATTTCTCTCTCTTCACATATCAAAAGAGTAGTTATTCCAACATTTACAGAAAAACAACGGAATTACATCATTTTCAACTGTTTCGAATAGCGCGATGGTTATTTGGATCAATACCTAAACGAAAATAGCAACTCTATTCCAAATAGCTCTATTCTTACACGATCCAAAAATACTCTATGAGAACAATAAATAACTAAAAATATAGAGAAACATGAACAAGACTTTTGCAAATTACAAACTATTTCCGTATTCTCCTAAAAATATATATTAGATAAAAAAAAAGATAATTATCCTTAGCAAAATTCTTAAAGATCAAAAATTTTCATCATGCATACTATAAAAATTCTAGAACAAGTTAGCTAGACTACTAACAAAACTACGAAAGGATTACTTTTATAATAATTTTTTCATCCTACTTATAAATAATTTGTTAATTCTAATGTAACACTTAAAATTTAATTTTAAAAATATAGATCACTTGTTAAACAAATCCCTGAAATGGCATGTTAGCATTCACAATTTCTTTATAAGAGGTTGGAGCATTTTCCTTCCTGTAATGACACTATATTATTTTTTTACTAATTAGAGATTATCACATACAATAATTAGAGAAATGAAAGAATTATGAAATTTATATGCACAAAATTATTAAAGTGATGATGTGATAAATAAATATAATTTCTAGAATTGTAAGAATGATAATGCTTAAGAAACAATCCAAACCAGCAGCTCTTAATGTCACCTAGTGTTCTAGCTGTGTGTTGATTCACTGCATGTATAAATAAGATTTACACTTGACAAAAAGTCAATTATGTATTATATATTTCCATAATTAATTGTGACTTCCGTATAAATTAAATTTTTACGTATAGAGTATAGACGGATGCTAGTTTTGGAGAGCTGATTTGTATCCTCATATCAAAATCATTCTCATAATAAAAGATCACAAATGCAAATATCACGTTTTGTTTTTCTCACTTTCCGCCTAATTTTGGAGAGCTGATTTGTCAAACCGTCCACCATAAATAATTAGTTTATAATAACACACGCTTCGCAATTAATCGCAAAACAGAAAGACAGGAGGAAATAAAAAATAAAAAAAGGCAAAAGGAAATCCCCAAAAGAAGGAAACCATCCAGCGAAAACACAGGACACTACCTGAGCAAAAAAGCCAAACGAGATCTCGATCTATTCTTATTCTCCTCTGGAAAACAAAAAGAGAGAGAGAGATAGAGAGAGAGGGATGGGGAAGGCGGAGCTGAGTGAGGAGCAGGTGGCGTCGATGCGCGAGGCTTTCTCTCTTTTTGACACCGATGGCGATGGTCGCATCGCGCCTTCTGATCTCGGCGTGCTCATGCGATCCCTCGGCGGGAACCCTACACAGGTATCTTAATCACCTCCGTAATGTACAATTTGTTTCTTCTTTTTGCATTTTGTCCTCTCGTAGTTGATGAATTCAATACGTGTGAGAGGGAACTGAGAAATCGTAGGTGCTAAATGTGGTTTATTTCCTTTTTCTTTATTCTATCTCGCTTGTAGTCTTTAGTTCAATAAAAAATGGTCCAATTACTTATTTGATCACCTGATACAATGAAGTATGGATTTATCGCCAGACATTCTTATTTTTGTTCCATTTAGATTTAGCTTAGATATGTATGAGGTACTAAATTGGTTTGCAATTCATCTGGTATTGGCAAGATGGCATCAGTAAAGAATTGTATTGCTAAAGTTTTAATCTTTCATTACAGTTGTGTTCAATTGACATGATTTTCCTCCTAGAGAATTGAATTTAATCACTTCTAGAAGGATTTTCTTTAGTCTTGTATAATCTCATAAATGACTTTGCATCGAAAAAATCTCCATGCTATATTGCTATGAAATTATGTCATTTTAATCAACTGGAATAGAAAGATGTTTGCTTTATCTATCCTTATCCTTACTTGAAGTACAAGGGATTTGATGCAGATAATTTGGGATATATATCTTCAAGATTTATAAATTAACCTTCATTTTTCAGTGTTCTGTAATAGAATTAAATTTAAATTGAGATGTCCCTGGTTGGAACTTTTAATGGTGGAAACTGACATATTCCCCACCAGGATAATGAATGTATTCATAGTATTTCACACAATCGTTGTCACAGTACTTAATTTCTTGTCACAAAGACTTTCCTTTTGTAACGCACATCATTTATTTCCACTCAAGCTTTTAAGAAACGTTCAAGGACATTTCACGGCAGGGTGTCATTTAATGGATTAACTTGTTTAATTGTCATTTGATAATTGCCTTTCTAACAACAGGCTGTCTTTGGAGAATTTTAACGCTGAGGGGGGGGGGGGGGGGGGGAGGTCAAAATTGTTTAATCGCATTTTTCAAAAGTTTGTTTTTACTGTTTCTAGACCCGAGTCACCTGACTCTTACAGTGCAATGTCATTCTGATAATAACAGGTTGGATTCATGGGATTATTATTTATTGGCCAATTTTTTCCCCAAATTTGAAAACTAAGCATTGATCTTATATATAAGCCATCATTTTAACAAGAAGGAATTAATAAATCCTGAAAAGACCAATAGTATTAACTTTGTCCTTGCTCTGAAGAAGCATGAAATTTCTACCTCTTTTATGAATTGTTCATCAGGCCCAGCTCAAAGAAATAACCACCTCAGAGAAGCTAACAGCCCCATTTGATTTCAACCGTTTCCTGGAGCTGATGAGGACCCATCTACGTCCTGAACCTTTCGACCGGCCCTTGCGTGATGCCTTTAAGGTGCTTGACAAGGATGGCACAGGTATTGTCCATGTGTCAGACTTGCGCCATGTGCTCACCTCAATTGGTGAGAAGCTTGAGCCTGCTGAATTTGATGAATGGATCCGTGAAGTCGACGTGGGCCCTGACGGTGCCATCCGGTATGAGGATTTCATCCAACGCCTCCTTGCTAAGTGAGAGGGATTGGGTTAAGTGTGGATGTATTTAGGGTTAATTGTGAGGTAAACCTAAATGGCTTTAGTTTGGTTGGTTGTTAGGGTTTTAGTTTGATAATTCTGAGATTGTTGGATCTTCTCTTATGTTCGGTGGAGATGCATTGTTGGTGGATGCTCTATTTCTGAAATCAATTAATCTTTTATTTGTAAGTGCTTGGAATGCTGAAGCTAGGAGATTTGTTCTGTTATTGCATGCTATATCTCTAGCTTTCTTTTAAAAATATTGGAGTTTGATTTTGGTTTGGTAAGTGTTGATGACAACAATTCAAGGCTGTGTTGAAGAAAGATATATCTGCTGTTTTATACTGGACCTTGATTGTTTATGTTGTATATATTTGGGTTTGCTAAGTGTTCAAGACAAAAATATCAAGGTACTGTTGTTTAGTTCTAGTTGATTACAGTTATAATTGCTGACATCTTTAATCTGAGTGGCGTGATCTGATAAATTAACATCAATAGTTTCACTGCTGGAAAATTAAGAAATATTCTCTAGCTGCTGAGGCTTTATTTTGGAGCAACTTCATGTCAAGTTTCTTTGCTGAAATGTAAGGCTTAGTTTACTGTCCCTATAGTTTGTCTAGAGTTTAAAAAATGAGATGTTGTGACTAGTCACGTTACGAGCATATCACGGCACGTGTTTCTATTAAATAACATATCTCATTTCGATTAAAATTGGCACGTAATGTGAAATTGTTTAAACACGTCACGTAGTCATGTGAAATCATACATCCATTATTTGAAATATTTTTTTATTTTTTATATAAATATGAAATATATTTTTTTACCATAATTTTTTTAATATTTTCCAACACTTTACAATAAAATTTATAATTTTTTCACAAATTTAAATAATTTTTAATATTTTTTAATGAAAAGATAAAATTTAAAAAAAGTGACGTGTTATATGTGTGTCATATCACGTCACGTATTGACATGTCATGATATAATACGGCGTGCTTAAATGTGACGTGTCTTATGCGTGTCGTGCTATTGGCGTAATGTGTCTCCACTCTATCATTTTTGGCACATCACGTCATATCACGTCACGTAAAAAAAATATTTTGATCACGTCATGACACATCACGTGACCGAAATACGTCGTATTTTTACACGACACGTCACGTTTTTTATTCACTGAGTCTATCCTATACCTTACAATTTCATGTCAAGAACTTCCCTTTCATTTCATGTATACCTTGCAAAGATCTGAAATATTATTAATCCCACAACGTGCAAGAAAATTTCCACCCTATTTCCTCGTACAATTATATATAATAAATTCGTTTTCTATTGAAATTCATTTCTGTAGCAAATCAAATTATTTTGAGTTTGTTTGTTTATTGGTTAGGTATATTAAAACGTGGGCCATTACATTTTTTGTGCTATACTACCAAGAGTAATGTTGCCAGCATCAAATGTTTCTAGATTAAGAATTAAGATAGTTGATTTGAGTACTCTGATGCTGCTGCTTAAATTGGTAAATTCTATTGATCCAATTATTCTAGAGGAGGGATTAATTGAAAATAATTTGTTTTGATAATGTTTTCAATGTTAAGAAAAAAAGTTTAAATTTGAAATCAAATATTGTGTGCATGATTTATACGATGTACATATCATGTCTATAAAAAATGATGAAATTAAATTTCGAAAAAGCCAATTGATATTGAAGAAATTAAATTAGCTATTTTTTCCTCTAATGGGTCCAAAGCTCCTGGTCCAGATAGTATGTCATTTTTGTTTTATCAAACTTTTTGGTCTACATTGCAACATGATTTACATTTGTTATTACAGAGTTTTTACAATCATACACTTGATTTATCTAAATCAAATCATGCATCCATTGTTTTAATTCCTGAGACTGAAGATGCAGCTAATATTAAACATTTTCTCCCAATTAGTTTAATAAATTGTAGCTTTAAAATTATAACTAAGATTATGGCTATGAGATTAGAGAAGGTAATGAATTTTTTAATAGATCATACTCAAACTGCATTCATTAAAGGGAGAATTATCTTTGATAATATAGATTGTGCACAGGAAATTTTATATCAAGTCAAAACAAAGAAGTCAAAGGTTATTTTACTTAAATTAGATTTCGAAAAAGCCTTTGATAACGTAAATTGGGATTTCTTATTAGAAATTTTACAAGCTAGAGGTTTTGGTCCCAAATGGATAAGATGGATTAAAGATATTTTAGATAGTGGTCAAACTTGTGTTAATATCAATGGCTAATTAGGTCCTTATTTTTCATGTAAAAAAGGATTAAGGCAAGGAGATCCTCTATCTTCTTTTTTATTTAATTTAGTTGCTGATTCTCTTTCCAAAATTTTACAACATGTACAGACAGGATATTTAAAAGGATTAGGTAATTTTAATGAAGGTAAAAGCCTTTTAAATTTATACTTTGCAGATGATACCTTGTTATTCTTACAAGCAGATTATACAATGATGGAAAAGTTAAAGTATATTCTTATAGCTTTTGCTAAATTATCAGGGCTAAAAATTAATTTTTCTAAAAGTGAACTTATTCCTTTAAACATTGAAGAATCATTTGGTGTATTTTTAGCTAATATATTAGGCTGTAAAGTTATTACATTACCTATTACATATTTAGGAATACCTTTACATTAGAAAAAACTTAGTTTTCATGATTGGAATCCAATTGTTAGGAAGATTGAAAAAAAAACTAGAATGTTGGAAAGTTAAGCTATTATCAATAGGTGATAGACTTATTTTAATTAAATCTGTTTTGTGTGCTATATCTATCTATTGGTTATCAATATTTAGAATGCCTGCTAAAGTCAAAAAACGAATTGACCAATTACATAGAAGATTTCCGTGGTATGGGGGTAGCTCAGTAAGGAAAAAATATTGTTTAGCCTCTTGGAAGATAATTTGTACTAGTAAAGAACAAAGTGGATTAGGGATTATAAATCTAGTTAGTATGAATAAATCTTTACTTGGTAAATGGTTATGGAGATTTTATAATCCAAATGACACTAGTTTATGGAAAGAGATAATACTTTCTAAGTATGGAACAAGGAGATTTTCAATTCATTTTTCTAGTTTCTGGAAGGGAGTATGTAAGGACAGAATACTTTTGATTTGGGTTTAAATAAAATTATAGGTAATGATAACTCCAATTATTTTTGGAAAGATAGATGGATTTCTGAAAGTTCATTACAACATCAATTTCCTTTGCTCTTTGAATTAGCATTAGATCCTAATTTGTTAGTTAGTCAAGCTAGTGGTTTTAATAGATTTTAATTAGATTTAGGAGACAAATAGGTGGTATTCTATTAATTCAGTTAAATAAACTCTTTCATATAATATCACATGTTGCCTTAAATGATCAACATGATCAATTGATATGGAGATGGAATAGATCAAGGATATTTAGTGTTAATTCTTATTATATCTGGTTAGAGTTTGGTGGTGTAAAGTGGCATTTATTTGCTCAAACTTGGTATGCTCTTATTCCCTAAAAATTAGAATTTTTCTTTGGTTGGTACAAAATAAAAAAGTTTTAACAAGAGATAATTTGATTAAAAAAGGATGGAATGGTGATGTTAAATGTGTATTTTTTGTGGTCAACCAAAAACTATAGACCATTTATTTGTTCAGTGTCCAATAGCAAATACACTATGGAAATGGCTGGGTCAATATGATAACTTTATTTTTTATGGTATTAGCATTGAGGATCTTTGGCATATTGATGGTTGTATACCTTTCAAAGATTTAAAATTATGTGAGCTAATTAGAAGTGTTTTTTTATGGGTTATTTGGTTAGAACGTAATAGGTTAATTTTTAAGGGGGTACAAGTAAAAGTTTCAGAAATCTAAGTAGTTCAATTATTTCAATTGCTAGGTATTGGTGCCAAGCTAAAGGGAATTCTTTGATTTGCAAGCTTCATTTAATCCTCCTTTATGATGTTGACCAGCTACCAATGCAGGTACCAGGAGAGGTATCAGAATTGGTATATAGGTTTTGGAAGAGGACTTGTTTGGAGAAGAAACTAATCAGCTTCTTGCATTTCACTAGTCTAAGGACTTATTTTAGATTAGCATTTAGTTTAATAGTACACCTTTCTATATTTTGACAGCCACAATCCGCAAACTCATTGCTAAAAGGAAGGCTTGTCTAGGAATGAAAAGGATGATCAAGATGGAGATCATCTATCAAAAAATAATGCATTTTCGTTTTTTTTTTTTCTGGCTTTTGGCAAATTTTGTTATCCTATTGTACCGGGCTGTGTAGATATATGATGGTTCTCAGAACTAAAACAAATATAGTCGTAATAGGTGGTTATATTAGTATAACCACTTTTTTCAAAAGAAAAAAAATGATGAAATTTAAAATATGTTTTGGTACACACCAATTAACTTAATTTTTTATGGTTTGAGATTAACGGTCTAAATATTGTATAAGACTGTTCATATGTGAAGTAACATAATTATAAATTTTCTTTTTAATATTTAATTTTATTTGGTACTGAGTCTCTCCACCACTCAGAGGTGCTTAACAAAGACAAATACTTAAATATAATATAAAGATAATTTATTAAGGATTTAAGATAGACACATTGCTTTGACAACGGTCAAAGTTTGTTATCTATAGGCTGTTAGATATCGTAGTCAAAGCTATCTGTGTCTCTATTCTAATGATGGCCGCACACTATCTCTAATAATAAATTTGGAAATTTGCAAGAAAATTCTGCAAAATTTCCAATTTGAGTTATAACAATATGTATTTATCATCTTTGATAGACTGTCAACCAATAAGCAATTTACATTAAATTCAATAAAATATAAGACATCCGTACACTCAATGTATAGTTGAACTTTTGAGTTTTACAATTTTCATGATTCGATTTAAAAATAATTTATCAAAATGTATAGTTGAACTTTGTCATTTTCTTGACTCGATTTAAAACTAAATAGTTAAAGTTTCAATTTTTATTTCAAAAAAAATTTATCAATTGCCTAGAAATCACATTTTGAATTCTTCAAAACTCAAGATGTATTATTACAGAGGACAACATTTGCATGTGAACTTCAAAACAGTAAATAAGACTTCCCAAAAGAAATATCCCAGAAGCCAGAAGATAGAAATGATGGCAATTTTGCTTGACCATGACCTGGCAAGTGACCAGTGCCAGGCTATCTTGGAACTTTAAATTCTGAAAATCTGCACAGAAATATAACATCCAATAATAAAGAACCTTATCAAAGCAGATCAATTTGTAAAATATACCACAGGGGGCCAAAACTGACGCTGGTACTCAGTACTATTCAATACACTTCATCCATAACTAAGAAATTATTATTAAAGTATTGTGTGTATTTATATGTATCAGATATACACGTATCTGTCTGAAATATTATGTCATGCAAGTACGTATAAAAATTAACACTTATCTATTGTGTTTTTTATATTAATATTAAAAACAATACTTTTAACGGTACATCATGTTTTGACACGCTGTATATTTGGACGTATTTTAATTTTTTTAATTGAATTTCCATTTTTAATTGTTAAAAAATATTTAAAAATTCGGAAAAAAATAAAAAAACAGAAAAAATAGAAAAAATAGAAGAATTTTTTTATAATAATATATATTTTTTAAAATGCGCTTGTAATATTCATTAAAAATATATTATAATAATTATTTTTTAAAACAACTATTTTTAAAATTTTATAGACGTGTCTAAACGTATCATGATTTAGCTAGACACTTTAACGTATCGTTTCGTGCAGTGTCCAATACGCTTATCGCTTAACATGACGTTTGTAAGGACACGATATATAACACGTCAAACACAACACATCTAAATATGCATGTTGTATCTTGATCCTATATAGACACGTGTCATCCGTACCGTACTCACGTGCCACTATCCATAACCCTAAACGAACGAAAATCCATACGTCCATTTAAAATAGACGGTGCAGATTCATTCAACACCCGCGTTAAGGATCAGCATCACTTACTCCGAAGAAGAAGTCAACACAAGTCGTAGAAGACGAATCCACCCACCCATGAAGTTCAAATATTTATTTTAATGCCTCAACCCAACCAGCCAACCGCATTCGTCGTTCCTCCTTTCTCCGCCTCCAAAACCCCGCAAAAAAACCCTCTCTCTTTTCTATAACCCTCTCCTCTCTCTCTCTCTCAGACGTGCTCAGCTGCTATCGATTAATTGGTTCTCCGAAAACTTTCCTTATTTTTCTCTTCGCGCTTTAGCATCCGCTCTCCATTGTTAGAATCTCTCTCTTGCTCCTCTCTCAGCCTCAGCACCTGTATATTATCTCTCTTGTGTCCCCGTTCCAGCTGCTCGCTTCGCCGCCTCCTGTTTGCTTTGTCAAGCGGACTTCTTTGCCTGTGCTACTGTTAATATCTCTAGGCTCAAGAAGCTAGATTGTTCCAATTTAAGGTTGATATTCCATTTTTTAACTTTTTATGTTATCATTTGTTAGTTCTAAGAAATTTTCTAACTTGTTTCAGAGGTTGTGGGAAAAAAAAAACTATTTCTTTTTCGGTGGGTTCCGACTTATCCACAATTTTGTTATGTAAGAAGAAAGTCTGAAACCATTGACTTGTTGTGGCAAGAATTTCTGTACATTTTTTCAATGCTTGTGTTGTTCCATTTGAGCATTGGATGTAATTCAATTACTACGAGTTTGTATTATAATTTTTAGTCCCAGATCTATCAACCCATTTGAAGCACTCGATGAAATTATTGTGGATAGTAACTATAAGTGCAAACAAAATAAGTAATTGTTATGCCTGAGACACTGAATGATAGATATTTTATACTATGCTTTGGCCGCTGAATTAGCCCTAGCTAAGAGATGCCAATTAGAAAGTAAGTAGGTAATTAAACATGTGCCTTACTTGCTCATATGCGAGACAAGGCCAATAAAATAATCTGCTGTATTTGCTGATATGCTATTTATTTCTCAAATATACACTGGATGGCTTTTTATTGGAAAGAAATATTGCATTTTTCACAAATTAAGTTCACATGAATGTTTGCAATTGCTTCCTCTTTGTTTATATCAATAATAAAAAAAAGGATTATTATATAGACGCATTCTTAGCTGACCCAAGGAATGGGTAGGACACAGTTCCTCGGTGGGTTCCTCTTGAAATCGGCTTTTGGTCAAGGTCCTTACAGCTTTGTTGTGCTTTTTAATGTTTCTTATTATATTTTTACATTTCTCTGGTTGAAATATAGAAATGGCTTCCTTATTGTTGGCAAACCAGACCTTATGCACCAGGCAAGCTTTTTCTATTGGAACAATGCCACATCGGCTCATGTCAGATGCCTCTAGGAGGTACGTTCATTTTGGAAATTTTGGCTTCTATGTAAGGAAAATTTGGTCTTGAGATATCAGTTCCTAACCTCAACTGGCCAGGTGCCTCACAGGGGTAGTCTGCTGGTTACAATATAAGTACAGTGTTGCCAATACCAAGAATCAAGGTAGTATCAGTCAGTCAGTAACCTGTATTTAACAGTTCATGCCAGTACTGATAGGCCGTATATCCTGGCTGGTATAGTATGCTTCACATTGTTCTCTTCTCAAATTCAATTATTTGCGATATGTTTTTAGGTATTTGTCTTTTACTCCTAGTTTAATTTTGATATGTTATTGTTCTTCAGATCCATCGGATGGAGAACTGTAAAGGCAGCTATAAGTCTTGAAAATAATCATCTACCTATGCGCAGTTTTGAAGTTAAGCACAGGCATGTCTATGTACTTGACTACATGGTATCTCATATATATTGATCCTTTTCTCCATCTCTCTGATATGTAAGACTGGTGAGAACAAATAAATTGAACTTAAACAGCAAGGATGAGGTAAAATGTGCTATCAGCAAATGATTCACAAAAAGAGACCAAAATAAGCAGAAGTCAAAAGACAAAGAGAAAGAAAATATTCATTAACAAGCAACCTTGCTATTTGAATTTTGCAGCAAGCACTACCTAGCCAAGTAAAGAGTACGCTTAGTAAGAAAAGGGACATGGGTGTAATGTTTAAAAGGACATACAACTCGTAAAGGCACTCTGATGCTACATTACATAAAAAAAGATGTACTAAATCATTTCCCATTTATTGTTTACCACAGAACCACAGTGGATGATATCCGTGCCCTCCGTCTCATTACTGCGATCAAAACACCGTACCTCCCTGATGGGCGTTTTGACCTGGAAGCCTATGACAGGCTGATGCACATGCAAATTGCTGGTGGGGCTGAGGGGGTGATTGTGGGTGGGACCACAGGTGAGGGTCATCTCATGAGCTGGGACGAGCACATTATGCTCATTGGCCACACTGTCAATTGCTTTGGCTCCAAGATCAAAGTCATTGGCAACACCGGCAGCAACTCAACTGGTGAAGCCATTCATGCCACAGAGCAAGGCTTTGCTGTCGGCATGCATGCGGCACTCCATATCAATCCCTACTATGGCAAAACCTCAATTCAGGGCCTCATCGCACATTTTGATGCTGTCATGTCAATGGGCCCTACAGTGGTGTACAATGTACCGTCACGTACAGGCCAGGACATACCTCCATCTGTTATTAATGTGCTTGCCACAGAACCTAATCTTGCTGGGGTGAAGGAGTGCATGGGGAATGAGAGAATCAAGGGGTATACCGACAATGGAGTGGTGATATGGAGTGGGAATGATGACGAGTGTCATGATGCAAGATGGATGTATGGGGCCACTGGGGTAATATCTGTGACCAGCAATTTAATACCAGGGCTGATGCATAGTCTCATGTTTGAAGGGGAGAATGCGGCGCTAAAAGAGAAGGTGATGCCCCTGATGAAGTGGTTGTTTGTCGAACCAAACCCTATTGGTTTGAACACGGCTTTGGCTCAACTGGGTGTGATTCGGCCTGTTTTTCGCTTGCCTTATTATCCCTTGCCACGTGAGAAGAGGGTTGAATTCGTGAGGATTGTTAAGGAATTGGGAAGGGAGAATTTTGTTGGGCAAAGAGAAGTGGAAGTTCTTAATGATGATGATTTTATTATCGTCGGCAGGTACCAGTAGAGAGAAATGGATGTTTTTGCTTTAGACTTTATTCTCTATTTTGGAAAAATAAAATTTGAGAATGTCTAAAAGCCAAATGTAATCAGTTTTTTCATTTGGAAAAAGCATATTTGTGTGATCAAGTTTCAAAATCTGATCTCTAGTGAGATGGATGAAGTGCTGTCATTAGGAACTATTATTAAGGATTATAATGAGTTCTTTAAGTTCTGACTTAACAAGGAAGTGCTCTAGACCCCACCATTCAGACCTAGCTATTATCATGCAAAAATTACCAGAACAATCTGTATACATTCTATACTACATTGAACTTTGCAATTCTGAAAAGCCTTCTTTATATCGATCAAGATCTGAGACATTGATATGATTGACTGGTGCACAAACTTGCTTCTATTTTTCTTAATTTTTGCTGGAAAAGTTAATTAGTTTGGAGATTATGGAAGATGGTAATCTTTTAGTGATTGATCTCATGCAATGTCAACACAACTATACACCATTCTTGATTACCACAATCTCAATTTCCAGTTGTAACAATATTTTGTCATCCCAATATATTATCTATTTGCCAATTTTATCAAAAAAGTTCATTTTATTCTTTTCTCATCCAGACAGGTCAATTTCATTTTGTTTTTATTTAAAAGCAAGCACATGTGTTTTCATGATCTTTTTAGAGAAGTTACCTTTTTTCGTGCAAAACCATCACAATATGATGCGTAAAGATCTCATCCTGAGTTCTAGTAAAAAAGATCAAATGTTTTCCATTTGCTTGAAAGCATTTTGTTTTTTTTTTTTTTGCTTGTGATCTTGAATCATCCAACCATGAATTGCATGAGGTGTAACACCTATGAATAAGTAGATTCTTACCCATTAGATTAATTCATGAATAACCAGATTCTTCCCTGAATCCGTGCATGTCAACAAGTGACATGCATGAAATTGAAGATGAGAATATATAACATATTGCACTTGGGTAAGATGGGATTCTGAAACCCAAGCAATTACATATGCACGTGCTTTTCCAATATAAAATTGAGATTCAGAACATACAAATTTCAAAGGGGGCCACATTGTGGAGACACAAGTTGCAATTAATAATTCATATCTAAAGTTCTTATCCAAAAAACTTTAGTACTCCCCACCACGTGCTTAGCTAAAATGTTGCACAAGTGTAAATCTAATTCATAATTTGCTCCTAAATCATTCCAAACTTCTAGCAACAATCAAGTTGCTATCTTTTTTACTCCTAAAGATAATTTCAAATGTAGAGAAGACCAATATCACTCTAACCGAGCTGCTGAACAACCGTTTCCATCGAAGGCCGATGACCTGGCGACTCACTAATACATAGCAGAGAAATACCTATAAATTTCCCTGCTTCTGGTCTAGAGAAATCTCCATTGAGATTCTCATCTACAAGTTCATCGAGTGTACCAAACTCAGCACTAAACCTCCTGTGGGAGACTTTTCTTTTCCCTGCCAATATTCATAAAATTAGCCTTACTTAACTATAGCAAATTAGCAATATCTCTGAGGAAAAAAAGGCAAAAAAGAGGAGGTCCAATCTAAAAGTTCTTTGGCAAATTACATCCAACATTCTATCATGCTAGCATATAGCACCGAATTTCACATATGCAAAACATGCAACTGTTAGTGTTACGAGAAAGATGTATCAAATACATTATAAATTTTTTGACCAATTCTAGTAGCCTAATTTCTTTTTCCATGGCTCAATTTGAGTAAAAATCTGCATGTTAGATCTCCAAGTATATATCAACTGCTTATTAAAAGATATGGCGTGAATTAATAAAACTGTCCAGGCATTTGTTTCAAAATTTGGTATAACTACTAATTTTGACTGTGGGGTGTTAGACGCAACCAGACACATGAAACGTTGGTTACTAAAGCAAATGGTAAGACCAAAGAAGCAATTTACAAAAGATTTTTTTTTTGTCATACCTGTCAATATTTGCAAAGTTAACACCCCAAAAGCATAAATATCACTTTTTTCGGTGAACCGGCCAGTGGTGGTGTATTCTGGTGCTAGATACCCCATGGCAGCACTGGATTTGAGGGCAGAAAAGACGATGTCATCAGCTAATAACTTGTGTACACCAGCATTAGAGAGATGAGGCATGAAGTGGCGGTCTAAGAGAACTTTCTCAGCCGATATGTTTTGGTGTAAAAGTGGCGGTTTGTTAGCCCTGTTGCTGTGTAGGTACTCGATTCCTGATCAGATGAAAAAATAATCCTTTTTACAAAATTAAAAATAGCAAAAGTATTCTCTGAGAAACCTCTTAGTAAAGCACCATTTCTACAAGCAAAGTGATGCACGACAACATTTTAAAGCGTTGGTGACAAAAGATATTTTGTTATTTCTATAATTTATAAAAAACATGAGAAATGTGGATGGTAATTGGTATGAGTACTTTGATAGTCTACAGGTTTCTTATTTTGCATGGTTACTTTTGACATAAGAAACTAGATACGACAACATACCTCTGGCGATACCCTTAATTATACAAACTCTGGTGCCCCAATCAAGAAACCTCCCCTTCAATTGATCCCCAGCCAAATCTAGATAATCTGACAAGCAGCCATTTGCCATAAACTCATACACCAAGAAGCACTGGCCTTTCCCTCTTGAGCAACAAAAACCCCTAAAACCAACCAAATTTTCATGCCTCAACAGAGTCACAACCTTCAGCCCCTTCAAGAAATCAGCTTCCTCTGCTTTGCAACTTGTCTTGTTTATTCGTTTGATAGCAACAATGGTGTCATCGCGGAGAATTCCCTTGTAAGTCGATGTACCGGAATTGCTCTTGTTGAGAAGGTTGACTTCTGAGAAGTATTGTGTTGCACACTCCACCTGTCACATATATTAGCTTTTTTTTTATTAAAAAAGAAGAAGATGAAAGTAGTTCCTCAGCTATTTACCTGGGTTTCACCTCAAAAAAGAGAAAGCTCTCTCTGTGCCTTGTTAGATGAAGGATTATTGTAAAGATGCAGACTAACCATGTGGACAAATGGACAATGATTTTTTGTGCCCCGTCAATTTTAGAAGTATTTCTTTTTGTACTGTTTAGGTAAAGATTTTAGGGGACATCTTGTTGTAGTCGTACGTCTTGGAATTTACAATTTGGAATGTCACTGTCTGGTACTAGAACCATGATTCTATAACCTCTTGGCAACTAGTTCAAATTTTTTCTTTTTATATGAACAAACAGCAAACATCTCAGGATAGGATTAAGCATTTTGCCCTTAATATAGGCTACTGGACCAATAAAATGACTAAGGTTATGATGTTACCTCTTCTAGGTTGAACCTCAAGCTCTGCGACGTATCCTGATCAGTTGGGTCCCACCCATAGGAGCACTCGGAGCTAACCACAGGAGATGCATTCTTTCTATATAAGAGATTTGATTGGTCAGTACTGAGGCGGCTGTCTGAAACATCCAATGAACTGCCGATTTTCTGCCTCTGTCTTCGGTAAATGAAGAAGGCAAAGGACGCACTGATGGCTGCAAAGGAGATTGCCACAAAAGATCCAATAACAGCACCAGTTGAGGAGTGCTTGTTATTGGATGTAGGGTTGCCTATATTTGGGTTGGCTGATTGGGGGATCTGTTGAGGCTTGTTAACTGGTTCAGGTTTATTCGGTATTAATTGGTCGTCTGTTGGACAAGATTGGAGGGTTTTATATCCAACTCCGCATAGATCCGTATTGTTGTAGTAAAGAAATCCAGTGTTTAGTCTCTTTAAACCTTAAAAAAGAATAATAACAAAGAAAACATTAATGGAATATTTATTTGTATGAGGATATATTACAATCCTAAAATGAGAAATAGTGCTTACCAGAAGGCACATTGCCTGAGAGAGAATTGTTTCTTAGATCAAGAACAGTCAGACTTGTGATGTCAGCCAATTTTGAAGGTATCGAGCCGAAGAGGCGGTTATAGCTTAAATCTAACCGTATAAGCCTGGTTAGGTCACCGAGAGAGGCAGGGATCGCTCCAGTTAGTTTGTTGGACTGGAGAGCAAGTACATTTAGCTTCTTTGATAGACCTAGCTGGGTTGGTATACTTCCGTTTAATTGGTTGTAGCATAGTTGCAATACTACAATAAACAAAATAAAAGGTTCATATGTAATATATTGAGCTGATATGTTTAGAATTTCTTTTTGTTAAGGAACAAAAAGGGTACTTTTAGTACAAATATGCAAAGGAAATTAAGATAAAAGTTGGAAAAATGAATCCAGAGGACATGAATTTTGGGACCCACTTTTCCACCAAGCAGCTGAATCAAATATTTTATCATTACGAGGTCCTTTTTCAAATTGTTTAGCATGGTACCTGTAAAACACTGTTGCTGTTTAATATCAGATTCACAGCATGTTCGAGCTATTAATATGAACCGTAAAATTTGGAATTTACCCAAGAAAAAAAAACAAGTACAATAAATGCCGCAGTAATAGAAGATTCAAACTACTCTTATTTTCTAATTTTTACAACTAAAAGACAAAACAAACAAAACAAAGAGCACTGAGAAAGAGGAGAATTTTGAAATTTGAGGTCACAACGGTCACATGGACTGGGACTCGATCCGAACAACAAGACAAAAAAATTAAAGCAAATTTTGAAAATGCATGACAATTGACCAATGAAATGGAAGAATGTGCTCATGTGCACTCATGCCAACTCTATACTAAAAGAATAAAAAAACTAAAAAGAATTTAACACATTAAACCATCTAAAGCTCCAAAATAAATTGAAACTAAAAGAGGTTTACCTTGTAGATTTGCCAAATTACCGATCTCCGCCGGTACGCCACCGGTGAAATTATTCACACTCAGGTACAAATCAACCAGCGCAGCCAAACCCCCAATTTCCTTGGGTATCTCTCCATTCAATTTGTTATAATGCAAATACAATCCAGTCAAGCTCCTGAAACCCGCCACCGCCGGAGAGAGCATCCCATCTAACCCCTTTCCTTGAAGAGAGATCATCACCACCTTCCCATGGCCATTACAAGCAACCCCTTCGAAGTCGCCTTTGCAAGGATCGCCTCCAGTTCTCCACGTGTGCAGCACATGACCCTTGGGATCCAGGGAAGACTTGAGCGCCATGAGTGTCTCCAGCTCTCCGCTGGCGCTTGTTGCTGGGGTGAGAAGAGAGGAGGAGAGGAGAAGGGGAATGAAGAGGAGATGAAGAGAAGTCATTAGAGAATAGAGCTTGTTGTTTCTCTCTGCGCTCGCCATGTCAAGCGACTGAAGTAGTGAAGTGAAGTGGGAAGTGTGAAGTGGAAACTGGAAAGAGTGCAGAGTTGGTTTGAGCTTTCAATAATGGTAAATAATGAACTAGCGGGTTTAGAAAATGGGAGCTAAGAGACGTATATCATAATTAATATAGATATCGATTTTATTATTTAAAATAAATATATTATTATTTATATTAAAGATTTTATTATATAATATTTTTATTATTCAATTTAAGTGAATTATTATTTATATTATGATATTTAAGTTAAATAATAAAAATATTATAAAAAAAATTACAATAAAATAGTTAATATAAATAGTATCTCATATTATATAAATAACAAAATTATATAATATAAATAATAAAGTTAATATCGATTTTGATATTTCTCAGACATTTTACTTACAAAATTGAACCAGATATAGAATGCTAGTTAGACAGAGAGATCAGATCAGGTCATGTGAACCGTCTGATCCAAGACATGGAATTTTACAGGGTTTTTTTTTGTCGCTTCTTTTGTTACTGTTGTGTCACAAAGTTGAAACATTTTTCTTTTTTTGGTTTCTGAAATGCCCTATATTACATAGGCCACACAAAGTTAAAACCGACGAGCAAAAAAAGTGAAACGAATTTGTCAGGCGAACTGAAGAGTCTATATCCACGGAAGGGGTAGCCACTTCATCGTATCGTATGAAGTGAGCAGAAAAAACACGTGATATTATAACGGTTATTATAGCGGATATTATTGAGATTTATGTATGATATATCGAAGGAAATAGATTTTATGAGATAATTGCTTCATATGATGAAATATTTCAGAAAATGTAAATTATGAACTGAAAAGGTTCTATAAAATTATTAGCGTGTATCCATTCTTATAACCTCTATCCATTTGTTAAATAAACTAAAATTAAAGTGAAATGCATGTTTTATTAAAAATAAATATTCAAAATAGTACGGATAAAAACTAATTAAAAAATAAAAAATTTAATAATTTTATTTTATTTTATCTTTATAAATATTCTTACTTTACTTTAAATTATTTTCATTTTATACATTAAAATATCTTAAAGTATTTAAATTATTATTACTTTATTTAACCGGTCTAATTTTAAATTAAAAAAATCTAACTTGACATTTATAACATCTACAATGATCCTTAAAATATGTTAAACTAACATTTCACTCATTTCATTTTGACCTAGCTATATCCAAGTCAACACTTGAGCATGATAGACAATTTAAAAATTTGAAGTTAATTAACACTTAACTACAATCTTTTTTTTTCCTCTTTTACCCCGTCTCAAAATTATCTATCGGTTAAAGTTTCAAAATTCAAAATTCAAAATATGAGCACCTCATATTTTAATATTGCGTCACTAGTTGGATGGAGCAAATGGGGGAACATGTTTCATTCAACTCTTTAGAAAAAACAAATAAATAAATAATAAATGTCTCTCACTAACGCAGTTCAATTTCGCTTTCACATCATCGACGATCCAATTCAATCTCAGACTAGTCCGGATCCTCTCCAATGCAGAATTGTGCTGCACAGAATGTAAGCTGTCTAATTTGCAAGGAGGGAATTTGATAACCGCAAATTACGAATCTTGACAAAAATCAGAAGGCTATGCCTGCCTTGTACGGTTCAGATTTGCAGCGTGTTGGATCAGATTTGATGGGCATTAAATGTTCAGTGGGTCGTATGGACCATAGTTGATTTAAAATCGGATTTGCTATTTAGTACTAGCTAGTAGTGGCTACTGGCTAGGATTCAAAAAAAAAAAAATTTAAATGTCCATTCAATCAATTTTGGCCCACTCGTAAACGTCTTATAAAATCTCACGTGACATTTCCGATTTGAATTATAAAGTTGTGCAGTATTTATTAATTAAATAATCTTTCTAAACAGTAAACAAGTTGTTTAAAACTTTTGTATTTTTTACAAGTGGATGGAAATTTTTATCTTTGTAATTGAGAATGTTTTTTTTAATGATGATAAATTATCATATCAATAATTTAGTAATTACAAAGATAAAAATATTGTAAATTAATATATAAAAATTTAAATTATTTATATGATAAATAAATTCAATTTCAACGATGATAAAAATGGAGATGCTTTTATAGCCTCAAATAAATAGGCAGATAATACGAGCGCATGATGTGACAAGTTTTCGTAATGACAACCTCGGATCTCAATCTAGTTCTATGCATTGTTCCTATCTCACCAAGGCATATTTGAGAATTATCTATTGTTAATATATGACATCATTACTTTAGATATGTGACAACTTTATATTTATATTTATTTTGTGATTACCTACATTCATAATAATATTTAAACATACACATTTTATTGCGCATCAATAGTATTCTTGGGTTTCACACTTGACGTGAAATCGATCACAAATATTTTCTTGCACAATCACAAATATAAAATCGCATCTTATAATTATTAGTAATGGAAATATTTTGAAGTACTTGCTAATTTAAAAATATATATTTTGATAACTCCGAGTGCAAAATAAATAAAGAAGTCCGTAAAATAGAGGCGCTTCATCTTTAAAAGGAGCATAATTGTTTTTTGCAGATACATTGTCATAATAATGCTCTATGATGCTTTTAATTGGAATAAACAGCTCTTTGATCTCTTTTCCATGAAGTAAATTATATTGCTATATTATGTAGCCACATTTTCTGCAAATACTTGACATACAAAGAGATACATGTATATCTTCTTTAGAAAATCACATACCCAAAATAGTTCTTGTAAAATGTAAATCCAAGGTGCATATCCTCTTTTCTCGGCCTCTTTCAATTTACTGAAAGAAATAAAAGTCAAATAAATGGCAACCATCAGATCAGCTCATAATAGCATCAAACAAAGAAATCAACAGCTGGAAACAAAAATGACGTGGCTTCATTGCACGATGAGCTTGCAGATTCAACCCCTCTTTCTTGTTTATGAATATGTTGCTTCTTAAGTTTTTTCCCACACCCCTCTATCTCTCCATTTTTGTGAACACTAATAAAAAAAGATCGAAAAGAACAATGATGACGGTAGACAACACCATAACACCTGAGGATCTCTACCACAATGACACCGGCATGCAATCGGGTCCAGGATTGTTCTTCTGTCACAGGTCTGACATGACAATTTCTGCAGGGATTTTTCTCGGTGACTTTCCGTTGGATTATTCATTCCCACTGTTTCTTTACCAGATAACAGTCATCTTCGTAAGCACCCGCCTGGTACATGGCATCTGCCACAACTTTGGCTTGCCTATCGTCATCTCACAACTCATTGTGTGTTGTCTCTCCCCCCCTGCCTCTGATTAAATTTTACCTTTTCTCATCATGTGTCGAATGTTGTAAAATTGGAGTGCCAAAAACATGTCAATTGCTCTGCTAAAAAAGAGAAAAAAAAAAACAATGCTGAAGAATCAGAAAATAGAAATCACTTATAACAATTTGAAAAGGAGATTTCTAATGAGGGGAATTTAGTTCTTGATTAATTATGTATTTCACTTATCCTATTGATTGCTACCTGGTCCCATTGGCAATTGCCCCATTTCATGTTCCAATAAATTTTCTGAGGCAAATGCTTTTAGAGTTGCTTGCTAAGATGATCTAGTTTTTCACAACTAAAAGTTTCGATATTCTTTAGCCATCTAACTTAATTGTTTTGCTTGATTCAATTAAACTTCCGAGGCACGCATATAATAATGAACCGGAAGTTAGTAATTATTCAGGGTATTTCAATCAACTACTGCATGAGATAACTGATAGATAGATTTTTTGCACAGGCAGGCCTGCTGCTAGGTCCATCTTTTCTAGGACGCAGCGAGGGATTTGAGCAGTATTTTTTCAAGCCATCGGGATGGGAACAACTGAACACACTGGCCTACCTTTCTTATGTATTATTTATCTTCATAATTGGCGTCAAAACCGACATAGGATTGATCTTCAAATCTGGCAGGAAGGCAACTGCTATTGCTATTTGTAGTACAGGCTTATCTCACATTTTTCTCCTTGTTACCACGAGGATTCATGGGGAAAAAATAAGTGGACTATTTGCAGATGAAACGACACTCATCAGCCTTGCACTACGTTGGTCCATGACCTCCTATGTCGTCCTCTCTTGTGCGCTTGGGGAACTAAATCTTTTGACCTCGAAACTCGGTCGCCTAGCCATGTCATCTGCTCTAATTGCTGATTTTTTCAATACATTCTTCTCTGCCATTATGACAGGCCTGATCAGTCATGGAAATGGCCAGGCAGCTGCATATTCTCTTCTTAGTTTAATTGGTTTCACCCTAGCCCTTTGGTTCATAGCACGTCCCTTTGTGGTTTGGCTAATCCGTCGGGCCCCAGAGAGCCGCTTCCTCGACGAGGCACTCCTTGTATTGGTTACAATGCTAGCAATAGCAAGCGCTTTGGTTACTGAGTTAATAGGTTACAACTCTTTAGGAGCGCTTGTATTTGGGGTTATGCTCCCTGGAGGTGCACCACTTGGAGTGACGGTGGTGGAGCGGCTAGATCGGTTGGTAACAGGGATTTTCCTCCCGGTTTTTGTTGCACTGGCAGGGTTGCGGATGGACCCTTACTCTTTGTTGAAGGATGTAAATAGATGGGCCTACTTTCAGAGCTTTGTGTTGATTTCCATGTTAGGGAAATTATTCGGCACAGTACTACCATGTATCTATTTCAGAATGCAAGCGAAAGATGCCCTGGTACTTGGTCTGATGAATAATTTTAAGGGGATTCGAGAAGTGGACTACGCTGCACAATGGCAAGACTGGAGGGTAAGAACTTCTGTTAAACTGATAGCTTGATACTGACTTTTGTTCAGAACATAGAAGGAAAAGAAAGAAAAATGAACTACCAATGCTCCAACCAAAAACCAAACAACATTAAAGAAAGATGAAACCGTTAAGGTGACATAAAAGCTTATTGGCATGCTCAATCTTTGTGTTTTGTTTTGATACATGTCTGTAAAATTGCTTATTCAATGACTATGATATATGGAGGTCAGAATGAAAGCAGTTTTTCTGTAAATTTTATTTGCAGACTCTGGACAACCAGCAATACACAATCCTGATGGGATGGGTGATTTTCCTTGGTGGCATCACATCAATACTAGTCAAGTACCTATACCGCCCAGAAGACCGTTTTATAGCCTACAAACGTCGCAGTATACATCACTCAAAGCCAGGGGATGAGCTCCGTGTGCTCGCATGCATCCACTCTCAATCTGATGTAACCCAGACCCTCTCCATCCTCGATGCGTCCCACCCAACACAATCATCTCCTCTTTGTGTGTACCTGATCCACCTTATTGAGCTTGCAGGACGAACTGATGCCATTCTTCGTCCCCACAAGGAAAAATCTAGGCGGCCTAATAAGCAGACCTCGTCTGCCTCTGAATCTGATAGAATTGTAAATGCTTTCCAGGCCTTCGAGCGCCAAAACGCACACGGTGCTGTCACTGTGCTACCTTACATATGCATCTCCCCATACAACACCATGCATGACGATGTATGCACAGTTGCCCTGGATAAGAAGGCTGTGCTAGTCCTGATACCCTTTCACAAAAGATACCATATCGATGGCTCTGCAGAGCCACCCAACCTCTCTATGTTGACCTTAAATGTTAATGTCATCTCCTATGCCCCTTGCTCTGTTGGCATATTGATCGACAGAGGCGGAGGAACTGCTGCTGGATATACACATCAGGTCGCAGTTTACTTCATAGGCGGCCCTGATGACCGGGAAGCACTTGCACTTGCTGCACGTATGGCTGAAAACCCGGCAGTGGGACTAACAGTGGTGCGGTTTCGAGAAAGAACAGACAAGCGACCACCGGTCGACAGCAATCATATTTGGATAAAGAATGATGAGGACAGAATAGATGAGGAAATGATCGACGAGTTTGTGAAGGATAGTGTGGATGATCATAGAGTGGTGTATCGAGAAGAGATGGTAAACAGTGGTGAGGAATTGGTTGGGGTGATAAGGGAGACGAGCAGCTTATTCAGTCTGCTAATAGTCGGCAGGAGAGAGACAAAAGATCAGTCAAATGAGATGTCTCTCATGGCGGGATTGTCAGAGTGGAGCGAACACCCCGAATTGGGGATTATAGGGGATCTGCTTGCCTCAACAGACTTTGGTTGCATGGTGTCAACACTGGTAATTCAGCAACAAGCTCGTATTGGAAACTCAGATCAAAAAGTAATGCCACTTTCTAATGCCGATCAGAGCCAACATGTTTAGCCTTGGCTTTTTTCTTTGTTTCTCCTTTTCTTTCTTTAAGTTCTTAGCACATTAGCATTGTTATATATCTAACTCAACATATGGAATGCATGATTTAACATATTTGATGCATGTAAGAGGGACAATATATGGCATCAGGCCATTCTTAGTGATAAAGGCAGGTGTAAATACATACTATATTTCTAAGAAACAGTTAAGAAATTAGGATATCTGAAATATTTTATTTTCCTTAAAACAGTCTACCATAAAAAGGTCCACACGATTGAAAAACTATAATCAAGTAATATTGCAAAATTATTTTCTAGAGTGGCAATACAATTCAAGGATTAGAGACAAGCAATCAAATGATAATCAAGTGATTAAAAATATATCACCGTGAATGGAATTATATTCATCAAGTTCCAGTGAGACCAACTAAGTACTTCAATTGCATCGTGCTTCAGAAGTTCCATTTGGCTTTAGCAAACTTGATTTCCTGTCTCGCTTAATTGATGGAAGTGCCCAGCCTCTTCTTCGTTTTTCCCTCTGGTAGTCCCCCGTTTTTCCTGAAGTAATTAAACAAATCAGTAAAAATGACACTACAGCTTTACCCAAAAGGGTTAGAGGAACTTTACAATTTTACAAAACTAACTTCTCTGACAATTGTAGCTCTCGGGGCTGGATTGGAATTTAATAGATTACTTAAGTCACTGAGATAGAATCCCAGAAGCGTACAAATTTTGGTGAAATTACATGAGAGTCAAAGATCCAGATATCTGACACACCCAAGAAAGCACTTCAAATCCATTATTAAGCATCACGACGAATAAAACAGTACTACGGTTATCAAGCATTTCAACAAATATTATGTATAAAATAACAGTACTACCATTATCAAGCATTTCCAATCCAGGCTTCATCTCCTGTAGGTGCTTTCTTCCATTTTTGTTCCACTGCTCCTCAAATCCAGCAAGTTCATCTGATACAACGAAACGCTGTTCAAACAAACTGGTAACCCAAATCTTTATATATCATTCAGTGTGTATGTGATTCAGAATTTAAATAATGCACGGACCTTCATTTACATTGTAACTGATTTGGAAATCATCTGACGAAAGCTCTTTTATAATCAGTCCCTTAGATTTTCTAACTGGATTCAGATCACCCTGCTCTATAAATCCACTATTGCTTGCACCTGAAAAAGCTGTTCCGATGGAGGCATCAACCAGTGCAAACAAGCTTGGGCTCATTCAGGTCTCAAACGGGCTGGTGAAGAATGGGTCATCAAAAGGATCCGATCCACCAAAGAAGCTTGAGATCAAGCTACCAGGTCTTTGAAAGAGACCGGCATCAGCAAAGGGATCCTTAAACCAAAGAAATCATGCATCTGGCCCCTCTTTTGATGCATCCTGTCTCTGGAAGCTGTAATTTGGAGGAATTTTGAATAGCATTACTGATGACATAAATCAATTTGGCCAAAATTCCGAAGCAGTCACTGGAAATAATTATTCAGATTTTCCATGCTCTTAACTCAAAATATAAAAACCTCTTAGACTTATCTATCCTTTGACAACTCCAATAAACCAATTCATGAATCATCAAACAATTTGAAGTATAAAGGTATTTAAAATGTTCTAAGCTAGACAATGACAAACAACAAATGTCATCATCAGTATAGAAAATTATACATAAACAGAACCAGTTGGAACCCGCAAAAGACTTATTTTATTCCCTACTCGAGGATTGAAACGGAGATCGGTTTAATTTGGTGAAGTAACAGAATAGTACGCACCTGTTCTCAGTTTGTCACCAGTTTAGTTGTGCCAGGGAAGGTCTAAAAAAGCGAGGGAAAGTAGCTCAAGTAGACATTTATTTATTTATACGATGGAGGAGAGAAGAAAGGCCTCGAATTCCCTGGAAGAACTAGAAGCCTTATTATTGCTCTCGATATTCCTTCAGTTTTTTGGGCCAAAAATCGAAAGTAAATAACATAACATAAATAGACAAGAAACCTGGGATAAGAACTATATATATAAATCGAGCTGGGATAAATTAGAGATTGTATTGGGCCAATAAGCTATTAGAAGCAAATACTATTTATCTCGGCCTGTTAATCTACAACGAAATAGAAGTTGCAAAATGGAGGTCAGTAGGTGCTATTGCGACATTTATGGATGAACGAAAATAATATTTTATTTTGAAGCATTAATTTTTGGTTTTTGGTCTTTTAAAGGATATCTAGTCTGAATCCCAAAATTTGATTCCTATCATCAAACTTCATGCATAGCCATAGGAGTAGTCTAGGAAATATTTGTTCGTTTTATTCAAATTCTTGCGACTTAAAGTGAAAATAAGAAAATGTGAAATAGATAAACAGAATATAGCTGAAGTAACACAATCACATGCATTTCTGTGAACAGAACGGAGAATCCAGATTCCAGAGAGAGTAGGATTGCATGGGTGTGAAATTGGGCTATTGCAGAGAAACGAGATGAGAAGGGTACTACTACAATTTCATTGCAATTCCGAATATTCGAGAAGTATGTACTCTTTTTTTTCTTTTTTCAGCTTCTTAGAAGTCTTCGCTCTATTGGCAAATTGGGAACATTTTTCAAAAAAATAAAAATTGGGAACGGCCTGAGAGGTCAAGTCAAACCATTGACTTTGTTATCAACTCGCATCGAACTTTCTCTCTGGTATCCCTGCTCAGTTGCCTTAAAACAGGAGAACGAAAGGGAAAGAGGGAGAACGATAGATTGAGGATGTTGTTGTTCTGGGTTTCCTCCTTCATGCTCGTGTTGTTTCTCGTCATTTCAGTTGTATATCAGGTCAATTAGTTGCTTTTTTTCAATTTCGAATTGGTGAAATTTGTGGGTAATTAAACTATATTATCTTGAATTAAGGTCAGGTTAGTCTGGAAATTAATCTGGTACACCAGTCTGTATATATAGACTGATACCTCTCCCTGTACCAGTATCTAACCTGTTGAATAGATGAATTGTTTCTTCATATATATATAGTTACTTAAGGTTTTGATCTGGATGCTTAATGTTAATTCAACCTCTATTCAAGCAAAAAGAAGAAAGAAAACTTGATCTAGCTTTGAAATTTTATGCGACTTTGTCTATCTAAAAATTGACTTGACCAGGTTAGCTCAGTTGTTGAAAGGGGAAAAGAAATCCATTTATGAATAAGACTTCATGAATAAAAATTGGTAGACAATTGATATAGAGTATAAACACTATTGTCCTCATGATATAATTTTATATCCTTACTGCCACTTTCTTTTCTCCTCTTTTTTTTTTTCCAATTTGGTAGGTAGTAACACTATCAGACTTAGAGAGGGACTACGTAAACACACACGAGGGGGTTCTACAAGTTAACAGAGCCGTTTATGTTGAATCTGTATTGCAAGTAATTATAAGTCTGCTATTTTTGCTCTCTGGTCATTGGTTCATGTTCTTATTTTGTGTTCCGATCATTTACTACAGCATCAGAATGTAAGTTCTACCATTTAGATAATTATTGCTTGATTTTTCTTTTACTTTGTTGCATTTATTTTACTGTCATTAGAGCTTTTACCTTTTATTTTTTTTTGCTAAACTTAGGCCCCTCCTATGTGCCCAATCACACAATTACATAAAAATACACCGTACCAATTTTTACAGATATCTGGTACCTTACTTACTGATATTCACAACATTGTGAGAATGAATACCCTCAACAAAAAGAAAAAAAAAAGGGTTGGTACACGACAGTAAGAATTGTTTTTGGATCAAAGAAAATTTTACAAACTATGATGTAAAATTTTTGTTTAGGTATATGCGGGGGCAGCACAAAGTAAGCGAGGTTGATATATTTGGTAAGATACACCAGGAGAAAACTCGGCGCCTCATCAAGCTTGTCATGCTTGTTATCCCCCTCTGTCTCTCTCTTTTCTGGTATGGCCCAAAACTGTGAAATATTTTATTAAATGAGAATATGGGTTTAGTTACAGCCAATGATGCCACGTCATCCTGTTTTCATCTGTATTTGGTGGTAATACCTGTTGAACACAACTGGTTTGGTATCAAGAGGTTTTCTCTCTTGTTACTGTCCCGGGACAAAGCTGAGTAGTCCTAGTGCATTCATAAATTCATCTAAACACTAAACAAAGAACACAAACTGAAATCAAACCGTTAATTCTGATTTCAGCTGAAGTCGACATGTTACAGGTAGTAGACATGCCAGCATGGTACTAAATCTGATTTAATAGTTCTTGGTTTAGAACTTGTAATATTGAAAACTGCTTTCGCCAATTTTATGATTTGAAAGCAACTGATCAGTTGGTTCTGCTCCAAAGAAAACTGACATAATTCATTGACAAAATCCTTTTATTTTCTATTCTTTTTGGAAATTTGTCTAGGTTGATTTGGAGTGTGTTGGAAGATGACGATTTTCACCTGTCTGCCAACGAATGGTCTCATTCGTAATCAACACACAGTTTAGCTTGAACCTTTCTGTTAACTGTACAATCTCAATTGCCCTTTATTGTATGTAATTATTCATGGTTTCAATGTATTTATGCCTTAGTTCTTTTGATTCAAAAAATAAAAGCATTTTATTTTCCGTAATTGTCCATGGTTTTTCTATTGGAAATTAAGACTGCAATTTTTATGAATATGGTCAATTTACATTTCCTGAGAAATTCCCTTTGTTTCTATGTGATGAATTTTAATAACATGTAATGAAACTACATCAGCCTATATTGAAATCCCAGATCACACTTGCACATATGAAGACATACCACAAAACATTGTCTTCATGCTTGTTGTAATGAAAATATATATGCTTTTGTCATGCAAAAGAATAACATATGCATGATTTGTTTGCAGAAAGTATATTTTTTTCATTCATATTGGTTATACTTTGGGACATGCATTCTTAATTAATAACACGAGGGATAATAACATCTAAGAAACCCTGTAGAAAATCTGATAAATACTTCCATTACTCGATCCATCAGTGTTAGTACCAGTTCAATATTCGTCCAAGTTAGAAAATTACATTCCTATTTTTTTTCATATTCAACCTAATTCTTTTCATTAAAAAATAATGTAATTCTTTATTTGACAAATTTCTTGATGGGGACCGAAGTGAAATTGAAAAAAAAAATACTTTCAGTTTATTACTCTGGGTCTGGGATAAAAGCGTGAACCCAATTGAAATCTAGTGATTTGGGATCAGATTTGGCGACAATTGATTCTATCTTTGATGATTTGGACTTATAATCTCCATTCTCTTGTGATTGAATGGAAGAGAGATGAGCTCATGGACATATATAGTAGCTATAGGCATTGTAACAAGATCATGATTAGAATATAATTTGACGATTTTTCAAGTTCATGATTCGAATATAATACGAATATAATGTAAAAAGGTTTGTTATTTTATAATATAAATAAGATGAGTGATAATTGTATCATTTAACCACAGCTCTAATTTATATTTTAGATGTATTTACATTTCTTTAAAAAAATATTTATACATAATAAAAAAATATTTATACCTTATATTACTAAAATTAAAAATTTTGTAAGCTTTATTTTTACTTGTGCGATAAAATTTTTCATATTATTGAGAATTGAAAAAGGTGATAAGTATTTTATATACTAACTATAAACATTTATAAATATAAATATGAATTACTCATTTTAGTATAAACACTTGTGATGTGCAGATAAGGAGTATAAAAATAATTTCTCTATAAATAATATATCATTATATTGATAGCTTTACAAAATAAAAAAAAATATTCATATATTTTATAATAACACAGAAAAAAATATTGTATTACAATACAAGTATTATTCTGAAACCTTATTACTATGACAACATATAGTACCATTACGAAATTATACTGTCAAAGAAAAAATTATAAAAATGTATGTTCCAATTGCTCCCCCATTGAAAAGGAACCCAATTAAACTTGACTGCAGGGACTCATGCACAGGTCACCAAATAGGTGGACAAGACAAGAGACACCATGTCACTATCCTAATCAAAATGCATAATTAATATTCTCTGATCCCTCCTCAGTGGCCACCAAATTTATTGATAAAAAGGTCAATTACATCATCCAACAAAAAAGCTTATATCAAGAACATGACAAAAACCTAAATTACAATTAATCTACAGAAATCAAGAGGGGAAAAAAGAACAGAAATCAAAATCCAACGAGCATGAACCTGTGCCACAAGAATTTGTTCCTGCGTAGCAGTATGTATATATCTGTACACACCTTAACCAGAACCTTTATTATAAGCACCATGACCCGGTTGCTCTTTAATGTGAAGTTATATGAACAGATTGATCATCAATCAGTTTTTGGAAGTTTTGTAGGGGTTCCATCAGGAGCTCTTGAGAAAAAAAAAATTGATATGAACTTGTAGCTAGAGAAAACATGATATGATTCACATATATGAATTGGTACAGCACTCAATCTAGGCTTTGATGGAGTTCAAAAACTGTTTTCTGTTTTTTATATCAAAGCAAATACTCAATATAGTTTTAGGATTTGTATATATCTCATGCGTGCATCATACTATATATTTTCATGTATATGACGTAATTTAGCCGTCAGTTATGTTAAAAAGATGTGCATTTAATTTGTTATTAGCCTCAAATTGAGCCTCTGACAGTTTGTCGTCCGCAAGTTTTGTTAGTTTTGAGATCTTCTTTCTTTTTCTTGCTATTAGATGTGTTTTTGTCATTTGACAAATATTTTCTCAAGGAAAATGTTTAGGAGATACTATTGTTGATACTGTTATTGAACTGATTTTATTATTCATATAAAATAAGTTATTATTCATATTAAAGATTTTACTATATAAGTTTTTTTATATAGTACTTTATTATTCAATTTAAATACAATTAATCTAAATAATAATTCATTTAAATTGAATGATAAAGATACTGTATAAATAAGTTATATAATAAAGTCGCTGATGTGAATAATAACTCATTTAATCTGAATAATAAAGTCGGTATCGATAACGGTATCAATAATGATATATGTATATCAGCTCCTTTTTCTTAATATGCATAATAGTCATGTTCTACATTTATATAACAATTTGAGAAAACAAGCACTCAAATTAAGAATAATAATAACGGAGCATAACCATATTTTTTGGAAGGAAAAAAGACTGTATATGTAAGCTTGATCGTACTCTTTGGGAACGTGATTTGATTAAACAAACTAAAAAGATTTGGTCATTTAAAAGCAAGCACAGAGCATTTGAAGGTGTAAAATCCTTTCTGAAGAAAAATATTTGTATATGGTGTTTGCAAACCAATTGGTACTCTATATTATGCTTTAACATGCACATGTGAAATATCCTAGGGTCATCTCAAAATAATGCTTTTCAAGAATGATAACAAGTACTTAAATAAAAAAGAGCTGCCATGAGAATGGTTGCATTATCTTAGATTGTCTTTTTAATTTTTTTTTTGTTTGGGATATGAATATAATCATATATGGATTAGCATGCTTCTTATAGTAATTTTATGGAAGGAAAAAAAAAGAGGTAAACTTCCGTAATGAGTACTACTTTTATCTTTTAAGTGATAAGATATAATTATATAATTAAAGCTCATGTAGACAATTTACTAGAGATTGATGCAACGACAGTACTCCAATGCTTAGAAGATTCCCAACATGAGAAACAAACCCTAGGCACGAGTACATCTATCCATTTTACCACTTACCTTCATGCTTCCCTGTCTTAGTGTCTTTCTTCCAAAAATACAAATTCCAAGTGAACCAACAACTCAATATCAATTGCCTTAGCAATTCATTAATTGTATGACATGCAAAAAAACATATGTATATCATTGGAAAAATAATATGATCGTTATTTATTCAGTTACCGGACAGCAACAAGCAAGAACAATATATATAATAAACTGAGGGAAAAAGATAAGCTAATTTCAGCAGAATAGCACAAAGTTTGAGCACTACCAATCATAAATGATCCAATTACATAAGTAATAGAGCTAATTAAACATAAAATATACTAGTTTAATTAAAACAAGTTTGTATTGGCGGACTTGAGACCTTCTATTGCATCTTGAGCTTTATTTTGAAGTTGATCAAAGCTTAATAATATCCATCACAGAGGCAGACAAAATATTAAATAAGTCATAAGAAAACCTAAAAGAGAGCAAAGAGAATTAACCCATGATCTCAATCCACAACAACGATCCAAATCATGTAAATTGAGAGAAACTACAATAAAACTAGCCCTATTCAGTCTCACATCAAAACTGCGGCCGGCCTCCGCTTGCTCCTGCACCCCAGCCGTATCCATCATTAGGCAATTGAACATTGTTCATTAGGTTCGGAGGCAATCCTTGGAAGAGCTGTGCACTGCTCGGATCGGCAAGCAATTGCTGATGCTGCTGGTGCTGTGGAGGCGGCGGCGATTGACCATGACCCGCTAGTCCAGGACCGCCCATTGGATCTTGCGCAAGTGGAGGCTCCTCCTTATCAAGCGGCAGCCTCTCATATGTAGCATTACCAAAGGAAGCCGCCATTATAACCACCGGTCCAGATGCAATTAGAACTCCAACGACACTTCCTCCAACTATCTGCCCCTGGCCACCGGCAAGGTAAATTGTCAATCCAGTTGCAGCTGGAGGTGCTGGAGGGGGCAGGAATGACCCGGCAAGTGAGAGAATTTCAAACCGTCCGTGAAGGGTGACCACTGCAGTTGGGCTCCCGGGTTGGCGTAGCGTGACGTTCATCACCATGCCGCCACCGCTAAGCACGCACACGCCGCGTTGGCGACGCCGTGCAAAGTTTGAGACGGTTTCAAAAACATCGCACCCATCCGCAACCTCCATCACATGTGTGCGCAAGGCGTTTGCGCTGTCTTGAGTGATAATAATTGGCGGCTTTGGCTTGTTCTTCGAGCCAGCTGGCCTGCCACGTGGCCGCCGTGTTATCAAGTCCATGCCACCGCTACTGCCTCCACCGCCACTACTGGGGCTATTATTTCCGCCGCTTCCTCCTCCTCCCATGTTATTGTTGTTTCCGTTGTTGTTGTCGTCATTTATGTCCGTGTTGGTGCCAGTTTGTTCTTCCTCCGATTTTGGTTGCGACGTGTGGAAGGTCTGGAGATGAGACGGGAGGTGGAAGTCACGGGTGTGAAACGGCGGGGGAAGGTGTTGTTGCAGGTGGTGGCCGTCCATGTTTCCTCTCCTAATTTAAATGCACACAATAAGTCTATTATTTTTTCTCCGCTTTCTTGGTAGATACTCAAACAAACTATTCTATAAGATCAACAGGTCGAAGTTCAGACCAGAGAGAGAAAGAGAGAGGGAATAGAATAGTGTCACTGAAGAAAGCAAATTACAAAAAGCATAGGGCCGCTCCATTGATTTTCCCCTAATTAAAGTATAAACTCAGGATCAGAAAAAAGAAACATATTTTGAAAAGGCTTCTCTCTCTCTCTCTCTCACTCTCTCTCTCTCTAAAATGAAGCGAGATTAGGGTTATGAAGGAAAGGTCAAAGGGGTGGGGGGTGGGGGGAGTAGAGAGGTAATGGGGTTGTGTTGAGATGCCAAAGGAGGACTGCTACGGGAGAGGCGGTGGGTGGGGCCCACAGCTAACCTCAAGCTCGAGAGAGAGAAATTGTATTGTATATATTCTCTAGACTCGGTTCCTCCATTTCGTTGGCTCGTTGACTAAGACCTGGAGTGGTGGGCCCATGTGTTAAAAGGTCGCTTTCCTGCTGGGGGGGTCGCGGTCGTTGAATTATGGAGCAAATCATAACTAGGCATTTTGTTGTTGCTTTGTTTCTTCTCGGAAGAGAAGCGTGCAAGTTTGGAGGAAACCTAGTTCATTTTTGCTTTCTTTCTTTCACCTTAATTACTCCGTACTAATTTTAGAGGCTGCATGCTGCACACTTTCTTTTTCTATTCCTTTTTTTCCCAGCGCTTTCGCCTTTTCACATTAATTTTTGACAATTAATTTTAGTTCAGTTCTAACTAAATTAAATTGATATATATGAAATTATGAAATACATCTTATCTTGCCAGCTTTAAGAATTATTAACAGACAGTTAGCGAAGCCGTTCGGAGATAACACATGTATACTGTTTAAGTATTATTTCCAAAAATACACCTGAATTCAAGGTACTAAATTGAACATTCAGTTGTCAATTAGCAGACCTAATTAAAACAATTAAGATTTTTGTGTGTTATTACTATATTCCCCTTTATTTATTTTATATTGAACTCTCTTCACCTACCCACTACTGCTTCAAAATTCAGGCCTCTCCTATTCTCAATGACCACTCTATCCAAAAAATTCTCTAGTGATTTTTATAAGATAATTCTTATATATCATACATCTAATTAAATTTATATCTGTAATTCTATAGAGAAATATTATATGCAAGTGACCTCAACTACTTTGAGTCTTGATACACTTTTTTCTTTCCAAAAAGATGTTGAATAAGTGACAACACATTATCGAGATAGTTAAGTATTCATTGATACAATATTCAAGTGTGCATATATTATACAATAATCAAGTGTACATTGTGCAATAATTAAGTATGAGTTTTGAAAGGATTCAAAAATGAAGTTTGTTCCTACTTAATCAAAATCGTATGACAACTATCCACATTTATATTTCTTAACTAAAATAGATAAGTGTGTATTGGCATGTTTCGAAGTGTGCGAAAAATTTATAAGAGATATTTAGAAGATGAGTTTACAAAGCAGTTATCAGGTCTATTTTATATATCTTGAAATTAACTTTCCTGTGAACAAACTATGTCCAGAAACTTCAAACTTAATTAAGATAAAACTAAAGTGACACACTCTGATAACATATATAAATGCAATTAATTACTTTGTTGTTTGTCAACTGTGTACTATAAGTAATTTTAAATATCCAATTTGCAGGCGTGCTTTGCCCCCTAGCTAGGCTCTTAGCCAAGAAATTAACCATTAATAGCGCATCTTGGTCAACACAACAAATTAATCACTCTTTAACATGTTGACATTACTAACATGTTAATGTCAAAAGTAATATAAAACCAATAAAAATGCTAATAGAGAACGTGGATATTACGAAATCAAAATCAGTAGAACCAAATGTAAAGTGACATGGTTTTCTTTTCCTTATCGCCTGTTTATCATTAAGCCAACAATAAAAGACTACTTGAGGAAATTTAAAAGAAAATTCCTAGTAACGAAATTAATGGGCCTTTCAAATTTCAATTCGCACTTTCAACGGTCCTGAATTTCCTTTCTCTGTTTCAGTGAAAGTTCGCTTGTTTATCCCTGTTTTCAAAAAAGCTTTCATTTTTTTTCTTCCTTTCGAAACGTATCTTCCCATGCTATAAAAAAATTTTGAGTTTAGGCAAGACCGCTCACAAACCGAAAAGTGAATATATAGTTAGGATAATTTTAGTGTACATTTATTTTTAGATATATTATATATTTACGGAATATATTTTTAAAAAATATATTATTTAAATTAAAAAATTTTTAATTATAAATATTTTATTAATTATTTAGATAAAACGTATATCTATTTTAAATTAATTTAGAATTTATGTGATTATTCATCACAAAATCATTAAAATCTTATCGTTAAAGTTTTTCTGATAGAAGATAAAATCTCTTTCAAATTATTCTAAATTTTAATACATATTACATCTAATAATTAGAAAATACATCTATAATTTTAATTTTTTTTAATTTAAACAATATTTCTGAAAAAATATATATCGTAAAAATTGAATGTACGTTAGAATTACCCAGTTAGTTACGACAAAAAACTAAGAAATTAATCTTTCATTTGTCCTTTTGAAAATTGGAATCTAATCTAGTATTGCATTGCAAAATAGATTAGGGGAAAGAAACAAAGGAGTCTTCCTCCAAGTGCGGAGAGCTGATCTGCACGAAGTCCAGAGCTTAACTTTAATTAGTGCTCCCCATCTTTAAATGCGACCACACCACTCCATCCGCAGTTTGCTTAATTAAACTAATCCTCATTAACACCCGAGCTTATCCTCGCCAACGCCAACTCACTCCGGGCCCCACAACTAACGACAAGACCCATTTATTTCCACAATCATCCCTCATTTATCTCATATTTCAACTTCGCTACCTACAACGAGAAGAATCTTCAACACTAACACAATGGATTTCAATGACGTGCTTGGACTTGGTTGATACAACTCAGGCGTACAAGGACCAGCATGCATGGGAACTAATTCAGAAATAAATTAAACGATCGGTCACATTCAATTAGGAAGCAGGGAATCATTCGTTAAATACTCTTTTAAATAAAAATTAGGAACAAAATTAGCCACATCCATCCATGCAAGTATCATTCATCTATGCATGTGATGTGAAAAGTTTGTAGCTTTCTCTAGGAATCCCCACCCTTTGTGACCGATTAGTGCTTTGCATGCGCCTCCCTAGTACGTAGTTTATTTTTTTTTTCTCCTCCTTTTTTTTTGTGTTGGACAGTAAGCAAGGCAAGATTAGTTAATTTTTTTTAAGGTAAGTCTATTATTAATTGATGGTATTTAAAAGATCCTTTGTATGTAATTTTAAAGGTTTTTACTTTTTAAGGTTGTTGAATTTTTCCAAAGGAAGTGTGAAAGTTTTTATGGACCTTTATTTTTGTGACACCTTTACATACACATGGTCTCAGACTGGCAGGAGGAAAAATTAAAAGAACGGTTATAGTTTGTTTTAGATAAAAATGAGGGTTAAAGTCATTTAACTTTAAATATTTTATTTTCAAAATTATGAAGGTGATGAGGAGAAATTTCACAAAATTTTGGGGTCTATTTCAATTTTAAATTATTTTTATAGTTTGTATTAAAAAATGAAAAAAATACTATAATATAGTAAAAGTTTGAAAAAAGAAAAAGAAAATGGGATTTAATTGAAGAATGGTAGTTAAAAGAATATGGTGGAAGAATGATAGTTAGAAGAATATTATAAGAATGGTACTTAGTGCTTCACAAAAAATAAAACAAAGAAAAAAAAAGGGATAAGAAGACTGCACTTATGTATTTTATAAATATGAACAAAATACTCGTATCCGATACATAATGGTGTAAACGGATCAAATATATTATTTGTTTCTATCTGATTCATATCAAATATTTGGTGCATTTCAAATACGTATTTCAATAGTTGGACAATACGGATAAGGATTCGGGTTTTCTTTTTTAGTGAATATAGAGAATACAATTGTCAATTTGGGATTGGATATAGATACATATTTGGGTATTTATTCGTATTCGGCTTTTTTCGAAATTCAGATATCCATTGCAATGGCCCATATATCACTTTGATTTGGGCTTTGAAATATGATATGAAAATTTATTACAAATTTAATTAATTTTAAATATAATTTGGACTTATGTTTCATCTTCTATATATTAAGATTTATAATTTCTTGAGACATTTTGATTAGTAATATAATGATAATTAGTGATTAATTTTTGTAACAAATATTTTTTTCTCTAACTGATAAATTTATTATGAAAATATTACATAGTTTTTTAGTGAAATGTTTAATATTACCCTACATATATTTTTTTTTATTCGTATTCATTTAATATTCGATCTGCATCCATATTCGTTTAATATCTGATCGTATCCATATTCAAAAATTAGAAAAGGATACAGATGTAATTTAGCTACTATGCATAGGTTTCTAGGTCTCCTGTTAAAGTAAGCAATATATTATGTCATTTATATATGTTTATTTTATCATTTTTATTTAAAATTTAATAGTTCCTCTTTTGACAAATCTATTAAGATTTGTTTTTCTCCTTTTAACATAAGTTCTAAGTATACAATTATATCTAGACTTTTACTGTGCAAAAAATATAAATAGAAATGAAAGTCAAATTATTTATTAAAAGTATGTCTAACTTAATAAAAAAAAATTAGGCCTATTATCCATACATACATATGCTTATATTGTCGACCGTATTTGCAAGTCAATTTTTTTAAAATAATAGAATACTTGGCTCCAATACATCTTTAATACATATTTGCACTAATATAAAAAAACACAAATTTGTACGAGTAATGTAGACAACTATTAGTATGGACATATATCCAGTACATTACATATACAACAACCAAATTTACATGAATTATTGGGGAAAGAAACATACATATGCGCACGTTCTTTTTCGTCCTTTTTATGCTCCTTTGCTATATTTGTTTTTTCTTGAGAAATAAATAGCTGATGATGACTAGTGTTCTTCGAGCACTCTTCTGAAAAGAATTTATCATGCTCTTGATAAAATCTGTTTACATGAAGTAATACATCTGTTTACATGGAGGGGCTATGGCTCTCATTGGTCTTCAAAGTTTTCAATATGATTTAGTAAAAATTAGATTTTTGAGCTCTCTTAATTGGCTAAGTTAAAGTAAGTTAAAATATGTATTTTTAAAACAATAAAATATATATATTGTAACCGTATATATGGAATGTTGACGAACACAATTAGTTGTAATTTTGTTTCATATTTAGAAAGTTTCTTTCTTTTTTTTCATAATTGCAAAAGTCAACAATTTATTTGTGTCAAGAAATTAAGTGTTTGTCATTTGAATAGAAGTTTTCAAAGTATTTAATTATATCATGTAAAAATAATTTAAAAAATATGATAGTTGTCAAAAAATTTATATAAAACCAAAGTCATGCAAAGAATTTAAGGGAAAAAATCTTTATAGAAGAAAAGAAAAGTTTCATTTACACTAAAATATTTTGTGATAAAATTGGCCCCTCCAATAAAAAGTTTCTGGCCTCATCACTGCATCTGTTTAGAAATTTGTTCAACAAAAATTCTTAGAACATCTTCATTTATGCAATTGAAAAAATTGAATTTTGTTGTTATATCAACAATTATTAATTCTCTGCATATTAATTTCAGAATATTTTATTCCTATAATTTTTAATTCGTTGACATGATAATATTTTTTAATTCGTTGACATGATAATATTTTTTAATTAGTATAAGAATCTTTTATAATTGCACAATAGAGATGTTCATACTATTCCCAAGAACTTATGTAACACTTTTAAATAACATGTTAATTTAGCAAAAAAAATTTAAAAATTGAAATTATAAATGTTATATTGTCATTTACAGTAAGATGAAGACGTTCTTATTATGTTTCTAAAAAAAAATCACAGACCTAACACAAATAGTAATAGATCTTGTTTGTATATGAACAAACGTATGCTCAAGTCTCAAACAAAATATAAATATGGAGACCGACAGAAATCCTTATTTCAAAGGAAAAACAACATTTCTAGTGTAAAATTTGGTGGTGAGAAACAGCCTTGATTATGAGGTGGTGATCAAGGATCATGCAAAAACGTTGGCAAAGAGCAGACAGCGAAGCACCCACTCGTTGAGCACTATTCATGACAGAAAGGCAGCGGGTATCAAGGGAGCTGTTTTCTTTCTTTGTTTATTCATTTCGTATTCTCATCTTCATTTTTCTATTATTCTATCACCTGCCAACCTCGATATAAAAAAGTTAATTAATTTACAACAATAAGGTGGCAAAGCTCGTGACTTGATCCTCCGTTGGACCCATCTTCGGATCAATCCATGTCTCATTGGTACTGGTACTGGTACTGGTACTGGTACTGGTGGGATCGGTCTGATCTGATCCGATCCGGTTTGATGTGTGAGCTATTAAATTTAATTGCTGTTGATTGTGTATTAGGCATACATAGAGCTATATCAATCGTTAAAGTGGTGTGAATGGAATCTAATCATGATACAATAAAGAGTATTGCGCCTCCAAATATTTTAAACATGTTATATTATAATTTCTTTCAATTTGTTTCTCTCTCCTTATTTATATTGCTCGGACAGCTTAAAAATATTTTATATATATCTTCTCATTAAAAAATGGTGTGTTTGATATACTTAAAATGTGATTTAACTTTTAAATGAAGTTAACTTTTTTTGTTCTTTTATATAAAATATCATGCGATTAGTTATATTGTTATCATTATGTATATCTTTAATGTTTCAGAAAATTATTTATTAAATATAAAATGTACTTTAAAAAAAATTAATTTTAGCTTTTTCAACAATTTTTTTTTCCGCAAACAACTCTAATTATATTTAATTTGGTTTGGTAATTTGAAAAATCGTACATTACACTAGACGTCAGAATCTCTTAAAAAATTAGCCCTGAATCTTTTAACATTTAGCAAAGTACAATTGGTATTAAGCTATTAGCTTTTTTTTTAGCCCTAATAGAAAGTAAACATTGTACTTCAAAAATTGGTGGTAGATAATTACTGGTTTTCAACACTAAAAAGTGGAAAGAAGCTCTATTAATTGTAATTTGTCTCCTCTCCAGCGCTGAAAAAAAACTCCAATGAAAATTAAATGAATGGATTCTTCATGTCTTCATTAATACTTCTGTTTTAAAATAATATATTTTGTGAGTTGATGTTTGTGTCTATGGAAGCACTAGGAACGTTAGGGTTCATATATATATTTGTATCTTTTTCTGGCAAATTATGGTCACTTGAGTTCAGGATTTCGAGTAAACTTCATTTCTGTCTAAATTTTGTTTGTCATGATACTTCTTATATACATGTAGAAAAAATCATGACATTTGTTCGATAATGATCTAATCTAATTCAAAATTCTTGGACCACATCTATCAAACAAGGCAAACAACATATTTAATTATGAGTAAGATTTGAGAGAGAATTTCAACGAGGATTTAAACATAGCATGCCTAGATTCAATAGAACTTCCTTGGTAAATGAATGGTTTATGTTTTTTTTTATAAATTTTGAAATGCAACAATACACTTAAGTAACAATATAAATAGTAAATTAATTATTAACATAACACATATTTAAGAATAAGTCTTTGATCTGGTTATTATTTTTCGTCTATAAGATCATAGATTTGAAATTTCAATGAATTTTTTTTATAGACACTAACGTTAGATATTTGATTCTTATTTCTATCTCAAAAAAAATTAGCAAACATTCAAAAATATTACATTAACATTATGCTACTCGTTGCAGACGATTTATGTGGGGGACTTCCAATAAATAAATTTGAGCATTCGTCTGTAATTAATTCAAGACTTATGTGTCAATACTCTCTCCCTCTATTTTTGGTGATGTTTAAGTTAGATTTTGCCTTGTCTTTATCCATAATGAAATAGAAGACTAATCATTAGTCAATATCTGTTTTTCATATATAGATGCTTTTGTGCTTTAATTAGCTAGTAACCAGACCCAAATCGAGTTCGGCTCCCATAGAGTACTCCATGCGTGAAGTACTATGTTCAGTCTATCTGAACCGTTGGATGTTATGTACGGGATAGATTTAATAGGACGAACAGCATCAAGATTTGTGCTGAATAGTTCAGATTTTGCCCGCTACACTTGTATTACTACAGAGGATGTGAAGACACTCAAATACAGAACATTAATACTATTTACTGATACTGCTACTGATACTGGTACCTGACAAAACAAAATGTTTTCAAATTAAGCACTGCTCTGCAGCTTAATTTTCCTCCAGGCCCACATTTAATTCATATCAGCCCAAACAAAGTAAGACACCTTTCAATCGGTGCAATTGAGTCGAAATTAATAAATTTAATGAGTCTAGAGTGACTAAGTTTGCGTTTCATTCAGCCAGTATATTATTCCAGCAAAAAAAATTAAAAAATATGTCGTATTTTAGTCTCCATGTAATTTAAATATTATTTAATATTCTATAAATTTTAATTTTTATATCATTTTTTATGTATATGATTTGTATAAAATATAAATTACGTTTTATTTGTCAGATTCTTAAAATATAAATATTTTGCTACTGTTATTGAAATTGTCAAATTAATTCATCGTCAATAAATACCCATACAAAAAGAATGTAGCTTTGAACAAAATTTTGGAAATCTTAAATCAGTGGTCTTCAGCTGAGGATGGTGAATAGAGCGCATGCGTGTTGTAGTTCCTCAGAATTAAATTTATGAGCAGTATTATTGTGGGCCTCTCTCTCATTTTTCTCAATACGTAATGTTTGTATACAGGCCTCCATTATTTTCTTGAGTCTTGACTGAGCGAACAAACATTGAAACAGCAAAACCAACAATTGTTGTGTGGCCCAGTGTTGCTCCTATCTTATCTTTTATTTTGTTTTGTGTTGTGTGTTGTGTGTGTTTTGTTGTTTTGTGTGTGTGTGTGTGTGTGTGTGTGTTTGTGTGTGTGTGTGTGTGTGTGTGTTTGTGTGTGTGTGTGTGTGTGTGTGGGGGGGGGGGGGGGGGGGGGGGTACATGGAACTGAGAACTGGAAGGGGCCTGTTTTGTTCCAAGCTTTACTTGAATGATAGGCTGAGCTGTACCAAAATTAGATAAATCAATTATGTGCAGCCTTATCCTCATGGTTTGTGTTCTTGAAAGGGTAGTGATACGTGTCAAATTAATTCTTCAGGCATCCAAACATATCCTCAGAAAATGTGGAACAAAATCTTTGATGGATTGCTGAGGGAACACTTTAAGTCTCTCAACACTAGAAAGTAGTAGTTAAGTGCCAGAGAAACCTGTCCACTAAAAGAGAAACCCAAACATTTGTTCAGACAGACCTTGCCATTTCCCCAACCAAAAGGTGTTTCAAACTAAATTTGGGTTTTTTTATGAAGAAAAAAATATATTTTGCCTCTAATCAAATGTGAGGAAAGTATTTTCTTAACTTAGTATTTTGTAGAAAACAAAAACAAATTTGAATAAATACTTATTCGAATTATATTTTCTTAACTCAACATTTTGTAAAAAAAATTGAGATAAGTGATAACTGCATCTTGTATTCACACCCTAAGTATATTCATACTCTTTTCAATAAATATTTCTATTTAATGATAAAAGTATTTATATTTAGTGTTAAAAATATTTATATCTAATATTAAAGCATTTATATCTCGTGTTAGAAGGATTTTAAAATTTTGAAACATATATTTTAAACTAAAGAAATGATAATTGCATCCCTTATCTGTATCCATCTTTGCATTTCAGGTGTTTTCATACTTTTTTCAAAAAATATTTACACTTAGTAGTAAAATCATTTATCTCTTAAGTTATTGGAAGTAAAAAATTTTGAAACATGTATTTTAAAATATTCAACATAATTTGTAACTTAAAATTTGAATCATGTATTTTTAAAAAATATTTATACCTAACATTGAATACAAGGAATGCAAAAATAATTTCTCGTTAAACTAATCAACATAGTTTCTACTTTAAATTTTAGAACATGTATTTTGAAAAAATATTTATACTTTCCATTGGATGGAAGAGTGTCATAATAATTTCTCAAAGATTAATAATTTTAATCAATAATAATATTTTGTGTTATACAATTTAAAGAATATTTATATAATTTTAAATAGTATAAAATTAACAGTGTTCCTGCATTATTCAAATCAACATTCTTATTTTAGTACTGTCAAAGCTCTTCTATTATTCTTAAATAATTAAACCGAATAGCGTTATTCTTAAAATAGCCCATACATTGACGATATCCAAAGCGCTGCTTTAGTTGCCGTCTCAACATCTCCTTGCAACTTTATTCCATTCTCATTCTCTCCGTATCATTTTCCTTTTTGAAACCTAATCCTGTTTCCACTGATGCTATCGAAAGCATCCCAAATTCCCATATCTAGACCGCTGGAACAAAGCTAGCCAGATGCTCGTACTGTGATGTATACTGTCGTGACGTTAATGGCAGTCATATGTAAGGCAAGGCAAGGACTGACTTTTCAAAGTGCATTTATTCCAACATATGAGATGTCGGCTTTAATTTACCACATCTGGTAGGTACCATAGTACCATACCATTACATGGATCCGTATCCGCTACAATCCTGAGAGAATTGGAGGAACCTCCTTTTCTTTCATCTCCGTCGTCCACTCAATTAAATCTGTCTCCTTATTTCCTATCGCTGCCCGTTCTTTGCCCGTAAAATTTGTTGTTCTCTCTTCCCATCAATTGATGAGTCTGGAGCTTTTCTATTCATTTACCATAGCTTTGTGGCCTTCTTAGATATCTCTCAATTTCATCAAGAAATTAAAAAAAGGTGAACTGATTTCAAGCCACATCTTCAGTAAAAATAATAAGAACTTTCCATTTGTGAGAGTTCTACACAACATCTCAAACCTCTCTGTTTCTCTTACGTTGTTTTTTTCTTCTCGTTATCCCTTAATGTCTTTATCGATATTTACCAAACTAATTATTAAAATACTTCACATTATCAATAATTATTTTGCTAATTCTTGTAAGAAGCATCAAAATCGAATCAATAGTAACGTTGGTTTAATCAACAAAATCTGAACCTTCTCTCTTCTATCTTGAGCAAAAAAAAAAATGGGATAATTTTGTTGGAAAAGGGATTGTTATTTATGATTTCAGTTAGTTGAATCTGAAGGTGCTAGCCAGATTAAAAAAGGACTATTATTTTGTTGTATTCAGTTGAATTTTGACTTTCTCTTGTATAGATTTTTCATGAACTTTCACGTTTATATAAACACAAATCCAAACTGATACCGGCCTTGTACCACTCTCTGCCACCCGCTTAATCACAGAGAATAAGTAAAATGCAGGTACCAATTGGGACAATTTATCGAGCACTTATTGGGCAATAAATATTCTTTCAATAATCATAAAAATAAATACTATTCATTTGAATTTGGTATTAACGCAGTTGCACAGCTTAGTAGGAGTTCCATTAATAACGTCTTTGGATAATTTACAATTGCCAATCAATTCACACTTTGTACCAGATCCCCAAACATCTTTAGAGAAATAAGAATGAAAGAAGATAACAAGAATAAGAAGAAAGCAGAGTAAATAATAGCATTTGAGAACAAATTTTTACTTTCTTATTGACAAATGAAGAGAAATTTGAATGGGCTGCACATATATGCTCATCAATTTCAAAAAAATAATTAGTTCATTGCAAAAGATAGAGGCAATGAAAAATTGTGTGACTGTATGGCATGAGAGACAAGTAAAGACAGCGAAAAATACTAAAGTTTCGTTTAAGAAGAAAATAAATTAAGAATAATTCGAAAATAAAATTCTCTAGAAGGTGTAATTTTATCCCTCACTTATCTTAATTTCAAACAAAAATTAAGGAGATAAAGTGAAATAATCTGGACAGTTAATTTAAGTGCAAGATAGAGATCAAAGAATAATAGGATGCTACAATTCTCTCGAATCGTAGCAGATACGGATCAACCATCACATATATTAATACAAGGCAGCTTCGTATATATGGTACTGTGTATTTACTGTACCAGAAGGAAAGAGATGTTAGCGGATGCCAAAAGCATGAGAATGTTCCTTATATTATTTACCGAATGATGAAAGGTACTGATGCTTAGTACGATACATATCGCTTTTTTTTCCTTTTGAAACCTAAAGTAACGGCTGCTTGAACATGTACCAGATAGTTTAAACTTGAAAATCAAGCGACTTGTTCCGAAAATAAAATAAAAAAAGAAGTGACGGCCTTGATAATTTTGATCAAATTGTTGTGACTCAATTTAAAAAGATTGTCATTGAAGAGTATAAAAGATATTTGAATAATTTTACTGTCGAAAATGGAAGATGCATAATTATAGAAATAAATTGTTGCCCCCTCTATTGTTTTATTTTATTTATCAAGTCAACTTAGGATCTTCCTAATATATAAATCTCACAATTTTATTATGGTTAGAGATATAGTATTTTTTTTGTTTTGTCACTTTATTCCATTCACTATTACAGTGTTCATAATGTGTGGATTCCGGATGGTCAAATTTTATAAAGAGACTACAAAGATAAGAAGAGAATATTGATATTTTGGACACTTTATATTTTTTATTCTTTTATTATTAACAAAAGAATGTGAATCAATAGTAAAAAGAATTATCATTTGAGGTTCAATTTTGTATACATCCACTAATTTTTCTAAATAAAATAAAGTAAATCATTAATAAACTTGGCACGTCATATATGTGTGTGTGTGTCATGCAAATAAGTATAGAAGTGTATCTCTAATTAAGAACTTTCAAACCTTACGTGCTAAATTATTTTTCAAAAAATTTCAAGCTTATTTTGATAGCACAAAAACGGCGTGAAAATTGTGACGAACATTAAAAAGTTATATTAATTTCGATTTTGAGAAATTCCAAGATTTTAACTATTGGATACTTGTATAGTGTGCTTTTTCATGCGTATATAGACCCCACGAAAGGCTGTAACCATTTTTTTCTTTCACATAATCAGTACGAACTGCAAGCTCTGGGGTCGTAGAATAGAAGAACCTGTTTCTTTTTTCTTCCTTTATTTTTCTTTTTTAAGTCATAGAAGAACATGTACTAGCTTGGTTTGCTAGAGGATGATATGATATGTGGGACAAATCAATGGATTCGTACACAGCAAATATCCCTTGGATCAGCGCCCCACTTGATATTTTGGCGCCAAACATTTATAAAAAGCGCGCCAAAACTTATTTCTAATTGGAAGGTCAACAGTGCCACAATATTATGGTTGACTAAAACTTTTTTTCAAGTTGGGTAAATGTAGTGACCGAGTTTGACTAAATTTAATAAAGAAGTTGAAATATTATTTTTAGTATAATTATATGTTTTAAATTTTTTTGAGTTAAATGTAGTATAATTAATTTTAAAATTTTTGAGGTGGTGCAGCTTCTTCAATCTCCCCTAAACTTTACCCGTAATAAATGCAGTGGTATATTCTACTACAAAGTACTAATTAGCTGAGGAAAAAACCAGTAAGAAATATATAAACAAAAATTAATGTAAAACAATATTGTTTATTGTGTAATTTTCTTGACTCTATAGTTCAAACAAGAAAGAAGAACCGTTTAAAAAATCGTTCTATAATTCGGACCAAACAAAACAAGTAACAACAACGATGGAGATCAGAAAGAACTGTTGCAATCAGAACAAAGATCCGATGCTTTAATCACGTGACAATTTTGCACTTTTTCAGACGGAGATGGATTGGAGATGGTGTTTTCCACCTGACAAACAGATGGAGTACTGTTTCCAACAGCATCGGTCTTGGAACTACATTTTAATTTTCATTTCTCGTACTAAAATAGTCTAAAGTTTAGGGTTTTGCCAACCCGTCTGTCTCAAACATTACATGCGAGCAAAGACCAACCACCTCGCCAATGGAGGAGGGACCCTCCTCCTTCCTTTTTCTTCCTTTTTTTTGTGTGTGTGTGTGTGTGTCTCTCTCTCTCTGTTTCGAATCTCGATCCAATTCCATCCACCACCGACCATAGATGGATTAGACGGATGTTTGAACGCATCATGTCTCTCAATTCCTTCAAACATGTCGCACGCAATTAATCGAGAGCTTTTTGATTCGCCTTTGACGCATGAAAACACGCCAGCCGCTTCCATCCCGGGAACTGTGGCTAGTTGAGGCTACTTTTTTTCTTTTTTTCCTTTTGGCGGGAACTAATTGATAAAATAGTTTTGTAAACAATTAGCAGATGAGGCTGGAATTGTTGCTGCAGATGCAATTATACTGACAAGTACTGTAGCCTATACCAGGATGATGATAAATAATTTATTGAAAATATTACAGAGATATTATCATTGATATTGTGATATCTGTATATCAACTCTCTTTTATAAAATTGAGTGGACTCAGTTGAACCCATTTAACTCCATTTGGCTCCACCACTCTGGAGTTTGAACTAGCAAAAAAGGAGGCGACCATTTTGTTGAATTAGAACTTCCGAAGTAATGCTTGTTAGTAGCGTTGTACAAAAGCGATTAACTAGCTAATTAATTTAGACTGGCTTGGTAAGCTGTTATGTATAATGTAATTGGAGGATATTTTATGGATCTAAATGATTAGCCGGTTGCATACGGATTAATTCACCTTCAAATATGATTAATTAGTTAATTAATTATCTATATATATTTTTCAATATTGTTTGGTTGCATACGGATTAATTCACTGTCAATATATCAGTCATTTTCTTATTTTCAAAACTTATTATACGGTTAAAAAGAAAAAAAAAAGGGATAAAGTAAATGCCTATTTTATTTTTAAGATAGCGAAATAATCATTCAATCATACATTTAAATTTCTTTTTTGTTCGCACTCAGATAAAAAAATTTACATATTTTTTTTTCAAGCATGTAATAATTTATGTTTATTTAAAGAGAGCTAATATATAGATACCATTAAGATAAAATGAGTTATTATTTATATTAATAATTTTATTATGCAACTTATTTGTATAGTATTTTTATTATTCAACTTAAGTGAGTTATTATTCATATTAGTAGTATTTGGGTTAAATAATAAAAATACTATAAAAAATAAGTTGCATAATAAAATCATTCATATGAATAATAATTTATTTTATATTAAAAATAAAGTCGGTATTAATTACAAATAATGATATCTCCCAAGTTCCAAACATTTTTCTTTATAAATTTTTTTTTGAGAAAGATACCTCAAAATAGAATACCGGCCTTCATTCTTTTACAAAAACAAATACACAGTTTGGTTGCAGTATAAGAGAATTATACTTTTTCTTTATAAAATTATCTCGAAATATACATAGTCTTTCAAAATAGTATATATTGATCTCACTGACTTTAATTTCTTCCTCCACCACTGAAACTCTAGTTCTAAACTTTTACTTTTTTTATTCAAACTGTATGATTAATTTATGATGAATATGTCAATGTCTATAGACATATGCTAACATCAAATAAAATTCACTCTAAATAGCATTAAAGATCTTTTAAGCGTGCTCATTTTAATTAGAACTGATACAGATATTTAAGAAAAAAAAAGAGAGAGGCGCAAAGGTCTGATAAAGCTAAAAAATGAAGAATGAATTTGAAGAACTGTAATGTAATGGAGAAAAAAAACAAAATATATTTTTTTTATCTTCAGAGAATCCTCTTAACTTGCCTAATTTGAATTTGAAATCCAATAGCCCAATAGTAAAATTTTGTTCGAAAATAACAAGCTACATATATAAAAATATTAAAAAGCCACGTAAAACAGAAGCCGCTTGAGTACTTTATTTGTACTTTCCTGTGTGCTGACTATCTTGGATGGAGAATTTGGCATTTAAAGACTTAGTTTTGTTTTAAATTCAATTCTGACACTCTGTGAAGATTCTAAAATTGGCAATGGATGTAATTGAAACCATTTCTCAAAACAATTAACGCAGCAACTAGTTCCCCAAACAGGATGCACAATCCCAGTATTATTGCATTCAAAAATATTAAAATAATAACAAGGAAGTAAATATATTAAATAAAGGACATATGTTTTTTTTCTGGTCAATTCAATAAAAAAATAGTTAAAAGTATGAATTTTGTTATTTTGTTATTTGCCGAATTAAAATGATAATTGTCGCCAATGCAGTCACAATCAGCTAAAACAAAAAGTCAAAAGTATTAGTTTATTCCGTTTTATATTTTCAAATTTGAATTAATCGTTCAAATAGAAATTGCTCTACCATAAAAAAAAGAAACAGTTCTTCACAGGTTTTCAAGAACTTGATGGAAATTTCAAAGCATTCTTATTATTTGAAAAAAAAAAAGTTGTATTATCGCCTCAAAAATAGCATCCAAAAAATCCTAACTTCTAACTATATATTTCATGAGAAGGTATTGATATCATAAATTTTGGACACTACGAAATTAATGTTATAACCTAGGTTTTTATTTATATTTCAAACTTTGAAATCTAGACGTTAAATCCGATCGATCTTATTCAATTATTGAGAAATGCATCGGCGTAGAATTTTCTAATTTATAAAGTTAATTCCATAACAAATAAATCAAGTAGTAAAAAAATAAATAAATTTAGTAACTATGTTTTTTTTTAGGGATGAATCCATATGGTATGAGACTGAATCTCAGTGAATCGTAACAACAAAGTCACTTTGCCACTTATAATATCCCGTAGCGTATTTAAGTCGTCTGCAAATTTTTTTGCAATGAATATGATACACATCAATTTAATTTGTTATAGAAACTTGCAACAATATATCATCACCATACCGACATCTGTCTAATTAAGTTGACAATCGTATTATAACAAATTAATTAACAATACATTGTATTCTTATCATTTCTAAAGGCAGTTGCCATTTTATTGATTTTTAGTAGGGAGTTGGAATTTAAAAAAATGTTTGAAATTTGATTGTGCCGACTATATTATACAAACTTCTACATATAAAAAAATTAGAAATACGTGCAGCTTTATTTAAAAGTAAAAGAAATAAATAATCTGTAATACTTAAACCAATCGTGCCATGAGCGAGGGAATAACAAATCATTGACAACCAAAGTCAACCAATTTTATCATAACCAATAATTTCTTAATTTTCCTTTAATTTATTAATTATAAGCAATGAGATCGTATAATACGCCACTTGTGGTCACGGGCATTTCTCTTTTTTCCTTTTTATACTGCCAATTGTGCTTAATATATTGTTTTATATAGTATGTATGTATATATGTATGTATAAGTATGTTCTGTTTGTATACTTTTGATTTTTCTAAACGTTGGTAACTACAAGTTTCATCACAAGTCCCTTTTGATTGAAACTTCACTTTTTTTTTTCAAAGAAAAGAAAGAAACTAAAACAAAAGCAAACAAAAAGTGCAAATATCATATATAGCAAAAGTTTTTTGCCACTATTCTTATGAAAGTAATTAACACTTCGTCAGTATTAGTGTGATTTTGCAATCGTTCTAAGTTAATTAGTGCTACTATATATAGTATGCAGATGGTATACATATATCTAAAAAAATTCATTCAAAATCACATATCAAAAGGTATCTTTTCCTTAATTTAACCAAATTAATCCGAATTAATTTATTGATTAATATTAAATAAAACATAAAATAGATGTAGTACCCAACATTCAAAGCACCATAAAAAGTAAGATATTTTTTTTTTGAAGAAACCATAAAACGTAAGATATAATTTTTCTTAAAACAATTAATACTCCAAGGTGTTATGGTTATGCTAGATAAGTAGTTGCTGGTAATTCTTATGAATTAGAAAAAGAATTTTTCAAAAAAAAATTACGAAGCCTAATTAATTATCAGAAACTAAAAATTTGGCACTCCACTCCATGACATTACTTTCTTTTTATTAGATTTCATTGAAGTTCATATGGTATAATTGAAATCGAATGAACTCTAAAATCTCAAATTCCCGTGACTGCTCTAGTTGTCCTGATGCAACAAATGCCTTTCAAATTTCAACGCACTTATTACCATGAAAACATTAAAAAACCTCATGGAAGTTGAAACATGTTGAGAGAGAGAGAAATGCACGAAACAGCACACATTAATTAATAAATATAAATATAAATATAGATATAAATATAGATATAAACAGATGTCAGAGAGGGAGAAATAGTGCAAGCCGTAAGGCACATAAATGTAGCTAGCTAGTTAGTCTACATACGTACATGCAAGGTTGGCAAATAAACAAACATCGTTGTTCGTGCGAGATCGATCGAGTTGAATATATATAAACTAGCTAGCCAGAGAGTTTATTAATGAAATCATGAGATGTTCTTTCCTTATTAAATTTTGGTATTCTTTGAGCATTTATGTATTTAATAAATGGATGGTTCAAGATTCAACGAGGAATGGTGGAGGCGCATAAAGTCTCCACGAACCAGAGTCGTCCTCTCCGCATCCGACTCGGATCACGTGACATCTCATGTGAGCCTCATTGAATGGTCGCTCCGGGTTCTCTGTGGCGATCCGTCGTATCATTTGTTCTTTATCCTGTAGGGAGATTGTATGAATCGGACGCAGATAATCTGGGAGTCATTTAATGCAAGGTTTCTAATGGTACGATGGTGGACTGGAGGTATCTTTGTTCAGGGTTTGTGACTTAATTGCCTCCGTGACTTGTGCCTTGACAATAATTAAACATATTATTAAAAAAAAATGGAAGTGTATTTTAATTTTTAAGGATTGAATGGAGGTTGGCAAAATCAAATAACAAATTATCATAGTATATCTTATGGATACTAATTTTTGATACAAGTTGAGAGCCAAATTAGCCAATGGCTAGTTAGTGGGGCTGAGACGGAGAAGTTTGGAAATATTTAATTCTTTGACATATCATAATTTTTATTCATTTTTCTTTTTGAGAAGACAGATTTCAACAAACAATAATTTTTCGTTGAACTAATCATGAAATTTTAATAGTTTGAAAGCCAGCGTTTTTCAACATAGAACATCATAATCAGAGTTTAAGAGAAAAAAAACCCAATTATTATATGATAATTTAAAATTCAATTAAATGACATCCTGTTTCAAAGCATAAATTAAATCTTAACACTATAGTCTTTCAATCATGATTGACATAAAAAAAACGTTAATTTTAAAGAGGATGAGAGACTGCATTAAAAGGCATCTAACGGGAATAAACGGTTTATATAAAAAATAAAGTTACTGTGAGATTAAACTCACCAATATTTTTTGTGAACTTAACTGAAAAATCTATCGAAACGGCTCTAAACGACAATTTAAGTTGCTTAATAAATTCTTCATATTAAAATCTTGTAAGATATTAAAAATTTCCATTTTTAGAGTTTTTTAACTTTTTTTTTTCAATTTTTTTAAAAATGACCTACTTTCACCCTCTTTACTGGAAGAGTTTTATTAATCAAACATATATAGATGCTAAAAACACACTTACAATGACTAATCTTAGTTAAATTATTGGATGAAGATCTCTTGACAACTATTGACTTAACAAGAACCGCATGTCTAATACAATGATTATAGGTCTCATCTCTTTACGGAGAGATGCATGTTCAAATATTGTAAAAGACATTTAAAATAAATAAATGTCGGGGCTAACATAAATATTTTCTTTCAAAAAGAAAAATAAACTATTAACTTGACAATCTTAATAAAAAAATTTCAAATAAATTTGAAATAATTTTTGCTTTTTTTAAAAAAAAATAGAAAAAACTTATAGTCATATTTTTTGAATTTATATATTGATATTTTCATTAATGACTATCAAAATTATATAATATTTACAACCGTCTATATTTAACATGCTTTAATTAAATATCAATTGACATTTAAATTTTATGAAACTTAAAACACAATTATTCTATAGGTTCTATGTTTATAAAAAAAATTTCTACTTTTTTAAATTATTTAAAAATTTATTGTGAAGATTATCGTATAATAACTGAAAATTTAATACATCTTTTCTAGTTCTCAAATTTGATGTTAACCTCTTCTACACTTTCCATTTCCTATGGGCTTTGCTCCTGTCTGTTGGCACTTAACTTTGCATCTTTGTAACCAAAAAAGACGGCACCACTATCAATTTGGTAATCAATTTCTTAAACAAATGTAGTAGCAGTATATATATGATTGAATCCTTGATGCAAATAAGAGCGCGGGAAAACGGACGGTCCAGCTTATCCGGACCCACAATGTCAGTAGGAGACAGACAATGGTCACAATAACCCGGACCCTTTTGGACCACTCACCTGAACCGGCCCCGAACCGGACCCACCAACACCTAATCTAACTTCCCATAACCCTTTTAGAAAATGTAATTTAAAATTACGCCCTTTAACTTGTTCAACCCTCATCTTTCTATTATTATGCATTTATACCTGTATGTAAAGAATGCATCACTTATATTCTATCAATATATATAATTTTTTTGTACAGGAATAATTCATTTTTTTTTTTGCTTTTATTAAATATATCGCTGTACATAGTTTATCATAAAATGGTACGAGATACAATCAACGGTTCACATTAAATAAGTGTGTTAATTAAAAACACACAGCTATGAAAAATTAATATTAATATGTAGAAAATTTATTATTATAAATATGTTATTTTCATTTTAAAAAAAACATATCTCATAGAAAAGTAATTTATATTAGAGGAGGGTTCGCTTGGCAATGGTTGTTTTAACACTCTTAATAATAAATTTTCGAATAAATTCTCAAAAATAGAAAAATATTTATAAACATGTTATTGAACTTATTGAATTTATAGATTGATTTTGTTTTAAATTTTATATAATTTAAGTGAAATGAAATAAGTAGTAATATAATAATGTATTAATTAAGGACCAAAAGGAAATAATGTTAAAAATATAGTTTTAAAGAGCACGCAAGGGTTGTGCTTTACTGCTTGTCCGCGCCAATTCTCTTGAACCGGAAGCAAAGAAAGACAGATGCACAATTTAAAAAGGAGATCTGAGTCTGACCAATCAATCGAGCCACTAGGGGAGGCACGACCGACTACGTGGCTGCCATCTGGCCTGTGTGCGTGGGTCCCTGAGTGAGCTGTCGGATGTCAGGTTTACCCCCGTGGGCCCATCCTCATGTGCTGGTCGGACTCCCCACTTTAAATAACAACCCCCCTCCTCGCTTCGTTTTCTCCAACGAGAGCTGTCTCTTGTGCTTAGTGTCCCCAATCAAAGCGAATTTCAAACGAAAAAAGAAGAAACAGGAACCGGAGCTTTCTTTCTCTTCCCTCCAACTTCGACATTTTTCAGAGGTTTTTTCAAACAAAAGCAATGGAGTGGCCTGCTTGCTTAGACGAGTACGAGAAGCTTGTTATTCGCATGAACACTCCGAGGTATGTTATCTCACCCCCCCCCCCCCCTCTCTCTCTCTCCGAGTCTCTTTTCAATCCCTTCTCTTTCAAATGGAACAATGCTAACGGATCTCTCTTAACCCAGGGTTGTAATCGACAATGCGGCATGTCCGACAGCAACCGTGGTCCAAGTTGACAGTGGACGGAAGCATGGCGTGTTGTTAGAGGCTGTACAGGTGTTAATGGACTTGAACCTTTCAATCAAGAAGGGGTACATCTCCTCCGATGGCCGCTGGTTCATGTATGTGTTTCATGTCACTGACCAGTTCGGTTGCAAACTCACCGATGACAGTGTGCTCAGTTACATTGAGCAGGTAACAGCAACTCATTTCAGATATTCCTGTCTCCAATTTAGAAATCAGCTGTAGAATGTAGCTTAATTGGTGAATGTTGCAAAATAGTTACTTAGTTTTTATTTATTTACTTATTTATTTATTTTTAATAGTAAGATATGGAAATTTCCTTAGCTTGGAATAAAAAAGAATTAAAGAAAGTATGTCTAGTTGAAAATGTAGGTAGGACTCATCAAGCTCATTTCACTTTTGCAACTTTGTTAACTTAAAGTACCAAACATGTTAAACCCATAGTCCTCCTAATTTAAAAAAAAAAAGAACTTCTTTGAGATTCATGACAAGAATTAATTAACTACAGATTTCTAATAATTATCTCCTTTTTCTGCATTACAGTCTTTGGGTACATGGAATCCAACAAGGTCACAAAGCTTCGAAGGCCTAACAGCTATCGAACTCACCGGCACAGACCGACCAGGCCTTCTTTCTGAAGTGTTCGCTGTGTTGGCAGACTTTGAATGTAGTGTTGTCGATGCACGTGTGTGGACTCATAAAGGCCACATTGCTTGCGTTGTGTTTATAAAGGATGAGTCCTCAGGCTCCGCAATTGAAGATGCAAAGAGAATCGACATGATTGAGTGCCGCCTTAGTCACTTGCTCAGTTTGGGGGGTCAGAATGATGGTCATGTGTCAATCATTGGCATGCCAGCTCTGGCTGGCTCCATTTCGCATGCCGATCGACGCCTCCATCGGATGATGTTTGAAGATTTTGATTTTGACCATGCTGAGGAGAGCGAGACGCTCATCTTGGACACCGATGTGCCTTGCGTGTCGGTGCAGAACTGGGCTGAACGAGGGTACTCGATTGTGACTGTGCAATGTCGGGACCGAAGAAAGCTGTTGTTTGATGTGGTTTGCACTTTGACTGACATGGATTATTGGATTTCACATGGGACTCTTGATACTGTGGGTGACCAGGCCCATGAGGTAATTTGAACCTTTTGTATTTATTTTTTGTTAAATGTTGAAAAAAATATGCTAAATGATTGGTCCTAACATTTATTTCGGTTTGTTATTGTGGACAGGAATTTTACATTAAGCATATGGATGGAAGCCCCATTAGTTCTGAGGCTGAGAGACAACATGTGGTTAGATCTGTGCAAGCTGCCATTGAAAGAAGAGGATCTGAGGTACTAAATCAATTCCATAAAAAAAATTCATATGCATGAGAAGGGAAAAAAAATTAAAGAAACAGATATCTGCTATGAAACAAATATCTTTGTCACAAGTCCTTAAGCAATTTGTTACATGGTGCAGGGTCTCAGGCTAGAGCTATGCACCCTTGACCGCACAGGATTGCTCTCTGATGTGACGAGGACATTCAGAGAAAACGGATTGCTTGTCACACGTGCAGAGGTATCAACCAAAGATGACATGGCTTGCAATGTGTTTTACGTAACTGACATGGCTGGTCAACCGGCCGACCATAGGTCCATTGAGTCTGTCCGACAAAAGATCGGCGAAAGTTGTTTAGTTATAAAAGAAGAGATATCACCACGGGTCTTTAGAAAGGTGGCAACACAGAGCTTAGATGAACCGAATCATGGTGTGGCAGCTGGTTTATATCATCTTGGTAGCTTTGTCAAGAGAAATTTGTACAGCCTTGGCTTAATCAAGTCCTAATTGCAATCCTAAACTTGGATTTGCTAAATTGGATCAAATTGAGGCATGTACATAACACTGTTGGAGAAGGCTTATCAGAAGGTTTGAAGTGACTGATTATTCTTCTTGAAGTTAATTAATGATAAAATTCAGGCTGGACAAGAGATGAAATTGATTGATAGAAAGGTACAACGGCCATGAAAAGCAGGAGAGAAGATTTGGTACAACAAAATGGAGATCTGATTTTGTTGGTTAAAAGACGGTAAAATGATGGAAAGGGTTGTGCGTTTGATTCATTAGTTGATTTTTATTCCTTTTTTTTTTCTTTTTGTGTTAGACACGCAAATAGTACTGTACTGTACTCTGTACATAACATCAATTAACTGTTTTATTTGTAACGCATCATCACCAAAAGTTGGAAGGAAAAATTCAAATTTCATTCATGCTTCATGTCGTCTCTCTTTTTTGAAAGTTATATTGTATACTGATAATTTCCAATCAACTATCCTAGAGGACAGTATCAGTATGGTCATTTTCTGATCGTGTCATTGAAAATTTAAAAAGGCAAGCAAATTGGCTCCTCAGATAAAAGTAGGGAGAACAGTTACCAGTTTGATGGATTGTCATACCAGTTGATAGAGGGCGCCGTTGTTTGATATGGAATATTATACCTTTGGATTCTTTGTTACAATTGATTGCATGTATGAATGAATGTAGATCACCATTCTGTTTGTGTTACACGGTTATTCAATTAACAATTAGTAATCTATTGGCTTGTATATATATAAAATAATCATAGGTCAAAGTATTGATCTAGGTTCTGATAGGATGTCTGACCCTAGTATTAAATACTGGTAGATAAAGGTATGAACGTCACTAAGAACAGCTGCATTTGAAGTACCAATTTTTGTGACAGCTAATTAAATTAACATATCTGATCTAGCCAGATTGAATTTTGAGATAACAATATAAGCTTGGTAATTAGAAGATATGGATGTTATGCGGTACCACTAACTAAAAAAATGATCTGAATCAAATCTTTCCTTAGAAATGGCCTGAATGAATTTTGACAGAGTCACAGTTCAAAGGTCAAGCATCAAAATAACTGTTGTTATTCATTGTTTCCATGTATTCAAAATCTTGACAGCACCAAAATCTGTTTTGAAATCTGGTATCTATCATCTTCTTTTGGCTTGTACAAGTTTTAACAAAACTAAATTTCTCTTAGAACAAGCTAATTTGAGTTTGAGGCGGTTTATCCTATCATTAATTAGCCGTTGGGTAATCAAAATAATTACTTCTTGTAATTTTGACAGTATTTTACTAATTAAAAACCAGCTACCAATAAAACGTGTTGACCGGAGAAATTAAATCATTACCTTAATTTCTAATCTAGCACCTAAATTGAAACCCTAAGAAGAGGCGAAATTTGATGTAGCCTTTCACAAAGACAAAGATTTGTTTCCTCAATTTTTTTTATAAATTTTTTAGCCCTTTAGGTGTTGAACTTGAATGATATTTTATGTTTAAAGAGATCTACCAATAGACTAGGAGGAGATATTTAATGCATGCATATACACCGACATGTAAACATGGAAGCACGTCTGGCACCTTTTATGTGAAGCATTGATGTTGTTGTTTTCAACCTAATTAATTACTAAAAGAATATACTACTTAAATTAGCAATGTGAAACGTCTCATATTTAATTTGGAGTTTTGTGTTCTCTGAATAGAGGTGCTTGTCATGCCCACTTGCAACTTTAAAATAAACATCACAAATATAGCACTGATCCTACATATAAATGGAACCGAATATATTTACAATTTTCAAGACACCGAGCTATTGCAGAACTAAATAATTTTTTTGGGAAAGCTTAATTAACCGAATATTGGGAAATCATACGAGAAAATAGGAATGAATATCTTTATGAAAGGTAAAAAATGGAAATAATAATTAACGTATTATAGGAAGGAACAAGAAATTGAAAGAGGTTGGTGCAACGTCAAGTCAATTAAGGCAAAAAGGGTGCAACTAAAAGTTTAAAAGGTTAAATAATTTGTTAGGTGCCGAGGAATGTGCGTGGCATGTTGAATAATGGCATGGCACAGATGTAACGGATTTAATTTGTTAGGTACAAAGAAACTTTTCATATGGGTACAGTTGGCCCCAATCTCTATAATAAAAAGTTAGATCAACGATTAGGATTGAAATTAGTATAATGCGGTACCGTAATAAGTTGAAATTTTCAATTTAATATTGTTCGATGGAATATGAAATTGATTATTAAATTGAATTAAAATTGAAATCAATAAATTTATAAGTTAAAAAATATGTTTATAATTTTTTTTATTTTTACATTTTTTAAAATTATTTGAAAATCCGTTATCAAAATTGTGAAGTTAATAATTGTCTGAAAAATCCCAGCCTTTAGATCATTTACTCATTCAATAGCTTACAATTTTGATAGAATTTGCAACCCCTGTTTTTGCATATATTGTACATCGCTCATAAATTCATAAATTAGCAGTGTTTGTTAGTAAGTTAAATAGGAAAAACAGCTGAATATATTTATTTCTATTAT